>OY796880.1:18249778-18849778 GCA_963680785.1 Diplosoma virens
GTTCACCGTTTTTTTTTTTTCATTCCATAAATTGACAAAATTAATAACCATCAAAAAATCGATGTATTAAGCTTGCTTCATTTCTTTTCTTTTGTTACAGGTTCCATTTTTGATATCAATTACACCAACCAATGACGAAGAACCAATTATAATAATTGGAAACATCACGTGCAATGAAGGGTTTATGAAGGTTCTCTCGTTGAAAATTGACGACCTCGACTTACCCAAGGATAAGGTTCGAATAAGACTTTCGACTAACTAGTCGTTACTTACTGTAATTTGAGACAACTTGCAGGTCATGATTTCCGTGACTCGAACTCCAAGTCACGGGATGATTATGAATGAAGTTGAAATGCTTTCTCGAATGCGAAGAACAACTTACGCAAGGTTATTTTCTTTTTTCAATTGCTAATCTGCCAAATTTATTAAAATTAAAAATCAATTTTTAAACCTTTGCATCTAGGGATGCAACTACGTTATTCATTCCGTTTGAGATATCGATATCTTCTTTTTAATTACTAAGTATTTTTTACGCTACTAAAAACAAGAGATAAACATTAACCAAGAAGCAAAAATTTTATTTCTTTATAATCACGTCTCAGTAGGTCTTAGTTAGGTTACATTAAGTAAAATTCCCTTTTAGTGGTTTTTTGGTGAAAAAAGTATGCATTGACAAAAAGGTTTAAATTTTTTTCAGCCAGAATTACACGGCCGTTCGCCATGCCATGCATCACATGGAACCTGTGAGTGAGTTCTCACTTCGTCAGTTGAAAGAAAATCAGGTGATTCCCGCATACATGAACGATGGAAGTGAACAGGAGAGCGACGAGTTTGAAATGAAATTTACCGATGGAAAACACGTCAGCAAGAAACTGCTTGTAAGGATATTCAAATTTTTACTATGCAATCAGCTGAGGTATAGCTTTGTACTTTATTTGCAATGTAAAGTTTTATTTACTGTAAGTCAATTCAATTCAACATTTCAATGGCCAATATAAAATGATGCTATTTGAATTTTTTACGAAAACAAGCTAGTAATTTGGTAACTTAAAATAAACTTACGAAATTATTTATTGTTTATGTTGCAACACTTCATCGAATCTAGCTTGAAATCATTAAGGTTTTACAATTCAGCTGAGAAGTTTTAAGTATAAAAAAGTTTTTACCTCTTTGTACAACTTATTTCCTAGAAATGCATTTGTTATATGAGTCAGCAAAGGAGAATAAAACTTTGTTTTGCATTCGAAGGAAAACTTCAAACAAGTTCACGCTGCATTTAACCGAAAAATGCATTTATACTGAAGCAAAATAGACTCTTTCAAATGTCATAAATTTAAAAAAACTTAATCTAAACTTTGTTGAGGTGTCTATATGTTTTCCGGCTAAATGTATTGGATATAAAAACAAACTGTTTCGATTTTGATTGATTTTACGGTTCATTTATATTTTAAAAATAATTTTGGGTTGGATTTTAAAAAATCTTCTGACCCTTGGTTTTGCTTATAGGAATTAAAATAATCGGAGAAATATTCTGCGACCATGTTAAATTTAACTGTGAAAATAAAAAGTTTGTTTCAGAGAGTGAAAGTGATGTCGGTAAACGATGAAAAACCGCGTGTGCTCATCAACAATGGAATAACTTTGGAATTTGGCGAATCAAAAGTAATTTCATTAACGTATTTTCCTTTTTTTTGTTGTTCTACTTATTGAGGCACTTAAAAAACTTAAGACTCCTGAAGTTTGCCGAATAAGTCTTAATAATTAAATTTTTCTTATTATTTTAATGATATTTGTTTCAGGTTATCAGCGGTGTGTCTCTTCACACTATAGATGAGGACAACCCATCGTCGGAGTTGGTTTATGAGCTTATATCGCTTCCGAGAAGAGGGAGTCTTCAACTGCTAAGTAACGATTGTCGTACTTATCAAAATATAAAATAACTTTAAACAAAATTGTTAATATTCAGTTGTTTTTTTAAATATTATTTCTCAAAAACATACCCATCTCAGAAAACCATTCAACGGTACCTCATACGTCTATTTCAAATTATTTAATTCATTCTCTTATAAAACATCTTTTTCCGTTTTTAACTTTATACGACGAATATGTATCATATTTTTGACGAACCCCACAAATTCAGTCGGTAAATAAAAGAATCATTGTGTGTCTCTGAAGCAGTGGTGGACAAACGACGGCCCGCGGGCTAAAGATAGAGAGATACAGAGATTTCGTTAAATTAAGAACGAATTCGCCGAAAGCAATGAGATTCCAAGAATGGGTTGGTGCAAACCCGTGCGAACATCCTGAATCCCATTGCTGGTTACATCTATGAATGCGTCTATTTTTTATTTTTTTTATATTTTTGGTATTTAAGTACCTCCCAGAGTGGTGCCAGAAACCAAAATGAAGACTTTTTTTGATCTTTCGAGTAGGTTTAAGGTACAAATTCAGCCTATATATACTAGAGTGGCCCACAATCAAAAACAACTTTTGAATTTGACCTTTCAAACTAAAACATTTGTTTACCTTACTATAAAACAATGAAAAGGTTTTTATATTGACTGAATTCAGTTTCGACGCATTCACAGAAAACAATATCTCAATTACGCAGCCTCCTTTCCCCCGTGACTTCGCAGTCAAGTGCCTTTGTTCGACTTCCAATGCGTATACCGGTATATGGCGCTTCAGAAATCTTAAAAAAGCATCTTTATTGTTACATATTAAAATAAGTTTTTTAGGTTTTGATCAACAAACTAGGACTTTAAACTAGGACTTTGCCATTTAACAATTATTTAAGTAGAGTTCTTTTGCTGCAGCTGATGAAGCGAATTGGATTGATTTGGAATTCGGCGATTCTTTCACTGAAGCTGACGTTGACATGAATCGTTTACGCTATCTGCACACTAGCGTTTTGGGTTCGAAAAGCAAGGTTGTTCAATTGTGGGAAAAATAAACTAAAACCGAGATTCTTAGTTAGTTGGTCTTATAGGATTCTTTTCGGTTTTCCGTCACTGATGGAGAATTCATTTCACCGCGTCAAAATTTTCGGATTCGAATCAAAAACACGAAAAAAAACGTGATTCACGTGGTTACGCATCCGCTTCAGCTCAATGAAGGAGAAAAGGTTACTTACTAGTTTGTAAAGATAAAAGTCCGAATTTATTACGCTTTAATTTAATATCGTTTTGCGCAAGATGACTAGTGAAAGTAAGTCAGTACGGTAAAAGAATCATAATCGAAAAATGTTTTTACCTCTTTGTACACAAATAAAAATGATGTAAAACAATTTTAATTTAGTTCATAAAACGTTTCAATGGAAAATAGTTTTAAATAAAGTCATCGCTTGGTGGCACTGGTTATCAACAAGCTAAACCAGAAATATTCAAAAAAAAGATATTTTTAACTTCTAATGGCTCTTGATCATAAGCAAAAAAATTTCTTTCTTAGTTATCTTTAACAGGACAACCGTGGAAAGAATGATTTTCAATCTACAACTTGAATGATGACCTTTTTTTTGGTTTTCATATTCTATTCGCCTAATATTGGAAATTCGGCCAACAGTAAATCTATTAACACTGCATTCAAAATGTAAACTACCCTGCAAAGTTGTTTTTCATCTTATAGAATAAAGGCTTTAGTCAGGAGTAAACTTTTTGTGTTGCCAGCAAAATCTTTTCATGTTGACAGGTAGACCGAATAAAGTTTTCAGCATGTAACTATTTTATGGTACAGTTCATATTTCTACTTCTACTTCATTGTTTTGTTAATCTTTTTTTTTTCTGGCTTAATAGTAAGTTATCACCGCCCACAACGATTTTGGTTAAACTTTTTAGAACAACTCTTAAATTAGTTGTGCACAACACAAGTAATTTTATAATTATAAACGGAGGTGGGCAACGTAACTTACGCAATTGCGAAAGTTGCCCTACGCTTTTATACTTTTTTAGAAAGCGTTGCGCACTTTGCGCTAATGATTAGACAATTTAAAAGTTGCGTTCTATTGCGCTGCACACCGAGAAATAAAAAGACTGCTTGCGCTTTGTTGCGTTGCACATTAAAGGTTAAACGAATCAATTGCGCTTTATATAGTTCTATTTTGCAAAAGCGCAATCTACTTTTTGTTACTTTTCAATGTAGAGGACTGATTTTTTAGTCTTTTTAAAAAGAAATTAACGAGTTTTCTCCTTTAAAAACGTCACACCAGCGTCAAAAACTACATGTGGGTGACATGGTTAATAGTTTGTACTTTAAAAAAAGTAAATTCCAGCTGAAATAGACAATAATCTTTTACTAAAGATTGCTTTAAACCAGTGTTTCTCAACCTTTTTAACCTTGCGGACCGGTAATATTTTAAAACAATCTTGCAGCCCAGTAATCTCTTTTAATGACACAATTGTAGTAAACGCGATAACTTGATAAAAAGAAATTAAAAAAAATAAAAGTGAGCATTTAGCATTAGAAGAACTCTATTTGATGTGGAATTTGCTGCTGTCTTCTTGATATAACGCGTAGTAAAAGTGGCTCTATTGAAGTTTTTAAAAGGCGAAGTCAGGGGTGCCGGAAGCGGGGGCACACAAGGGGGCAAATAGTGTCCTTTGAATTTGCAGTACAAAAGCATTGAGTTCGATTTGTCTCTACATTTATATAAATTCAACCGGAATTAAATTAAACAAAGTTTTTAAAATAATGATTTGACATCAGCAAAAAAACAGTTAGTTAGCAAGGGCGCAAAATTGAAGAAAAGAGCACCCTTTTGGTTGATAAAGTATTCACAATAAATGTAAAATATAAAAATCTTTCTGAATATATGTGAAAGAAAACCGAAACTACAATAGGTGAACGAACTACCAAACAGGAGATAAAATTTCTTTTTTTATTTTCAACTAACTTTCCAGGTCATGCGTTTACGCACCTGTTCGAAATATATTTCAAAACAACAAAAAAAGGAATAGGTGGTAAAATCAGAGTGATTTTTCTAAATCTATACAAGAAAACCGAAAGTACATTGGGTCAAAGAACTGACGTAAACAGGAGATGAAATTTCTTTTTTAATCTTCAATTAACTTTCCAGGTCATGCATTTGCGTACCTGTTTAAAATATATTTCAAAACAACAAAAAAAAGGAATAGGTGGTAAAATCAGAGTGATTTTTCTAAATCTATACAAAAAAATCGAAAGTACATTGGGTCAAAGAACTGACGTAAACAGGAGATGAAATTTCTTTTTTAATCTTCAATTAACTTTCCACGTCATGCATTTGCGTACCTGTTCGAAATACAGTTGAAGACATTACAGGGAATTTTCACTCGCGTAAAAATTTATTTGCTTCTCTTAAATCAAAAAGACGCGCAAGAACGCGTCCTCTCGATAACCGTATATCTTCTGCATAAAAGACGAGATGGTGATGTTGTAAACCAATACGTTCACAAAGTGCCTCAAAAAGCCTTAAATGCAATACATGGTTACGAATATGTTTTATGATCTTAATTACTCCGATCATAACGTCATATAATTCAGGTGACAATTTCTGGGCAGCTAAATTTTCAAGGTGAATTATGTAATGTGTAAGACAGCAAAATTTTATAACTTTTCTTATTTTTGCACTTACACCCGAATGACAACCAACCATGCTGGCAGCTCCGTCAGTAGGCTACAGACCACTACACATTTTCGCCAATCTACTTTAAGTCTTGATCTTGATCTTGATCTACCTGTTTTTTTATTTGGCAAACCGCAAAAGTTGAATCGGCGGAAAACTCAGTACGATTGCGGTACATATTTAATATTCTCTGCCACGAAAAAATTTTTCAGTTGAGGCAAATACAAAAAACTTTACCAAAAGGTAACTGGAATTTAAGTTGAAAACAAGCAATGGTAAGTTAGGTGTTTATTACGCGCAGCTAACGGTGTTCCAAATGGAATAAGAATTCGAAATAGAACTTTAAATATTAACATGAGGTATTTAAACTATAGTCTTATGTAGGAAACCAAGCCATTTAAAACGAGAAGCACCAGAATCGAGTTTTGCCTTGTAAGAGCTGGTCAGGAATGTATCTGTCGCTGGGATTCGAACCAATTAGATGTGGTTCCAATTGCGTGTAGGCAAATTTAGTTGGTTTGAATTCCAATGAGTTATTCACCACTGACGATCTCGAACAAGAGTGAAACTCGAGTTTGGTGCGTCTCGTTTTAAATGGGTTGATTTCTTACAAATAGAAATATCTACTTTGGTTAGCAGACATATAAAGTTAATAAAATGAAGCAGGAAAATGTTGTTGCAATTTGATTGTTTGCATTCGTCATTGCAATTTGCGTGACGTAAGATTAAACCACAAAGCCAAATCTTTTTACGCAAACTTGAATTTGAACTTATTCGCACGTTTTTGTCAATCCCCCTAACGAGTCTAATTGTCGAAACAGGTTGTCAGAGCAAATATATTTTAACGTTAAAAAAATTTTGTGGTATGATAGTTTAAACTAATTAGAATCACTCCGAACTAACCGTCATTGAACATTTTTATATGGCGCCAACTAGAAAATTTGTATATAATAGCCATATTTATAAACAAGTGGTTCCTAACTTTTTGTAATGCATTTCCCTTTTGCTCATTTTGGAACTTTTCGTTTCTCTCTTTGTTTGATTAGAAACTTTTTCTTCCTCCTTTCGATAAATCAAAATACCCTCTGAGGTGGAACCATCTATATTAAAGTTGTTTTTCTTCTAAAAAGTCAAGTGAAGACAAAAAACTGTCAACGGAAGACCTTTTTTTTGGTCTTCACTGGTTGTCTTCACATGAAAAAATGATTATTGCAAGGTCAAATCAATTCCTGTTTTGTAACAAATTATTCCAAGCATAAATTCCATCCCTGAACTCATAAAATTTTTCCCGGTTGGAAATCACTATTATAAACAATTGGAACGCAATCAAATTATAATTTATAAAAATATATCAATTTATACATATACAAATTACAGAACACAATCAATTATAAAGCTTGTTTTAGTTTATGCGCTGATTGTGACAACATTGATTTCGCTTTCCCACAAAACTTTAAATTACTCGTAGATGCCTTTGCAGAACACTTTCGCATTTTTTTCGTGAAAAACCATAAAAACACGCTGTGTCAAGCGATATTGTTTAAACTATTAAAGTCCTTTTCTATTTTGAAAATGACCTATTATCTTTTTTGTCAATAAAGCTAAAGAGCATAGTCAATTGGATAATCGCCAAGGCTATGTGGAAAGCACAGATTCAGTTAGAATTTTTTCAGTGTTCCACCATCGAGCTTTGGCTTGAAGTTTTTCTAAATACAATACCAGCATCCCAAATTCTGCAGTGATGAAACGTGTCCTCTCGCTTGAATGTGACCAAAGTGACCGACGAGAGTGAAGTTATTGTCAAAAAACCTGAAAGAAATTGTTTTTATTAAAGGAAACAAAAAGCGCGGGGCCTCGCTCTTTGTTTTGCCTTTCCTAAATACGTAATTAATTGCTGTTAACATTGTTTTGTTTGTGTTGGTCGATGGTTAAGTTTATTATTTCGCAGCTTTATGGTTGTTTTTGTAAAAGTTGGAAAACGAATAAATAAACAGGAAAAACCATATCAGCCATTGAGGGCAATTAAAAAAGCACTTTAATAGACTTCGTTTTTTACTGGCGCGACCTTTTTTAGTTGCATTGTATATGCATTACATATGACTGAGATTTAGAGCTGTTTGACAGCACTGCCAAGTAGAAAAAAAGCAGTGAAATGTAACTCAAGGAAATAAAAGAATGACGAGAGTAAAAAACTCAAGGAAATAAAAGAATGACGAGAGTAAGAGTTGAATCGAGATTATTTCGATCGTGATCACCATTAAAGCAGCGCTCTAACGTGCTGTCAACTATTGCATTTATTGCGTTGTCCTTATATACATAAAAAATCAGTCGGGCTGCGCTTATAATTTGAAAAAGAACATTAGGTTTCAATTGATTTAAAAATCAGGTTGCGCTTATTACGCTGTGCTTTAAATGATATAAAAACTCCTTTCGCGCTTCCGAGAGTACGAAAAAATACTACCCTCCTCTGATTGTAAAGCAAATGGTTGGCAAAAATTTTCAAGGGAGCAAATCAACATGAGAAACAGGTCGCATTTTGCCCGCAGCTTTCAACTGTTGACTTAAATATTGTATGTCTCTTAAACAGAAGTAGTTTTTTAAATCTTTAGAATCTTAGTCGTTATAAAAAGGTTAAAAATTGACTTAAAAAGTTTATATTTTCTAAACACAAAATAAAATTTTGTGGAATATGTTATGTGGTAATATCGTTTGATCAGATTTTTATTCAAAATAGATCAGCAAGTTTAAAAACAAAAACTAATTTAAATCAGAACCGGAAACAAATTTTTTTGCATGCTACAATGGCAAAATGTGCACTGTAAAGCAGTTGAAAATGTATATCATATATATTTTATACCTATATTATTAAATATAAATTCTTTAATGTAAAATGCTAATAGTTTTAATCGTATTTCCGGAAAATATTTTTCAGATTTTTCTCACCACTGACCAGCTGACCGCTTCAGATAGCTCGAAACAACCCCAAGACATTGTTTATGACGTCATAAGACAGCCTGCTTTTGGCCGGATTGAGTATCTTTCTTTTCCCAATGTGTCCATTGAAATGTTTACACAACTTGATCTTTTAGCTCGAACTGTGAGTGGTAGGCCTACCACCTTATTTTTTAAAATAGTTCATTGTAGAACTGGAAAAGTTTAAGCTTGTTATTTTATTGTTATATTCTTTTGTCAAACTTTTTTGCCATGGACCAAACTAGCTTTTTAATGAAGTAAAGATTTAGTTTATGATACAGCTGGAAATAGTAATTAATGTACTATTGACTGTTGTTTTGAGGTTGTTTATGCTCATACAAGTAAAGCGGATTCTCCAGTCGACACATTTCGCGTCATGGCCAGTAACGGATTGAAAACTCGGGAAGCAGAAGTTTCGATCCTAATTTCTCCTGTTGATTTTGAGTTTCCAACTTTAGTGATCGGAGGAAATGTATCCGATTCCTCCGGTTCTTCTTCTATATCCTTATTCCGAGGATCATCTGTATCCATTTCACAAGCAATTGTTAGAATTGAAGATCCGGATTCACCTAAAGGTGTGAAATTGTACAACTGATAGTATGGTTAACAAGTTTTGAAACTTGATAGTCGTTGTGATCTAAAAAATGTTTTTTACGACAGCAAAAAACAGTAGTTTTTAAAAATTTATACGTTAATTTTTTATTTGCTAAACTTTAGTACAAATTGTCACTTTTTTCTGTCTTTTTTTTTTCTAAACTTTTGCTCTGCTGCACTTTAAGTAGCCTACTTCGATACTCAACGCTGTATTGCAAACGTTACGAACGTCACTTCTGAAAAAAATCGACCAACACTTATCATTATTTTTAGTCAGAAGATTGTTTCTGGTGTCGATAAAAAAAACCTTCACCAGACAATGAATTAAAAATGTAATCAAATGCAATGTTTAATTATGTCGTAAATTATATTTATATCGCCGGCCCTCTTTCTTGTCTATTTAGTTTCATCTTCTTGACTACTCACTTGTAAAGGAAAAAGTTTGTAATTATTAACAACCAATAATAGAAAAACATGTTTGGTTGGTTTAATTGTTGATATTTTTATAATTTAAGGTGAATCATTAATTATAAAATATTTTCAATGTTTATGCTATGTAACTCGTTACATTTTTTAAAAGTCTTGATTAATACTTGGAAGAGATAAAAGAGAAAATAGTTTATTTCATTACTAAAATAGATAATGAAAAAGCAATATACAAAAGATATTAGTACAATGGGCCTAAACTATAATCATATATTTAAAATAAATATAAATACATATACAACAATACAAAAAACTGCGAGAAAAAATGCCACATAGTAAAAATAAGCACAAAAACCTCTCTAAGTGCTCGGTTTATCGAAAAAAGATGCCTTAGAAATTTTGACTATACACTTTTAAAATTTTTTAAAAAGCAAATCATTTTCAAAAAGTATGTTTGTTGACATTTAAAAGATAAGAATAGAACGGCCGATGTTTTTATCTTTTAGCTCATACATCAATCTTGTTGCGCCGTTTATTGCTACTCTTTTTGTTTTTTTAATCCAGTTTTAAGAACCAATTTACAAAACTTTTGTAATGTGGGGTAGTTGTGACGGAACCGAAATAATTCAAATTAAACCGAATTCATAGACTGTTTCGATTTTGATTAAGACTTTTGTATTCTAGCTTAATATAATAGCTTTAATTCGCGCTTGCAATAAATAATTAATACTTTCTATTGGATGTTAATAAACCAAGTGCTGCTTATAATTAATGATAACTTTACGACCTTGAATCGAAATCACATCAGTTTATAACGCATTGTAACGCTTGCAAGGCATGCGAATGCACGTGAGTAAATGAGACACAATTTGATGAGGTGGATTTCTTGCCATGGTCACTCAGCCATACCTACTAGCTAAATTATTTGAGAAAAATATTCACTTACTTTTTTGCAGAAAACCTGAAATTAATTTTGACCTCGCTTCCGGAACATGGGGTTTTATCACTGAACGGGGTCAATATTCTAAACGTCGACAAACAAATCTCGGAAATCGATTTGGAAAATTCAAACTTTTTCTATCGGCACAGTGGAAGCGATGCGGTCATTGACGGCTTTTCCTTTACAGTTACCGATGGAGTCCATAGCGAGTACATGTATCAAGGTTGGTTTTTACATTTTACTATTATTTTTTTAGCATAACCCAAATTGTAACGAATCGATTCTTTTCAAAAAAATGTTACAGGTTATACCAGGGGTAGGCAATAATTTTCAACTTCGGGCCACATTGGGGCTTTTGTAATGATTCGCGGGCCGCTCATAAACTGACATTAGTAAATTGTAATAATATTATAGATCATTATAAAATGTCATTTGTCCCCAAAATATAGTAATCTCTAGAAAAATCTTCACCTTAAATCTTAAAACAATTATTGATTGGAGACAAAAAAAATCCTAACTATTTTTTTAATTATTTGCTTGAGGATTTCGCGGACCACACAGAAATACGTTGCGGGCTTGAATTTGCCCACCCTTGGGCTATACGGACTAAATAGAAACAAAACGAACTGATCACAAAATCATTTTAATTTCTTTTCTTTTTTAAGACTTTTGTATTCGGTTACCAAGATTTGTAAAATAATTTTCGTAGTTTTATTTTCATCTCTATTTATCCTTTTGAGTGGCAGGAAAGCGTCTGAAGAACGATACTGACGGCCGCCGGCCACCGATTGCCCGATCTGCTTTGGGAGATGCTGTCTTGTGGATTTTTTTCTTTTTTAGTTCTTTTTAGTAATATGACTGAAAATTCGAGCTGCTTGTTAAGACCGCCAAGCAGAAGACCGTAAATCGACTTTCCCAAAGACACAACAAAATGATGCAAGTAGTTCATAGACCAGTGATTCCCAAACTGTGTGCCGCGGCACATTAGTGCGCCATGAGAGATTTTCAAGTAAGCCGCAAAACATTTTAAAAAACATGAGTCTTTAGATAAGTGGTTCTTAACCTTTTTGGTTAAATTTTCCACTAAGTCCAATGATCAAGTTCGAATTACCCTCTTGATATTTTTAGTGGCAATACTTTATGGGACGCAATTTAGCCAATGTTGACTATTAGCTCTGTAGTGTAGCTTGTAGGCTCTGCATAACAAACAATTCAATGAAAAAGATTTCATTCGTTTACATCTTATCGCATCAACAGTAAAAGTGCTCATTTAAATTTAATTTTTGCGATTGGTTTCTTTTCGTGAAGAACTTGATGTAAGGATTTACGGTTGAAAGCGAGCAGTGCAAGTAACTACACATTTTTGCTTCACACCAGATGTCAACGAAAAATTATGACTCCTTAAGAAGTAGACTGGCACGTTTTAACGCTAAAAATTGTATATTTGGAGCCATTTTAACTTTCTTGTTGATCTACCAAATAACATAACTTAGCCTTCACCGAAATCTAGCCTCAATTTAACCTTAATTAACTAAACTCAGCTTTTTAAAATATTGTTTTTTTAACCGTTAATCTAACTGCCTACTTTAGCGACCGTGGCTACTTTTAACATCAGTCGGCTGTGTGGCCAAGCAACTAACAGCGCCATATTGATGGCGCACGCAAACGACACAGTCGCGCTTCTAATTTGCTCACGCTTCTAAATCTTCTGTTATGCCTTTCGGAAAGACACTTTACGGCGCTTTCCCCTGCTTGATGGTCTTAGCAAGCAGCTTTAAATTTCAGTTGTATCTCATCTCAAAATAAAAACTAAAATAACAAACAAAAAATTTCAACTGGGCAGAAAACTAATGTCTTGGTATCTCCGGAAGCAGATCGACCCTGGTCGGGGTAATCCCCTGACGTCGACCAAAGTATAGCACCTTTGGCACTTTCCGGTAAAGCAGGAAAATAATTATTAAGATGAAAAATATTTAAAGTGAAACGGTTCTTTTTTCAACTGTGACTTTTTAAATAAACATAATAATTCCAAAAATATGCTTTTGGACTGGTAAATGTTAGTCTAAATAAATAATTTTGTCACTATATAATACGATTGACTTCT
The DNA here is from genome assembly GCA_963680785.1 of Diplosoma virens. Classification (NCBI taxonomy): domain Eukaryota; kingdom Metazoa; phylum Chordata; class Ascidiacea; order Aplousobranchia; family Didemnidae; genus Diplosoma; species Diplosoma virens. The sequence continues at coordinate 18,262,415 of OY796880.1, forward strand.
TTAGATATTGAGGTCATTTCCACTGCATCAGACCAGGAAGTATTTACCATTAGTAGAAATATTCCACGAATTAGGATCACCGGTCCTTTCAAGTTGTAAAACGCTCTCGTTTTCTTAAATTTTGTAGGGTTCCATTTTGCATCTATGTTTTTATTGCTTTTGTTTGTCGAAAAAACCATGTTAAAATATTAAATTGAAATAAATTATTAAAGCCCATTACTATACTGATTTACGCCTGTTTAGCAGCAAATTTGGTAGACGTAGATGTGCGTGGCAATTTTGAATTGTCAGCTTGAGAAAATTTAAAAACTTAATATTGTGACCGCGGTAACTTGTGCTATTGTGGTCAAAAATTTTAGCTTTTTGGCTTTTGAAAATGAAAATGTTAAAACGCTTAGTCGAGTTTTCAAGATGATTTTTGGTGGCTGCAATCATATTTTTTCTTCTCTGTTCGATAAACCATCAGCAAATATAATTGCTGGGGTAACAGCAAAATTATATTCTATCGATAAAAAGGTGATTTTATGACTAAACAAATTTTAAATAAAGTCTGTTAATGAATCTTTCTAAAATAAAAATTGATTGATTATCTTTTCCGACTGTAACTGCTACTCCAGCATTACTTTTTTCTAACCGACAATATGTGTGATTAACCTTTACAAAAGCAATGAAAAAAACAACCTATCGGTCAAAGAAGAAATGCAACTTAGTGATTTGCAAAAGGAGACCTCTTTCTCGAATCAACATTTATTTTCTCAATAAAACTTGAATAATTTTTGATCCAAAAATCTTATCGTTGGTTAGCAAAAAGCCATTCAAACAATCTTTTCATTCTCATCTTTATAGCTCTGTGAATATAGATTTTCAGCTTAGACAAAAATCAAAAGCAAAAACTTATAAGAAACTAGCCTTAATTCATTTAAACTGCTTTTTTGTTTTTAGTCTATTAAATGTGCCGCAAAAAAAATTATAAATTGTTTGTGTGCCGTGAGCCAAAAAAGTTTGAGAACCACTGTTACAGACCGACACCATATCAATCACGGTCACCAACAAAACGGCGCTTTTAACCATTCGGCCACGCTGCCCACTGAATCTACTGGAAAAAAGCAAATATTTATCTTTTTTTAGTTTTTTTACTTTAAGACTGAAAATACAACAAAAAATACCAAAAAATAGAGTTTTTTTGTCCTATCATTTAACCAGCTTGAGTACAAACACAATTAGATGAAATTGAAAAATAAAATGATACAATAAGCTTACGGCTTATTTATAAAAACAAACGACTTGCCAAGTCAGTTAGAATAAATACAATGACCATCAAAAAAAAGTTTAACAAGCATATTCGGCTTTTCCCGATAAATTTCCATAAAGTTAACTTTCCATAAATTTTATAAATTCCATAAGTTTCCATAAATTTCCATAATCAATATAGTGCATAGAGCACGATTTACTGTGTTTAGTCTGTAAGAGAAAAAAACAGAATTTTTATTTTTGAAAGGGGTGATCTTATTAACAACAAAATTTTTGATTTTAGATATCTTGCTACTTTTGCGATATAATTGTTATACTGTACATGCCGAATAAGTTTTTGTTTTAACGTTTCAATGCCTTTAACTATCTTACAATCAAAATTTAATTTTAATTAGGTGTTCGTAAACAGCAGCCTACTACTTTGCATTTGAATATTGAAAATCTGGATGAAACTCCTCCGGATCTTATCATCAACAGGATTCCAAACTCGATTCAACCGTTGGGTAGGATTGTATTATTTTGTAATATCTCAAAAGAGTTTGATAAATTGTATTTGCTCATTGTTCAAGCTTATTTCTTATTACAATATAAAGCAGTTCTACATTTGTTTTCACTCTATAATTAACTTAGATTTAAAAATGCCTTTTTAGTTATGAAAAAGCTTTTTAAATTTAATCTATAACTCAATATCTTTTATTTAAAGAAAAAAGTTCAACTAATTTGTCTGCAGTGTTTGAAATTATTAAGAGCATTACTGTAGACCTATTGTTATACCCTGCCCTTAATAAGACAGTTTCTAATTACTAAATTTCTTTAAATTCTAAGTTTTTGTCACGTGACGGTTGATATCTCGGTTTTTAGGTGATAGTCGCTCTTATTATATTTCTCTGGATGATCACGTCCTGAAAGCCACTGACAATAACATCAATGATCTGAATGACATCACTTTCACTCTTGCAACTCCTCCTTCCTTCGGAGTCATAAAACTGGTAATTGATCCCTGTTCAAGATGAAATCTCATTTTTGATAATGCAGATAAGAATTATTTTTTATTGTTTATTTTAGTTTAGTTTTCGCTTGATGTTGTCCATATTAATTCAAAACCTTTTTGATGCTACTTTGAAATTATCAAAGAAATTGTTGTTTTAGAAAAAAAATGCAACAGAGTTTGTTTTTTCTCAACAGTCAACTTCCGGTCGATCTCTCGCTGTTCATCGATTTACGCAATTAGATTTAAACCGACGTAATGTGGTTTACGTCATATCGAGCAAGCTGAACGTCACCAACGATAGCTTTCTGTTCGACGTTGAAGATTCGTGGGGAAACTCTTTGATGGCTCAGAAGTATTAATCGAAATTAAATTATTTTCAAACAAACACAGAGACGAAAGCTGGTCAACTCTTTAAAAGTTTAATTCGATTACGATGTGGCAATATAGATAAAAGTCGAATCTTGTTAAGAATAAAACAACTTTATAGTTAAGTAATGATATTTAAATATTGCTTGAAATACAGTACAATCAGTTGACTCAATTTTTCAAACAACATAATTTAGGGGCTTAACCGGAAAATATGAAGTTGCTATCTTCACTTGAAAGATCATAATAAGTTTTCTAATCCAGTGTTTACTCGTCAACTAAAAAACTTTATGCAAGACAATTCAATGAATTTGAAATAAAATTAAAGAAAAATAATCTAAGATATTTATTTAAAAATAATATAAACCGATTTATATCGTTTGATTCAAAGTTTAATCAAATATATTGCTTCAGCAATAACTTTCACACTTTTATGATTTCGGTTTCGTAATCACGTAATTCCGTGATACATTTTTAGATTTTCGATGAAATGGTCTCGCATTGAAATGACAAAAAAGAAAGCGAAGGTTTGCGAAGCAGTGGGCTCGATTCCAATCAAAGTCAAACGCTACGGGAATCTTGTGTCGTCGTCTTTCGTAGGCGTGTCGGTGAAAAAACAAAGTGCAACACCTGGTGACGATTTCGTAGTCAGTTCTGCACAGCAATTACAATTTGACCCCTGTAAGATTTCGACTTTTTTTTGTTAATTTTTGTTATAATTGATAAAAATCAAAACTTTCTTCCACTTTTTGTTTTAATGCACCACTGAAAAAATGTAAGGGTGGCTTTAGGAACATAAGCAAAAGTTGCGCTGGTTTCAATTTAATTTTTTATCACTCGATCCAAACGATATACAGCTTAGTATTTTTTAAAAGAGTTTTGCTCAACTTTAACAAATATAGAAGCAATGAATAGAAATGAAATAAATTTGATAAAATCTTTGCCGACTACTGGAATACAAATCAATTGTAAAGTCCACAAAGACATTATTTGTGGAAGCTGGCTTGAGCTTTAGCACAACTACGTAAAAATTAAACGTAGCTCTATGATTTTAAAAGCAAAGTTTGGGAGAAAATTTTAAAAGCAAAGCAAACCTGTTTTGCATTTCTATCTACAGATTCCGGTCTTCAAATTTGGAACATCAAAATTTTAAGCGATGGCTTGGAAGAAAGAAAAGAAAAATTTAAAGTCTACCTGCATTCGCCCATCAACTGCGTGTTGGCCCCGAAAAAGGCTTCAATTGTGGTCACAATCTTAGATCAATCTCACCGGTCGTGCCGAAGAAAAAACTTTGCAAGTAAAGTTATAGTTGACTCCATTTGTTGTCTGCAAGAATAATGAAGTTTAATTGCGCTTTTGTGTTCAGATTTATTTATACATTTATGTTCAAAGTTTAATACGATTTTCGTTAAACACTTATGATATTTTATGCCGTTTTTTCATATCATATGGTTTTAAATAAAAGTAATGCTAATTTAGAAATAAAGAAAAGTAATTAATAGTAATAGTAATCAATAGTAATTTCACAGAACTAGAAATAATATCTTGCAAAAAAGACCAAAAGATAGAAGTAATTCCTTGCGTTTAACTTCTGGTTTCTCTAGCCCAGGGATGTCCAACTTTTTTCAAAATGAGCTAAATTATAAGTTTAAGTACATTCAGCGGGCCGCAAAATTATATGTACCGTATAATATTTCCTCTTTTAAGTATTAAATGCCATGACCAAATGACAAATATTAAAATGTAAATTTAAAATTGATTAACTAATTAGGAATTTGAATAAAATCTGAATCAATTAAAATCATTAGGTAATTAGTACCGAAAACGGCCCTACTGGATCTGCTTTAAAGTCCCAGTTACGTGACTTCCTTCTCCCTTCTTGCATCCACTCAAAATTCTCAAGATCTGGAGAAAAAGGCTTGTAGTAAGTAGTAATCGAAACCGATAAAGCCCAAAGGAGACCCAAACAGTTATTGACCGATATCTGTGCTTTGTGTCTCCTACAAGATCTTCGAAAGGCTTATCTACGCTCACGACAAACCAATTATTGTTCCATTGCTCCCCAGAAAGTAGGCTCGGTTTTGATGCGGAAAGTCAACGGTGAATCAAGTCATTTTATTGATAGAAAACAAGGATAGTTTTTTGCAATCTGACGCCGATTGTCTGGCACTGTGACCTATAAATATCTGGTATTGTGACCTATAAATATCTGGCATTGTGACCTATAAATATCTGATACTGTGGCCTTAAATGAAAGCTGCTTTAGATTTCTGCCTGATAATTACATGGTCAGAATTATGGAGCTTTTCCGAAATTAAAGTTTCCACCTTACTACCGGTCACAGCAAGCAAGCAGGTTTTGCCGTTTGAAAAACGGCGTTTCTCAGGGATCGGTTAAGGCTCCTCTTCTTTTCAATCTCTATATGTACGTCGACAACTGCCCCCCCCCCCCCCCCGATTTCCAAAAAAATTACCTACGAAGAAGATCTAGCACTATTGCAATGCTGTAGAAACTGAAAGGCCTTTGAGAGGACTTTAACTCAAAACACGATCACACTTTTAGTGTATATTCAAGCTTAGACACTGAAGCTCAGTCACACTAAGACGCTGAAGGTAGCCTTTTATTTAAATAACCTAGAAATCAAACGTGAGCTAAATGTTTAGAACAGTATTAGACTTTTACATTTGATTTAACCCTACTTATTTTGTGGTAAAGCTGGACAGATCGGTCACGTTCCGTCGCCATCTCGTGGCAGTGCTCAAAAAACTATCTTAGCACTTCAGCCTGCTGAGCCAACTTGTAGGCTCAGGATGGGGTGCTGATGCCAAAACACTACGCACAGCTGCCTTGTCTCTGGTCTACTCAAAAGCTGAGTACTGTGCACCAGTCTGGTGTCGTAGCCCTCACACTTGGCTCATAGACAGGGTCTTGAATAACGCCTTGCGCGTCGTCACTAGATGCCTGCGTCCCACTCCAACAACCCACCTACCCATACTTTCAGGTACCCTGTTAGCTGAGCTTCGCCGACTAGGAGCGACACTCTCCTTGCGTTTTTGGCTAACGGTGCAACCCTAGACCTTGACATATATGTTAAATTTTTTAATTGGACCTACATTCTTTATAAATGCCGGGTTTCTTTCCACCCTCCTATATAATAAATTTATACGTTTCCCTTTTTTATCACTAGCAGCATCGTCGCTACTACTGTAATCTTATTCCAAATCACTCCGCATCGGTTTAAAGTTACTATTTTTACTATTTACTAAAGTCATTAACAACTATCACTTGATAGTGTAAAAAATGTTTGAAAACAATACAATCAATATTAATTTAATCCCAAAAAAGTCTGAATACTAAAAATGATGGTTGGGGCAAGCGCCTTTACGATAAACTCCACCCACAAAAGTTTTCGTAGATCAGTTTATTGGATATCACTCGACGCAGCAATTAACTGACGTAATCACTTTGTTTCCCTATACGATACTATGACAGCAGCGACATCAAATTTGATACGGTTATAAAAATATAACTAAAAAAATTTGAGTAAGCAATGGGCCGCATAAAAACCTTAAGTGGGCCGCAGGTTGGACAACCCTGCTCTAGCCCTAGAGTCTTAATACTATAATCACTTTAATAACTTGTTTTGACTAAAATCTACTTGCTTTTAATCAAGCAATCTATCGTTATCGCTGCAAGCCTTTTCTCTTTAAATGATCAGCTCTGCGAACAACCCCGGGGCAAGCGGACTTCCTTCGACGCGGGTTTAAATTTCAAAATCATTTTTAATTCTTCGTTTTTGATTTGTTCTTTGTTTAGAAAACTCTCGAAGAAAATCGAGTAGGCCGCGAACAAAGACTCGATTTCTTAATGACTTTCCGACAGCAAAAAGAAAACCAAGTAAGTATTTACTTTTAAATGTCTATCAAATAAAACTTTAATTAATTTTATTGTAACGGCCGCTTTACTCAGGACAAAGGCCACTTCGCTATGGGAAACTACCTCCAGGTGTCACTGTAGCACCTCAATCGTTTTTCAGGAATGGCTCTATCAAAATCTGGAGGGTAAACGCAAAGTTTAATCATAAATAACTTGATTTGATTTAATTTGCTTCTATTTTCCAGTTTCATTCCATTTTGCCTGTGTCAACCGGTGGGCTGGGCGGAAATGAAAACGAGGCAAATTTTGTTTCTTCTTCTTCGGGTAAATGCAAAATGTGAAGGTTTCATGTTATTGCTGTGAATTTTTATCTGTGAGACTTTTTTAATTGGATGTTAAAAAATTGTTATTTTAGGATATAGTTTAATTTTCACTCTTTACTCCTAAATTTGTTTAACAAAAGCCACATAAAAATTTTTCATTTGATAAGCTATTTTATCATTGTTGTCGAGTTAATTTAAAAAAACATTGTATTAAGAGGGATTCTTAACGATTTGCGCTAAAAAACGCTAAACACTAAAAAAAATAGTTTTTTAAAAACTGGTTTGATCATAAATATTAATTGAACCACCGCCTGCTAAAGTGTTCAAAAATTCATAAACAATAAAAGAATAGAAGCATATACTTTGATATTTGTTCTGGTAAAAAAAATTTTCTTCCAAGAATTTTTTTATTTTCATCTTTATAATTATTTTTATCTTCCCGGCTCTCAGCAAAACGTCGGAGGCGACCATCGAGCGATTAGCTTGATCCCAAGATATTTCTGTCCTATTAAAATTTTTTTTTTGTTTTTTAGTTTTTATTTTAAGACATGACCAGTTTAGAGCTGCTTGTTAAGACCGCCAAGCAGAGGAAAGTACCGTAAAGTGTCTTTAGGACACAGTAGAATGACGTGAGTTGGTTTTGAACCGGAACCATGTGGATTGCATGCGCCATCCGAACGGCGCTCTTAAGTTTACTAAAAGTCTCTTAAAGCTTAATGAAAGTCAGAGTGCATGTGACATCACATTCAAATGTTCTGTGCGATCTTCCGCTTGCTTCTTAGTTCGTCGTTTTAAGTGGAGCGCTGCCACGCGTCAGATGATGATGACCGAAAAAAACCAGAAATCATAAAGAAAAACATGCAGAGAACTTCAAAGGTCTCTTTGAATGCGAAACCCTGGCAAGAAACACTGAATATCGATTAAACGAAATCTTTGTTAAGACTTGATGTGCGGGTCTATCATTCCACAGATAAGCCTTGGTTACTCAGTGCGTTTTATTTGTCAATATGATATTTGCTGAATTTGAAATGGTTTCGAACTGAACCAATTATTCCAGGTCGGGATCCATTGGTTAACCGCGAGGATAGGAGCAGAGACCAATTGAACGACGATCCACAAATAATTCAGCAACCGAATGACGTTGTTAGTTTGAATTTGTTCAGCGTCAGTAATCAACAAGAAAACGAGCTTTTTTCTATTGCAGTTGACACGACGATTGAGCGTTGCCAGTGGAAACGTTTCAGCAATCGTCTCTGTGCGAGTTGGCGCCAACACAAGAAAGATTCAGGTAATTGCTGAAGTTGAAATTCCAAACATGTGGTTGTAGAGAAGATTTGGAAAAATCCAGGAGAGAATAGATTTTTTAAATTAAAGTTTCTTGAGTCTAAAATATTGATTAAAAATTTATAATGCTCTGCGCAAAACTCTCTGCGCTCTCTGCGCATTGCTCAAAATAATGTGTAAATAAAGTACTACTTTTGAAACTGAAAAAATATAAACTTAGTGTTGAGAGAATCCAGATGCATTGCTTGAAATCAATTGCTCAAAAAATAATTTCTCGAACTAATAGTTGCTCGAAAGACAGGTTGCTCAAAAGCCGAAATTCAATTGACTACGTCAAGGAGGGAATGCCAAAAACAAACAGTGCTATTGAGGGATGGCACAACAGTTTCCAATATCAACTTTGTGCTATCATCCGTCAATTTGGAAGTGTATAGATGCTTTATAGCGAGAACAAAGTTTACATGAGATGCAAATCGAGTAATATATGGGAGGTGTGAATGAAGCTGGAAGCAGATGAAAATACCGTGATTGTGCATAAAGATTGCAAAATATTGTATATTGCTTCGATGATACTAGAAATGTCAAAGAATATTTGAGAAGTGTTGCTCACAATATTTTACATTAATAAAATAGCAAACAAATATCAGCAACCTTTATCTTTTTAACGTTTTTTGTTTTGCCTTTTAATTGTAAGCACAAATAAATTTATGAATTGTAGTAGTTAATATAATTATTGATTTAACTTAACAATTCCTTTCGAGCAACCTGCCTTTCGAGCAACTGATAATTCGTGAAATTACTTTTCGAGCAATTGACCTCGACCATTTTGTTTTCGAGCAATTCACCGGATACCCTTTTGAGGTTCTAGTTGATAAGTGACGCTCCAGTTCAATATCTCAAAAAAAGTGATATTTCAAAAAAAAGTTGAGCTTTGAATTAAAACACATTCATTAGCAAATGTTTAAAGTTTTGGATAAAGTGTCTGGTTTTGGGTTCTATTGCCGTCATCTAGGCACATTAGTTACATAACTTATTACAATTGACTTATTACAGTAATATTAATTACAAATTGACTTTCTAGATAAAATAAAACTTACGTACTATTAACTACTAAATAAAAGTTTTTAACTTTCTTTTGAAATTGAATTAATCCGGCCAACCAGTTTAAGTAGGAGGTCCCCTCTGGTTGAAGTCGTCGTCGTCGTTTGAAGGGTATCCACTCCAGGTCAGACACAAACAGGACTGGGGCCGAGGGTTTATCCTTTTACTAATCCAGACTGCTGAACTGCCTGAATCAGATGCTGGCAGTGGTGTTATTAAGCCAGCATCGAGTTTCGTCATCCAAAACCGTCAGACCTCGTGCTCCATGTGGTGCCCGATGTATAGGGCACGCTATTAGAACATGGTCTGTGGTTTGCTCAGAGGCGCCACACTCGCAATTCGGTAAAGGAGCGAGACCCCATTTGTGCATGGAAGAATGGAATCGCCCAACACCAGTCCGCAGGCGGTTGAGCGTAACCCAAGCTGCTCGGGGTAAGCCCATCCCAACAGGCCTGGCACCGGTCCCGGGCACAAAAGAACGGAGCATGGAAGCATTTCCTTAATACTCCGTTTTCCATTTGTGGTTTGTCCATTCAGAAGCGCGGATGCCAAGTCTGGCAAGGTTGTCTAAAAGATTCCGCGCACCTGGCACAAACAGGCGTCTGGATCTTAGTCTCACTTGGAGAGTATCTGAGGACCCATTCAAAAAACCATACAAGAATGATCGGGGTCCAGAGATCCACGGTAAGCCAAGGAGAGTGTCGCTCCTAGTCGGCGAAGCTCAGCTGGCTGGATGCCTTAGAGTTGGAGTGGGACGCAGGCATCCAGTGACTATGCGCAAGGCGTCGTTCAAGATACTGTCGATGAGGCGAGTGTGAGCACTGCGACACCAGACTGACGTACAGTACACACTACACAGTACTCAGCTATCTTTACGTTAACTTTTGTACTTCTTTAAATAACTGATTAGGAAGCTGATTTAAATAAAATCTAGTTACAATATAAATTAGTTTGATTTTGTCTGTTTCATTGAAAATAAAGAATAAATACAGTATATCCAGCTAAATTGTTTTATTTTGTAATAATAGCGTATTTCTGTAGGCATTCCTTTTCAGAAGTAAGTTTGGCAGTTTGGTTAACTCTTGTTTGTTAAATTCTTTTTTAGAAAAAGTTTTTACCATCTTCAATGGCGAATCAATGTGTTCTAGCTAAAACTGGTTCTCTGTATTATGACATAAACGCCAAAGTTTTGTATCGGTGCGACGGAGCAAGATGGATTCCCTGGAGAAAGCGGAAAAAGAAAGACCAAATAGGAAAGAGTTTACTTACGACTTCATGCGGTGAGGGTTGGAAACTTTATCAAAATAGGTAAGTTAAGCTTTCTCTTCAAAAATTTTCTAAAAATAATTTAATTTCATTTTATATGCTTAACAGATTAGTCGATATAAAATGGCGACATAAACATTTATCATTCAACAAGTTTAGAGCACCTCAAAATGTAAAATTTAACTTTTATGACTTTAGCGCTTAGGCAACATTTAACATTCATAAATAAAGTACTTTACTTTAAAATATGTTTTTTATATTTCATCACAAATCATATAGGCTATTGGTTACATAAAGGTGCTATTTTGTCGGAGCACCAGTTGGCGGATCTAGTTGGAATTCAGCCCAAAGGATTTGCCGAGAAGAACACTCCGCGAATCTGGCGACGATATCGGGGAAAAACATCCTTAAAGCTTTGTGGAAATTTGCCGGAAGGTCACGATTTTGGATAGGTGAATCATTTTGGTGTATCAATTAAAATTTTTTGCATTTATGACCAGTATGTAACAAACTTTAAACTTCTAAGCGCTGTCCACAATACCACAAAAAATATCACCGAAGAATATTATCAATTCACTTGTAATTTTAAATTTAATGTTTTTGAATGATTTATTTTTTTAGGTTTAAATCGAAAAGTGAATCCCCGACAATGGGAATGGGCAAGTGGTGACGTCAACTCGTTTACAAATTGGAAAAAAAGATTTCCGAACTCCTTAATTGGAAAGGATTGCGTTATGGTTCTTTCCAAAGGACGTTGGATCAATTCTCTATGCAATCGACAAGAAAATGTCAAATATCTATGCGAAAAGTCTCTTTGATAAGCCGTTTGAATCATAATGTGTTTAAGGGTTTGTTTTTTCTAAAGGCGATTTTAATGGTTTTTCGGTAGTTTAAGAATTTTACGAGAAATTCGAAAATTCAAATTATTGTACAAATGACATTTCAGAAAAACATCACGTTTCGTTTCGATTTAGCTTCTACGCTAGGCGAAAAAGTTTGCCAAAATTCAATAAACAAACTAAAAACATACGACCGATATTGACCAAATTATCACGTATGTGTAAACAAGGCCTAAAGATGAGAAAGAACATCTGATTTTATAAGCTGCCTTTTATATGCGTATAAATTTGTTTTCAGTATTATATAATTTGTTTACAACTAAATTCTTATTATTTTTGTTTTTCGACTTTAAAGCAATGTACAGCAGCAGCGTCCTAAATCTGACTAGTAAATAAAAAAATTGTTTTATTGTAAATTGATGCAGTCGATGTAAACGTATAGAAGCCCTAAAGAATTATAAACGTTAACCCTTGATACACCGAAGAGCGTTGCAAGTTCGTGGTCCTCATGCCCAGGACATTGAGCCAGGTGCAGAGCCTCGCTATCTTTGCAGAGTTAATCGTTGTTTACAGCCGTGCCCCCGTTACCTTTCCTTCTCTTATTGTACCCACTTCTTTTTTCGATTGAAAACTCTTTAACATCTCCAGCAAAATAGTCTGAACCTAATTGAATGAAGGAGTATGAATCTTGTTTGTATAGTTTGCGAACAATCAAAAAATAACACTACGGTACCGGTATCAAAAATATTTTGTCTTAACTTTTTATAACTGCAGTATGTGTCATGTATTTACTACTTTATTCCATAAAATGGTATCTTATTCATAAATAGCCTAAAAAATAGTTCAACGTAGACCAGGTTTAAGCTAAAACAGTAATTGTAAAATGATAAAATGTTTTCTTTAGCTGCAGATCTAATCAGCTGTCATAAGATGCTTAATATAAATCAGTGAACATCTAACCAACAGTCAAATTACCGGTGCGTAAAAATTTTATTGAAAATTTTACAACGGATGTCACGAAATTTTCGCCGTTCGTATAAGTAGCTTACATAAACTGAATTTATATAAAACAAACATTGATTAAAGGATGTTCTTTACCACTACAAATAATAACATTTATTATAAATGTGTACGCTATAAACACAAAAAAAGCGAAAAACAATTTGTAAAGAGGGTTTGGTAAGCAAAAAACAAAACGAGATACTTCAATATTAAAAAGCAGCAAAATAAACACAAACGAGGATTGCAAGGTAAGGCGAAGCAAAAAATACACGAAAAGGGAGCTGATTTTACATTTACTTTATTAAAATGGCAATTTGCAAGTGAAATCGATTATTTAAAGGAACTTATCTTGCTGAAACACCAAGATTGAATTTATTTCAATCGATTCTGTGTTCAATAATAGTCAGGTTAAATGTTTACACGATTAATATTGACATAGAAATATTTGATGTTGATTTCAATGAAACACGTGGCGCCTTCTTTCGTTCTGGCTTGAGTCAAAAAATCAAAAGCCTGATTTTATATGCAAACAGGTAGCAATCAAGACTTTCGCTATAATTGACAGCAACTATTTTGTTTATATTATGTTTTATCAAAAAATTTCGTTTAAGATTAACAAGTAGAATATAAAGGCAGAATAAAAGTAACTAACGTTGGAATGCAATATTTTCAAAACGTCAACGAATGTTGTAAAAGCAAATCAAGCCAAACAATATTCTGAAGAAATATCAGAGAAGAGTTGTCATTACCATAAACTTTCTCGTTTCATGGAAATAAGCTTCATTTAATAAGAAAAAGCTCAGGATAGATCAACACGATTTGATAAGAGCCAGGAATACAGCGGATAGACAATATATTTAAAAAACAAAAAATATGAAACGAAAAAATTATGGACTCAACAAAATAAATACAATACTGCAGGCCAGGTGAAGCCGGTATCTGATTAGCTTCCATTCAAGAGGTATTTTCCTGGAACATTCGAGAAAGTTAACGTAATCAAATTTTAACATACACGTAATAAAACAGAACTACGGGCGTCATTCTCACCTGATGAAAACCTCTTCTTGACCAAAGACAATCGGTACCCGGAACCAACCAACTCAAAATCGGATCCAGTTAAAGTTCCGCCCTCGGAGGAGAATTGCACGGCGAAGGTGGTGGACGTTGTGGGGCCGGACGAAAGACTTAATTTGCTTTGTAAAGTCCCACTTGGTGACTTAGTCGATACAAAATTATTTAGTTTCCAAAGTAAGCGATTTTGTGAAGCGTTCCTGTCATGAGAAAAGCGAATCAGAATAATTTCTGCACGAATGACGTTGCAAAACAACAGTTGCGTCATCAAATGTGATTGATCCGACGAATGGAAAAGAAAAACCTATGCTGCTTACTACTTACCATGTGGCGGGTGGTCGGGATTGTTCGTTCGTGACGCCTCCGTCGATCGGAACGACAAACTGCAAGCTTTTAAGAGGCGTCGAGGCTACCGAGCTGTTGTAACTGAAAGAAATAATTCCGCCTTGTTAAAGACACGAAGACAACGGGAATCAGAAGTAGAACGGATGTAAACTTACCTGTAATCGATGGTGACGTCAGTGTAATTCTTGTCACGATGCCACGAGCTTTTCAAACGAAGTGGCACGAGGGAAAGCCCCGCATGTGAAGTCAGCTAAAAGCGATAAGTAGAGTCTAATCTAGCGACATCTTGATGCAAGTGTCACAATCACACAAAAGTGAGAAAAGCGCGGAATGCCGAAGACTTCGATACAACTTCTGTTCAGCTTGGAGCTGGTGCTTACCTCGTACGAGAGGACTGCCACGTTGTAAAAGGGCGAATTGGGACTCGCCTCGGTCATTTTCCTCAGGTGCCCGACAAGTGACGTCATGTCGAACCAGAAGGTGCGTTCGGAGGCTTCTTTTTGTGATGCGTCTCTATTCAATGGTCACATGATTAATTGCGATTGGTCGAGCGCCACCGAGAGCTTGTACTCACGTGAAGAGGAAAGGGAGACTCGGGGCGAAAGTGAGAGGGTTCGAAAATCCTTTGATTTGAAAACTGAGAACGACAGGATTGGGATTCGAGGTAAAAGCCCTGATTATCCCGGCAGGAAAAGATAACTGAATTTCTCCGATGATCTTGGCGATGCATCTGCGATGAACATGACGTTAAGCTCGCCGCCATTAGAAAACAAAGGTGAAAAATTAACTTTGAAATTTGTATCCGAGGAATCAAAAGACAACGCCTAAAACTTATCTTAAGCTTAGTGACAATGCATGCGATTGCTTGAGGTTGTGCTTGTCATAAAGTAAACCGTAAACTAGGCTTTTATTCACAAAATTATGACTAAAATATGAAAAGAAAGCAATAATAATAATTGAAATAGAATTAAGCGTTTGAAATTAAATTAGCTAAAATCCATTAAACAAAACCAGAGTGCTATTTAAAGTTTAAAAAGTTCGCGCAAGGCAGCAAGTTACACAGAAAGATGACAATGAGAGAAACAAATAAACTTATGAATAAGGCAAGTGTTACGGTGGTTCGAGTTTAGGTTAAATCATGATAATCTTCCTACGACCGAAAAATAAAACGCAAGTTAAAGCAAACAAAATTAGTGAGTTATGTATACGCCAAATCTGTCCGGTGGTTTACGCGTTCGAGTTGAGCGTCTCAAGTCTGAACGATTTTCATCTCGGGAATTGGAAGGCAGTGCTTGTTGAGATCTCTCTTCACGCAGTTCACTGCTTTGAGATTCATTCAAAGGAGCGTTGGGCGTTGATTGTGGTCGACCTGCGGCATAAGGATTGATTTCATTTGCTTCGGTTTCGTGAGTTGGAGAAGAGACAGAAGGATTGACTTCACTTGTTTCGGCTTCGCTGGTAGGATAAGGGACATAAGGATTGATTTCATTTGCTTCCACTTCGCGGGTTGGGGAAGGAGCCAAGTCTGTAACAGAAACTGTTGACTCTCTACCGTCTGAAAATTTTACGATAGCGAAGTTGGGATTTGCTTCAACTAGTTCCACTACGTCAGCAAGGGGTTGATTCTTTGTTCGCACGAAACGCCGCAACAGTACCGGCCCAGGTTGCAACAACCAGTTAGGAAGAGAGCGCCCCAGCATGCTTCTGCGGAGAAAGTTTAAGAAGCGTTGGTGGGGCGTTGCGTTAGTTGTCGTGATAGTAAGGATCTAACAGAATGTAATGATTGAGGGAGCACAGTTTCCCATGAAAGCTCTGGTAAATTCAGGTTACGTAGCGTTAACTTTACCGTTCTCCAAACAGTTTGGTTCACTCGCTCACATTGTGCGTTACCAGTAGGGTGATATGGCGTTGATCTACTGGTAGCCACTCCTCGATCGTTCAAGTATTGTTTTAGTTCCCTGGAAATAAAACTTGAACCACGATCACTATGAACATAAAGTGGTAATCCGAAGATGTTGAACAAAGTTGACAAACAAGATATTACCGTAGCTGAGCTCATGTCTTTGCATGGAAAGGCAAAAGGAAAGCGACTAAACTCATCGACAACAAACAGAACATACTTATTTTTACCTGGCAACGGACCTTTGAAGTCGACACTCAATCTTTCCCATGGGTGCATAGCTTTAACAAGAGTTTCTACAGGTTTTCGAAAGAAGCACGGTTTTATCTCAGCACAAATTTGACAGTTTGAGCATACCTTTTTTGACGTCTTCGACAGAAAATGGTAAGTTCTTGGTTTTTACGAAATGTGACAATCGAGTAACTCCTGGATGGCCAAGTACTTTGTGTATTTCCACTAGATTAAGCCCGTTGTACATCACACTACACACTCTTGATAAAGTATCTGGAACAATATTTTGCTTGCCCGGCCTATGAACAATATTGTGGTCAAAATTGCCCAGCTCTGTTCTCCAAAGTTGAATTTTTGTATTCTTAATTTTTCCTAAACGTTGGGGGTTAAACAGAAAAGATACAGTTCGTTGATCAGTAATTAGTTGAAAGCGTTTAGAAAATAAAAAATGACTCCATTTTCGTACGGCATCAATGATGGCCGCCGCTTCTTTTTCGACAGCCGAATATCGACGTTCGCTGGGAGAAAGGGTCCGGGAATGAAAAGCAATAGGGCGACCACCTTGATTTAGACTAGCTGCTAAAGTATGGTTAGAAGCATCACATTCTACTGTAAAAGGCAATCCTTCATTCACACAAGTTAAACAAGCAGAAGTTAATTCAGATTTAAGCATTTCAAACGCTCCTGCCGATTCATTAGATAGAGGAAAAACATTGTTTTTGTTTGATTCAATAAGGGGTTTAATTTTTAAAGAAAAATCAGAAAGCCACTTTGCATAGTATGAAAACATACCGATCGCTCTTTGAAGTTCTGTTTTACTTTTAGGCAGGGGTAGTTCACGCAGAGGGCGCAATCGTTCGGGATCAGGCCGTATCTTTAGATGAGACAGACGATATCCCAACAAGTCTATTTGGTTTTTCTTAAACACACATTTATCAGTGTTAAAGGTTAAGTTTTCAGCTTCGGAAGCTGCTAGTAACGCCTTTAGTTTTAAATCATGGTCAGCCTTGTCATAGCCAGAAACAGTGATGTTATCAACATAAGCATAAACTCCCTTTAAACGATATTTGTCAATCAACTGGTCAATCACACGTTGGAAGTGGGAAACACCGTTTGTGACTCCAAACGGTAAACGGGTGTACTGGTATAGCTTGCCGCAGGCTTCAAAAGCCGTATATGGTCGGTCTTCAGGACATAATGGAAGTTGGTAATAAGCAGACTTTAAATCTAAGGTGCTAAAAACTGTACCTTTTGCAATTTCACTTACTTGCTCATCTATGTTAGGTAGAGGGTAAGCGTCTAGTAGCGTAAATTTGTTAATAGTTTGGGAGTAATCAACAACCATTCGGCGTTTATGGCGTTCATCTTTCGTTACCAGTACTTGAGCACGCCATGGAGAATAAGACGGCTCTATAATGTTGTCATTAAGAAGTTTACTAACCTCGTTATGGATAAACTGTCGATAATCGTTGTTAAATTTGCGTGATTTCGTAACTATCGGTTGACATCCGGGGATAAGATTGCGAAAAAGTCTCTGGGTATGGACTCGAGATGCAGCTACTCCACAATGTGCTACTATCAAACCTTTTTTTGATCCTCCCAGTTTAAAAACTACTTCCTCGTGCTGTCTCATAAAAGCTTGTCCCAAGACAATGTCAGCGCATAGTTTAGGGACTACGCCTAACGTAAGGTTGTCATAGGTTCGTCCTTTCAACTTTAAAGTTTCTTTTACTTTACCAAGCACTTTGACTGAGAATGCTTGAGAGGCCATAGCGACATTCGTTTTTGCACCAAAGATTTTGAGTCTCAATTCATCGACAACCTTTTTATTTATGAAGTTTTCAGAGGCACCAGAGTCTAACAAGCAATCGAGCTTCACATCCTTCAAGAAACCGGTCACTACGGTTGGCTTCAAACAACACGGTGCGCTGGCGAGAACGGCTAAAGAGTTTTTACAGTCGTCATTTACAGTTCCAACAGCTGAAATAGTTCTCTTGTTTTTATTTTGGCATACCTTTTGGTAGTGTCCCAGTTTTCCACATCCGTAACACTCTCTGTTCTTAGCTGGGCAGTTAGACCTTCCTCCAGCGTGCAGAGCTCCACCACAAAAAAAACACTTTTTCTTTGAACATTTGAAATGTGAAGTTGTAGCAGTTAAAGAGACATTTTCTTCGCTGTTAGAGACCTTGTCGTTGGGAACAAAAGTAGTTGCTAGACGGTCAGTTGAATCTCTGTTTCGATCAGTTGAATCACTGTTTAGTTTATCAAGGGATTTAGCGTAAAGTTCAGTTTGTTGCTTAGCCACTTCCAATATTTCAGCTTTTTTTACAGCGGTGTCCAAATCTAAGGTTTCTTCCTCTAAAAGCCTCCTTCTGGTTGTATCAGATCGAAGTCCGTTGATGAAAGCGTCCCTAGTCATATCATTTCTGTACTTTTCTGCTGATACTGCTTGAAAGGAACATTCCTTTGCAAGACCACGGAGAGCGTGAACATACTGAGAAATACTTTCATTCTGTGCTTGCTGTCTTGTCATTAAGACGTGGCGGGCGAAAGTAATATTCTTTTTCTTTTGGTATGACGAACGAAGTAATTGTACGGCTTCTTCGTATTCTGCAGATTCACTTATGTAAGCGTATGTTTGAGGTGACAAGTAATTAGTCAGCAGGGCAAGTCGATTCACAGCTCCTTCGTTGTCCGTAACATTTGTAACAGCAGATAGAAAACTTTCAAACGTTTTGAACCAGTATTCAAATACTTTAGCTGCATCAGGATCTTCTGGCAGCGTTTCAAGTTTCTCAGGTCTTAACAAGCGATCCATAATAGTTTAATATTTTGTGAATAAAATTGTCATAAAGTAAACCGTAAACTAGGCTTTTATTCACAAAATTATGACTAAAATATGAAAAGAAAGCAATAATAATAATTGAAATAGAATTAAGCGTTTGAAATTAAATTAGCTAAAATCCATTAAACAAAACCAGAGTGCTATTTAAAGTTTAAAAAGTTCGCGCAAGGCAGCAAGTTACACAGAAAGATGACAATGAGAGAAACAAATAAACTTATGAATAAGGCAAGTGTTACGGTGGTTCGAGTCCAGGTTAAATCATGATAGTGCTCAAATTCAATGGTTCAATATTATAAATAGGAAGTAGTTGGCTTGTCGAAAAAAATGCCTGTCCATATATTTGCATTTAGAAGCGAAGTGAAAATGATGAAACAGGAATTTTGCAGTGGAAATTTCTATCTAAAATTATTATGATTATGCGTTAAGTTTGGACGCTGCAATGCAGCAGAAACAACCGAAACCCGAAATTTTTAAACTAGGACAAAACTACAATGGTCATAGTCTTGGATAGAAAGAAAGAATTTTAGTCCTGCAAGTTATACCAGTTGCCAAGATTTAGTGTCAATTGAATCACAACCACTTTTATGACGAAACAATTGAAATGGAAAAAAGTGAATCGACGGCGGCAACAACCAAAAGAATGAAAATTTATTAAGTGATCGCAGTAACATCGGCAGTCGCTCACCGCTCCCCATCGAGCCCCTTGAACATGGCGTTTACGGTTTCCGTAAAGGCGACCGCAATCGGGACCGGGTCGCCGGAAGACAACGTCAGAGGACTGGGGCCTCGGGAGACCGCGAAACTTTCCACTGGCGTCCCGCCCAAGGAGGAGAGTGATGAAAGACTTTCAGATGAAGCAAGAGGAGCTGCGAAATATTAGTTTGCAATAAAATATCAGTTTAATGACGTAGTACATGCTCGTATGTCAAGCTTTACCTTTGTTCTCCAGGGTTAAATTTGTTGGTCTTAAAACAGGAGTAGAATGTTGAGAATTTAAGGTTGCGTTAGATAAGTATCTACTTTTCGAAAAAGTCCGTTCTCCTTTCCCTTGATCTGGAGCTAGAAAAAAATGTTGGTGACGAGAAATCCAACGGGGAGAAACACTAAGAATGGTCAAGTCAATCAACAAGCAATTGCCGACAGACCTGTTTTTTTTTTGTTTTTTTTAAGCCTTAGGATAAAATAGAGGAATTTGAAGTTACTATTACAAAAAAAATATAGGAAAGGATGTATGTATGGGGTTAGAATATAGGAAGGGAGAATTTACATTACGTAATCAGGGAAGTTTTTCTCCAGAAAAGTTTTGAATTTTGTTTTAATTTTGTATTTTTCTTCAATTAGGGAAGAATTCGGGATGGGGGTATTAGTAAGGAAGATATAATTTCTTATATGGTATAGGGAAAGTCGAATTAATGAAGCTAATTTGGAAGTGATGATGTGGGGTGTGCCAGTTGTGTTTGTGTAGTTAAAAAGTAATGCGTCTTGTGAAAGGGAAGTGGGTTTTTTAAATAAGGAAGAAAAAAGTGGTTCTAAATGTTCAATTAATTTTTGGGAGAAGGGACAGGAGAAGAAGAGGTGATGAGGGTCATCAGAAGGGTAGGAGCAGAGTTTACAAAGAAAGTCGTTAGGGTTTCGGGGTTTGATGTTGTGTTTGGAAAAGAAACATCCCCAGGTATAGCCTTTATAGGCAGTCCTGAAGGATATTTCTTTTTCCAGGTTTGAGAAAAGGGAAGGACGGGGTTTTACAAGGGTTAAACGTAATCACGTATGAGAGGTTTCAGTATCTAGGATAGGGATGGGGTTAGGTTCAGGTTGTAATATGGTTTGATAAAGGGTTTTAAAGGTTAGGTTTTTAACGTCTTGAGGGGGAGTAGATAGTTTTGTGAAGAGAGAAAGGGTTTTGGACCAGAGAGGGTTGGGTTTAGGACGGTGGGGTTGAGAGTTGGAGTATAGTTCAGGTTATATGTGTAGGAGTTTGGTACCAATATTGTATATAGCATACGACATCCAAAAGAAAAAAAGAGGGTTGGGGGTTTTAATTAGATGAATTTCCATAAGAAAGCTGTAGATGTTTTGATTCCAATATTGGGAGGGCAATGCCACCGTCTGGTTTAGGTAAGTAAAGGGTAGATCTTTTAATGGGTTCGAAAGGGGAGAAGTTCCAAAGGAATTTGAAAAGAAGAGTAGTTAGGGATTTAATTTGTTTGGGTGTAAAAGGAATGATTCTAGAGAGAAAGAGGATTTTGGGTAAAAAGTGTTGATTTAAGGAAATGGTTTTTGAGTAAAGGGAGTCTTTAGGATTTAGAATGGCCAAAGAGGTGTGGGGGAGTGAACGAGTAAGGTCGTCCCAGTTTTTAGACAGATCTTTTTTATGAAAAGAAAAAGTTATTCCAAGGATTTTAGTAGAGGTAAGAGTTTTACCTTGGGGAAATATATTGCGAAAATATGATAGTAGAGTTGGGGAGTTAGAAATTATGGAGGTTTTGGAATGATTAATTTTGAGACCAGAATAATAGGAAAACTCTTCGATTATCTCACGAACTGCAGAAAAGGATTGGGGGGACGATATAAAAAGGGTCAGGTCATCGGCATAATGACTGACTTTAAGTGAGGAAGTACCAATAAAGATTCCTTGGATTTTAGATGAAGCTAGTATTTTTTTTGTTAGGTGTTCAATACCAATTAAGAATAAGAGCATGCTAAGAGGGCATCCTTGACGAATGCCACACTTAACGGAAACCGGATCGAAAAGATAGCCATTTAGGTTAAGTTGGGCTGTTAAGTCAGTGAGAAAGATTCGAATCTAGTTTAGAAGAGTAACTGGAATTCCATTTTGTCCTTGTTAAAACTCGTCAGGACAATATAGCTTGTTGCTGACCCCAGTTGAAAAGTTGAAAAGTTGAAAACTTAAACAGCTGGCACAACTTTTTGCTTGTGGTTTTTACACCTCCAAACAGCCAGTTGCGGACCAGTTGCGGGGAGAAAAATATTCAGCAACGACGTAGATGAAGAAAATGTTGAAAATGACTTACGTGCAATAGAAAACAAGACGTCGAGAGAAGCGCACGAGCTTGACTGCTGCATCTGCCCGGCTCGATTTGCCTTTTCAACGGAACTTTTTTTCGAAAAATCGGCGAATCCACTGGGAGGGTTCGACGTCGCTAAATTGTTGCCGAAGAGATCCAACAACTCATCAGCAGAAGACTTTTTGCTGTGATTTAAAGATTTAATTAAACTTGATTCGTGCAATGTGCAGTCGGGCGTGTCCGGTGGCAATTAGAGAGCTTTTGACCGATTTAGCTTTCCGCGTGTTATGTCAGTAGTAAGATGCGCAGTTCGATTAAGTACCCGACAATCAGTTTCGTATCAATCTTTTGTAAACAAGACTTTTTTGATTTAATACCTTTTAAACATTAAGTTTAAAAAGTTGAATGTTAAACGAGAATACAAAACGTGATCGATCTTAGAAGTGCTCTGTTTACATTGCAATTAGTCCTGTTGCTAAAGCTTTGTTTGTATTGTTTGTTTGTTTGAACCTTGAAAGAGCATGCTTTTGGCATCTTCCTGTGAGCAGATGTAATCACTTAGATCAGAGTGGCCCAAAGCTTGATCCTCTCGCGGGCCTCTTTTCATAATGTTTAGAACTTGTGGGCTCGTAGTAGATTAGAAATTTCATGCATTTTCAATATCATATTAAAAACCCAAAAAAAGGTCTTCACTTGCCGTTTAAATCCCCCTTTTTCGACCTTGCACGTCAATGTCGACCTTTTTTTTGATTTTCATTGTTGCGCGAAAACGAAGAGCTTTTTTTAATTCTCACTTGCTTTTTTAAGTTTGGGACATTCCATGTCAACTCACACCTCTCTTTTGCCGACCATCTCCGATTTTGCTGAAATTTGGCATGTTTGTAGGTTTGGATGAGAAAATGTCTCACACCAAATTTCAAGTTTCTAAATCAAATAGTTTTTGATATATGAAAGTTGAAAATTAGACACAAAATCGCCGCTTGAACGCCCCTGATCGAGCAAAAGTGGCCCTACTGGCTTTATTTTTTGTTTGATTTCAAAAATGTTAATATCATTGGAAAGCTCTTTTCAGCAGCTTTCCAGTGATATTCATATCTCCAATGTATCTATATAAATAAAAGTTATCTTTTGTCATGACCTTGTGACCTTGACCACGCATTATCCCAAAACCCCCAATTTAGACAAAAAAATTTTCAATATTTTTGTTCGTCACATAAAGGACTATCAGCATGCCAAAAATCAAAGTGGGATCTCTATGGGTTTTCAAGATATTTGCATTTTATTGAACAGGTGTGCCTAATGATGCAAATTTGTTGATATTTACGCAATAAATATTTTCGCAACTTTGTCAATATTTTCAAATAAATAATTTTCGCAAAGTTTCTTGTTAATTTTTTTTTAAATATCTTGAAAACCCATAGTGATCCCATTTTGATTTTTGGCATGCTGATAGTCCTTTATGTGACGAACAAAAATATTGAAAAAAATTTTTTGTCTAAAGTGGGGGTTTTGGGGTCATGCGAGGTCAAGGTCACAAGGTCATGACAAAAGATAACTTTTTTATTTATATAGATACATTGGAGATATGAATATCATTGGAAAGCTGCTGAAAAGAGTTTTCCAATGATATTAACATTTTTGAAATCGAACAAAAAACAAAGCCAGGAGGGCCACTTTTGCTCGATCAGGGGCGTTCAAGCGGCGATTTTGTGTCTAATTTTCAACTTTTATATATCAAAAACTATTTGATTTAGAAACTTGAAATTCGGTGTGAGAGATTTTCTCATCCAAACCTACAAACATGCCAAATTTCAGCAAAATCGGAGATGGTCGGCAAAAAAATGCCGAAAAGGGTGTGAGTTGACATGGAATGTCCCGTTTCTAAACAGTTAAAAAATTTCGGCTTGCTTCTGTTTGACGCAATGTAGAATCTCATCGGGCCACAGAAAATAAAGTTGTGGTCTGGGGTTTACAGTTGTATTGATAATGATTTGGTTGGGTTATGCAAACTTACTTGATTTCAGGGGATGACGAACTGTTCTGCTTTTCATTGTTGAAATTAGAAGCTGCAAATAAATGTAATCATGTAAATGCAAAAGATTTTTTCAAAAGTGCAATTTATCTTAATAAACAGAAATAAATAGATCAAACAGTAAGGCTAGTTTTCACTACGAGCGTAAAATGGAATATTCTTCGTTTCTTTTATTGATTTTTTTGCTTCGTTTAGCGCTCGCATAGATTTTAATCGCGGAAATATTGAAAATCACAAACAAAGAATGCTCAATTCCAGGCTCGTAATGAAAACGAGCCCTAACTCCGATGACAGAATTCGATCAAAAAAGTAAATTAAAAATTAAAAAACATAAATCAAAGCTTCTTTGCCAAGCAACTTTTAAGCGGCTCAAAGGACCTTCTGCCGCTCTTCAATAAGTTCATTGCAAAACACAAACCATTTCTCAATGATTTCACATCAAAACAACAAACATCACGTCGACGCAATTGATTGAATAAAAAAAAAACATCCAAAAAAAAAACCGTTCGGATCAGAAGTGATTCAAATTAAAAACTCCAATTAGATTCAAGCTCGGTTTAATTACAGAAGCAAAAAATTAAAGAACCAATCAGAATCGAGCGATTCAATCAACTCGTGAAACATAAAATTTCTGACAGGAGGCAATAGCAGGCAACCAGCTAGCAACATCCGAGCAACCTACGATTGTTTGGATTCGAAGACTCGGAAAATGCAGCTAATGTTGTTTCGCTCGTTGATCTCAGCTTGATCTCGGAAGAACAGCTTCCGTTCGGTGGAGCTCGGTGCAAAGATGAAATTGAATCTGTACGTCGAGGGGGTAGGTCGGAAATGGGGCTCAAAACGCGGTCGCTCCTGGGTCGAGGGGATGGGTCCTTCTCAGAATCAAGGTCGCCCGGATTTCTTTTGGTGGGATTTTCTTCCTGGGAATCGATTACGTATTCATCCATGTCGACAAAGGCCGTCGAAAAGCGATTGACGTTGACCTCGGGCTGAAGTCTCCTGCTCACTGACAGTTTGCTCAGGTTCGCCTTGGTGGAGCGACGACGGGCCGGCACAGGGGGGTTTGAATGTGAAGCTACACTCCATGTTGGGGATGATGGGGCCTGAGTGACAGGCGGAAGCACACGAGCGCCACCTACGACGCCAGCCGGGGCAGGGGAATCAGAAAAAAAGTGAGACGACCCATCTAAAGGTGGGGTTTCACACCGCTCACTGCTAGTGAAAGAATCGTTTCGAAATCGATCGAGCAGAGATGGGCTGGTGGTGAGACTCCTGTCTGACCTTTGACCTGCTCAAAACACCAACGCTTCAGACGACTGGCGATATCAACGTGGGAATGACGTCATTCATCATTCTCATATGACTTCGTTTTAAACGTCAATTCTAATGTGGACACGATTTATGTTAATTGAAGAAAAATGTCGAAAACATACAGCGCAATGCATGCTACAAGAATTAAAAGTGTTTTTTCGTTTCCAAACGGATAGACTTTCAATTTTACAATAATTCATCGTGAAGGATTTTTTTATTTAACATTGTTGTTGCTCCCCTTCCTCCAAGGTTGATTTTGGAAGAATTATCAATTGATACGCCAAAGAAGTTAACTTGACTCTTCCTCTAGGATGACCTATGCTGATTACTACGGCTTTTTTCACAGACTAACAGTGCGGCGTCACATTAATACTTTGCTACAGTTAAAGACATTCAGAGCGCCGTGTTGATTGCGAACGCGATCGATGCGGTCACGCTCCAAAACCTCCGAAAGTCGCGTCATTCTCTTGTCGCGTCATTCTCTTGTCGCGTCATCCTCTTGTCTTTCACAAATAATCTTATTATGTAAGCCTGCCTAATGACTATGCAAAATTAGCATGAGCTTCAAAAAACTTGTGAACTTGTCTGGTGCAGTTTCTTTAATTCAAATTTCGCAGCGTGGCACGGATTAAATTCAACACCGTAAGAAGCTTGCCATAAAAGCAGCGGTAAAGGGTTTGGAACTAGAAAGAGAAACAAAACAACTGATCTATTTAATTGATTTTTTGGATATTTATGGCCTGATTTTAATTAATAGCTTAAAATTTTATGTTACTTCCTGGTTTTAAATTAAGAATTTAAATCAACTAATCCTGGTTTTAAGTGAAACAATGGTTGGCGATTAACCCAACCAGCAAAAGCACAAAATATCCGCCCCTACTGTTTACACAAACACCGATCACTTTGTTAAAATACAATATTTTTCTAAAGGGAAAAATTGTGATTTTCGTAAATATCATAAAAAAGAGTATTTTAACCCTTTTTATATCCTAAATTATTAATAACCTGTAAAATTCAGAAAAAAAAATTTTTTAAATGTATTAATGACCAAATGAAATATTCATAACCGTATAGCGTCAATAAAAAAAGTTTTACAAAGATTATTAGTGATATAAAAAAAAAAACTTATAAGTACCAGCAGAACATAGGGTAGTTATCCAAGTGAAATTTCATAGTCATAATTTAAATTAGTTACTCATTAATTGAAAAAGAAAATGGAACTACGCATGTTCAATTTGCCTGCTGGTACTTATTAGTCTTATTTCAGTGTAAAACAATAATAAACATTTTTCGGGCTCTGGATATAAAGAATTAAATGGAATTTAAACTAGCGACCTGGTTATCGCAAAGCGATGAAAGTAGTGAATCGATGACAGCAAAAATAAAAAACAAACAGAACGATCTGAAACCTGTTTGAAATATGTCAGCTATTCAACAACTACTGGTTTCGAGTCATTCAACATTACCAAGAAACACAAAAAAACATGTTCTTGTTACTTACGTGTAAGTCTTTTTCCAACCTTTAAAAAAATTACAAGTTAAAGAAACACTTGAAACTCGAAGACAAAAAAAATTGATGAAACTGAGAACATCAAGAATGAGCAGAGCCCGGTGGTAACTTTATCAACGAAATGCGAGGAAAGCGCTTCTACAAAGCTCGAAGAAAATCGATATCACCAGCAAGTAGCAGTCAACATCGAACGTGTACTCACCAGAACGCCCGGTGATGAAAGCGTGAGGTTCTTCGTGATCGCGTTTAACGTGTTCAGGTTGTTCTCGTTCGATGGCAGCGTACTCTGCGTTGATACAACAATACTAACAAATGCTGTCGATGGAGACGCAGTGCAAAGCGCAGCAAGAAACTAATTACAATCACAGATCGCCGAAACCGCGAGGGTAAAACAATACAATCCCATGACCCTTGACCCTGCTTCAAGCACACGCAGCCTTAACCAAAAAAATCAATTGCAATGTCGCGCAATGACGCCACGCGAATACACGAACAAGCTTTCAAATGCAACGTAGTCTGTGTTTGCAACTTAATCATGCAGCAGCAGCAGCTGATATATTCGCCATCAAACAATCGATATGCGGCTACGATTGAAAACACTAATAACTATTTCAATTAATAAATAATTCAAATAATATTAATAATAATAATAATAGTAAATCAATTCAAATAATAACTATTAATAATTTCAACGCGCAAACAAACTGTCTTCAAAATTGTCAACTAATCAACCCCCACCGCTTCTTTCGGTTTGATCTCGACTCGAATCTTCTTCATCGTGTATTCATCTTCATCCGAATCAGAACCGCCGCTTGAATCCTCCCCCCACCAGCTATTTTGCGCTTCCTAAAAATAGTTTTATTACTAATCTAAAACAAAGCTTTTTTACATTGCATATTTGTTAAAAGCATTTGTTGTTTGACATAAAAATAACTTTTTTGACAAACTTTTTAGTTTCGCATTATCAGAAAAAGTTTTAGTTTGAAATCTCGCGATAGCAGCACAAAACAAATTGAAAAAATCATACACATCAACCACCAGTCAGTTAAAATCTTTATAAATGTTTTCGCATATTTCTTCTCGTCAGATCAATACACAGAATAGGAACTAAATAACAATTGTGATAGAAAGCGATGTTCCAATGTAAACCATCTCCATGTTTATCCTTTTGACTCCCGGGAAAGCGTCAGAGGCGCTATACATAGGGCAACTGCCCAGCAATTACCCCCACCTGCTTTCGGAGATAGTAAGATATTGCTGTCCAGTTCAAATTTTTTTGGTTTTTTTGTTTTTATTAGAGATATAACTGAAATTTAGAGCTGCCAAGCAAAGGAAAGAATTAGCGGAAATAACAAAAGTGTCTTTGCCAAGGACACAATAGAATAGCTCTCGAGTAGATTTTAAACCGAGATCATATCGATCATATTCGCCATCAATCACGAGGCTGCCGACAAATCTAATCACTTATATAGAAAAATTTTATATATCATATTGCCCTTCTAAACAAAGATTATGCGCTAAGCCTAAATACACAGCAAACCGATATCAGCTGGATTTTGTCATACATCAGAGGAAAGGCCCCAAAACGTCGCTGCAAATATAGTTGGAAAGACCAGCGGTCATGCAATTGTCAGTGCCATTTATTATACAGGCCCTTTTCCAAAATAGTTCTGGAAAATACTGATGATCTTATAGAATGCCTTTATATCCATACAATTAAGATAGTTCTAGAGAGCAATATTAAAAGCAAAATCAAAACAAATTTCGAATACCAACACGTTTTGAAAATCAGCAAACTATTAATAGAACAAATGCAAAAACAGAACGTGTAAAAAATAACGCGAAAACGAGATGATCTTTGGTATGTGACTTACTTTCTAAAGATATGGTATTGCATAAGTTTAATATAACATTCTAACGGTTTATTGGGTGATGCAATTTATTTAAAACAGATTAATTATAATTTAAGTTTAAAACATATTTTTTAAGGTTGTTTTTTTAAATAGATTAGTGGTTGCGAAATTGTTTGCCAAGATAATAAAATCTATTCACGTCGTTTTTATTTGCTCCAAAAACTATAATAGTGTGTTTTATAAACTTACTTATTACGAAATTTATCATTACAAACAAGCAAAGTAAAAAATTTTTTTGTTGCTAAACCCAAATACTTTAAAACCATCAACACATAAATCCAGGGGTGCCTGCACGCGGGCGCCGACGATCGTCGTACGGACGGAGAGTTTTTTTTACAAAAGATTTATTTGGGGATTTGATTTGAAGCGAAGGCTCAATGTGAGAGTTCGCATCAATATTAACACCACTGCACCGGCGATTCAGGTTGCTTTTTTTTCATCAAAACCTTCATAATTTGCTTTACTAAAGGATGAATCAAGGGCAAGAAAGAAGAATTGTTTCCTTCTGCAATCACTTGCAACCAAGTTTAAAACAAAGCGGCTGAGAAAGCTGATATAGCGTCGCAAAATGCTTTAAAGATGCCGTGTTTACTCGCTTGCAAATGGGTTTGAAAAAAAGTTCTTAAAATTACTGCAGTTGGCGAAAGCACACGAGTCCTTGACTCTATCGTTTCAAAGACAAAGTGAATTAAATCATTAATCGAACTGCGACCACGAAAGTGTAACGATCGAGCGGCAGCGAACAATCGAACAATCAATAAACCTTCTATATCGACTTACTTTTGGAGATTCCGGTCGGATGCTAAAACCTTCCTCGTCGATTTTCTAAAACATAACAAAGCGACTTGTGGTAATCTTTATGAGTTTTTTAAGTAATTTAAATAATTTCGGAGTAAACACTGAAAGACGAAACGGGCATAAAAACTTTTTCTTACCGGGCTGCTGTCTTTCTCCATCGATCCTCTGCAAAATACAAGCGAAAATTGTAAAAACGTCATCATCTGTTTATAGACAACAAATACTTTTATGTTTTTTTAAATAAGACCAGCTTTTAACAATTTATTTGAAAGCATAGGCTAAAGGGCAGACAGCACAGCGTTTAGCAACATTAAGTAACACCTGCTATTTAGACAGCGTACGAATAACGATACGAAAAAGTAAAACAACAAAGGTTTAAAATATTTTTTATATGAAAAAACACACACGTCATTTTTAGATACAGCTAAAGCACGAACAACAGCGGATAACTATCATAATTTGCAGTTCCGACCCTAGTAAAACTCCGAAATAAAAAATTAGGAAAAGATCGATATCGCAGCTAAAAGCAAGAGTTGGCACAGATCAAGGAGACTTGACAGAACCAAAATCAATATGAACAATCGTAAATGGTTAAGAAGCTTACATCGAGTCTTGTTCTTTGTCGTTCTCCTTCGATCCGTTTTGGGCTTCTTTCGCTGTTTTTCGCGGTTTTTTACGTCGAAACGGTAGCGTAATCGGTCTTCGAGTAGTTTTGTTGGGTACATGGGTCTGCTCGTCGCCATTGACCCCGTTCGCTTGCACGGGCTCGGTTGAAGCTGGTACTGAGCTGACGTCACATTCCTCGAACGAGATCTCGCCTGATGATCAGAAGGCGAGTTTCAAGCATCGTTACGAATCTAATCCACGATAAGGAACACGCAGAGGAGGGGATTCGTAACGAGCACGCAATGTCGAAAAACCACGAGTGCAAATTAACGATTGAAGTAGAAGAAATTCATCAAGTTTCAATGTAATTGTTTGGGCAACATTATCTTGATTATGACATCAACAATTTGAAGCAAATGAAAAATAAAAGGATCGGGTTGCGTCAAACAAATGCAACTGACATAAAAAGAAGCGTCTGCGTTAGTAACTAAAGCAAAAAGACAAAGAAAAGGAAAAATGACAGAACACACCTGGCTTTTCCGTCCCGGTTCCTTTGCTTTCGGAATACCGCTTCAAAAGCGAGGCGATCGAGTTCTCTGCTATTTGTTTTCGAAATTCTTGGTGAACCTGCGAACCATCAATAAAGCTTTTCTCAACCGCAGAAAATTGATAGGGCAAGACGAAAGGCTTTTTTTTTGGAACTAAAGTGACCGATTTTTCGAGTTGAAAACAAAACACAAATCGCAGACGAGGTTTGGTTGAAATAACAAACCAGCAAAGGCTGCGCTCCGTGTTAGCACTGCTCGAAATAACCTCAATTGTCAACCGTAAAATTTTACTCCGAGTTAAACGAAGACATTTTTTGCAATCGAATCACAATAAAATATAGAAAATAAATTAAAAATGAACAACATTTAAGAATGTAATTTGAACTTATTTATAAATTAATTTCATCAAAGCAACTAATAACACAACAGCTTGTTTCATCCTGTATTCAGGGCTGAGGAGCCAGTCTAATTGCAAACCACTCAGAACACAGCTTTTGTTCATTGCTACTGACTGCACACGAGACACAAACATTCAAGACCTGCAAGACAAAACCAGTGGACTACCAATGGGCGCCCATCTCAAACTTCATGCTACTCATCTTAAACAAATCACTCAAACATAAACACACCCTTTCAATTACCTTAATGCACACTTAGATCCACAAAGTAATTAAGTAACTTTTAAATTATTTAAAAGCCAGAGCTGGAGCCGCTCCTAACAATATATTTTTTTACATTTATTAAATGTAATGTAAAAAAATATATTGTTAGGAGCGGCTCCAGCTCCGGCTCCACACAATATCAAAACTTGGCTCCGGCTTCCCCAAAATTGGCTGGCTCCATGGCTCCGGGCTCCGGCTCCCCAGCCCTGCCTGCATTGATACGCCCCGATACACAAAAATGACTAATGTAAGTAACAAATTTTAAAATATCATTATGCTTTTTATTAGTGTGAAATATATTTGATATTTATGTTGAGTCTATTGACTGGGCATAAGAACCAGAACAATAAAATAGCAGCTCGTTTTATTAGTTTCAATCAACTTACCTGACTAATCAAAACATTGGAATTTTCATATGCAAATACATATGATTCGAGGACACCTTTCATGTGGGTAAGATGAGCGATTTCTATCTCTTGAAATTTCTGAAAAATTTTTAATTTATAATATTAAAAAACTTGTCAATTTTTACATACTTGTAACTAACGAATTGTTTCAAAACACATTACATAGTGATAACTACATCAAACTTATTTTAAGATACAAGTTTCACGCTCTTACAAAGCGACTGAGTGAGCGTACACCAGGTTTTTAATGTAGTTCCTGAAACGCGGACCATGCGTTTGAAGCAAGTAACAACCAGCAAATGTTCGTGTAATAAGCAATTTTCGGCAGATTTGTTTTCTAACAACAATAAAGTCGATAAGTTCAAAGAAAATCGGCGCTTGTAAGATTTTTTTATCCATTGTTAAAACGAAGTAAGTGCATGGTGGGAACGTTGAAAAGAAAGTGCGGAAGTATGCAAACGTTTTGCCGATGCTGCAAAAACAAAGTCAGGAGACTGTTTAATTAAACGAAGAGTTCAAATAACTTGTTGATTGAATACAATAGTCATTGACTAACTTAAAAAAGCGTCACTGATTATTTCAACAAAAAAACTATCACCACCTTAAACGGATTTTTATCCTAAAAAAAAGCCCGTTGAAAAATCAATGTATATGAGCTACGTCAACCTAAAACTTCGTTGCTTAGTTGCGACGAAATATCTGCAAATCGGTTCATTGAATCAAGTCACAGGATGAAATTAGGAGGCAAACAATCATAAAATTGGAATCACAACACTAGATTTACTCACTTCCAACTTTAGCCTATCTCCATTTACAACAAAAAGTGCCGAACTTAATGTCGAGTAACGATGCAAAAACATAAACAACGAATAAAAACGTCACCCTGTGAGTAATGCAGTGCTTCAATAACAGTTTCATGCAACAGTGAAGTTTAATTGTCACGATTAAAGCTGGAAGGTAAAGTGACATTCCTAAGCGGCAAGTGGTGTTTCGCATCAGTGCAAATTAAAATTAAATTTAAAAGTCAAAAAATCAGCAGAAAACTTATAAAATGAAATTTACTAACTATGATTGAATATCACATCGTTGTTTTTAAGACTCTAATTACAATTTTTTCTTCAAATAACTTCTGTCGGTGATTCGATTTACAGGCGATAGGAGTTTAACTTCAACCACGGGAAGGAGAATTCGAGGAAACTTATAACAGTAAAACGCGGTGGCACAAGTAAGATTCAATATATTTGTTTGCGGGTATTTATCGATTAAGCAATATAAAATATATGGCAAGGTAAGTGATCAAATAATTCAATCCAAATAGTAACAAAGCCAGTGTTAAAACTATTTCAGTTCTTCTGATATGCGATTTTTGGAGAACGAGTTTGTGATTAAAAAACAAGATGATCGAAATAGATTTTAGTTGACGGATCAAGCTTTCCATCGAACCATTCCCGATTTCGATTTTCAGCAGCATAAACAGTTACAGTATAAGAAAAAACTAACTTTATAAAATATAAAACATAATCCGCGTTATTTAGAGATAACGAATAGAATGACGAGTTATTTCGCCCCCCCACCGATTGCGAGTGCGACGGCATTGAACCAGTCAAAAATTGCGTCGTATTTGCGTGCCTCATAGACCGCCTTTACATGGAGCACAAAGTCACGGTTTTTGACGGCAAAACCAGATGTTGGCTCAACATCAGCATTTGATCCGGGCAGTTCAGCAGTTTGGAGTAGTGAAAGGACCAATTATAAATCCTGGTCGGTGTCTACACCAAAATGGACAACCTTTTTTGCAACAACTAGTCACCAAATGTCTAAATAGAAATTTCAAGGGGGATTGAGATAAAAAAAAACGATTGAGATATACAACCTAATAACCTTAGACAAAAATTTTAAAAAAATACACAATAATTCAATTCGTAACGAATACACAACATTAAAATATTTAATTTAAGTATATAAAATTAATTACAATTGAAAGCTCTACACAAAATAACTTGAACAATAAAACAAAGCGCATTTCTTCACGTTACAATAATATTTAAACTATCCATTCGCTCAAGTGTCAATCAAATTAATTGGTGATATTGCATGAAAGTAAAACTTCAAACAGCACACCACGAAGGGACGTGTCATTGCCTGTTTAGCTTGGCTAAAGGCATAAATAAATAAAAAATGGGGAAAGTCTGAAACTTATTTTACTCAACTAAAAATAAAAGCCGTCCGAAAAGTGTATATTTTGAAAGCACATTGAAAAAATTTTAAAGATCTTATACTACCCTCAAACAGAATAAAAAACTTGGCTGCGAGTACAATAAAATTTCAGCAAGATTTATAACGAGAAGCGCATGTTAAAAAATAAAAAAAAGCTCATTTCTGATTAGTGAGCGGCCAATTTGATATGGCGCCAGTTTACTCTATTTGGAAATAAACCTTCACTTGTACTCACGTTCAATAGTGAAACAGACCTTAAAGAGCTCCTCAAATTTTTGATTTAAATCGAAAAATCTTTTCTCATTAATCACGCTTTTTTTAGGCAGAAAAAAATTCCAAGATTTTTGTTAATAAAAAACAAATTAAACAAAACAAAACAAAGTTATATTATTATTGTAAAGTCATTAACAACATTGTGTTTCCTCAAAAAAGCATCAAAACTTCTGCATTTTTTACATGTAGAACATTTTTTAACGGCAAAATTTCTGCAGTTAAAAAATGTTGCACATGCGACACAACACGATTTCTTAAAAAAATCTTTCAATAGATATTAAACAATTGAAAAATATTCTGAAATTCGGATTCGAAAGACGAGAAAGCGTATGTTCAATTCAAATATTCAAAAATATTCTGAAATTTAAACAATTCGAAAATATTTTGAAATTCAAAAATAAAAAAAAAGTTTTTGAAACAACATAAAAACCGAAAATTACAGCTAAAATTAAAAACTACTATGCAATTAGCAGCACTAAGACGGTGGATGGAGTGACTACAGCAAAAAATCGGAAGCAATCGATCAAGCCGATAAGTGAACAACATCACGTGACCCTAAAGCAGTCCAAGAAACTGTCAACGTTCATTGAAAGGGGAACATTCGGCGAATTACTCGAGCGTGAAATGATACGATGTGAAACCACTTAAAAAATCAAAAACTGTTTGTTCTCCGCTGACGAGTTATTCTGCACGAAACGCTTTGCCACTTGGTTTGAAATGCATATTCGAAACGTGGGGTAAATTTAGCTCGAAATCAAGCAGTCATAGGCATTAGTTTTAAAGCTGACTCATTGGCGTTAGTTGAAAGCAAGTGATTGCATGCAGAGGTGACGTTATAAAGACGTCACGGAGTTCGCGCTCTGTATTATCAGTGGCTGACGATCAAAAATGCAGATGCGATCGTGTTTGCATAATAAATGACAAAATACTGAAGACCACCAAAGATCAGAAATCAAACAATTAGTAAGTCGTGTTTTTACAAAGCTGAACTTACTATTGTTCTAGCAGTCAATTAAACTTCGACTTACTTTTGCACTTTCCGTCATTTTATGTTCGTAGTCTTTTCTTACGTTCGCATACTTTTCAACTAAATGCTTGTAATCTTCGGACGCTTTCTTTGATTTGCACTCGGCCTGTCAATGTAACTACCAGTCAATCAGCAATTTCATCTTTAAGAGTCAGGAAACAACGAAAGTTTAAATAGTATTTACAAATAACACAACACCAATAAAAAATTAAAGTTATATACACAGTTTGACCTGAATAACTTTCTAAGACAATATAACAGTTCACTTTTGACTTAAGATACGAATTACTTACAAGTGCAAAGCACAAACACATATTTTTTATGTAAATGTGTTACCTTTTCAATTTCTTTGCTGGAAGCATTTGATTTTTTGAGTCTTTCAACCTCCATACAGAGTTGATGAAACTTTTCTTTACCTTTCTGAACAGCCCCAGTTACATGATCCATCTGATGGACTGCATCCGAAGTGCTGTTTAGATCATCCTTTATCTTCATTCAGATTCGAAAATAAAATAAAAAATTGAAGAGCAGAGATTGTATTTATGCTGTTCTGGTTTCCAGCTATGCATTTGATTCTCGACTTTAAAGTAAAAAGCCTTGTTTTTCTATTTTCTAATTCATTAGCAATTGCTAGTTTTAAAAAATAGACGTTTTCTCCTTTAAAATTTCGTTTTTCCAACAAATTGTACATCTAGCAATTAGTTGATTTGTGCATTACTAGGCTTTATCTCGATTTTGTTCTTGAAAAAGTTCTGCCGGATGATGTACGTGAAGCTTTTTTTAATGAAATTAACAACTTTTTTGTTTTTTAAATCTAGAATCAAACAAATTGATTAAAACCATACGAACATAACTTAATACAAATGTTAAAATCATTTTCAGAACATAACTTTATACAAATGTTAAAATCATTTTCAGGTTACAAACTAAATAAATTACTATAGTTAGTTGCAATGTAGCAAGAAATAAATCGATTATGTCTTTACACCAAAGATTAACAATTTAAACTTTTAAAGTTACCTGTTTAGGTTTTGCTTTTTGTTCGTCAAAGTATTTAGAAAGACCTTTCATGACGTCATGGAGCTTCGAAACAACATCCATGTGGCAACTTGAAAGCTTTTCGGACATATCTTTGAAAATTTCGAACATGGGAGAAAAAGTCCTGAATTGTGAAGCGACTAATTTAAGAATGCCGTAAATCAATAAGATAATTCAAATATGACTGCAAACTGACAATTAATTAGTAGTAATTTGTATAGACGGTAATTCAGAATCTACGTAAATTTTCATTTCATAATTCTCCGAACGTAAAAGACGCTAAACTCAGAGCAAGCCGTGACTCAGATCTGCTTTCAGACTTAAACATTTTTTTTTAGTTTTCATATCATCGTATTTACTGTAATTTAAAGCTGCTTGATAAGATCACGAGAAATTGTAGTTAAGCGTCCAGGAACACAACAAAATGATGAGGCTAAGAGTTAAACCAACAAAACCTCGATCGCGTTCGCTATCACCACAGCGCTCCTTCCGACTCGACCACAAACCTACACTCGACCTGGCATAATAACTAAGATGTTGTTGCGGAGTTTAAAAGATAAGACAGTTTTATGACACCTATAGAACAATACGATACGAAAATAAAGAGTTTTATGTCTAGAAAGTGTTTACGACGAATGAATCCTGTTGCTGTAAATGTGTAAACTAACTTCAATGCAAAGCGTTCGAAACAATGCTTAAATGTGTTGCAATTCGGATAAAATTCAGATTAGTACTGAGTTAAAATATTTGTCCAATGTAGTACATTGCCACAATTGGTTAAATAAACACATACAATTTAAAGCATAATTTCATGAGATGCTGTAAACTTTTCCCAACTTTGTTTTCGAATGTTTCGCCAACGGAAGCAATCCAATTATATAAGCAAATAAAGCAAACAACAAGAAAATAAATTTTTTTTTTACTATTTAAAATTAAGCGCTTAAACTTTTATATATATTATGCGCCCTTGAGAAGCGATGCTATGATTTTATGCACCCTTGCAACTTTAAAGCTTAGTTTCTTATCAAAATCAAAAACCGTTTACTTGTCTTTACAAATGTACAGTCAAAGTCAGGGTTGGGAACCTGATTGCACTCAAGGGCCGGGTCCCAAAATTAAAATTAGGTGCAGGCCGCAATAAACTTTTCATTAATTTAATAAAAGGTACTTCTTCGACAGACCACGTTTCTTCATCTGGTTCATCATGTCAAGACCTTTTTTTTTTATCTTCACTAGCATTAAACCAGTTTCTTCTTCAAAGTCGAGTATAGACCAAAAAACAAGAGAATATTCGCACGACAAACAAGATAGAGAAGCGTTGTTTTGTGTGTTTACTGGCTCTTTTGGTGTTAAATTGATGTTAATATTTTGATCTAAGTAATTGACATGCTTCTCTCCAACCACACGCAGGCAGCATTGAAACATATCGCAGGCCACATTTCGCCTTCAAGCCGCAGGTTTCCCGACCCTGGTCTAAGTTAAGTAAAAACCGGAAGAAATTTAAAATATTTAAACTCAGAATAACTATTCAATTATTCACTGATACAAGCTAGTTCCATTCTTGTTAATGCAAAAAACATAGTATTCCACTGGCGAAGTGGTGACTTAGTTTACTAGTTTAGAAATGATCAACAGGATGGCATGAAAAACTTTTGTTTAGCAAATGAATTGCAACAATGGTCCAAGACAACAAACTACATTTTTTTTAGTATATAGTTTTTGGTAAAAATTATAAGAAGCAGGTATTGAACTTCAACTTAAAGGAAAAACTTTATTTTTAAACACTAGTTTGTTGTTTAGAACAAACTATAAAAAAAAGTTTAAACCTTTAATGTAAGTGATACTTTTTTTCTCTAATTTTAATTTGAAACACTTTGGGTGCTAAAAACAAACCACAGTTATTTTCAAATTTATTGCAAAGACTAAGATAAAAATGGATAAGAACCAGGAAAAAAAGATCTTAAATAAGCTAACACGCCAACAAACAATAAGCCAACAAAAGACTTAAATTAAGCCAACAAAGATAATTGAAATCCAAAAAATGGGCGATCACTGCAACATTTTGCAACAGAAAAAATTTTTTCCAAATTTTCCAAGATGTAGTAACTTCTAATGGAAATAACACAGCAAAAACAAATTTAATAAACCACTGCATTAAAATGGCACTTATTTTCAACAGATGCACTGTACTAATTAGCAATCAGAATGAAATTAACATTTTAGCACCACTTAAAGTAACAAAAAAAAATTTAATCAATTTGTCATGTTTAATAAAAACATAATAATATAATTACCCCATGGTATTAGCATTTGCAGCATGTTTGGCTAATTTGGTCAATTGTTTGGCATGCAAATCTTCGGAAGCAGCACTGTAAAATCACTCAAGTTAAAAAACAATAAAAACAGAATAGTTTTTAAAATTACACATAAAATCAGTACAAACATCTATCAAATACCATTGTTTGTTTTAGTAAAACTAGTTATAGTTTAGACCTTTTCAAACAGTGGTACACAACCCTATCCAGAAGTGTTTTATTGTTGTTCAAAAAAATTTACTTTACCACTTAATTTTATTAAATGATATGTTGACTTAACACCTTGTTTTTTACCAGTTTCAACAAAACATCAGATTTTCAATTTTTATGAATCAAGCCTCTCCTTTAAGTGAAAAGCAGTTTGGGTCCTCAGTTGACTTTTACAGAAGGTAGTTATCAATCTCAGAATTGATGAGAAGATTTTTTTGGTGTCAAGTTAAGTTTTATACAAAATACAATTGTACAAATGCTTTTTGTTTTATAATTGAATAAGATTTCAATAAAATCTCATTCTACACAGTAAAATACAGTCAGTTTAACTGAAAAAGTTTTTGAAAATTTCTAGCCCAGAAACTGGGTTGTGCAAAAAAATTTAAAAAGAATTAGTTTAAATTATTATTACACTCTGAACATATTTGCAATTTAATTATCATCTAAACAAACTGTAGTATACACTCTGACATTTACAATGAAACAAAACCTCATAAATGATATGTACTGCTGTAAAGAAAAACAATATCTTCAAATCAAAAATTTGGACGTTTTGTGGTTTCTGATATATGATAAAAAAAATTGCTTAATTTACTTCTGTTAAAGCTTCACGATTTAATTGGTGGTAATTCAACACCAACATTGACCATTTTAAATAATTTATCAACTTATTTATAATAATAAAATATCAGTTACAATTGCTTTTTTTTTAATAATTACTTTTGCTTTTACTAAGAGAGCAATGTTTTTAAAGTGTTTGCTGACTGACAGAAAAAAATATTTAAAGTTACAGAAGCTCACTTTACTATTTCGCATGATCATATGCAGCTTTACTCTCACATATACATAGAGAGCTTGCAATTAACTTTTTTAAGACGAAATCTTGTGTTTTTGTTTTTACATTTTGTGATTTGAATTGCTGAATAAGGAAATAGACATTTTCAATTTTGCAGCAAATCTTAATTTACATGTTTATTGAATGACTTAGATTTTGGTTCATATCAACAAACATTCATTCTAGTAATGAGCATCAACATAATGCACTATTTCTCAAATTTGATTGAAATCAAATTTTCAGAACAGTGCAAACATTGTAACTCTATTTCACAATGGTTTAGCAACTGCTTAAAATCTTTGTATCAAGATGACCTTTGCCAATTTGCACGATTTTTATACTATTTATCACACTTTTTTGCTTAAATAAAGTTAAATACCTAATTTTTACTTGTAAAATTTTAAACAACAGCTTTTTGTAGCCTTTGAAATATACAATAAGTCATCAAACTTTGGTGGGCTTCTTAAGATAATGTAGAAGAAGTTTAAGAGAATGAAAGTACAGTGGTACCTTGGGATATGATTGTTTCTGCTTACAAATATTTTGGCTGATGAACCAAGTCTTCAAGAAATATTTGTTTTGAGATATGACGAAAAGTTTGACATACAAATAAAATAAATCACCAAGTCAAAAAAAAATCAATAAAACACAAAGTCAAAAACAAAAAAATTATGTAATGTTCAAAAATTAAAGTGTTAGATATTTAAATTATTCAAAATTATTTAAATAAATTAAAGTTTACGTGCACTGTAAATTTTTGTGGTGGTTTCACACTTCATAGTGTACTGTATGACTGTTGATTATGTTTGCCATTAAAATGCCATTCTAATGTATAAGCCATGTTGCCGACTATAAATAGATGAGAACTCTTTTTATGTCAGCAAGCATTTGAGGCAGGAAGAATAATCAACTTTACACCACACAAAAGTGTGATAACTTTGCCTATATCTGAGGAACTGAGCCTGCATAAACAACAAAGCAAGTCAATTGTGATATACTTATGGTTGAACATATGTTATCTGTAGCGTGTGTTGCTTTATTTAAATAAAAAACAGTTACTATTATTTTCAATCACCTGATGATATACATAATTTATGGTATGTTCCAACGACAATGATTGCATTACATTATTAAACCTTTCTAACAAAATAAGCCCGCAATTAGTACCCTCAGGTCAGCCATACAAAAAAGATTAAAGTGTGATACGCAGTTTCAAATGTATGGGTAATTGACCTGTGTCTAGTCTACTCTTTAACTCTATTTTCACCATTACATTGCAAAACAGCTGGACAATATAAGATATCACTTTAAAGCATTTAATATGCTTTTTACAAAACTTGTTTGATCTTATTGCTAAAATTGATCTAGTGCAAGATTGTGCTTAATATATTACTAGTTCAATGAAAGCTAAAAATATTTATAAGTTAGAAAATTCTGCTACCAGTGTCATAAAAAAACAACCAACACAAAAATGCTAAAAATTGTCAGTAGTTCAATTTAGCTTATTGGAGTCTAAGTTGTTGCAGCAATTTATGATACAAAACTTTTCGGCA
Source organism: Diplosoma virens (assembly GCA_963680785.1). Classification (NCBI taxonomy): domain Eukaryota; kingdom Metazoa; phylum Chordata; class Ascidiacea; order Aplousobranchia; family Didemnidae; genus Diplosoma; species Diplosoma virens. The sequence continues at coordinate 18,303,387 of OY796880.1, forward strand.
GGAAATGATTTGGCGGGACCTTTTTGATGGCAAGCTGTTTCAGCAGTGAGCCATTTTGTCATAGTAAGTGGAGATATGCTTACAATTACAACCAGCTTCTACTAGGTGTTTAGTAATTCCTGCAACTAAATTTGAATTTGAATTTTCGTGGTTATTTCTTAATAGATTTTAAAAAAGAAAACAGTGTCAGTTTCCACATCCATTAGAAGTTAAAGTGTAATAAAAGTGAAATTGTAAAACTACTGCATCATGTGGAATAATGTGAAAAGAAACAAGATATCCAGAATGCTTTGCACCAGATCTAGTGTCAACGGTCAACCTGGTCCGTAACCACCACAACGACTGATATGTGGACTTTGGTGACAATGTGGAGGATCACATCAGGTACATTTTCTTGACAAAACACATGGCTGCAGTGATATTTTTTGGCCTCGTGTGCAGCAATGGGGAGGTCTTACTTCCCATCTTATTTGACAGCAACTACTGGCTGAACACTGATGGGTACATCAACATCATGACCTCAACCATAATCCTGTGGATGAGAAAGGTGGCTGCAAGAAAAAATTTGTTTTTCAGCAGGATGGGGCCCCCACACACATGGCCATCAAGACACATGCCTTCTTAAAAAAATTGATTTTTGGCCCAAGTCAATGTGGCCTCCCCAGAGCCCAAACCTTAACATCCTGGACTACAGTATGTGGTGGTGAGTGGAGAGTAGTGCGTATAAGACTTGGTCACAGAACATCAAAGAACTGAAGGTGCACATCACCAAGAACTGGGCCAACCTTGACAAGGGGTAGGTCACTAATGTCTGCCATGCCTTGAGAGGCTGCTAGAGCACGTCATTGAGGCCAAGGGTGGCTACATGATTAATTACGAAAAGTAGGATTAATTTAATCAATTAGTTTAAAATTTTATTTAAATGCCTTAAAAAATAAGTGAGATATAAGGGTTTTAATGACCAGTATCCAAAAAGTCGCAGGAATTCCTAAACACCTGAAAATCAATCATGTTTGAACATTCATACTTGGCTATCAGCATTTTGGTTATTATGACTGCTTTACCACAATCTTTAGTTTTAAGTTACTTAGAATTTTTGCAGCTTATCTTTCATTATGTTTTTCAAACAAACATACAAAATCTACTAATTCTAGATAATAATTTTTAAAAAATCTACTAATTAACCAAAATCTCTTGAGCAAACTGCTACTGTCACTGCCAACTGGCTCTGTGCAAACTTAGCATTAGTGTTTTTAAATGCTAGTTAGAGGTTACAAGTTGGTTGCAATTGTAAGCATATCTCTACTCCAGCTGCTGAATTGTCAAGCTTTTAAAATGGCTCATCACTAAATGCATCCTGCCAAGAAGTCTTGCTTCAGCCATTGACTCAGCCATTGATTGTGATAACCAACAGCAATTTGATATGCTAAAAGCATGAAAATTATGATGAATGATAAGTGCCAATTAATGATTATTGCCAATAGGATAGCCAAGCAATGAATAATTTGGTAATTTGGTTATTGATGCAATCCCTTTACAAGGTTCCATTTTTGTACTTAATTTTTTTAATTTAATTAATAAAAATCTTGTTTGCTTAACTGATTAACATTATTAAATTTGAAAAACAGTAATATAATAAACATACTAAAGAATATTTCAATAAAATAATTTTAAAAAAAGTTAAAAATTTGTGAAGCTATTTTAGACATTTAAGATTCCAAAATCACAGCTATTAACAAAATTTTTAAAAAATTTTATGCAACTTTTAAAATTTTCTATAAATTTTCATTCAAGATATCAATCAATATCTACCTTTCTCTTATAAAGTCTTGTAAATATTTAACACAAGATGATTGTCCATGTTTTAAGTTACGAAGAAGAACTTCAAAACCTTGATTTTTTTCACCCTAAACAATTCATTGATAAATAGTTTATGATAGTTAAATTAAACATACTTATAGTAAACTTAAAAGCAATTAACATAAAAAGTTTTTGGTAGCTTTGCATAAATACAAGGTGTTCAGAAAGTCATTAAGCACTTTCTAGTTTTCTCTTTTTTTAATAAATATTTATATTTCCTGTAATATGGTTATGACAAATAAAAATGTGTATGGCACATTAAACACATATTCTGATATTATGAAATTTCTGTACCACATCACATTGCAGTTCACAAACTTAATAAAAATTTTGATAAACAGGATAAAAAAAAAGATTTTTATAAAATAGTCAACAATCTATTGCAATTTATAATTATGGGATAGAAGCACATATATAAGTTAATAAATTTGTTCAAAATAAGAATTAGTATATAATTTCAAAAGTATAAAGTTGAACACAAGCAGCTTGCCCAACTAATACAGAGAACTGCTCGCAACAGTAAAGAACATTACTTTAATTAATAATAAAAAAACTTCATTTAACATAATACTGACAATAATAACTTTTAAGTGGCATCTACAAACTTACCCAAAAATTTTGAATGAAATAATCAATATTTTCATTGTTTTGATTTGTAGGGGGACCAAATGTTAAACCTTCTAAAAGCTCCAGTTCAGTCATATTCATAAAATATAATTTGCATTATAGAACTTAAAACACTTTATTAAAAAAATCTAATTTGTTCTACTAGAAAAGCCAATGCAACTACTATTGCCAAAAAAATAATAGAAGTAATATTTCACACACATTTAGGGTCTCTTTAATAAGCAACTGTGAGCAATTTTTGTTAATAAAACTAATTCGGAATTCCCCTGTGGTTACTTTTGTTTCTTAACCCTTTGACAGTCCCATGCATCACATGTGATACACAGGGTATTTAACTCAGACATCTTGAAAACCCCTTAGACTGTCAAAGGGTTAAAGATTCCTTTTCTCTTGATTTTGTTTTTTATTGCCTCCTAGTACTGAAAGGGGGATTCCAGGTTAATTTCACCAACAAACAACAATTACAGTCTCTTCTTAATGAGACCCCAAATTTGATTATTTTATGTATTTATAATTAAAGAGAAAAATTTTTGTATGATTAAAGTAAAATATTTTCTTAAATTTTAATTTAGTTAGAAAAGCATATTAAGTAGCAACTTTCTGTCTTGAACAATTGGTTTGCTAGATCATTACATAGGGTGCCATTTGCAGTTTTTATTATAACAATTATTTTCACATCTAGATAAAAGTTTGAACCAATAACTTAGTACATTTGGTGCAGATGTTTGCAGGTTTGCCAGTGAACAATGCAAACTCCATCCATCTTTTGTAAAATGTCAAAAACAACAAAGGTTGAGAATCACTAAACTGATTAAAGCAAAACACACTCAACTCAGAAAAACAGCAAAACTTTGGGTTTTTTTCAAGTCACCATAGGTAATTTTTATTCATAAAACTAATCTGAAAATACCTGTGGTTACTATTGCTTCTTTAGAAGATCCTTTTTCTCTTAGTTTTTTTTCATTTCATTTTGGTGCTGCAAGATTTTAGGTTAGCTTCACTGAAAAAAATCGCTTACAATGACTTCTTGAAAAGACCCAAAACTTTTGCTATCCTAGAAAAATGTATTTTCTTAAATCTTGTAATTTGAATATTGTTCCAGCAATTAAATATAATATTAATTTCTGTCATATTCACAAAAACATCATATGACAAAACAATGCCACATTCTTTATTTAAGTAATTTTTGTTTAATTAATAAAAAGCTACTAAGAAGTTTTTAAGTCATTAGAAATGTTTGACTTGCAAAATGTTTGGGCAAATTCAAAGGCATATTTTTCAAAACAATATGAGCCAATCTGATTGGATATTAGCATTAACTTTATACTTAAGTTGATTGCCATACATAGTTTAAGATACAAACAAGTTTAAAGTTTTTACAGATGTGCAAAATCAAAAATGTTGGAATATGTGATGTCATAATATAGACTAAAAACAAGCACTATGATATCATAGATAACATACCAAATTTTTAAAAATCAACAAAAAATAATTAAACTCATTCTTAAAATTTACTTGAAAAATCAATTTCAACTTAACATAAGATGAAAAATAAATTTCCACTCACAAAGGTTATCTGATAATAATTTTTTTTGTTGGTTGAAATCAATTTTTGATTGTTTTAGTTGCTTTTAGCTTTTACTTATTTAAGGTCAATTGAATATAAATTCTAAATAGTTTTCAAAATAAAAATGAGAAACTTTGCTCCATTGATCATGTGTCAAAACTCCTTGTTTTTTTTGTTTAGTTTGGTTTTTTTTGTTATTGCAAGCGATATATTATCACCAGTAAATCAAATCAACATATAGTCAAAATTTTGCCTTTATAAATCTAATTACAATCACATAATTGTTACTTTTAATCTGCTGATTGCCTGTTTGTCATTTTAAGCTTTTTTGTATAAATGTGTACAGGTGAATTTTTTGTATACATTGCATTTTTATTCTTTTATTTGAAAATCAGGTACTTGCTTATTGTTCTTTAAAGCTTGCTTATGGTACAGTTGACATTAATGACCTCCAACATTATTAATTGATTTGATTTAAATTTATTTATTTTTTACTAGTTTAGTTGCAAAGGCTAATAGATGAAAGCTATCAATCATGTTTTGTAGATATCATAAAGCAATCTGAAGCACATTTCAAAACAAGACAAGTAATTTTTTACAACACAAATTGTTTTTTAATGCAGCCCAAATAAGATTAAATGGATTCAAACAATTAACAAGTTTAAAATAAGAACACTATAGATCTTTAGAATTCAGTCAAATATACCAACTGATTGAAACTACTATTAGAATTCAAAATACTGTTAAATTTACTATTATACTGTCTCATTTTAACCTATTACAGGCTGGAATTAAAGTGGTATATTTTTTTGAAAAAAATAGATTGTTCCCATCTTCTGGTGACTTCAGAAGCATACTGTAAGAATTTTGAAAAAATTGCAATTCAATTTGTATTCAAATTTATGCTAAAATTTCTGTAAAATGTACATTTATCTTATTTATTTTATCTCTATATTTATCCTCCTGACTCACAGGAAAGTGACGGCAGCATTAATACATAAGGTAGGCAATTACTCCGACCTGCTTCCAGAGATATTGCTGTCCGCTTGTAATTTAATAGATATATGACTGTAATTTAGAACTGCTTGCCAGGACCACCAAGCAGGGGAATGTGCCATAAAGTGTCTTTTCCAAGGACAAAACAGAATGGCGTGAGTGGGTTTTGAACCAATACCGTGTTGGTCACAAGCTCAGTGCTTTGACCACTCCACCACATTGCCAACTATATAAAAAGATTATTGCAAAGCTATTTCAATATTTTGGAACTGAAGTTCTCAACAGTTACCATAAAAGTAAAAGAATATTTGAGAAAAATTGAAATTCACACACTTTGCTGAAATGTCCCATAAATGGGACATAAAAGTTAAACATTTAGTATACTCACATAATGACTTATTCACATCAATTTTATGTTTCAGTCTGTCTATCTGTCTTTCCTAAGTGTAATTAGGCAGCACACCCTCACTGGACTGTAGTCACATCGACACTGGCTACAATATTGCAAGTTAGGCCATGAACAGCTAAAATTAGCTATATTTGTATTGCTTTAAAGTCAAGAATTATAAACTTTTTGATCTGGTATTTACAAATACCATAGAATACTTGATTGTTATCCTGTGGGAAAAGATAGCGATGAAATATATGCAATAATATAAGTTCCAGTAAAATTTTAATTTACGTCCCAAAAAAAGGACAATGGCTGTTAATGGGTTAAGTGCTATCAATTATCATTAAATCAAGAATGCAAAAAATTTTTTTCAAGATTATCAAAAAAGGAGTTAAAAAATTTGGGTCTTACTCACTGTTTAATGTTAGTACCTTGCAAGCTTTGGTAATTTCCCAAAATTAAAAAAGTAATAAACTGAACTTGTCCAATAGCTGAATAGTAAATGAGAACTAGAAATTTAGCATTCAAACAACAAATAAATCAAACCAAATAAATTTTACAAATCATTAATTTGAACCAATCCAATAATCTTTGGATTTCTTCACAAAGTTTTCTTCACAATTTTTTTCGATGAAATTAACCCAAAACTCTCCTTTCAGAACCAGGGTAAAATAAATAAGAAACCAAGAGAAAAAAAATCTCTTAAGAAGTGATAGTAACCACAGGGGCATCCGGGTTAGTTTTACAAACAAAAATCACTTACAGTAACTTCTTGAAGAGACCCTAATTTTTCACTGTTTCTAAACAATAATGGTTTTAAGTTCTAGATCAAATAAACTTGACTTAATTATAATTATTTTAACACCTAGTTTACAAAAACCATTTCTATTTCTTAATTTCCAATTGCCTACTGTTCTATATATAATCCCCACAACTATTATATAACATTTGAATAAAATTGAGAGTAAAATAAAGTATATTGTCCATGATGTAATTTTAATTTTACTGCCACAGATTTTTAAGTTACAACCTTTTTAGTTTATAGTTTTTCTGAATAGAATTATTAACAGAATTTAATAGAATTCTACACAACTTTAAATTGCATAAATCAGATAAGCCGTTAGATAAGCTGAAAAAACTAAACGATGACAATTGGTTGTTTAGAGTTTTGATTTTAAAAACTTTTATGAATCAAGCAAAAGAAGGTTGTTTTCATCTTATTTTTATTAACCATCGTAATTTTGGCAGAAAAAAATCCTATATCCGAAAAAAAGAAAAAATGCCGCGGCAACACATCACGCATTTGACGCACGAGACAAAAGAAGCATCTGAAGCATACAGCAAAGATCTTCGGTTTTTATTAACCACTGTAATTTTGGCAGAAAAAAATCCTATATCCGAAAAAAAGAAAAAATACCGCGGCAACACATGACGCATTTGACGCACGAGACAAAAGAAGCATCTGAAGCATACAGCGAAGATCTTCAACTGAATTTTAAAAAGCTGTTTAACGCAGGTTCATCTTCAAAAAAAAAAAAATTTTAAACAAAATTTCTTGAAGAATTTAAATTTTTAACAAAAATAAATTTAAATAGCAAGTTTATGATTTAATCACGATAAACTATTTCACAAGCAGAAACATATAAATATGCTAAATGAAATCAATATCCTTAAAAATAAATTAACTAAAATAAACTTCCGGATTGATATTCATGCAATGTCAGATATCATTTTGAAGCAAATTTCATACTCATCAAAAACCGTTGTCATTATATGGTCATTTTGGTTAATCTATTATGGTGTTGCCGTATAATGACAACGGATTTATGATGAGTATGAAATTTGCTTTAAAATGACAACTAACATTGCATGAATACCGATCCGGAAGTTTCTTTAATTTAAGCTTGAATTTAAACAATTAAAAGTCGGGCGCTATTTTTAGTTTTTGAAAATCGTTGTTGATTTCGATTCTTGACCAGTTGACATTGAAGACAATTTTTTCGTGGTGTTGCCATATAATGACAACGGATTTTTGATGAGTATGAAATTTGCTTTAAAATGATATCTGACATTTTTCTATTAATATCTGACATTGCATGAATATCGATCCGGAAGTTTTGTTCAATTTAAGCTTGAACTCGAACAATTAAAAGTCGGGCGCTATTTTAAAGTTTTGAAAATTGCTGTTTGATTTGGCTCTCGACCAGGTGTCATTCAAGACAATTTTCTGGTTAATCTATTATGGTGTTGCCGTATAATGACAACGGATTTTTGATGAGTATGAAATTTGCTTCAAAATGATATCTGACATTGCATGAATATCGATCCGGAAGTTTTGTTTAATTTAAGCTTGAATTCGAATAATTAAAAGTCGGGCGTTATTTTAAATTTTTGAAAATCGCTGTTGATTTTGGTTCTTGACCAGGTGTCATTCAAGACAATTTTCTGGTTAATCTGTTATGGTGTTGCCGTATAATGACAACGGATTTTTGATGAGTATGAAATTTGCTTTAAAATGATATCTGACATTGCATGAATATCAATCCGGAAGTTTATTTTAGTTAATTTGTTTTTAAGGATATTGATTTCATTTAGCATTTTTATATGTTTCTGCTTGTAGAATAGTTTATCGTGATTAAATCATAAACTTGCTATTTAAATTTATTTTTGTTAAAAATTTAAATTCTTCAAGAAATTTTGTTTAAAATTTTTTTTTTTTTTTGAAGATGAACCTGCGTTAAACAGCTTTTTAAAATTCAGTTGAAGATCTTCGCTGTATGCTTCAGATGCTTCTTTTGTCTCGTGCGTCAAATGCGTCATGTGTTGCCGCGGTATTTTTTCTTTTTTTCGGATATAGGATTTTTTTCTGCCAAAATTACAATGGTTTTTATTGAACGGCTGCAACCAGTCTGCTACCGTCCAAAGCTTCAATCTGTTTACTATAACTCTCTGGATTAAAATTACTAAGGATCATATGGATACTGGAATAAGCTCAAGTTTTATAATCAAGCGTAATGCTTATAGTCGGCCGGGGGCAGGAAAAAGTTGCCTTCGAATCTCAAAAATTTGGGCAAAATAAAAAAATTTTCGGGCAGCTACAAACAATTATTTGGGCATGGGCACCAAAAACAAACTACTCCACCTAAGTTTTCAATTGCAGAAAAACGATTTGAGGTGAATGCTTTTTTACTTTTTAACTTTTTTTATTTTAACTTTACTTTTCAAGATCATTACTTTTTTGGGATGAAAATCAAAAAATCAAAGGCAAATTTAAAGTGATGACTTTTTTGGAGGATCTACACCCTAAATTTGGGACGAATTTTTTCTCATAGTGAGGTGTTAGAAGATCACAATTGGAGCAAGGGTCAATAAAATTTGGGAAAAATTGTATAAGACAGAAATATTTTTTTGGCTGGTACGGCTATTAGATAATGCAGCTACAGATGCTAATAGGCGAAATCATAGCGTCGAACGGTCAAAGAGTTTTTATATTTATTTTTTCTTTACATTTATCCTCTGACTTGCAGGAAAGTGACAGAGGCGCTAATATATAGAGCAAGCAATTACCCCGACCTGCTTCCGGAGATGCCAAGATATTGTTGTCCGATTGAAATCTAATAGTGATACGACTGAAATTAAGAACTGCTTTCCAAGACGACACAAGTAAGGGAAAGTGTAATAAAGTGCCTTTCCCAATGACATAAGAAAATAGCGCGAGTAGGTTTTCAACTGAGACTATGTCGATCACGGCGCTCGAACCACTCGACCACACTGCTGACTAATTTCAACCATCAAAATTTTTTTAACAAAGCAAATTTGTAGAGCGGAACAAAATAAGTTTCACGAAAAGACAACGTGAAAGAGACGGACTTTGTTATGCTTATGGTCTGCTCTCAGTATAATATAAACGCATATTTATTACATTGAAACTCGTAAATAATTTAATAAAATTAAATTAAAATATAGCTCCCGCAAAAAATCTTTTCATTAATAAAATCTTTTTACGGCAAAATCAAACGGAAACACAGCCAAAGGGTGGTTTATAAGGTAACTATTATAGCTTTAAAGGCTTTCTTATTTCTATTTATTTAATCTCTATTCATTCTCCTTAAGCATGGGAAAGCGTCGGACGCCCTAAACGTAAGGCAACTGCAAAGCAAATGCCTCAACTTGCTTCCGGATATGCTAGAATGTATCGCGTGCGCCATCAATACGTCACTACTAGGCTACCTCCTCAACAACGCTGCCGTCTTTAGTAGAATATTAATCAAATGGTTTGTGGTACAAAATTATGCCCTGTCTACCTGCATTTGCTCTGGGTTAGGAGCTCCTCCAATTAGACATGAAAGTAAAATCAAAGCCAGTGTGGAAAATGCTTTTTTGCAGTACAAGACCAACGTATTATTTTTACATTTAACCCATTTTTCCTGCAGTAAAAAGGAAGTGTTGCCTGATTCGTTTTTAAGCTTCGTAGTTATTAATTTTTTATGCCACTGTAATAGTCGGTATATAGGCCGTATATCTCAACGATTAGATGACAGAATTCATCAACACGTTCCAAAATTTATTAGAACTGGCCAAATTTTTAATTCGCGCACCACCTCTATTCGTTTTGGCAAAATTTGCAACCCCGTCACAGTGAATCCGCGATTGGTCAATACCTTTTAGATAACCCTATGTGCGCAAAAAATTATAGTGAAAAAAAATTTATGATTTTTTGCATTTGGTAGTTCATTTTTTATTTAGCCTATCTGCTTTAGAAGTCGTTTACAACAAATCATGCAAGCCAAATTTATGCCACCAAAAATATTTTGTTTGCAACTTAAAAATCTTGCGTTAATTATGCGTTTTGACGCTTTTCTCAAATATCCAATCATCTCTGTTTAGCTTTATTGGGCAATTAATTAAATTTTTTTCTTCATTCCGTCGTTTGTCTCCCAACGAGTGTCGGAAAAAAGCTTAAAGGTGAGTTTTATGCAGGCTAAAAAATGAATAGAATCGGTAGGTTACTATTAATTACCATAGAAAGAGGTTATTTAATTTATTATGCACCTGGCACTTTGCTCTCTGTGATTGGATAGAAAAGGGGAAGCAACTAAGTCGGCTACCCAAGCAACAGCATTACGCAATATACGATTTGCTTAAAATTTAAATGTAAACTTTTTATAATTTGCACGCGGCGTGGTACGCGGCAAGGTCCTCCAAAAAAGGTTACTACGCTGCACTGCGCGATTGACATCCCTGTCTTAATAAGCCTTTCTTTACTGTAGGGTTGCCATACGGTCCGAAATTGGGTATTAAATTTTTAAATATCCTGAATTTTAGAATAAACATTTTAAAAAGGACCCAAATATCCGGAATTTTAGAATCCAGTAAATTAACATTATGTATCTGAACATGAAACACGCATGTTTGTTCTTTTTGGCTGAAGACCTTTTTTTTTGTGAACACCATGGTTTTTGGATGAAAATTGAAAAGTTTGAGACTGATGCTAAGTGAAGACCTTTTTTTTTTGGTCTTAATTTTAGAATCTCAGACAGTCCTAGCCGTAAAGTTCTAAAAAATCATGATTTGGGCAAATGTCCCAAAATTTGACCAAAACTTCATCGCCCCTCCAAATTTTTTTTAGCTGGTACGCCTATGTCTGTCAGGGACTGTACCTATTCAGATATGGTAACTCTACTCTACTGTATACTTGAAGAATCAGAAGGAATAGAATTGGGGGAGCCGTGTCAACTTTTCAAATCAAATGAGAAAAACAAAATTTGTGCATTAAAGTTAACTATTTTTTATTTATATGGGCACAAGCTTTCGTGGGCTACTGCTCACTTCGTCAGGTGCAATGGAATAAAAGTGCAATTAAAACAAGATTCACACAACGGCATTAAACGTAATAAAGACACATATGTGACGTAATAAAATATAAAAATATTGGATAGACCAAAGTTCCTATAAAGTGTATAGGAAACTATGGAAACGACTACGGTTGAGAAAAGTATGGTAATTACAGCAATTTAAACAAAAAACAAATGCAAGAAAATGGCATGCAAGTGATAGAACGATGCGAAATGGAGAAAAAAATAAAAAACACAAATGACCCTCTCATTTAAAAAATAAATATTACCCGTAGTTAGACATGAACGAATAATTTCTGGTTAACGCAATCGAGTTTGAAAATAATTTTTTGCTCTTCCACTTTCCGTTGTTGCTTTGTTTTACCTTTAACTTCCTTGATTACAGCTAATTTGAGATTGTCCAAAGTGTGGTCGGTTTTATTAAAATGTTCTGCTACCGGTTTGTTTCTGTTGTGTTTGATGTCGCTCCTATGTCCGTTCATCCGTTCGGATTGTTGCTTGTCTCAGATTGAGTTACTTGAGTCTTAAATATAAATTGCTTTAGGACAGAGATTATAAGTTAGGCTTAAATTATAGAGTTTCTTGATCTAGTCATCTACTGTATACTGTTTTCTTTGTTGATTTAGTTTTTCTCATATTTCTTTGGAGCAAGTTAAGAATTCGCCCTCGCTGTTTAAAACTCTTTTTTCTAATTTTTAAAGTCTCTCGTTTTCAACTCGCTTCTTTCTCTCTCTCGTTCTTTCTCACTCTTTCTCCCTCTACTCTCTGTTGCTCCTTACAGTACAAGAAGTGAAATTGTAGAGCTCAGCGAATGCTTTACAAGATGAAAATAAAGGCCCGTTTGATTCTTTGTCTCTTTTATTGATCTTCGATTGAAGCGAGCGGTTAAAATTGAAGCGAGCGCAAAAAAAATCAATAAAACAAACAAAGAATGCTTTTTTCCACGCTCGTAGTGGAAACGGACCTTAACCGCGGTTGGGCGAATAATTTACAAGGAATATATTTCGTTTTTTTCGAACGACATAATGTTATCCATAAGCGAATACTTTGCAAGAAACAACAAATAAATAAATATGATGCTAAAAAAGTTGTTATTTTTTGTTTTTGAAAAAAACAAAGTTTATCGCTTCGCCTACTTTACAAGAAACAAGTAAAATCTATAATTGGGCTAAATAAAATATTACCATTTTTGTTTAAAAATTAAAATTTTATCAATAATAAAGTTATAAACTCGTTTTTAAGCCTTCATTCTCGATGGTGTTAAAAATTGGCGAATGCTTTATAAGAAGTACCGTATTTTCTTGAATAGAAGCCGCCCTCGAATAGAAAGCGCACGAATTGATTTTAAAAAACAATAGAAGCCGCCCTTGAATAGAAGCCGCAATGAACAAAACCGCTTCTTTATTGACACAAGAAAACAAAGCAAAAAAAGCAGTTGTCAGACTGCAGTAGTGATTGGATAGTGCGTAAAAACTTTTTGACAAAAGAGAGCCCAGATTTTTGTTGCTACTTAATAATTAACACTTCTTCCATTTGGTTTTGTTGATTGCTTTACACAGACGCGACAGGAATAGCAGCTGTCGGATTAACGGTAGGGTAGCACGTGATGACCTTGACCTACTTGACCTTTAGAATTGCATCTGATTTACTGTTTCCGTTTTTCTGTCGCTTATGGTAGATTATCTTGAATGCTCACTGGATACCAATTTGAAGACGAAAACGATCATATAAAAAAAATAGAACCCGCTCTTGAATAGAAGCCGCCCTCGAATAGAAACCGCACAATATGTTCAACAATAAAAAATAGTAGCCGCGGCTTCTATTCAAGAATATACGGTAAGAGCTGGGCGAATGCTTTACAAGATGAAAATAATCGCGGTTGGGCAAATAATTTACAAGGAATATATTTCGTTTTTTTCAAAGGACATAAACTTATCCATAAGCGATTACTTTGAAAGAAACAACAAATAAATAAATATGATGCTAAAAAAGTTGTTATTTTGGGTTTTTGAAAAGAACAAAGTTTATCGCTCAGCCTATTTTACAAGAAACACTTAAAAACTATTAGTTGGATATACGCATATAATAAACAAGGAATACATTTCGTTTTTTCAAACTATAGTTCAAACGATAGAAATAATGCATTGAATGGCTTAGCGCGTGGTTGTGGCAGTTTGAAATGAAGAGAAATATAATGAAAAAGTGATGTTATTGCATTTCGCAATGTTGCAAGCAATGCTTACCAATTATTTTTGCAAAGTGCTACGGAAACTGTAAAGCGAACACAATAGAACTTCAACGAAAAATAGCACGATTCATTAATGAATTTCAGGAGTCTGATCTCACACAAAAGATAATGAGTTTTGTAATAAACAATGACCCATTACCAAATCAAAGCTTCAAGAAGGGGCCAATTGTGAAACAACGACATTTGAAATTGCTTTTTTTTTGGCGATTGCTTGGAAATAGTTTACTCATTCCAACAGACAAGAGCTGTCGTGTTAATCAAACAACTTGCGGAATACCTTTAATAATGAACTTCGATAACTTAGAAAACAGCAATGTGGCGGAATTCTTGGAAGAAATAAATTATTTTTCTGAAGATGGACTTTTGCTGTGGCTACAAGACTACGGATTGCTGGCACGAAGACGTACTTGTCATAGATGCACCTCAAACATGAGTTTGCAAAAAAAATCCGGTCTTCTTGATAAGGTGGTTTGGCGATGCAACACTAATGTAAGTTTAAATTTATGAATACTATTTATTAATATTTTAATAAAACAAATGTACTTTTGAAGCGGAAGTATAACGTATGTAGTTTGAAACAAACAGAAATAAGTGCAAAAAATAAGAACTTTTTCACGATTTTATACTACACTATCTTGTTTAAACAAAATGAAAAGTAAATCAATTATGTTATTCATTTTTAAACTGAACAAATAGAATGCAAAAAAGTTTGGAACTGTAAGGCTTACTTAACGTAATTCAACTATGTATACCAGTAGGCCTACGTTATAAGATCTGGTCACTCTGGTGTAGCTTACACCTTTTTCATACTTGGCGTACAATTGTTTGTTTATTGAGTTTTGTTAAAGTTTTTTTATCAGAAATCTATTACCCTTCTTTCAGTAAAGTTACATTGACGAACTTTTATTTGCTATAATAAATTGAAAGTTGACCGATTTTAATTATAAATTCATGCATCGCAAGTTTATTGAGTTTTGTCATATACGAGCAGTATGATGATAGAAATTAAAAAACAAAAGTTTAAAGATCGTAAACGGTAGGTGAAAAGCAGGTAAAAGACCAGAACCAAGTTACAAGTATAAAATATGTAGTGCCTGAATAAATTAAGCTTTTATACAATTAGCTTGTGTGCATTTTTTTTTATCATAGCAATTTATCATAGCAATTTTATCATAGCATTTTTTTTTATCATAGCAATTTAGTGTAATTAGGCCCAGTAATGAGATTCAGGGGGTTCGCGCGAACCGGTTCTTGGATTTTCAGGACGTTCAACAAACCCAGCTTTTAATATAACGTAATCTATATGTTCCTAGATTTCTGTATAATGTCGGAACCTGTTTGTAAGTTCAATACAAAAGAGAACCTGTTCTTACAATTTTAAATCCCAACACTAGTTATGCAATATTAACCTTACTCACAATGTAATTTTCACAACTTAGTCACAACGTCACATATGTATTACTTTTTCAGGTTTGTCAAACGACCAAGAGTGTTTGCAAAGGATCTTTTTTTGAAAAAAGTAATTTAATTTTTTCTCAAATTATGATGGGCATCTTTTTTTGGGCAATAGACGCACCATTATACTGTATATTATTGCATCACAAGCAAAAATAAGTAGACCCACTGCTATGGATTGGTGTCAATTCATTCGGGAAGTAAGCATTCAAAAATATAAATAATTCGCGCAAGAAACTGCTGTTCACTCTAGATAAGGGTTGCCATATCTGAATACGCGGAATTACGGACAGACATGGGCGCACCAACAAAAAAAAGGTCTTCACTTTGAATCAATTTTGGATTTCCCTACTTTCTTCCCAAGATCGTGGTGTTCTATCTAAAAAAAAGGTCTTCACTTCCAATCGATCTCCGAATTTGCTATTTTCCTTCCCTAATCAAGGTGCTATCTGAAAAACTTGCACGTTGAGTTGATGCTAAAATTCCGGACATGTGCACTTTTTATAAAATTCCTTCCGGACACCAAAGAATTAATAACCCTAGTTTAGATGTCTAAAATTTTTTGTGTGCACTGTAATGTTCTTTACTTTTTTGGTGATAATGGTTTAAATATGATGACAGTCTGCGAATAAATCTGCTATGAATTAGGTGGACGCAACTTTCATACAAACCTTTAATAATAATCATCTTAAATGACTATTTAATAAGCCAGGTAACAATTTACAAAAAAATATTGGTATTGTATTAAAAATTCAAAAAGTGCTTTTGTACTCTCTGAGGATAAATAGTAATATGAAAAATGCATAAAAACGCTCTTTTATCAAGTTTTCAAGTCCAGGGCAGCGCCCAGAAACGAGCAGCATGTACGAAGGCAACATTTAGACTGGCTTAGATTTTTGCGCCTCCAATGTATTAACGTTTATGTTATCATTAATTTTTTCATTGATTTGCGTTTGTGCATTGTGTGGCATTAATTGTAATTATTCTTTTGAAGATCTGCACGGAGGAATTAATTGTAAATTCGAGTCCAATTGGAGGCCTGGCCACATCGTCTCCATTGACGAGACGTTTTTGGCCAAACGAAAACCAGGAAATCCTCAAGGACGTCCTGTGCCGCAGCTGTGGGTTTTTGGAGGCATTGATCACCAAACAAAGTATAAAATTTGAGTTTGCTAAAATTTTTTTATTTATAAATAATTTGTCAAAGTAGACAACCCGCTCTATAGAGAACACTGAGAACAGTACCCACCAGCAGTTGTAAATTGGTGCAAGTTTAATCACGTCTCTAGGGTATCGATTTTGAGGAAAAGAAATGACAATACACGGAAAATAATTATGTTTGAACGGCAGTTTATTGTGTAATACTTACATTGAAAGTGAAACCCAAAAAATCTGCTCTTGCAAAAGAAGGCCCCTGCTCTCCCCTTTTGTATTCCGATCTACTTTTTTAAATTACAGTAGTTAACGGAAATTTATAATCTTAATTTTTTTTCTCGCAGGCAAGGTTTTATGCGCATAGTAGAAAAAAAGGATCGAGATACTCTGATCCCCATTATACAAGAATGCATAGCGCAAGGAACGGAGATTCATTCCGACGAGTGGATTGCTTACCGAGGCATTTCAGGTACCGTCTTAGTAGAAGCAACTGGTCGGTTTATACAGTTAAAAAATTGTTTAATAGTAGTATTTTCCTCACTGTTGCAAAATGGATTTTTGACTTTTTTGTGCCTAAACAGTGGTTCTTATAAATAATTAATTTATACTGTAAAAGTCACGCACAAAATTTTGTTCAAAAAAAAACCTCAATGAACTGTTTCGCCTTTATGGCTCTCTTACTTCCTAACAAGCAAAAACAGGCCTACTTTCTTACCTGTTTTATTAGTATTGCTCTTGTAAGTTTATGTAAGCATGAAGAGTAAAAAAAAATTTGTTTTATTTTTAGGATTAGGATTGACGCACAAAACCGTGAATCACCGCCGGCGTTTTGTGGATCCTCAAGGAATCCACACAAATACAATTGAAAATATGTGGGGCCAATTTAAGGGAAAACTTAGAAGAATGCAAGGATGTCGACGAACTTTTCTTGCTTCAGACATCGACGAATTTTTGTGGAGGAGAAATAGAAGCAAAGAGAGAGTATTGCCCGATATATTGCAAGCCATTGCAAGACAATATCCACTGTAAAATTTTTGTTTTGAATTTTTTTTGTGTTACAATTTTTTTTTAATAGAATTTTTACAATAAATAAGATATTTTTGTTCGTTGTTAAAAATGATGTTAATATGTGAAAATATTTAAAAAATTTTAGCATATAGAATGAAGATTTTTCATACACATAAGACTTTTATTCATTCACATACATGTATAGCATTTCAGCGTTTAGTGTAAAGTAGGCTTTGTATACTTTCGATTAAAAACCAAAAGTGGATATAAAAGTAGTTGTTACCAAATCAGCACATCTCATATTGGGGACATGCAGCTAATGGCAATTATTGTATATGCGACAAAAAATTGACGTGAAGTAACTTGGATTGGAAGTCTGCAAACGAAATTTACAAGCAAGTCGAAATAGCCACAGTCGACTCGCAAGTTGGGCCGCGGCAATTTGTCGTATGCCCGTCCGCATGTATTTAAGCATAACCCGAGATGTTCTGAACGCTGTTTCGAAAGAGCCGGGTATCGGTTATGCGCTGGTAATAAAAGCATGAAGTTGAAATTTACACTCATAATACTCGTATTCGATCTATGATTCATCTACTGAGTGGCACAGATGCTAATTTGGCAAGATCGTTAAGCAATTCTTGCGCAACAGACACAAACAAGCATTTACATGTAGATCTTAGTCTTTTAGGCTGGCATATGATACCCAATAAATAAATCACAGCATCTATTGTCGGTAGCGTGGTCGAGTGGCTAAAGTACCGGACTGATGATCAACATGGTCTCGGCTCAAAACCCACTTGCACCATTCCTTTGTGTCCTTGGCAAAGACACTTTACGGCACTTTCCCCTGCTTGGTGGTCTTGGCAAGCAGTTCTAAATTACAGTAATATCTCTACTAAATTACTAGCGGACAGCAATATCTTGGCATCTCCGGAAGCAGGTCGGAGTTATTGCTTACCCTATGTATAGCGCCTTCGTCGCTTTCCTGCGAGTTAGGAGGATAAATATAGAGATAAAAATTAAAACTAAAAAATAAAAAAAATGCAATGCTCTGCAACTCGTCAGCTCTTGAATAGACAATAGAAAGGGCAGCTGTATACAATGTTTTGGGTACCATTGCCCGATCCTGAGCCTACAAGTTGCTTCAACAACGTGACACACGAAAATAGTTTTTTGCGCAACGCTTCTAAAATAGTGATGGAATGCAAGCGATCTGTCAAGTTTCATTCCAAGATAAGATAAGATTAGACAAAAGGACAAAAGTACATTGCTATTGTATATATATTACTATTGTAGACCCCCTGCTCACGTTTGGCTTTTTGCTTATTTACATGAAAAGCAGGTCACCTCTTAACGTGACTGAGCATCAAGCTCATAGTCTGGAGATGCCTTGAAAGTGCAATCATGTCTTAACTTGAAGTTCCAACTTGTTCCAGTTTTTAGAAAAGTGCAACAACCCAAGGGCGTCTGCATTAGCAACTTTTGTGGAAGTCGTAAGGCAGGTTCTTCGTATAAATGTTAAAAAAAAAGGAAGCCAAGATCGATCCCTGATGAGCGCACTACTTTACACGTCGAAGCTTGCTTTGTTTATTGTAACCAGTAGTAATTGTGTAACTTTCCTTTCGAACAAGCTCCATGATTTTTGTAACCATATGCTAATCGCACATAATAGTTTTTAATTGTTTCTTGTAAAGTAAGCTATAACTTTATTATTGATAAAATTTTAATTTTTAAACGAAAAATGGTAATATTTTATTTGGCCCAATTATAAATTTTACTTGTTTCTTGTAAAGTAGGCTAAGCGATAAACATTTTGTTTTTTTTCAAAAACAAAAAATAACAACTTTTTTAGCATCCTATTAATTTATTTGTGGTTTCTTTCAAAGTCATCGCTTATGGATAAGATTATGTCGTTCGAAAAAAACGAAATTTATTTATTTATTTATTTTATTTTCTCCCTATATTTATCCTCCTAACTCGCAGGAAAGCGACGGAGGCGCTAATACATAGGGTAGGCAATTACCCCGACCTGCTTCCGGAGATGCCAAGATATTGCTGTCTGCTTGTAATTTAATAGAGATATGACTTTAATTTAGAACTGCTTGTCAGGACCACCAAGCAGGGGAATGTGCCGTTAAATGTCTTTCCCAAGGACACAACAGAATGGCGCGAGTGGGTTTTGAACATTGGGTTTTGTCTCGGTTCACGAGCCCGGCGCTCTAACCACTCGACCACGCTAATGTATTCCTTGTAAATTATTCGCCCAACGGCGGTTTTTTTCATCTTGTAAAGCATTCGCCCAGCTCTTACTTCTTGTAAAGAATTTGCTAATTTTTAACACCATCGAGAATGAAGGCTTAAAAACGAGTTTATAACTTTATTATTGATAAAATTTTAATTTTTAAACAAAAATGGTAATATTTTATTTAGCCCAATTATAAATTTTACTTGTTTCTTGTAAAGTAGGCTAAGCGATAAACTTTGTTTTTTTCAAAAACAAAAAATAACAACTTTTTTAGCATCATATTTATTTATTTGTTGTTTTTTGCAAAGTAATCGCTTATGGATAACATTATGTCGTTCGAAAAAAACGAAAGGTATTCCTTGTAAATTATTCGCCCAACCGCGGTTATTTTCATCTGGTAAAGCATTCGCCCAGCTCTTACTTTTTGTAAAGAATTCGCCAATTTTTAACCCCATCGAGAATGAAAGCTTAAAAGCCAGTTTATAACTTTATTATTCATAAACTTTTAAATTAAACAAAAAAACAAGTATTATTTTATTTAGCCAAACAATAGTTCTTAATTGTTTTTTGTAAAGTAGGCTAAGCGATAAACTTTGTTTTTTTCAAAAACAAAAATAACAACTTTTTTCGCATCATATTTATTTATTTGTTGTTTCTTGCAAAGTATTCGCTTATGGATAAGATTATGTCGTTTGAAAAAAACGAAAGGTATTCCTTGTAAATTATTTGCCCAACCGCAGTGATTTTCATCTTGGAAAGCATTCGCTGAGCTCGACGATTTCATTTCTTGTACTGTAAGGAGCAACAGAGAGCAGAGGGAGAAAGAGTGAGAAAGAACGAGAAAGAGAGTGTACGAGAGAGAAGCGAGTGGAAAACGAGAGACTTCAAAAATGAGAAAAAAGAGTTAAACAGCGAGGGCGATTTCTTGACTTGCTCCGATTATTATGCACCTGGCATTTTGCTCCCTGTCATCAAATGGATGAAAGAGAAGCAATTAAATCGACTACTCAAGCAATAGCATTATGCAAAATGCGATTTCTTTAAAATTTAAAAGTAAACTTTTAGGAATTGCACGCAGCCCGGCGCGGTATGAGGCAAGGTTCTCTGAAAAAAGTTACTGGGCGGTTGACATCACTACTTTACTTATCAGCGCTCAAAGGGGACTGTTATCAGGTGAAAAAAGGGATAACAAAAATGATTAAAAGGGGGGTGACATAACCTCAACATCAGCCCCCTGGCTGTGCCTCTGCGTACAACATCTATTTATAAATATCTTCAAAATATAATCGATTGTCGGCAGCGTCGTCGAGTGATTAAAGCGCCGGGATTGTGATCGACATAGTATCGGTTCAAAGCCTACTCGCGCCATTCTGTTATGTCCTTGGGGGCGTAGGTAAAGAATACGGACCCCCCTTGTAAAAATAATTTAAAATAACAAAAATAAAATTATTTTATTTTTGTTTTATTCAAGTTTTTATTTAAGTTATTTTTATATTTATCTTGTTTTAATCTTATAATTCCGAAATGGCAGAATATGGAAGATATATAAGTATGTTTCAGGAAGATAAAATTATGGATTTGATCGAATATTTACAGGAGAAGAATCTTTTACCAAGACAAAGAGCTTGTGTTAACTGCAATGATCACCCCATGAATATTCAGAAATTCAGAGATTCTTTTGATGGCATAATATTTCGCTGTACAAAGTGCAAATCTCGTATATCGTTGCAAAAGAACACTTTTTTTGAAAAAAGCAAGCTATCTCTTGGTAAAATCATGCAATTGATGTTACATTGGTTAAGTGACATTGAGCTGACCATGGCAGCAGCTTTTTCAGAGGTGTCTAAAGTTTCAGCTATTCAGTGGTATACCTACTTTAGAGACATCACATCGTGGAAGTTGGTGCATATCGAGGATAAACTTGGTGGCCCAGGGAAAGTTGTAGAGATTGATGAGAGTCTCATGTTTAAAAAGAAGCATAATGTAAGTCATCATGTTGATCAGCGATGGGTTTTCAGAATGTATGATACGGACAGAAAGAATGGCTACTTACAATACGTCCAGCAACGTGATGAAGCAACCTTAGTACCTATAATTCAAGAGTGGATTCGGAATTATTTTATTTTTGTTATTTTAAATTATTTTTACAAGGGGGGTCCGTATTCTTTACCTACGCCTCCTTGGGAAAGACATTTTATGACACTTTCCCCTGCTTGGTGGTCTTGGCAAGTAGATCTACATTAAAGTCATAACTTGGCATCTCCGGAAGCAGGTCCATGGGGTAATTGCTTGCCCTAGGTGCTTTCCTGCAAGTCAGGAGGATGAATCTTCTTCTTCTTCTTCTCCTTTCAGCCTTTCCCTTTAGTCAGGGGTGGCCACAGCGTATCATCATTCTCCACATCTTTCTGTCTTCAACATCCGTTTCCTTCACACCAACTTCCTGCATATCTTCCTTTACTGCATCTAAAAATCTTCTCTTTGGTCTCCCTCTTCTCCTCTTTCCCGGTAACTCCATTTCCATCATTTTTCTTCCTACATACTCTTGGTTTCTCCTCATGACATGTCCATACCACCTCAGCCTGCCCTCCCTCATCTTCATTCCTAACTGTTCAACCTTAACAGTACTCCTGATGTTCTCGTTTCTAATCTTGTCTTTTCTCGTCACTCCCATAGCAAACCTCAGCATTTTCATCTCTGCAACTTCCATCTCTTCTACTTGTTTTTTTGTGACTGCTACTGTCTCAAGTCCATACACCATTGCTGGTCTTACCATTGAACTGTACACTTTTCCTTTTACTCTAGCTGGTAACCTCCTGTCGCAGATTACTCCTGATACTCTTCTCCATCCGTTCCATCCTGCCTGTACTCTCTTCTTTACCTCCCTCTCACAACCACCACTTTCTTGCACCGTTGATCCCAAATACTTAAATTCTTTTACTCTTGGCACTTTTGCATCCTCCATCTTTACTGTTTCGTCATCATTTCCTCCATTTATGCAAAGATATTCGGTCTTTGACCTACTGACTTTCATCCCTCTTCTTTCCGATGCATACTTCCAGGATTCTAATCTCTGCTCCACTTCTTCCCTGGTCTCTTCACAAATCACAATATCATCAGCAAACAGCATCGTCCATGGTGGTTCTCTCCTTACTTCATCCGTTAGCCTGTCCATTATCACTGCAAACAGGAATGGACTTAATGCTGATCCCTGGTCCAGTCCAACCTTAACCTTGAAACTTTCTGTAGTTCCTACTGCACACCTCACCACTGTTTCGCTTCCCTCATACATATCATGTACTAGTTGTACATACTTTTCCACTATTCCAGATTTTCTCATACAGTACCACAGCTCTTCCCGTGGAACCCTGTCGTAAGCTTTCTCTAGGTCCACAAATACACAATGTAGCTCTCTTTGACCTTCCCTGTACTTTTCCATCAACATTCTTAGAGCAAACATGGCATCGGTGGTTCCCTTTCCTGGCATAAATCCATATTGCTGTTTGCTGATCTCCACTCTATCTCTTAACCTTGCTTCAATAATCCTTTCCCATACCTTCATTGTGTGGCTCATTAGCTTTATTCCTCTGTAGTTTCCACAGCACTGTGCGTCCCCTTTGTTTTTATAGATTGGGATAAGCACACTCCTTCTCCATTCTTCTGGCATCCGTTCACCCATTAATAGTCTGTTGAACAGTCTGGTCAAAAACTTTATCCCCATCTCTCCCATGCACTTTTAAACTTCTACTGGCAACTCATCTGGCCCAACTGCTTTACCTTTTTTCATCCTTCTTAGTGCATTTTTTACTTCTTCTCTACTGACACAATTTACCTCTTCATTAACCACTTCTGCTTCCTCTGTCCTAGGGTCTCTGTTATTTTCCTCATTCATCAGTTTCTCAAAGTACTCTTTCCATCTCTTTAACACTGCTTCCGAATTTACCATAACATTACCATTTTCATCCTTTATAACCCTCACATGCTGTACATCTTTCCCTGCTCTGTTTCTCTGCCTAGCCAATTTGTACAACTCTTTTTCACCTTCTTTTGTTTTCAATCTAGCATACAAATTGTCATATGCCCATCCCTTTGCCATTGCAACTGCCTTCTTTGCCTTACTCTTCTTTTCTTTGTATATCTTTTTAGTATTTTCATTTCTTATTTTGTCCCACGCTTTCTTTGCCTCTTTCTTTTCTTTTATGCTTTTTTGAACTTCCTCATTCCACCACCAAGTCTCCCTGTCTCCTTTTCGTTTTCCGAATGTCACTCCCAGTACAGTTTCAGCTGTTTTTCTTAGCATTTCTGCCGTTTTGTCCCACTCATCAGGTAACCCATCCTTGCCTCCCAAAATCCTGGTCACCTCTTGTCTAAACGCTTCTTGACAGCTTGTCTCTTTTAGTTTCCACCATCGTATCTTTGGCTTTACTTTCTCTGCCTTTTTCTTTTTCACCATAAGAGCCATTTTGCATACCACCATACGGTGCTGTTTTGCGACACACTCATTCAATATTACCTTACAATCACACATTTCCTTCAAGTTTCTCCTTCTGCACATCACATAATCTACTTGGGTACTTTTTCCTCCACTCTTATATGTCACTCTGTGTTCATCTTTCTTCTTGAAATAAGTATTGACAATCGCCAAATTCATCCTTTTCCCAAAATCCACAACCATTGATCCTTCCTTATTTCTTGTTCCAGCACCGTACCTCCCCATTATTTCCTCATCCCCGATGTTTCCTTTGCCCACATGTCCATTAAGATCTGCACCAAGAACTATCCTCTCTTCTTTTGATATACTTTCAATCAATCCATCCAGGTCTTCCCAAAAATCATTTTTCTCCTCCATGCTGTTGTTAACTTGTGGAGCATATGCGCTTACTATATTTAGGATGGACCCATTTACCTCCAGTTTCATGGCCATCAGTCTGTCTGACACCCTCTTCACCTCCAGGACACTTTCAGCCAGCTCCTCCCTCAGCACTATCCCTATCCCATTTTTTCTTCCATCAGCTCCGTTGTAGAATATTTTGCATCCACCTCCAATGTTTCTTGCTTTACTCCCTTTTCACCTTGTTTCCTGTAGACACAATATGTCTACATTTCTTCGCTCCATCATATCTGCCAGCTCTCTTCCCCTTCCAGTCATCGTTCCAATATTTAAAGTACCCACCCTAATGAGTGAGCATCTTCCTTTCCATGCTTCTCGCTGCTTCTTCACTTGCTTTCCTCCTCTTTTTTTGCTTTTATTTTCACAATGTTTAGCAGTAGCATAATTTCCACAGGTGCCCTGCTGTGCGACACCTGAGGCGGTCGTTGGTAACCCGGGCCTCGACCGATCCGGTATGGATTGATGATGATTTCGCATTTGTCTGTTTTGGCAAAAATTTTTTTTATGCCGGATGCCCTTCCTGCCGCAACCCTCCCCATTTATCCGGGCTTGGGACCGGCATCAAGAGACACAAAAAGTGCCTCCGATGACTGGGTTAGGAGGATGAATATAGATATGAAATAAATAAAACAAAAAATAAAATGTTTTGAACTGATTGACATGTTTCATATCCATAAGCTTACGAATGTTGTTGATAATTGCTAAGTAAAGGTGAATTTTTATTTAAATGTATTTTGTGTATATTATCTTTGGTTTTTATATGTTGTTTTGTGTGATAAACTTAATTTTTTAAAAAGTGTTTTTTTTAAATGTATGAGCATTGTATTTACAGGAAATCATTAAATAAATGATTTGCTTTTGAATTTTCAATATTGGATCTATCAAATTACATTTAAGTTCTGACGCTGTTAGAATTACAATTGTGAATTTTGTTGCTAATATGTTTTTTTTTAATTCCAAGCTCTATTTTTATTTGATTTGTTTAGTTGTTGGCAAATTTGAAAACAAAAAATGCCTCAAAAACTGCAATTTATTAAAAATAGTCAACCTAAATTTATTCAGCAATTTAAAGAAAGAGTTGGTTTAGCTCAAACAACAACCGTTAATGATAAGGTATACTTTAGTGTTAAAAATAACTTGGAATATAAATTGAAAAATACTTTTATTGTACTTATTTTGATGTTTTAATAAAGTCTAAGATGTTTTGATTAAATAATTACTTCACTATTTTAAACTGGTTTGTGTATTTACTGATTAATTTTTTAAAATTTAAGTGTACTTTGTAGGTACCAACAAAAAGTGCTGAGTTGGATGATCAATCAGATAAAGAAGATGAAAAACCTGTTGTAGTTCTTTTAAAAGATAATAGCATTACTGAAGAAGAACTGAAAAGAGGTTTTTAATATATTTATTTTAATATTTTATTAAAAATTGATTTTTAAACTAAATGACATACCATAAAACAGGTTAGCTTTGTTCAGCAGAGTAACGTTGATCTATTGGGGTAATGGTAGTATGTCATTTCATGTCAAATCAACCAAAAAAATTTAAATTTTAACCCATAATCTTAGATTTTGTTGAAATTGAATTAAGATTAAAGATAATTTAATCCTGATTGGAAAAAAATTGATTTTTAATAATTGAATAAATGGTGTTGAAATCTCACAGCATTTTCAAAATAACTACTTTTTGTGCTCATTCAATCATATTGTGTATGATTTTGATACAAACCATTTTGAAACAGCCATAAAGTTTGTTATGAAATGAGATGAAACTTGAAATTATGTTTTTCAAAAAGCTGATTAATAGTTTATGGGTCTCTTCAATAAGCAATTATAAGTGATTTTTGTTAGTAAAACTAACCTGGAATCCCATGTGGTTACTTTTGCTTTTTGAGAGATTTTTTTTCTCATGGTTTTTTTTTATTTCCTCTTGGTGCTGTAAGGGGTATTCTGGGTTAGTTTTGCCAACAAAAAATAGTTACAGTCCCTTCTTGAAGAGACCTTAATTCTTCATCTTACCACAAAATTTTTATGTATTTTCTCTGAGATCAAAGATCAAATATGGCAGCAAAGATCAAGAAGTTTTTAAAATCAGTCAAGCATGACAGAGGTTCAAACTTTAAAAACTCAATTCTAGATACTTTAATTTTTTCAAGTGAAAAACCTCTGAAAAGACTTTTTATACAGAATTTTATCTGAATAATTCTGTGATCTAAATAATAATCTGATGTTATATAATTTTTTTCTTTATTGTAGGCTAATTAGAAAGTTTATCCTTAAAAACCAAAATAGCAATTAAGTTCTTTACAATATTAGCAAAGTAATTATTAATAAAGTTAACTTAAGTGCTTCAGATTTTTAAAAGGATGCCTGACAAGCTCATCATTGGCAACAGACTATTAAAGTTGATCTCATTAATCATTGTTATAAGTTAGGCTTAAATTATAGGGTTTCTTGATCTAGTTCACACTTTTCATGATCAATTTAATGGTTTTCTTGTTCAATTTAAACTTTTCTCAATCAATTTAACACCTTTCTTGTTCAATTTAAACATTTCACAATCAAATTTTTTCTTTCTTGATCAATTTAATACTTTTGTTTAAGGGAAAATTTTTGGCTTTTGATGTCAGAAAGAAAAGAACAAGAATTGAAAAAAGCATTTTATAACATTTGAGAATCTGAAGTTGAAGAAAATATTATTTATATACAGGGCGTTTCAAAAAATTTGACATCATTTGACATGTAAATATTACAGAAACTGCATAGTCAAATCAAATGAAATTCAACAAGTTTAATGTTGACCAAAACAATATTTATTCCTGTAAATTTGAATAAGAAATTCAAAGGCACCTGAATTTTATCAAAGGTTTCACAGATGTTTAATATGCACACTGTTTGTGACACGGCACATGTGAAGTTGGTATTTTGGCTCCTCTGAAACATGCTGCAGAATGTCTTGGGTAACAGTCTCCAGTTTAACTCTTGTGCAAGGCAGGTAGTTAACAAAGAAACACCATCACACTGTTACCCAGTACTGACTTCACCTGTGCCATGTCACAGGTGGTGCACATATTAAACATTTGCAAAACCTTTCATAAAATTCAGGTGCCTTTGAATTTCTTATTCAAATTTACAGGAATAAATCTTGTTTTGGTCAACATTAAGCCTGTTGAATTTTAATTGATTCGACTATGTAGTTTCCGTAATATTTACATGTCAAATGATGTCAAATTTTTTGGAACACCCTGTATATAAATTAAACACACAAAATATGAATTTGATTAATATAGGTGTTAAATTGATCAAGAAAAGTTTGAATTGAATGAGAAAGATATTATTGCAAAAAGTGTGAACTAGATTGAAAAACCCTATATAACAACAGGGCCAACAAAAAAAAGTGAAAAAAAGTACACCCTCTACATCATCTCAATACACATTCAAATCCACCCAGAAACATAAAAGCCACTATTTCACAACAGTGATCACATTAACATGATCATCTAAGAATTGAACATGACATGCAAAAAATGGAAAACCTCAAACACATCCCACATTAACATCACCCTTCAATACCTCAGCTCCAGAAACAACAAATTCACCAACACCATACCCCATGATATTCATCCATCAGAACAAGCATTACCATGTCACATGCCTACAAAACTGGCCCAGCTCAGAACTAACAAATCACCACTCTAGCAAAGCTAGTTATACAAAATAAATCTAAATGTTTACACATCACAATGCTCACTATGCTTGAATAACACCAATCACCTTTTTCACTGCAACATAGTACCGAAACAACACCACACCAGTAGTTTATGGACAAATCCCCTGACAGCAGCAGAGATCATCCGGGAGTGGGAATTTATTGGGTTGAGGAATATGTTCGTAACGTTTTTATATTTTTGCAATGAATTTTTGCTACTTGGCAAAATGTATATATTCATTCAATAGAGCTCTTTCTACTGTAAAAAACTGTGCTGATCATCTTTTTGAGTATTTTTAGATTTTATTATTTATGAGGCTTACATATGGAATATCCAGAGGGTAAAAAGCAACATTTTCAACACCTGCTCTTCTTCACTTTTTATCAAGGCCAAAAAAGCTGCTGAAGCAACTCGGGACATTTGCATGGTATACAGGGAAGGTGTCATAGGCAAATCTACATCAAGAAAATGGTTTGCAAAGTTCAAAAATGGCAATTTTGACATCAATGACACACCCTGCAGCGGAAGACCTTCTGAATTTGACAAAGACCATCTCAAAGCACTTTTAAAGGAGAAAAGTCGCCTTACAAGTGAATTGGCCAAAAAATGAACTGCGATCAAAAAACGATTCCCAATCATCCTCATTCAATGGGATTTGCCAAAAAATTGGAAGTCTGGGTGCCTCATGAGCTTAGTGAAAACAACAAAAAATATCGCCTTCAAATTGCTTCTCAACATCTTGCCCACCATCAAGCAACATGCAGTCACAAACAGTGCTTTTTGTACCAAATCGTCACGGGAGATGAGAAATGGTGCTTATATATAAATATGAAGCAAAGAAAGGAATGGGTGGCTCCTGGAGATATGCAAAAGCCGAGAGTTAAGCCTGACCTCTATCCAAAGAAGACCATGATCTGCATTTGGTGGGACTGGGAGGGCATGGTGCACTGGGAAATGCTCAAAAGGAATGCCACGGTCAACAAGGAGCTTTACATAGCCCAGCTACATCGCGTGAATGAGGCTATTTGACTCAAAAGACCCCATTGACAAGGCCAAACCATACTTCTTCATGACAACCCCAGGCCTCATGTTGCATAAGTTGTCAAAGCTGCATTCCAAGAGCTTGAATGGGAGGTTCTTCAGCATCCGTCATATTCTCCGGACCTTGCACCCACAAATTACTATCTTTTCCACTCTTTGTCAAACCATATGAAGGGTGTTACCTTCGACAATGAAGAGGACCTTAAAAACTGGCTCAACAAATTTTTTGATACCAGACCTGGGGATTTTTGGTGGAACGGCATTGACAAATTGGTCAAGAGGTGGGAGGATGTCATAAACAGCAGCAGAGAATACATAATTTATTAATTTATAGCCATAACTTTTCGTTTTTGTTTAAATAAAAATATTATATTTAAATAAAAAACGCTACAAACATATTTCTCAACCTAATAGTTTGGTGACATTAGAGTAGTAAGAGAAGGATCCTCCAAGATCATCCTTGGAGAAGGAGAAAAACAACAACAACAAAAAAAGTGAAAGGATTATTCACATCTACACTATTTTACTCAACTAAATATTGTAAAAAATTAAAAACAAATTATTTAGATTTATCAAAACTTGACAACTACAACTAGGCTGCAATAATTGTTGTATATCTTCATAATAACAAATCTTTTGATTAGCATTGTGAAGGAGAGTAAGGGTTTACAATTATAAAAATTACTGTTTTTGAATGTTGTATTTAAAATAACAACACTATAAGTTTTTCTTCAAAAACATTTGCCATGCTGCAATAATCTTTTAGAAGTTTTAAAGGAAATCTGATATTGACCTGTGGTTGTTGCTGGTATTGGAGGTGCAATACAATACAATATGTTCCCAGTGGGAATTCAACATACATCATTATAAACATATAGTAAGAATGGTCAAGTCAATCAACAAGCAAGTGCTGACAGACCTGTTTTGTTCTTATTAGGACTAATCAGGACACTACAGCTTGTTGTTGACCCCAGCTGAAAAAGTTGAAAACTTAAACAGCTGGCACAACTTTCTGTTTGTGGTTTTTACACCTCAAACATCCAGTTGTGGACCTGAACGCTGGGTAGGTAGTACAATGAAAACAATGTTCCACCAGCACAACTGCAAAAGACACCGCTAAACCGCAAGGGTATACTGGAGGCAGTTCTGATATGCTAACCACATTGAATTAGCTAACATGGATACAGGTTAAGACAAGCAAAACCCTGCAGTTCCCATTACAAACATATAGTAAGAATGGTCAAGTCAATCAACAAGCAAGTGCCGACAGACCTGTTTTGTCCTTATTAAGACTAATCAGGACACTACAGCTTGTTGTTGACCCCAGCTGAAAAAGTTGAAAACTTAAACAGCTGGCACAACTTTCTGTTTTTGGTTTTTACACCTTAAACATCCAGTTGTGGACCTGAACACTGGGTGGGTAGTACAATGAAAACAATGTTCCACCAGCGCAACTGCAAAAGACACCGCTAAACCACAAGGGTATACTGGCGGCGGTTCCGATATGCTAACCACATCGAGTTAGCTAACACAGATACGGGTTAAGACAAGCAAAACCCTGCAGTTCCCATTACAAACATATACAGGGTGATTCACCGAAGTGTTGACAAATTAAAACTGAATTATCCAACTTACTATAAGGGCAAAAGAAACAAGTTTTTAATAGATAGAATGGAAATTTAATGGGCTTTCACATAAAATTCAAATTATTCAATGTAGCCCCCTTTGTTTTTCACAAGGCGCCTAAGACGTGGAAGTACTTGGGCGCACGTGGCACGCACCACTTCTGGGTCAATTTCTTCCCATGACTCCTTCAGTTTTCGTTTAAGGGTTTCGATATTTGGATGGGATGTTGAGCAGGCTTTTTGCTCCAGAATGGACCAAATCCCAAAGTCCATTGGGTTCAAATCGGGTGAAGAAGGGGGCCATACTTCCTTCTCCCAAAACCCTTTAAAATTGGTCTTGCACCAATGCTGGACTGCTTTGGCTGTGTGGGAGGTTGCCCCATCTTGTTGAAGCGTAATTCTTTCCTCTCCCACTGTTTCTTGAACCCAGGGAATGACTTTTTCTTCCAACATCCGACGATAGATAGTTTGGTTAATTTTCACGCCTTTGTCGATAAAGATTAGAGGTGTTTTCAGGCCTGTTGAAGTGACTCCTGCCCAAACCATCACGGAAGAAGGTTTCTGCCTCCTAAATGAACTGCAACGTTCAACTGGCACCATGTCCTTGTTTAGAATCCAAATCCTGTCATTTTGGTGGTTGTGGATAGCTTGGACAGTGAAAAGCTTCTCATCTGTCCAAAGCATTTGAGGCCGCGTGCCAACAACAAGTCTCTTGATCAAAACCTTAGCTCTATCAAGCCTTTTCTTCCTAGTGGCGTTTGACAGGAGCTGCCTCTTGGTAAATTTGTACGGGTAGACGTGGAGATCATCCTTGAGAAGCCTTTGCATGGTGCTCATGGTTACAGAGGTGTCCTTAGCCAGTTTTCTTGCGCTCCTTGAAGGGTTCCGCCTCAACCTCTCCCTGACCTTCTTAATCAGTTCCTTTGTCCTGATGGGTTTTTCAGGAGTACTTCTGATTCTTGGAGCACAACTTCCAGTCTCCCTGAACCTCTTCACAGCCTTGTAAACATCTCCACGACTCACAAATCGCTTCATCAACCAGAAAATTTTCGCAGGTGGAAGTCCTTTCTTGCAATACCCTTCAACAATGTCATTTACTGTCTTTGCCATCTTACTTTTCTAGATTAAATATTCTTATTGATATTGAAAACTTACTCTAGAATATATAATAACAATCTGAAGAGGTAATGCAAAGTTAATAATGGAATAAAGTATTTGTCAACACTTCGGTGAATCACATAAAGTATTTGTCAACACTTCGGTGAATCACCCTGTAGTAAGAATGGTCAAGTCAATCAACAAGCAAGTGCCGACAGACCTGTTTCGTCCTTATTATGTCCTTATTAGCTAACTCGATGTGGTTAGCATATCGGAACTGCCGCCAATATACCCTTGCGGTTTAGCGGTGTCTTTTGCAGTTGCGCTGGTGGAACATTGTTTTCATTATACATCATTATGTTGGAAAGTGAAATGAAGAACCTGGTTCTTTTGGGTGCAAAAAAATTATTTTAACATCACTTTATCTATATCAATTATTTTTTTATTTTTATCTCTATGTTTCATCTAATCTCAGCCACAAAGCCAATGTACCAGCACTTATCATAGGTAGCAACAACATACCCTCCTTGTTTAATTGTGACACTGGGAAGCTTTTCATGCCTAAAAAGTTGAAAAAAAATCAGACATATAATTATAATCTTCATCAAAATTTATTTGCTTGGTTGCTATTCTTGATAGTGATAGTGGTTTAAAATTATGAAAACTCCTGATGCCTTTTATTGTGGAAGCATACATAAATCTTTGTTGGAGCCAGTTTCTAGTTTTTTCCAGTACTTATTGATGGATTTCTTGGAAGTGAATTTTTGGAATTGTATTTTGACAGTACTCCAACATTTGTTTCAAATTTACTATCCGATCTGTAACTGGTCTTCTTAGGTTTTCTAAAGCTGTTGATCTTTTTACCTTATTTCCGATTCCATCAGATTTGCCATGGCTGGTAGCAAAAAAAAAAACAGTTTGCACAAACACCAAAATCTTTATGTTAACATAAATTTACAAAATTTTTGCAATTTTTGTACTGGGTGCACAACCATCTGTATAGTATTTAACTTTTGTTATTAATCCCAATTTAATTTTTAGAAAGCAGATTGTTTTTTTTTGTATTTCATACACCATCTTTACATCATGATTTAAATCATTTAAAAGAAAGCACAAACTATAGTGTTGTAAATCACCATTTATACTGTAGTAGCATATCACTGGATGTACAGTACAACCACTGTGGGTCCAATGATAGCCTTGAGCTTCATCTTGAACATGAAAAGCATAATTTTCACTGAAATCTATGAGACATATTATGTTTCATTTTCTAAAAATTGCTTGCAATTTCTAAAAAAATTTATTCTTATTTGGCAATAAAAAAATTTGGAGGAAGTATTTTGAACAACTTTGCTGATAGGTCACAACACTCTCCTTATCACTGTCCTGTTTCAGCTGATACTATTGCATCTCAATCTCTCAGCTAGTCAGAAATGGGAGATACAAGGCTCTTGACTGCAAGTCATCTGAGTGACTTGTCTCTCAAGAAGTGTCTGACCTTTGGAGGGCCACAACACCAGACCCAGTAAATATCTTTGACACTTTCTCACAGAGAGAATTTACTGCTGCCTTTTATCACTTAAAACCAGGTAGAGCTCCGGGCCCTAATTCCATTTGCCCAGAGCTTATAATCTATGCTGGAGCTGCCTTGAAGTCCTGGTTATGTGACTTCCTTCCTGCTTGTGCCAACTCAAAATTCTCAAGATCTGAAGAAGAGCACTTGTAGTCATGATCCCAAAACCAATAAAGCCCATGGGGGACCCAAAAAGTTATTGACCAATATCTCTGCTCTGTGTCCCCTTCAAAATCCTTGAAAGGCTTATCTACACTCTCGTCAAGCCAATTATCAATCCACTTTTCCCTAAAGAGCAGGCTAGGTTTTGACATGGAAAGTCAACCATGGATCAAGCTGTTCTGTTAACATAAAACATCAAGGATTCTTTTGAGGCTAAGAAGAAGGCCAGTGTTGTATTTTTCGATCTGACAAGGGCATATGACACTGTCTGGCACCATGGCCTTACCTGTAAGCTGCTGAGGCTTCTGCTGGTTAAGCACATGGTTAGAATGATCATGGAGCTTGTGCAAAATCAAAGTTCACTCTTACTACTGGTGACAGAAAGCAAAGCAGGTTATGTTGTCTGAAAAACAGTGTTCCTCAAGAATTAGTTTTGGCTCCCCTCCGATTCATCATCTCTATGTACAATCTGCCTTCCACAATTTCCAGAAAGTTTGCTTATGCTGATGATTTAGCATTATTACACTCCTCTGGAAACTGGAAGGACTTGAAGAGGACTTTAAGCCAAAACATGTCTACACTTTCAGCATATGTCCAGACTTGGAGGTTCAAGTTCAGTCACTCTAAGACAGTGATAGCAGCCTTTCACTTAATTTTGTCATTTTGATTTTTTTTTATGGCAATTTTGATATTTGCCAGCATAAAAATCAATTGTCCAGACATTGATTTCTTGTTAAGTTTTTTGCACCAAATTTTTACAACCTGACTGAAGATCATAAAGAAGAATTAATCAAAGGCATCCTGCTTAACTTAAATCACTCCCTAGATTATAAACATTACAACAAACACAAACACTCCTACAATAACCAACCAATCTAACACAGTAGCCCACCTCACTAGACATCACCACAGCTTCCAGAGATGCATAATTTTGCTACCTATTTATTAACTCGTATCAAATGTCGTATACCATTATTCATCATCCTCAGCATACATGATAGTATAAAAGAAGCATTCAAAGTATAAAAATCTTAGTATGAAAGAAGTTCTTAATTCTTAATTTAGAACTTCATTTAAACATGATTCAACACAGTACATCGAAAACTTCACTCCTTATACCACAAACCTACATGAAGCAAATAAACAGTTTGCCAAGGTAATATTTAATGCAGCAAACTTTTAAAAGAAAGTTTAAATAACACTTACAATTCTTAAAGAAAACAAAAAATATAAATCATATTTCATTCAACACCATAATCAAAATTGCAAACAAAACAAAATAGTCACAAAAATCGTTACATTGGCCATCACATATACAAATAGATACACAAACACAAAAGAATTGCTGTACTTGAAAACAGATCCATAAAAAATTGATCACTAGTTAACACTATTGTCACTTTTAAGCATTATGAAAAAACTATGTAACAAAAAACCACTTACTCAACTAAATAGAAGCATCTGCTCACCCTGAAAAAGACAAAGCAGAAGCCTTTAAGCAACAATTCACAAACAACATCCTATACAGCAGAAGAAAGATTAAAGAATACCCACCAACAATTAATACCTGACAAACACTTACCATAAGTTTGTGAAAGTACCTCTTTAAAGTAGTGTATATTTCTGCTTATAATCTGTATTTTTATGACTTAAATATGGTTCCAAATTTCTGGTGCAGATTATATGTAGGTACTAGAGATGTGCTTAACTGTTATTAACTGCTACTTTTAAAATTTTAACTGTTACTTTATATTCATTAAGCCAACTAAAAACTAACTGATAGCAATTGTACATTAGTACCATATCAAAGGCGGAAGCAGATAAGAAAAAAACAGTTACATTACAAATTTTGTAATGCAATTACTTTTTTGTTATTGGTTAGTTTTTAGTTGGCTCAGTGAATATAGAGTAACAGATAAAATTTTCAAATGAGCAGTTAATGTAAAAGTTCCTCAGAAATAACTGTTAGTATTCACACCATGTTAGCTTAGAGCTCAATTCTTTTGAAACGTTTTCTTTTTTGAAAAACCAGCAATGTCTTAACTGCTTTACATTTGTATTACAAATAGTGAAATGAATCACAAAGTAACAGTTAAGAAATAACAGTTAAGTGGTTTGTAGCTGCAGCACACCAGGTTGCAGTTTGAGGTCAAGATATTAAGCAGCTTCAATTCTTATGCAATGTCACTTTTACAATAACCACAAACGAACCAATGTTATTGAATGTATTTACAGACAACGGTAACTAAAATAAAACACAAATACACTATTAAATAATTCAAAATAACATAAAACAAATCAAGTTCTACCTGCTTAATACGAATTTTCTCTAAGCAAATAAACCCTTTAAATGTCTGCACCAATTAACAAAAGAACAAATAAAAAGAAAAAAAAACTACACTATACTGACTTAAATAAGCAAAACAACCAATAGCAAACTGCCAATTCAAACTGGATTGCCAAAAAATAAACTTTAAATTAAAACAAGGAATAAACTAAATGGCTACTATTACATGGTTAACTGTTATTATTTACGCTGAATTCTTTTAAAAACTTTTTCTTTTTCAAAAAACCAGCAATCTCTCATCTGCATTACATTTGTATTACAAATAGCAAAGCAATAATCTTTCATCTGCTTTATATTTGTATTACAAATAGCAAAGCAGATGAGAGATTGCTGGTTTTTCGAAAAAGAAAAAGTTTGAAAGAGTTGAGCGTAAATAATTGCAGTTAAACTTCTTAACTGTTATTTCCTAACTGCTACTTCTTAACTGTTACTTTGCGATTCACTTCACTATTTGTAATACAAATGTAACGCAGATGACAGATTGCTGGTTTTTTGAAAAAAAAAAGTTTCAAAAAAATTGAACTTTAAGATAACATGACGTGAATAATAATAGTCAACTTCTTAACTGTTACTTTGTGATTCACTTAACTGTTAATATTCATTAAGAAAATAACTGTTACTTTTTAATGAACTGTTATTTTTCGCACACCTCTAGTAGGTACAGTAACCTTAAAGTTAGTTTTTGCCAAAATAATGAAGACATGATTAAGTCATTTAACAAGTTAGTGAAAATATGGTGTTAAAACTACAATACAAATTCAGGTTATGGGAACCTGAAACTATTATTTTCTGTCTGTAGTAACAAAATGTTATAAATTTTTTAGCCATATAGGTATAGTATGAGGTTGTATAGAACATAAATATCGATTTTTTTTTTGACATATTTAATTTACAATTTTATTCCAGTGGTTTTGTTTGTTGATTTACCTTGACAAGAATAACTGTTGTAGTTTCAAAGCTGTAGGCACATTATGCTTAGATAAAAAGTTTTTACTGTGATTTCCTGTCTGAAAACGGAGCATGATATATAGGTGGAAAAATATGGTAAAAGATCTAAACATAAGAACCTAGCTTAGCTGTAGTGAAAGATTTAAGGAAAGGCTCTTCAAGATCAATCTTGGTATAGGGGCAACAACAACAGTTTGCATGTTGTGAAACCAAAATTAAAACCAAATAACTATTTTGAAATTTTTTAAAAATATCAATGGTAAAAATTGACCCAATTGTGGTTTCACGTAGCTAATTATTTATACAATCATATGGCTCATGACTTGATTGCTGGTTTCTATATTAAGCAGAGTAACTATTGTAGACAAGCAGAGTGACTCTATTTAGAAATTTGTCATGCACTTTTTCAAGGGTGCAAAAAAAGTAACTCAGTAAGACTTAGTATTGAACTTACATCCTTTTGCTTGCAAATCAGAATATCATATTGAGCTATTTTCCTAACCTCTAACTAGTTAAAAAATTTCTGCAAGTTTATTTAATGTATACAGGGGTGTGCTAAAAACAATTTAATTAAGAAGGTATTTGTAGCTTCAATAATTTTGCTGTATTTTACAGTTGAAGAAGGAGAAGGAAAAAAAATGAAGTTTAGAAAACCATCCAACAAACGATCAGCAATAGAGCAAGGAATATCTGCATCTTCAAAAAAGGCTTCTGATTTTAATACGAAAAAGCGACGCAAAACAAATTCAAAAAAGGTTTTATCAACAAATCTACTTTCATTCAATGATAATGATGATGAAGAAGAAGATGTTTAACTTTGCTCTAGACATGCTGCCATGATCTATTTTCATCAAATCATGAAAATGCATTTGATAAAGCCATTGTGTTGTGGTATACTGTAAGTGGTGAGTTTCAAAAGCAGTTGGAATTTCGTTTTAAGACTTTGTAAAATTTTTTGCTTTAACACAAATATTATTTTTAATTATGATTTGTTGTTTAATTGCATTGACCATATTGTAGTTGCTCTGCCTATACATTTTAAATTTGAATGATGTAAACTTGGAAGGTGAAATAAAAATAATGTTTTTCATTAAAGCTCTACAGTAATTTAGTGTCTCCTTAAAGGTAACTAAAAAATAAATTAAAAAAATCTAAATAAAAAAATTATTTTGACTTTTAAAAGCATAAAAAAAGTATTTAGTAACAATTCTAAATACTGATTTTTGTGTTTTAATTTTAAAAAATAAACTTGAAACTATTACTTCTTTAACAAAAAAATGTTTATTTGTTAATTTTTAAGTTAAATAAATAAATTTTTAAGTTAACTACACATAAAGAAAATAACCATAGACTTCTTTAAAAAGTTAACAGTTAAGGTTTTATATATAGAATACAACAAAGCATTTTAAACATAACTCAACATTTCATTTGATGTATTTTGTACATTCCTATAATTTGCTGCATAAACATTGCCTCCTTGTACCATCTCATATTTAATGCACAAAATGACCAGTACCATCTTAGTGCAGTTAACCACTTTATGTTTAACAGCTTCTTCAGATTTCAGAGCTAATCTGAAGTAGGACAGAGCAGTTTCATGCAAAAAGTTCAAATGTGTGGTAATACAGCTGGGTAACTTAGATAGTTTCCAAGCACTGTGTATGGTGCTATCCAGAAGCCATGTAAACAAACTCCACAATCAATTTTTTCTTAATTTTTATTTGGCAAAGGTTGATGTTCTAATTCATGTAATTTCTTCCCTTATGTATATTGACAGATAGCTAATGTTATTAAAGTACAAATAACTTGCTCGGATGTCATGCTGGGCATGTTGCCTGCAGCATTCTGAGTTGATGCTATGGTAACAACAACATTAGCTTTCCATCATGTGACTAAGATGTTTGTGGTGTCAATAGTAGCAAGTGAGGTAGCAAATTTATCTTAGTCTTTTTCGTCTATCTGTTTGTGATCCATAAAAAAAACAACTTTTGGATGTTCTATTTGAGCAAATCATGCCTACAGTCTTATAGCAACAACATTTGCAGCTATAAATAGAGGAAAATTTATGAATAACTTGTCACAGTACAAGTAATATGGTAAATGGGCTTTGTCATTGCTATACTGAAAGGTGAAGATTTTGTTGTTGGACAATGTCCAAGCCAGGTTTTTACTTCAAGATATTCTTGATATGTTTTACTGTGATTTGAATCAAATGCTATTAGGTAACGAGAAAGTGCATTTTTGACACCAAGTTTTGTACTGAAACCAGATTGCTATGTTTCAAATTGCTTGTTGCAACTGAGTTTTATAAAATATTTAACCATGACTTGGTCATGAGGAATGTATTGTGACAATACAAAATGTTCTGTAAATTTAATTTGCAGATGAAGTAGAAATGGTTGCAGTTTGGAAATTTTGGTAAATCTAATGTTGCAATGTTAATTAAGCGAATACTTTATATGATCAAAACAGTTTCATCGTGTAAGTAAACACATTGGAAACCACTTGATTTGAATGATTGATACCTCCATTCCAAAACATATTTACATGGATGTGGTGGCCTATACTAAGGAAAACAACTGTCTAAAACAGTGGTTCTTTAACCTTTCCAATCCCTGGGACCCCTATTCTTAAAGATATTGGCTTGGGGACCTCTTGTCTGCACAACCTGCAAAGGAGGTGTATATTGAAAGAACCAACAATAACTTGATAAGGTGGATAAGTCGTTTACCACTGGATCTTTAATTAATTAAAAAAAACTCTCTTTATGAAAACATAATGCAAGTGGTTAGTGGAATATCACAATTTACTTGGCAAAACACAGCACAAATGATTAGTCAATGTGACCTCTGTTCTTGTCTCTTCGACATAAGCTCATCAATACAAGGGTTAATATTGCTGAGAGCAATTCTCATGTCATTTGCAACTTAAAGGCAATGACGGTACGTAATTTTGATATTAACTAGAGCAGACATGACAGCTTCACAGAGGTATGTCGTTGGAAATGAAATTAATGCTTCCAGAGTTCTCTGTGCTAATTTAGAATACTCTTGCAACATACTGCACCAAAATTTCATCTGTGAGGAGGAGCTGAACTTGGTCTTTGCAGCTTAAGAACTCTGCAATTCCAGATGTTGCTCATGAAGGTTAAATTGCTCATTGTTATTCATCTCAGCAATAAAACGCTGCTGAATCCATACTGAAGAAGGTTCAGATGTTGGAAAGTAATCTTCCATTTTCTTCTCAAGGTTGCTTATGTGATCATCGATTAAAGCAGTCAGCCATTCGTTTTGTTCCTGATCACCAATTTTACTGTTCAACAGTAAAAACATAGCAAAATTCTGGTTTCCTCTTTTTTTTTCCATAGAGATAACTTCTTTTGGAAGGCAGAGCCCTTCTCTGCAGCCTCTATCTGAGATTTGTTTTTCCCCTGCAGAAAATAACTGAGCTCATTCAAAAGACTAGAGATGTCTTCCAAATAAAAGACCTTTTATTGGAATCTATCGTCATTAAATAATGTAGCAAGTTCCACTGACTGATGCTCATGAAGGAACACAACAACTTCAGTCACAAGTTCTGCAATACGGGAGAGCACTTTTCCCTGCAATAACTATCACACTTTGGTGTGGAAAAGAAGGAATTGATGCTTCTTTCTGAGGTCATCACAAAATGCTTTGAATAATTGGAAATTCACAGCTCTGCCACGAATGAAATTCACAGCCCTTACAATAGCATCAAGAACACTTTTCAATTCAAGAGAGAGTGTCTTACAAGCCAAGGCATATCTATGAATAGCACAGTGATTTGATACTATATGCGAAGCATCTTGTTTTATTAGGGCTACAAAACCAGATTGATACCCCATCATAGTGCCCCATCATCGATACACCATCTGTGCATACTGATCCCACTTTATTCCATGCTATTCAATTTTCACAAAGAAATGCATTGACAAGATCAAAGACGTCTTTAGCTCTAGTTCTCTCCTTCATCTCTTGATAAAATAAAAACTCGTCCCCAATCACTTTTTCTGTTACAAATTTCACATATGCTACTAATTGGCTTATGGACTTAATATCCGTTGTTTCATCAAATTAAAGGCTTATTCTACATGGGCTTTCTTGGATTTGAGCAATAAGCTGACTTAAAATGTTGTTTGCTATATTTGCAATCCTGTAATTTACAGTGTCATTGGCCAAGGGAACTGAGTCTATTCTTTTGGCCTCATTTTGGCCAAGTAATATTTGTGCCATTTTTATTGCACTTGGTTATATTAGTTTTTCACCAGCAGTGTGAGGTGCTTTTGCTTTTGCTATTATCAAAGAAACTTCATATGAAGTGCACAGGAGTGGTTGAGAAGTTGGGCAGAAGCCTAACACAGGGAGCATTCCTCTCATATCATAACAAGCTCTTTTCACTTTAACGTTACAACTGAGTTCGTATTCTCTTTGTACTTCAGTTCCTTGTGTCTCTTCAACTTCAAAGGCTTTAAGGAATCATTACCCAAAATGGTATTGCACAATGTGCACTGAGGATTAACAAGCTTGTCACAACCAACAACTTTTGTGAAACCATACTAAACGTAAGAATCATCCCAGAAACGTATTTTATGTCTACTTTTCGCAGCTATTAGTAAATAAAATGATTATGACCTAAGGAAGAGAAAATAATGACTAATTGAAAAGTGTTAATTATGCTATAAAAGTGGCTAAATCATACAAATTCACTTTCATGTTAATTGCATGTAAAATGTAGAAATGATATAGCATCATTATTTATAGCAGGGGCATTTAACCTGTGACTCAGGCAATATTTTCCTGAATGACATAGGTTTATCATATGTCCTGATTTTTAGGGCTCTGGACCCCCCTTTTTTAGCAGAAATCCAAGGCAGATTCCATGTGCAGACTTTTTTTTTCCGAAATCACTAGTTTTCAGAGACAAAAATCATGAAATCCAAGACTGATTTGAAGGAAAAATCTTTTTTCTTTTTAGCAAACATTGCTATTACGTAACAAAGAGTTTTTAAAGAGTGCATTACCATATCATAACACTAGTAGTTTATTAGATAAGAATTAAACAATTAATGCTAGATAAACGATTTACTCACTAAATAAATTCTGCAGACAGTAACATTATAGATAAAATAGATACTGTTTTTATGAACCATAGACTTTTAAATATTAGCATCTAGACTGGAAACAAAATTCGCAAAGTGATTAAGATTTGGCTAATGCTTATAAAACTTTACTACAAGATTTCATGTGTGATATAGTTTAAGGATTACATTTTATTACAAATGATTAAACATATCACTCATATTTGCCAAAGATAGACAAAAAAACTTTTTACACCAAATGTAATCACAAGAATCAATATGCAAACACAATTTTATCAATTGCTACCAGTAACTTTTGTAATTCTTTGTATGCTTGTTTTTTTGTCTTGTTCACTAAGTGTACACACAAGATTTATGTACATGCAATTAGGAAATTAAGAAGAAAGTTCTTCTATAACAATCATGGCCTTTATGAGAACAAGCAGAAGTATGATTAAAATTTAAGAATGAGCTTTCATAAAAGGCTATATGAATTATTTTTTTAAGTATTGTTGGTTGCAGCCATACAAAAATTCAGTTTTTATATCGCTCCCACGCAACACAACTTTACCAAAAAAATTTTTGTAAAACTTGTGGTTTGCTGATGCATTGTCAATGCAAACTCCAACAA
The DNA here is from genome assembly GCA_963680785.1 of Diplosoma virens. Classification (NCBI taxonomy): domain Eukaryota; kingdom Metazoa; phylum Chordata; class Ascidiacea; order Aplousobranchia; family Didemnidae; genus Diplosoma; species Diplosoma virens. The sequence goes on from OY796880.1 coordinate 18,345,917, forward strand.
CATTAAACCCAATGCTCTGCACTCATGCCATGACTTCATTAAAGCAAGTGTTTTGAGTTTCTGCCCTTAAATTTTTTTGGGTGTATATTCCCACTATAGCTTTTTATGTAGTTTTATGACAAAGACTTAAATCATAAAGTGGAGAGCTGTTGCTGCTACTTTACAACCATTTGTAAGACCAAATATTTTTTTCCAACTCATCCAACTTTTTTGGAGAAATAAATTTTGTCAATTAAAATTAAAATGTTACAATCAAAAAAGTTCACTTTGAAAGTCTTAATTTTAGATACTCTGTATTGCTAAGTCCATTGTCAGAATTTAATTTTAAAGTAACATTTTGTAAAGTTTTAACTAATGGCAAAACTAACACTTGTTCTTCTAAAAATTTTGCTTATACTTTTCTGCTAGTTGCATAAATGATGAAAGACACAACAAGCAAAGCAATAGAATACCTTTTTTGTGGTTTAGATATGAAAGCCAAATTCAACTGCTCCATCACAAATTTTAGAAATTTTTTTTCTCATCATTATTTGTTTTTAAATAATTTTCAGTCATTTGTCTTATATTTAAAATAAGTTCACCAGAAAAATTTGAGGTGAAGTAAAAGCCTTTAAATTCATAATTTCAGACAACATAGAAATTTTATTAGATGACACTATATTACTGTATGAAGATACTATATGTTTTTGTTTTTGTTTTTGTTTTGAAGATACTATATGTTTTTGTTTTTGTAAATAAATACTTTAAGATTCATGTTGGCATTAATACTTGACATAACTTATGGAGGCTGTTTTGTTGACATTTTTAACAAGTTTAATCCAGCATCAGTTTGGTAAAATAAAAATTCTTCTGATTTAATTTCATTAGGAAGTTTGGATAATAAATTCATCAAAACTGTGTATTTTATCTTGCTTTGAAAATGATTCTACTCTTTCTTCCAGCTAAGCATTTTCATGTTCATGTCTTGATGATGAAAAAACAGATCCTGAGCATGGTAAAGAGTCTTTACAAACAAAATAATCAGGAAGGATTTTTAAAATAAATGATACGGCATCTGGCTTTAGACGTCTTTTAGAGAGCTTTACATCATTTTTTTTTTAATTCTTATACCTATACAATAGTAGATCATTTTAACATAATTACAAAAAATCTGTTATTCCTAATCCTAAATTTTTTTCAAGTTACAATTTTGGTTAACAATGTAACTGAGTTCACATAATTTTTTTTTATATTTGAAGCTATTTCTCTGGTCCAATTTTTTCTTGTTTTTCACTTTTAAATTGCATTATGGCCCTAAGGTTTGAAACCACGACAATAAGGGCAAAGAGCATTGCATGCCTTTGATCTGCTTATAAAATAATTTTAAGCAGCCTGCTAAAAATAGAAAAAAATCCCTCAGACAGCTCGGCCTATTTTGCCAATAGCCCAAAAGTTTTTTTTAGTAATTTTTTCCCGTGCTTGCTCACTCATGTTTTTAACCTGCTTTTGTTTTTAAATTTACTAACTTCTATTTAGTTTGAATCTATCTTGATCGTTTTCTTGTGTAAAAATTTATTCGACTAAGTTAACCACACAAAGTAAGGATTATCCGACTTTTGGCTCGTTCCGCAATCAGTGTTATTCAGCATGGCCAGAAAGTTCTCTAAATTTACCTATCCCTTACTTTTAATTTAATCCACTCGAAAAGTTTTTGGCGTTAGAAATTTTCAAAAAAAAATTTTACTCTAACGTAGTCCGACTCATATAGCTAGTGAAAACGAGCTTTTACTACTGGATGCTGCAAATAATAAACGATCAAGTATTTTTTAAATTCTGAAATGCAACTCTTTATGATCCAAGGACTATGACACAGTCGCTAAAAATAAAAGCGGCGGAGTGTAATTTGTATTTGGCACAGCATGATTTTGCTTTGCCGTTTAATTTTGTTTTTATTTATTTTGGTTGTATGTTTTTTGTTTAGCTTTGCCTGTCAAGACGCCAAGTAAATAGAAAATTTTCATAAAGTTTTAGCAAGTGTTTTACTGGAAAACTGCGATTGCTTTATTTTTTGAATGTGAGTTTAATGTTGATGAAACATACAACCTTTGTCTCACACGGGGGACAATAAACTTTTTAAAAAGTGTAGAAAATATTTTAAGAAATTTACTTTAATATGACGTTACAGTCAAAAATTTATTGTGCAGTGCTTTTCATAGCTTTTTTTTTGTTCTATTTGATTAAAAGTTTGTGTTTTTTAGTTTTTCAAAAACGTTATTGTCAAAATTGAAAGATTTTGGTTGTTTTGTCGAACAGTTAGGCAGCTGTGTGAAAAATTTCGAGCAAGAACTTAAAACAGGGTTTTTCAAACCATGGGTCGCCAAGACTTTGCGGATGGGTCCTGAAAGGCTATATCTACAATTACTTTTAGTCAAACGTACAGTTAGTTTAGACAATTTGATTGCCACAAATAAAATAACTGGGCACATCATATTTTCGAAGGGGCAAACCGTGACGCTCACTAATAGAAAGAAATTCATCCCTAGAAAGTAATAAAAAAGGTTTTTATTTTGAATCATTTTCGGGTTTCATGATTTTTGCCCCTGAAAATTAGTGATCTTGGAAAAAACAAGAAAAAAAGAGTTTGCACACGGAATCTGTCCTCGATTTCTGGCGGGATTTCTGCTAAAATGGACAGGACAGAATTCTAAAAATTGGGACGTATGCTAAGCCTAAAAATAACAGCATTTGCTCCATTATGTCAGTAACTTATAGACGTTTATAGTCAAAAAAACGCCTTGTTACATTATATTATCCCAGACAATAGCGCATTTTTTGTTTACTGTTATTTCGTTAGTTTTACTTTATACCACCTTATTACACTCGCGTGCCGTATCCAAAAATTAAAAAATTGGTGCGGGCCGCATAGAATAGTTTTTTTTTAATTTTATAGACGTTTTCTCGAATCATGTAACACTCACGGATATGAGAAATTGTATTCAAAATTTATGGTAAAGACCAAAAAAAAGTCATCACTTACGTAGAATCCGTCTCTGGTTTCTCGATTTTTGTCACGAAATACTGGTACTAGCTTTGCTTTTTAACCGCACGCGGACCGCAGGTTTCCCAGTCCCCACCCCTGGTTTATAGGGCATATTCAGCTACATTTTTCAAGACTTGTTGAAGACTAATAAACGTTAATAAATACATAACAATTTTGTGTTGGTTCAATATGCGCTTGCTCAAATTTATTTCGGTTGCAGTCATATTTGTAGGTCGTTGTTTTTAGCAATTTGGGGTCGCAGAAAAAAGTGTTGAGAAATGCTGATTTAAAACATAAAAAAGTAGGTTTACAATGATGCAATCGCGCATTGTTTAAAATTACTTGTGCACTCGTGAAGTACCATGAAAAACTTCTTCATAGATGTTAAAATACAAGCAACAGATAAACTGGCTTTTAATGCTTATGCTAATATGCTACTTGCCTTGAACTGTGATGGCTTTAATAGAAAGAGATTAGAGCGGCCGCACCAGCCCCCTTTAAAAACGTCTCAAAAGTACCCACCGAGTAGCTGGACTACGAAAGATTTTTATTGGCCAGCCGCGCCCAATCCGATAAAAAAAAACAAATAGACGCGCAAAGTTGGCTACAAGATAAAAAATGAAGATCAAGGAAAAATTTGTTTCTTACGGACATGTAAAAACTAATTTTTTAGTTTTCACTTGTTTTGGAGAGAAAAAAACTTATGTAGAGTAAAGACAAAAAATGTCTTCCCTTTAATTATGTATGTTTCTTCTAAAATAAATGTTGAAAAATAGCGCTCTTAAGTAAAGCTATTATTGACCGTGATGCAAGTAGCCTGCCGGTTATTACAGCTCGGGATGCGGAAGCGACAAAATGTAAACCGCTTCCGACTAAACTTGCGTAAAAGAGCTAATCCAATAAACAGGCCAATGTTTTTGAAAGTTTAAATCTTAATTATTTGGAACAAAGCCGCAGCGGCTTAGCTTTCCCCCCCCTAAGTTTTAGATAGGACCCCCCAAAAATTTTGATAGGACAGATCTAAACGACTCCAAATTAATTTTTATTAAAACTAAATAGGCTTATGCCATAACAGATAGCTTTGATATTTCGCTCCTTGTAAGGTCGTCTATAAACCGTTAAACCAAGTAGCGCAACAAGGGAGAGTGAAGTTAACAAGCGTATCATTCCAAGACATCCTCCAATTGTGCAGTCTCGGAGATTGTAAGCTGTCTACCTAGTAAGGGAGATCTGGGTTAAGTTGATTCGATTTTTTTTTTTATAACTTTCTAAGAAGCTCGCTGAGAGTATCAAAATCGGCCACAAGATTTCATCTTTTCCCTTAATAGTTACAAAATTGTAGCGTTAAAACTAAAGCGCAAGTATGCGTAATTTTCTTTAGAAAAAATCTCCACTAAATCGACTAACTACTAAAATGCCGGTAAGCAGCAATGGTCTTACAAAAAGGGGGACCTGCTGCAAGAAAAAAAGGAGTGCGACTTTTTAGTATGACAACTTTTTTTTCGTTCCAAAAACATAGCATTCTCTGATAAAAAGGTCAGACGGGAAGCCATCGTCCTGGTGCAATTATGAATAAATAGAGCAATATTTTGCTTAGAGGGGGCACTTTTTAACGTTTTTTAAGGGGGGCCGGTGCGGCCGCTCCGTACTAAAGCCATCACTGCCGTAAATTAATTTACATTGCCGGTAAGTGATAGTTGACTCATACCTATTAAAAACACTTTTTAGATCAAGTACAAAGAAAAGAATAAACGAATAAGAAGTAATGGACCTATGTCACAGACTGTTCGGGAATTCCAAAGGACCAGTTGAACTAGATAAACCGAATACCTGCGCTGAAACAAAGTTGTGTCTAAATTTTATTTTATTCCAGCTCAAGAAGTAGTTCTGCTATGAGCCTGACGGTTTTATACACTTGGTTTGAAAGAAAGCTCGGATTGATCCGTTGAAGACTCTTCTTCACAACAAACAAAGACCACTGTCTCTAATAAAAACGAATGTATTAAAAAAGTCAGGACTGACGAAAGTTCTATTCCACGCTTTGCCACACTGCAAAGCGAATTCAACGCTATAACTTGATTCAATCAACACAAATAATTCTACCTCTGTAGAACACAACTCCCAATCACTGGCGCAAAATAAATTCAACAATCGTCAACCGATACAAAATCTAACGGGCCACCTCCTGTGCCCAAACAAAATCACTTTCACTCGAGCCGTCTCTCGAGTCGTCTCAAATTACCTAATAATGTCTTCTCGCTACGCATCGCCTTTATATAGAAAAAAGATCACGTGACGCAAATTTACTCGTAAACGCTATACCACTCTACATCTCTATAGAGAATATGCTTATGCTAGAACCACCTAGTATATACGCAAATATTCTACTACAGTGACGCTGATCAAAATATATTTTATCAATACTATCGAGCAAAGGAGAAAAGAAGATACATGTATCGAGCAATAGAAAACGAATCGGACGTTATATTGTACAATACGAGAGCAGCGCTCAACGGCGGCGCGATTACTATTTCACAATAAAACTTTGAATTTATAACGGGAATAAATTATATCGTCTTGATTAAAATTATTAGGAATGAAGTGTGACAACCTAATTAGTCGACATCACACAATAACAGAACTTAAAGTATCGTAGGCGAAAGTCTTTATTTAAAAAAATATCTTATCATCATTTTCGGGAAAAACATTGAAATAATTCAGTTTATTTCCCGTTGTCCGCTTGTCTTTTTGGGGTTGCGGTGGCAGCAGCTCGAATTGCGATCTCTAAGCATCCCAATTTCCTGCAATAAGTGAAAATTCTGATGGTGAAATTCCAAGACGCCACCAGGCCAGGTTTTCAACATAATTCCGCCAGCGAGTTCTGGGTCGCTTTCTAGGCTTTTTGTCACTCGGAAGGGCGTCCATTAGTTGCTTTACTGTTCGTTTATGGGACATTTATGTCGCATACCAGCGCTGTTGTTCGATGATGAGAGTTTGACAAATGTCAGTGCTTTTAACCTTGTCAAGTTGAGATAAATCTCTGACTTTTTGCAAGATACCCATTTCGGCCGCCTGTACTTGGAATACTTGGTGATTACCCAACACTTATGATCATAGGTGAGGATAGAAACAATAAATTGATCTGAAAATAGAAAGCTTTGCTCTTGTACACGGCTCTCGTATCAATAGAACTGATCGGCAAAGCTGGCACATTACTGCACTTGCTTTTCCAATATGTGTGTCCAGTTTGTTGTCCCGTCTGCCATCACTCGAAAATGTGGCTCCAAGATACTTAAACTTCTCTGTCTGCTGGAGAGTTACTCAATTTGTTTGGAAAGAACACTGGACAGGATGCCTTGACATGCACATAATTTCAGTTTTATTTGTACTAATTTTCGTAACAGCATCCAGCAGAATGTGTCATAAAACCGATTAAGTGCATATTGGAAATCACTTTTGTTTGAGCTTAACAATGCAAGGTCATCTGTCATCTAAAAACAGCAGGCACTGAACTTTACACTCCCCAAATGTGACGCCACTCTTGGAGGAACTGTCTCTGTCTATCTTGTCCATGTATATAATGAACAGGAGAAGAGAAAGAACACAACCTTTTTGTAGTCCAATATTGACACTAAAAGGCTTTGTTTTCATGCCATTAACATTAACGCAGACTTCTGACTGTTTGTAAAACAATTTGATAGCAGTTAAGAGCAGACCTTTCACGTCATAGTCCAGCAGTACTGCCCACAGCTTGTCTCTTGGAACACGATCATATATTTTTTCAAGATCTGCGAAGCACGTATACACCTCTTTGGTATATTCCCACAATTTCTCAAAAACTTGCTGAAAGGCAAAGATCTGGTCTTATCTGCCAAGATCGAACCGGCATTGTACATCCTTAAGTTGGGTTTTGACTATTTCACGACATCTCTTTTCAAGGCACTTTACATAGACCTGTATTTTTCTTAGAAATTTAAATATGCTATATTTATCAAAAAAATAAAAATATTCTAACACCCTCAAAAAAATTTTGGTCCAAAATGAACATATTGCTCTAGTAGGGCTAAAAATAACCAAAAAATATAGGCCGGTTTATAACCGTCTGAAAATTTCAAAACTGTTTATTAATTGATACTCAAATTATAAAACTTTCATAAAAAAATTTTTTCTGCTTCAAACGGAGAAATTTATTAAACTCTAAAAAAAATATTTCTACAGTAGCCTATAATACCGTGATATTTAAGAAAAATAAAAAAACTAATTTTTAATAATAATTTGAGTTTAACAAGTACAATGTATTCTCTATAGAGATCTCAATGTAACCGATGAAATGTAATTTCAACGAATTAAATAGGAACAGTAAAAAAGCGACTAAAAAAATTAACTAAGACGACGATTATTTTGCGACAGTCCTGTTTCGCTCTTATGGACCCCATCATGATATGTTATCGTAACCTTTAAGGCGAAATGGTAGCGCGAAAAGTTAAGGTGAGAATTCCATGAATTGACTCTTTTGAAAATGGGAAAAAATCAATATTGTTAAAATTTTCCGTTTTTAATTTTTTCTTTTATGTAATCGGCTGTTTAGCATAAACTCGTTCATTTTGGTGCATCAAGTACAACTACCAACGTTTAAAATTTAATTTTCTCATTATTTGAACTTTTTTCTATTATACTTAAATTTAAGTTTTACTTCTGTTAATCGTCTTTGAAATAGAATCTAAAATTTCAATTTTTGAATAGATTTTACGTAAGGAGAATTTTCGTACTGGCACTTAATTTTTGCTATCTAGCAAAACAGTGGCGTGCGGTGACCTCTGAGACTGGTCATGCACTTGTCTTGTCAGTTATTTTATTTGTTATTTAGTTGCACTTGTCACTTATTTTATGGATAGTTAATGGATAGGACATGCAATATTTTAATGGTAGGGTAGGACAAAAAATTGTGTGGGATTCTAAGACTTCGACCAATTTTTGTCGCAAAATCATGTTGTGCCCTAAAAAACTAAGATTTCCACTTGAAATCAGACTCAAGTTTCTTACTTTTCTTCCGAAAAGCATGGTGTTCTCCAAAAAATAAAAAATAAAAGTCTTCAACTGAAATCAGTGCCAGGTTTTACATCTTACGTCCTAAAATTGTAGTGTTCTCTAAAAAAAAGTCTTCACCTGAAATCAATCCCAAATTTTACACTTTTTGTCCTAAAATAGTAGTGCTCTCTAAAAAAGGGTCTTCAATCGAGATCACACTCAGATTTTTTACTTTTCGTCCCAATATCATAGTGTTCTCCAAAGAAAAAAGGTTTTCGCCTCAAATCACCTCACCTTTCTCTAATTTTGTCCCAAAGCAGCTGTGTTCTTTATTAAGTTCAGAAATAAAGGTCATCGCGCAAAAGCTCGTTGGTCATGCAAAGCATGACTTGCAACCCCGACCGCACGCCACTGTTGCAAAATCACGTCGGCATTGCCGAAACTTAATGGCCGAAACAATTGTATGGCAAAGCATATTTTTTTCTATACTTAATTTCTGGCCCCATGTTCCCACGCTGTTTTTTAATTTTGAACAATTAATTACTGAATAATTATATGCTTTACTTATTTTTTAAATTAAGGTAATTTATTATTTGCACTTTAACAAGTTGTTTTTACCCGTAAACCTAATTGTTCTGGGTGTTAAAAATAGTGCAATGCGGTCGAAAACAGAAAGTACCAATGGATTGGCCGAAATCGAATGAACCTTTGTAATTTTGCATGGTAATGTGACATTAGGTTTGATTCTAAAAGATCAAATAACTCTTATAACCAAATTACCTTAGATCAGTTTGTTCCCAACCATCGGTCCACCTAATTTTTTTGCCTGTCGGCAAAGTATTTTCTTTTCTGCCAAGCTAATTTATACGGAGTCGTAAGCATGGCAAAGTTGTTACTTCCTGTAAACTCATTTTAAGCTTGATCGATTCACAGCAGTAAACTAACATATCTAGTCTTCCTTGATAACGTAAAATTGTTCAATAATAAAAGTTAACCTACCAATAACCTACGCTTTGTGCCGTTTACAATTGTTTCATCATAAACTGCGTCTAGCTTTCAAAAAATTTTAATACAAAGCCATTTTTCACTTTTAAGGTGCTGCTATAACTACTCTTGTTAAACAGAAAAAAGAATAATCAGTGATGGCTTTAATGGGGTAAGAACAGAGCGGCCCCCCAGGCCCCCCCGAAATCACATCAAAAAGTGCCCCCCCTACACAAGAAATTGCTCTATTTCTTCATAGTAGCACCAGGACGCTGATGGCATGTCAAAAAGAAAAGAAAAAAATTTGAAGATGACAGCATACTCCCTTTTGGCTGTTGTCACTTGGGCTTGTGCAAATGTGTGGAAAAGTATTGACCTTTTTTTTAGAGATCACAATGTTTTGAAGCAGTAAAAAGTGCTTCTCTATGCTTTGAAACACCCAATAGTGGCCACCCCTAAATGGAAGACCTTTTTTTTAGTGATCACTTTGTCTCTCCATGCTTTGAATCACTCAATAATGGCCCCCACTAAATTGAAGACTTTTTTTTTAGAGATCACTTTGCACATTAGAAATGGCTTCAGCCACCTTCTTTTAGTACACTAAATAGTAGCCCCCATACGTTTCTTGCACCAGAACCCCTTTTTTGTAAGGCCATTACTAAGAATAATACATGAAATTAATGAAACTAGATATTATGGTGTACAAGAAGAATAAAAGTAAGCCTTCCGAAACAGGTAATTGTCAAAATGAAAATGAAGCAATCAGTAGACTTATTGCAAGTGTAGAGCAAACTACAAAAAGAGGGTACTCAGATAAGTTGAATGTTACAGAAGAAAGTAAGAAACGAAAAAGAGAATTTGTCTGTGAATACGACAAAAATACGTAGAGCTTGGTTTTACTATAGCGCCGTGTAGTGAGGAATCACCGCGGCTCTTATGTTTGATGTGCTCCAAAATTCTCTCAAACGACGCTATGAAATCTTCCAAACTTTCTCGTCGCTTTCATGCAATTTGTTGCGCTTTCATGCAAAGCACAACAAATTGAACTACGTGGTTCAGAAACTTCTTTGATACTTCGCTTGCCTCGCATACTGGCAGCAAAACAGAAGCAAATTTCACATTGACATTGAGTTTGCAAGAAAATAGATTGAGATTTTGTAGTTTGAGTTGATTTGATCACCACTTTGTTGTAAATTTTTGTTTTAAATACATAGCTTATGCCAAAATCTGGCATTATATTACGCAACAACAATTTTGGTTTACAAAAAGATTTCAAATATTAGTTCCATTCACTATACGATCATTTGTTGCCGGTTTGTGAATATTTTTTAAAATTTTACCGGTCCGGTAGTGTAGAAAGGTTGGGAACCACTACCCTAAATTATCTGATTGAAATTAACTTTTTGGAGCGTATATCTCTTTACTTTAAAAGTTAGATTAAAACAAGCTTATTGCTAACTTAGCTCAACAAACTATAATTTAACTTGAATATTAAATTTAAAATTTTTCAAGTTGAATTATAGTATGTTGACCTAAATTCTGAGCTGCCTTTATGTAGGGTTATGATGATAACACATTAAACCTTGCGGAACGCTGCTACATTCACAATTGAACGATTTAAAGATCGATTTTATTTTACGACCTATTTGTTGTAAAACTTTTTCACTTTGCTAATTGAAAATATGAAGAGGAAGACCAAGGAAAAAAAATAAAATGATTGCATTGTAAAATATAATCAATCGTTTAAAAGTAAACTAATTAAGTGTATTATTGCAAGAAGAAAATGTTTTTCAATGATAGGTTATTGCACCTTATAGGCAACAAGTTTTTGATTTTATTGATTCATAAAAAAAAAGTAGACTTTAAGTTCCAGGTTTTAAAATTTGCCACCCTCATGTAACATGCCCAGTGATGGCCACTTTTTAGTGGGTCAAGTTTTTTTCGTCCCAAAAATACAGTGATCTTTAAAAAAATGGTCATCATTGTCAATCAAAGCCTATTTTCGTCTCATAACCGTAGTGATCTCTCTAAAAAAAGTCATCACATTCAATCAAGCTTATGGATCCCTACTTTTGTTGTGAAGTTGAGGTGAAGACAGCAGGCCACAGTCGTGGTGCTCCTATGAAAAAATACAGCAATATTTTGCTAAGAGGGCCACTTTTTGACGTTTTTTAGAGGGGGAAGAAGCGACCGCTCCGTTCGCTCCGTCCTAAAGCCAACAGTGAACATGCCTCCGTTGGCTCAGATCCAACAAACCCTTCGCCGTTGCCCTCGCAAGTTATTTTTGCGTAAACATTTGAAGAAAAAAATATGGCAAGTTTTTTTTGAACCTTAATAAGAAAGTTTTTGAATTTCCCTAAAAAAAAAGTATTTGAAACACTTTTTGACTCATGAGCATCGGGGATGAAGAAATGACTGTAAACTCACGAAATTATTGTATCGGACAGCGCGACTTAGCGTCAGTGAACGTTTAATCAATCGGTCGGCAATTATTTAATGATTTGTTATTCCAATCGGCAAATACTAGCAATTATAAAGCGATAAAAAGCGATGAAGATTAAAAATCGAATTTATTATTTCAAGCTAATATATGTACATGTACTTGTAGAAGCCAATCCGCGCCAACATTGTAGCTTAAACACTATTAACGTTGAAAATCGAACAGCTGCAAATATTCTCAGTCAAGCTCAACTCAAACGTTGCCATTTTTAGGAGCAATATCGTGATCTGATTTAGTGGCGTTGTCAAATCTCAACCAAAAATCTGTCAAAAAAAAAAAAAAAAGGCAGATAAAGTGGCCCAGAAGTCAGTCGGGTTTTTTCTACAGTATGTGTTTGAAAAGTTTTCGAACCATTTCTATTTTATCCTCATTACAAAAACAGTTTGTAAACGTAATAGTTCACAGATACTCTGGTTGAATATCAGCGAGTCGTCTTTGCGATGTGCGTCTACACGTAAAGTTTTAGGAGAAAAAAAAAGATTGAACTAAAAAGACCCGTGTGAAATAGTCTTCTTGGAAATAAAATAGAAAGTTTTTTCTATGTATAGTAATAAGCTTAACAGTCACAAGAACCTTTTGGAAGCATAGCAGAGTAGATACGTCATTTCTACATCAGTATACCGAGAAAAAAGTATGGATTGTTTTATGTTTTTGTAACATCTTTGGCAGGCTATACAATTTTCAAAAAATGATACCGTTAGCCAACGGTTCTTTAAAATAAGTTTTATTTGTTTAAAGCAGTTCTACGAACTATTACACGTAGACGCTTTTCAAAAAAATCATTTTTGATTTGGTGAAGAATGTCCAATTTCGTTATTTTGCTTGTTGAATTTGAGAATTAAAACTTAAAAAAACATTTAACTTTACGATAAATGTTATAAATGTAATGGCGTTCTCTCGGTTAATAACATATAACGCTCGACCGGTGACAATACGAAACCAAAAAAAAACAGCAAGATATTTTTATTTAAATTGACGTTTGTTCGGTCAGCACTTCAGTGCGGTAATTTTTACCCAAGTATTTTTTTATTTAAAATGCGATAAAATAAAATATATTTTTTCGATAACGAAAAAATTAATTCTGAGTCAGCATAGACCTATATTCTATTAGACTATAGAACATATTGCGTATGATTAAAGTATTCTAAAACAGACCCAAACAGTCAGGGTTCGGTCATTTCCAGTCATAACATTATCAACAGTAATGGCCTTACAAAAAGGGGGGCCTGTGCAAGAAATGTAAGAAGGGCCACTATTTAGTGTACTCTAAAAGGTGGCTGAAGCCATTTTTAGTGTGCAAAGTGATGTCTAAAAAAAAGATCTTCAATTTAGGGAGGGCACTATTGGGTGTTCTAAAGCATGGAGAGACACTTCTAAAAAGGTCGGTACTTTTCCACACATTTCCACAAGCACAAGTGACAACAACCTAAGGGGAGCATGCTGCTGATTTTCAATTTTGTTTCTTTTCTTTTTGACATGCCATCGACATCTTACTACGAAGGAATAGAGCAATTTCTTGTGTAGGGGGAGCACTTTTTGATGTGTTTTCCGGGCGCCTGGTACGGCCGCTCCGTTCGCACCCTATTAAAGCCATCACTGATTATCAATATGACGAGTAACTTTCTGGTTATTATTTTGATAAAGAATACTTATTGGAATATCTTTAAAGGAACGTAAAAAAAGAGTGAAAAAGTACCAAAAGAACTCAAATAAATAATGAAGAATTATTTATTCATTTTGACTTTTTTAGTAGTTTTTGGATAAAGTAAAAAACTATTAAATTCTCTAATTAATTAGTGACAATTGTGTACATCCTGTCTTAAAAATATCAAACTGCACATCCTAAACTTTCTGAAAGTTACATTTGGTCATAAAACTAAGAAATTTTTATTCACCATTTATGAGTCACTGCATGCTGACAACAGTCACAAATGACGTATGTAAATTGCTCTTTTTACTAATTTTTCAATGAATTGCACGCTTGGATATATAAGTGCTTCTATTATTGTTGCAATTCATCTTGAGGAAAAACACTTAACTTATGTATCACTTGTGACAAGCTTGATGATTTATTAGTTACCACTGCTTGCTAAGTGATTTAATACTTTCTGCTTGAGAACGAAACGAACTGCTTCAGGAAAGATTGCCAGAGTTATTTCAGCATGAGCAAGTTTGTAAAAAAATTTAACTGATCAAAACTGGATTCGATGCAGATTCGTTATTAAAAAACGAAATTGAGTAATTTTAGAAATTGAAAAGATTTGCTGATTTTTATTGTTTGAAATAACTCAAGTCTTAAGTTAATGACTATATCTAACATTTAGAATAAACTTTTTTGTTATCTGGAAGTAAAGAGGAAGTTAAAAAATTTGCCAAAAACTGATGTGCACCACCTGGTTTACACAGAGTTGTAAACGGGCCGACTAGTTCAGGCCCGAAAAAAGCCCGAAAATTAAGTTTAATCAAAAACACGTTTAAGTTTTGTGTTTTTGTGTTTTTGATTGAATCGCTGTGAACATAAAAACACAAAAGTGTTTAATCAAAGACACAAAAACACAAAACTCATACATGTTTTTGATTAAACTTAATTTTGGGGCTTTTTCGGGCCTGAACTAGTCGGCCCGTTTACAACTCTGAGTTTACACGCCGGCGTAAGTTTCTATGGTTTATTAAACTTAAAAAGCTGGCAATTATTAAAATTACTAAGCTTGGCGTTCAAAATATAATAATAATAAAAACGTAAGTAGAGCGTTAAAGCTAAGCACACCAGAAAGCAGGTCTAGGTAATCGCTTGATGGTTGCTCTAAATTTAAAGCTTATGACTTTTTCTGCGAGTGGAATAAGATTGATAAATAGATGATATAGGTCTATGATATTATCAACTTAAAAATTTTTAAAGATATTTTCACATTTGAAAGTCAGAATCTTTTTTCGTTAAAGAAACGTTTCGTAGAAAGGTTCATTTTTTGTTTCAGCCGCAAATTTCCCAAAAACATGTTGTTTATTGCAGCTTAAAAATCAAGTCAGAATTTACCTTTAAAAATTATTTTTGAAATGTTTGTATAATTAAAAGATATAGAGCAACAGTCCATTCTTTGAAAAACTGAAACTGCTAAAAGCAAAGACAACTCTAAGAAAAAGAAATTAAAGAAAATGTACAAACTCACCTATGAATCCGAAGACGATATTTTGGATGACAATACTGATAATCTTACAAAGTAAGATTTTTTCTTTTCAAGTAATTGTCTCGTAGTCTTAATTGTATTTTTTACTGTGAAATCAAAGGTATGGTTTTTAAATATTGACTCAGACTAAAATATGCCACAGCGTTAAAGCAGAAAAATAATAATCGATAATATGTTTTCACGATAAAACAGGAGAAAGATATTGTTCGATGGCTCAAGATTAACAACAAGCATAACGAAAATCACAACTACACTTTTGTTTTAAAATTCAAGTCCGCCTTTACAAATTGTCTCGTCACATTTACAAGTTGTGTTTTTGTAAAGCAATGCAACTCACTAGTATATCCGCAAACTTTAAGAAAAGTTTACGCATTTTGGAACACATTTCGGCATAGCGATATCGTTATGATTTAGTTTGTACCTTTACTTGATTATCAGGAAGTTTTCTTTTGACCTGAAACTGCGGTCAACCAGCGACTCGAGTTTGGCTACGTGATTCATAATGGTGCAGTTGTATGGTTTATTATTGCTGTTGCTGTCGGCCAACAAATCCAAATTCCTTCCTTGTTCTCGGCCTAATTGAAACTTGTTTTAAATATAATTAAAAAAGGTTTCTAAAGATTCAAAACTGAGTCTGTTGTGAAAAAGTTATTTGATCAAAAGTCACGTTAGCACGAGATCCAACAAGCTTTTAATGTTAGGGCCAATTTTTTTCTAAATTTTGAAAGACGGGCTAAATAAGCATATAGATCGCATTTAATTTTAATAGTTTTTTTTAATTCTAGATGAAAACAATGCTGTCACGTGACGTCATAATTAAGATAAGTTGTTTTTCTGGACCAATTAATGGGAAAAAGGGTCGGATGTGGGCCACGGGCCGTAGGTTGTCCGTGTCAGTCTTAACATCATAGCACCGGTAAATTTACGGTACCAGGCGAAAATCGAAATACTGTATTACTTTTGCATTTATTTTCTCAACTAAACAGAATGTTTGAAAGATATGAAAAGCCCATTTTTGTCTTATTTTTGACTTTGTATGTGGCCTAGTGTAAAATGCGACTTTTAAATTAAAGTATAAAAACTCAGTTACATTTTTACATTCTAAAATAAAAATGCTTTGCGCACACGGTTATTGGAAAACTTTCACCAATTTAATGAGTTCGACAATTCTTTCGGGTCTTTAAACAATTAATTTGCCTTAAGACCTGTTTCCACTACGAGCGTGGAAAAGAGCATTCTTTGTCGCTTTTATTGATCTTCGATTGAAGCGAGCGGTTAAAATTGAAGCGAGCGCAAAAAAAATCAATAAAACAAACAAAGAATGCTTTTTTCCACGCTCGTATTGGAAACGGGCCTTTATCTGTAACTTATCGCAAGATTAGTTTATTCAGGTTTATGACGTCATTTTGTCAATTCTGCGTGAACAAAAAAACTTTTAAATGTTATATCATTGTCATAAAAGAGTACTTTGTCGCTTCCGGCATAAACGATAGTTTCCGTTAAAAAACGAATTACTCAGTTTTGCGTAACCGGAAGTTATTTCCAATAAAAACGTCTATAGGATTTTTAAAATGCTAACTTAAACGTAAGCAAAAACTTGAAAAATTCCAAAAAAACTGAACCTATTTTCTTTTTCTAAGCTAAAAACCAAACCACTGCATCGGCGACTGCGGGTGTTGAAAGAATGTATTTCGCAGAGAGCTAAAGAACCGTAGACTACAAGCCGAATTTTTAAAACTCGTTGTTATGGTTAAATGTTTCTTCTGTAGCGTCCAATTAGTAAAGTTTTTAATAATTCAATGTTTCGCTTACTGATTTAACCCGTCATTTTTATTTGATCTTACTTGCTTTAGAATTCAAAAAGAGGAAGAACTTATTCAAGCCAAACATTTCTTATACTGCCTTTCTTTATTTACAGTTCAGTTTGTCGACTAAAGTAGAGCGTATCATTCTGAACCGGTGAATAAGGGTTCGATTCCAATAGCACGAAATCAAAAACTTAAAAATTTTTATTTACGGCTTTCTACCTTGACGTTCAGCATGACAAATATATTGTTTAAAAAATTAAAAACCTCTTAAAAACACTCCTGCTGCGTTATGGTGGGCATTGTTTGTTCACCTGTTCTGCTGTTATTATAGCGTATAAAATAAAGTTATTATTATTTTGTTTCTACTTTTAAGATTTGAAAATTTAATTGATATTACTATAGAATATTACTTTTTTTTGATAATAACAATTGAGAAATCGCTAAATGTTATTCTTTCTATAATAATAGATGAAAATTAATCACACGGTGCTGGTTAGTTGGTCGATTAGTTGTCATATTGTTGTGTGAAAAAAGTACGCTACCTTATTATGAAAAATTGTTCATAGAAAAAGTTAAACTTATTCTTTACGGTTAACATTTTGTATTACAGTAGAATTCCAATTATATAGACTCGGGCAAGTCTATATAACGTGTATTGTCTATAAAAAATGTACCGGCTGCTCTCAAAGAAATATTTGAAAATATATATTTCTTACATATAAACTATTAGTCTTAAAGTAAATAGTATTTATTCATCAGTTTCATCTGTAGTCAAAGCAATATTTTGCATGGCATGTTCAAAATACAGTAAATTTATTTTCAAAAAGTCTATATAATAGGTATTCTACATAATTTGTCGTCTATATAACAGGTATTCTACAAAATTTGTAGTCTATATAATTGGAATTCTACTGTATTCAAAAGGTTTTTCACAAAATCCACCGTAAAAATAAAGGAAAAAAGCTTTAGGCAAATGTAAAGCACATTTGGCAAAAAAAGAAAAACGGTTTGTACTAAAAAAAATTCGACTTTTTTCATCATCGTTCAATACACAAGCAAATGTATTTTTTCTGTCTTGTCAATTTTCTTTCAAATGTTTCGCGGAAACTGACTAATTCCTAATCGCGCTATTACTTACTTCTACCTGTTATCAGCGCTTTTTGCCAAGCTTGCAGCTATTTTTTAAGTTGTTGTTGTGGTGTTGCAAAAAGATGAGCCTAAAATAGTCATGTATTTTGATAGAAAATTGGACAATGAAATAATTATCTACGATAAAGAAGAAAAACAACATACTTGGACAACAGATTGTAAGTTAGTAGTATTTAGCTTTTCTGTAGAAAAAATTTTGTAAAACTTTCTTTGTAGAGATTTTTGACCTTTTGATATAACTGGTACGTATATGTAGGAATTGTCTGAAGACGTAATGCAGCTAAAACTAGTTGTCTTTTTGAACTATTTGCCAGTGTAAGTTAGTTGTATTTAGCTTTTCTGTAGAAAAAATTTTGTAAAACTTTCTTTGTAGAGATTTTTGACCTTTTGGTAACTGGTATATGTAGGAATTGTCTGAAGACGTAATGCAGCTAAAACTAGTTGTCTTTTTAAACTATTTGCGAGTGTTTATCCTCGTCCTTATTAAGTGACGAATTTCTAAAGTCTGAGATTGACAAAATAGAAACATTTGCCGAAGCGTTTTTTTTAAAGATTCTTTTTAATTATGTAGCCCAAAATAATGAAAGACGAAGTACCATGCCGTCTGCTACAAGCGCAGCAATATCGATTCATAATTCTCGAAAATCGTCTATGGAAAAGAAAAAGAACGAGTAAGTTGTAATTTGCTGAAAACTTTATTTATCTTTGTTATGTTTGACTGTTAGCATCAACTACGTTTTAAATTTAGCATTTTCTAGAGTTGCTCTTTTTTTTTTTGTTGATTCATTGATGACGAAAGCTAGTTTCGTAAATCGTGTCCAAAAACAGAAATATGATAGGCTTTTACTGTAGCAACAGTTTTTGTAGTTGCGCCCTAGAATTAGAAAACAGTAACAACGATTCTAAAACTATTCACAAATGAACCATCCAACGCAATTCATTGTTGTGATTTAATTGCAGTAATTGTAAGAATACAAACAAATTGCTGAGAATTATGCATTAACACTAGATTTGTTTTAAGTGGAAATTTTTACTCGTTGTTTTCCAACAACTTTCCTGTTGAGACATCAAAGAAAACCAAAGAACCTCGTTCTCCAAGCAGTAAGTAAAAATAAGTCTCGGATATAATTCGCATTTTATTACAAAAAAACTAAAAGTTATCTGTTGCACAAGTAAGAAAATCTATGATTTAAAGAGGAAGCTCACCAAAAATGCAAGTGGCATAAATAGAAATCTCCAGTAGCATTCTCGTTTTTTTTTGAAAAAAATTCTTTGTAAAATCTTGTAAAAGGCTGGTAAGATCTATTTTAAAAAATTAAAACTTTGAATTAGTAAATATTTTGACGTCATGGGGGAAAAAGCGGTGAATTACTTCTTAAAAACTCGCGACAAGTGCAGTTGTTCACAGTGGAGATTACAAAAACGAGTAGACAGTTGATAAAACCGAAGCGAAACAAATTTAGAAAATTTTTTATTAATTTAAAAGACGAACTAAAAGCATTAATAGCAAAACAAGAAATTAAAAAAAAAATTAAAAGGTGGAAAAATGTTGTTTTAAATAAAGGTCTGAAAATTTTACAAGAAATATTACGTATTAAATGGGAAAGACTTTGTTTTTGAAAAAAAGAAAAAAACTGAACCGAACCTACTTGCCTAAACAGCTGACTTTTTGCCCACAAATCTTTAGCAATTTTAATTTTCTAATTTGCTTAGACGTCATTATTGGAATTAGATCACTAGGTTTGCTTAGACGTCATCATTGGAGTGCAGGCTAAATTTTTTTAAAAGATTTGCGTATTGCTTTATCACGCACGGCAGCACAAACGAAAATGATGAAAACGATAACATATGCAGTACAACTAAACTTCGACTGAGTTTTTAGCCACTACCGGTTTCTATTCCACAAACTATTAGGCATTAGTTTTAATTAACAAATTTGACACTGTAAGTTACGTTTCTGCAGTTTTCCCTTTATTAATTTTTTTGGTAAAACAGAAGTAACGAGGTAGCTTAGTGTACAAGAAATAGTTTGAACAACTCTGTTAGAAAGCATTTATTTTAACCGCAATGTTTAATTTTTTTATTTTCGTAACCAGCATCCATGTAAAAACTCGTTTAACTTAAAAATAAGAATAAAATTGATTAAATAACTGAAATTTTTGCAGACAAATGAAAAAAACATTTACATTAAATGTACTTTTTAACCCTAACCCTAACCCTCAATAATAATTTAGTTTTTAAAAAATATTTTGCTAATTAGACAACGCTTTAGTCATTTTGCACTTAAAAAAATTTATTTCTGTTTTTCTGCATAATGTTAGATTTTACTCGCGTCTCACAATGAAGTATTTAAACTTTTTTTTTAGATTGCGAATATTTCCTGTTGGTTTTTTATCTCGTCGCCTTAACCGCTTCGGTCGTTGTATTGTTCTTTTACGTCAAACGAGTTGAAGATGAGAACTCGGCGCTGCGACAACACATTTTAGAATTAAACCACGCTCGGTCTTTTTCGGATCGCAAAACTCCAGTCGCGATCAAGCAACACCGTAAAAAGCAAAGTTGCTCGGATAGAAGCTGCTACTCAACAAAGCAATCGTGGCTTGAAATGAGAACCAAGTTGTCCAGAACGAGCGACTCACTCGGAAACTTGCAACAAGTCAGTCAACAACACTTTGACGACACCGCGCGGCAATTATTCAAGCTCGAGCAGCGAATAGAAAATGTCAGCAACTATCTGATTGCTGACGTCAAGCAACTGAATGGAAATCAGCCGATGGAAATTTTCGAAAGTGTGTCAAAGGCACTGCAGTCAAATCTCTCCGCAAATAAACAAGGTCAGACAACAAAAATTATTAAATAAATATTATTGTCAGCGCGGCTGAGTGTGTAGGGGCGCTGTATTGATGACGCACTCAATCGACATCGGGGGTCGCGGTTCACAACCTACTCTCGTTATTTTATTGTGTGCTTGGGAAAGAGTCTAAGCAAGTAGCTTTAAATTTCAGTCATGTCACAAATTAAAAATAAGCAAATAAAGTATTTTAACTGGCAGCAATATTCTGGGATCTCTACAAGCAGGTCGGGGTAATCGCCTACACTTCGCCGTAAAACTTTTTTGAGTACAATATCATTAATCAATAAAAAATTTGTACTGCTTAGCAATATCTTGGAATCTCCCAAAGCAGGTCGGGATAATCGCTTGACGGCTTTTCCAAGATTAATGCTTTGAACCTTATCCCGCTAGTCCGATGTTCAACAGAGATAACGAATGTTTTTGTTTGTTTGTTTGATTATAAAAAGTATTGTATTGTGGCTTAAATTTATTGCCCAAAATTAAGTTTATTGAAATTTAATTGTTGCGTAATTTTGTTTCGCTTGACGTTTAAAAGTTGCTTACATGTATTTTATTTTATAATTTAAGGCAATGATTGGTATCAGTTTAGGTCGGTAAATTTCAACCCCAACTAACCACAAGCCTAAATGAATACATTTATATTCTTTAGGGGTTGCCTTCGACGTTCAGCGAGCTGTCACGGACCAAGTTGACACTCATCAAAGCGACAAACTCAATGAGATCGCCTTTTTCAGGAGGAATCAACTGGTTCTTCGCTTCTCTCACACTTTGATTAACTTTGGAAAAGGATTCAATGAAGACACGGGGATTTTTACTGCCCCTGTTGACGGAATTTACGTGTTTCTAATCCAGTTCTGCACAAATACGAGAATGTCAGAGAGTGTGACTGTACAGCTGCAGAAGAATAAGGCCGCAGCCAAAACGTTTCGTGCACCGATTGTCAGTGGCAGGTCTGTAACCTATCTACTCTCTGTGGCTTTTCCACCTTTGCGGTTGCTCGACGAAAAATCAACGAACATCGGGGAACTGAAACGTCATCACCATACGGGGATTCTAAACCTAAACAAAGGTGATAAAATTCAGCTGGTGGTCACTGAAGGCGCCATTGTTGAACTGGACAGTCGAAACGGAATGGAAAGTGAATCCTGCTCGGAATTCTCTGGTTTCTTAATAAATTGACGAGACAAGCATATAGATCTTCGAAGCTGATAATATTTCCTACTTTCCGTGCTTTAAATTATAATTACGTTCGTTAAACTAATTTTATTAATAAACTTTCGTCACACGTAGCATACAGTATTGTTTGCTCGACAGTAAGTTATAGGCAGAGACACCGAATCACATTAATTGACATAGACAATAATAATTACAAAAACACTCGATTCTTTCGTTGTAACGGTCGGGTTATGTAGATATATTACAAAATACGTCACTTGGGAGGTGCTTGCCTTTTGACTGCTTTCGATAAAAGCAAATTTACGAAACAATCAACAAAACTATTTTGTTTGAGCGAATTGCACACAGCAAATTGTAAAAACTAACTTATATATACACGAATCGGCCGGAGTCTAGAAAGTTTGGGAACGGTAAGGGGAAAAAGTAGTATCATCACACCGGGGTGCTATCATCTGCTCCAACTTTTGCTGTGGTTTCGTCATCAATCGACTCATAGGTTTCCTCCTCTTCCGGCGGATGAGTCGCTTCCTGCTTCTTTCCTCCGTCAGGAAGCCACAACCCGGAATCAACGCAACTGCAACGCGGGTTTAATTCAGCTCACAAAACAAGCAGATAAGCATTAAAATAGCTTGTGTATTGTTAACGTATGACGTGCGATTATTTCGCATGCAGTCAGCTGTTTCAAGGTGGTCAACTAGCCTTTTGTAGTTTCGCTAATTTTATTTTTTTATAAAATAATCTCAAAGCAACTACGACTACGGTGACAATAGTGTATACGAGTATAATGACAACAAACGTCATACTTATGACCATGTCTTCTTTCGTCATTGATTATATTGTTTTTTACTTCTGCCGTTTTAAAATAAAACTTTTATTTAAATTTTCGTTAAAAAACGATATAAAAACGAAAGTTAACAAACCAACATTTTTTGTATTTGTGTTCATTACCATTGTATTAACTGTTACCAAGATAACTTTGATTGCGAAATTACCATTTATTGCGACAATTACAGAAACTTAAAATTTTGTTGATATCTTTTCCGTACTGTTTTTTGGTTTTGTACCTATTATGCACTTTAGGCTATTACAAAATCTATGTATTGATTTATTTCTTGCCTACGCGAATTGTCGCAAATTAATAACTTAGTGGTGATGGGTTTACCCAATCAGTTCCTTGAAATAGGGGCGTGGATAATACCGCGAAGTTTGAACAACAGGGATTGATGACTAAATCTTGAACAATGATGATGATGATTTCTAGATGTAATCTAGAAATCTATAACAAAGGCAATCAAGCACAATATTGATGATAATCTGTGGTTTAAAAATCACAGTTTCTGCATAAAGTAGCCTCAGCTTGATCAAAATAGCCTCAGATCGATCAATAACGGAAGGGTGTTACGCCCGTTGCAGGCCTAGAAGTGCGGTAGACCAGGTTATAGGACATATTAGGAGTCTTAGAAATGAGTTATGTCGTTGTATGTGCAGGGCGATGATTAAGTAATGCACCATTCTAGAACATGTACTATAGTACAGTAAGTTCCACTTTTTCGGCATTGACACTAGAGGCCTAGAAACCGACAGCCAAGAAGAGAAAAGTGGCAGTGGGGGGGCATCATGAACATTTCTGCATATCGCTGCTCTTCTCCTCCTCACTTCATTCGTATCAAGTCATCAACTCGTGGGTAAGAGGTTGCGTGGAGGAAAATGGAGAAGGTTATTACAAGGAACAGGGTGAGGAGAGGTAAGTAGTAAGCGGGCAATGATGTGAGAAAGATCGGGGTGATTTGGGAGGGCGCAAGACAGAGAATTTAAGAGAGGTTAGGAGGTTAAAAGTGAATCTGTGGGTTTTGAAAAAACAATTTTTTATGAAGCTTTTAAAGTCGAATTACGGAATAAGTTTAAGCCAACGAGATTATTGGAAATGATAAGAGTGATTGTAGCCCACGTTCAAAGCAGGGCTGCCAAATTGGCCGGTTTATTGTAAATTGGGAAAAGTTTTTGTTCAAGTTAACGCGGCGAATTTCAAATCGGCGCTTGGGGGATTTTTGGGCGCTTTTAGTTGTGTTGACCAAAGTCATCTAGAGCAGACATTTGTGCGGTGACGCGTGTGCCCATGGTGAAACTTAAGCGTGTAGAGTTGCCGTGTGTCGCAATCTGTTCGATTTTCTTTCTTTTTTTATTTTTATTTTTTATTAGCCTTTACTTTGATTTCATCTGTAAAATGTAGAAAGTTATCTCACGGAAACTAAACTTCGGACAGCAAATTTAGTTAGACCAAAAAAAGGTTTTCCATCCACATTTAAAACAGCCGAAACCCAGAATTGCTGTAAGATTTACAGTAAGTAAAGCCCCCTTTTTAATCTTCACTTTGATTTTAGACTTAAATTAAAAATTACAGATACCATATAGTGGAGCACGGGATAGATGAGATGGGATATACAGGATGCGGCTGGTATTTGAGGACATGCACATTTATGGATTAATCTGCTTTCCATTAACTTATAATGCATTTATTTTTCAGAAAATAATGACAGCCCCTATGCTAACAAATTAAATGAAACGGCATGCTGTGATTGTGGCATTAAGGGCTGATCATGGCGATCTACAAATTGCGCGTTTCCTCGGAGTTGCTAGATCGTTTGTCCACATCACACCCAACATCTGGCCTCCTCGCTCTCTCCATCGACTAGACTATTATGTTTGGAACATTGTTGAGAAGGAAGTTAATAAACATCCTCATATTACCAAAGACTCTCTAAAAGGTGCCATAGTTCGAGTAATATCTGATAGGGACCAGTTAATCAGAGCTCGGCAGCGTGGTCGAGTAGTTAAGGCGCCATGCTTATGATCAACATGGTCTCGGTTCAAAACCCACTCACGCCATTCTGTCGTGTCCTTGGGAAAGACACTTTACGGCACTTTCCCTGCTTGGTAGTCTTGGCAAGCAGTTCTAAATTACAATAAAATCTCTATTAAATTACAAGCGGACAGCAATATCTTGGTATCTCCGGAAGCAGGTCGGGGTAATTGCCTACCCTATGTATTAGCGCCTCCGTCGCTTTTCTGCAAGTCAGGAGAATAAATAGAGAGATAAAATAAAAAAAAAGAAGCTTGCAACCGATTTCGACCTCGTGTAAAGGCTGTTATTGATGCTGGTGGTGATTTTATTGAATAAATTTAATTAATAGTAAGTTACCTTGTATGATTTTTATTTGCAGTTAAATACAATTACCGTATTTATTCGTGTGTATAAGTGGCATCCCCTACTTTTGGCTCAAAAAATGGTACAAAATTTTTTTCCACATTTTTTTATTAAAACCAAATACAACATCTAATATCAATCAAAGTCACTCTCATCTTTGCTGTTACCAAACAGTTCATCGCATTGTTCGGGAGACAAGTCCTCATCAGTATCCCATGAAGGTGGAATGTACTCTTCACTCGCTTCATCGTCTTATCACTCGCAGCTTAAAACTGCGCGGTGTGCGATGTTCGCTTTCTCTTTGTTGAAGATATTGCGAATAAGATACGTAACTCTTAAACCGCAGACTGCTTTGTAAACCACGTGCTTCTTATCCAACGGAATGTAGTAGAATCGCTGTTTTAAAACTTTTAACACAACCTCGTGTATAAGTCGCCCCCCAACTTTTTGGCAAATTTTTGGTACAAAATTTTCCGACTTATACACGAATAAATACGGTATATCCTTTTGTTTAGTAAGTGTTTTCTAATCCATAAAATCTGTCCTCAAATACTAGCCGCACTTTGTATTAATTCCAGAGCATCCAATAAAATTGGAGATCGCTAGACTTACCGTTTCATGTGGTACTTGGCTTGTTCAGGATCCATTTCCTTAATCACCTTTTGCAGCATGGGTATGTCCTGCTTTTCGAAGCACTCTCGCATTTCCTTAAAAAACAAGTTTTGAGGGTTATACGACGAAATAAACTCATTTTAAATAGAGTTCAGAAATGCGATTGTTCGCTTTATTTTACAAAATTAAAAAAAGTTTTCGCTAATCAACACAAAACGCTTTAAAACATGCAAGTACTCTGAAGCACCATACAGGGGGTAAGCTTTCCATCACATCAGCAGGATGAAGACCTCCGGGTCCTAGTTCTTTTTGACGCTCTTCCTCCTCATAACGCTTTACCGCTTCGTCGATTCGGATTTGAGCTCGTTCTAAATACGATTACGTCAGACTAGGTACGACAAATAAGCGTCTTCATTGGTTTAAAAATCGATTAATAATAGCGTTTACATTTTTTTTCTTTTAATCTTTGTTTTTATCAGAGACTTTGTTGCCGTTTTTACACTTTTTTACCTTTAACACGTCGTTTAAACGAGTTTAATTCGTCGTTGAAGCTTTCAAGGTAGTCGGGTTGCATCGTTTCAAAGCGTTTGAAAAATGCGGCGTAGCAATTTCTCGGGTCAGTTTTCATTTGTATGCCAAGTTGCAAGATAAACTGGAGGATGATGGTCTGGTGGGCCACCCTTTCCATCAGCGTAGTTTTCTAAGCAGCAACAAAGTAACGTGACGTAGATGTATCGGTTGAGATTTAATAATTCTTTACAATAAACTCCTTAATGCCGAGTGGCAACTAAAGTTGCAAGATATATAAAATAAATAAACAAATGTCAAAGCCAAGCCAAAAGATATACATTTATACCATTTTTTAGTAATTTGAAAATTTATATAAGAGATCCAAAAAAAGCAACCTGGTCCTTTTACAACGCCCAGTGGGCAGACACTTGAAATAGTAAGATATAACAATCAGCAATACTGGAAAAGTGAAAGAAACAAGTTGTTACAATAAATGTTATACATATTCTTATATTGTGTACTTTCGTAATGTATGCAATCTTCTGCACCTTAAATGAATAATATTTTTGTATGAAAAACAATAAGGGTTAATACAAAATAAATTTTAGAAAAAATCTAATAACATCATTTTTCAAAAGTCTTTCTGTACATGCAGAGTGGCAACCACATCCTCAAACTTTTTTCAGTAAATTTTTTAATTATTGGCCTATAATGCATAATTCTACATGTTTATTTCTAGATAATTCTCGAAATTAATAGGTAAAGACAATTATTGAAAAAGTCCTTCATAAACAACAATTCCAGATACAAAATATTTTGTCAGCAACGTTGTCGAGTGCTCAAGAGCACTGTAATTGTCATTGACATGGTCTTGATTCAAAACCTAATTGTGCCATTCTGTTGTGTCCTTGGGAAAGACAATGTATGTTATTTTCCACTGTTTGGCTGTCTTGGCAAGCAGCACTAAATTTTTGTCACATCTCTTTAAACTAAAAATAAAATAAAAAATTTAAACTGGACAATGATATCTTGCCATGTCTGAAAGCAGGTCAAGGTAATTGCTTGTCCTATGTATAGTGACTCCTTGCTTTCATGCAAGTCAGGAGAAAAAATACAAATATGAAAGAAAAAACTTTTCCAGTATAAGCATAAGATATTTATATTTTGGCACGCTGAATATCATGCCACAAACATACTTTTTTATATTTTCTATGGCTGCATAGGTCTGACTGCTGGCTTTAGTTTTAAACAGAGTCACCATTGTAGATGAGCAGTATGGCCACATCAACAAATTTGTTGTACAATGCTTTTCTAATTGGCACAATGAAAAATCATTCAAATAGACTGAACATCAAACTTGCTCACAAGTCTGAGTGTTAGCAAACTGAACTATGCCGCCAATAATAAAAATATAGTAATATAAGAGTATTTTTTAATACTGAATTGAAATAATACCTATATATGAAGCAAATAAATAGCAAATATGCTCAGTATATAAGTATGCAAGTATCTTTCAGATTCGATTTCAAAAACTAATGAAAAAAAGAGAAAAAAGAGAGAAACAAAAGGGAGGTGAGAGAAATTGCTTGAGGGTTTATGAAAATTGAACAAGTTTAGCATTGCTACAAGAGTCAAATAAAAAAATGTAAATTCATAGTATTATCTGTATAGCATATTTCTTCGAAAAATTTTGTATTGAATCCAACACAAACATAAACTAACCTCTTCAACCTGAAGATCAATGCACCAAATTACAAGGAAATTGGCAGCTTTATCACAAATAAGATGCGAGTGGTCTTGCAAATATCTGGGAAAAACAAAAATATTTTACAGAATATCAAACCACTTAAAAAGTTTAATTAATAAAAAATACTTTCGACTGTCAGCTGGTTTGCTAAGCATTCCATAATGTTTCAATTCTTTTTTATATTTTTCTTGAAATTCTTGCTGTTTTTCATAAAAGTCCTCTTCACTAGTTTCTTCCTTATTTGATGATTGTCTAAAATAAAAAAGCTTAAATGAATTGAAAAAAACAATATTCGAAAATTGGCTGACAAATTAATATCTTTGCATTGTATTTTTTAAAAATTTATTGCATTATTGTAAAAATTTTTTACATATATGATAGCAATATAGCAACAGAAAAATGAATCGATGAACTACAAACTTATTTATTATTGATTTGCTAAAGCCGTCTTTGCAAATAGTGTCGATATTCCAAGGTGTAAGTTTGTCTTTCTGTTGAAGTTCAGCTTCTTTCTTCCTAAATTCCTCTTCTTGTTTTAGCAACTCTTCTTTAGTCATTTGTGCTTTTTTGGCATCCAGCTCAGAAATACTTTGAGATTTTAATAGTTTTTCTACTTCATTTAACTTTTGTTTTTGCTCTTCTTTTCCTAAAAACAAAAATGCATAGTTAATAATTCATATCACATCTTTTCAATATGATGTACTGTAAAACTAAATTTACAAAGGCCAACACAATTATTGATGCCCATCATTTGAGAGTTGATTCAAGCTTATTATGGGTTCATTAAGTTATTTAAAAATTTATTGTTTGATGTAATGACCTTATGGATGATGATATACTGTTTGATATTCCTGAGACACCATAAATATTCATATTTAAGATGTCTTAATAGAAATGATGATAGGAGTTGAATGAAGATCATAACAATTCTTCATTATCAATACAGCACTCAACCTATTGGACATCTTACAGAGTGAACAAAATTTTTTTGCCTATTTGAAGAGATTTTTTTAGAACAATGAGTCAAAAATATTAATTTGTATAAGAGTCAGTTTGCAGAATTACTTCTCTTATATAGCTACCCTTTGCTTAAATTACATTCTTAATTCTTTTATGGAAACCTTCCATCCATCTAGGTTGCATTTGCAATTTACATTTGGCACACAATCCTTCTTCATTCTTTCTGGTTTTTTATCTCATTCATCATCATCTTCAGTGTCATTTCTGTCCAGTCTTTTGAATGTTTGTAGCCAAATCAATCTTTGTCTTCCCCACAATTTTATTCCTTCAATTTTGCCCATAATCATTCTTGTTAATATCTCATTTTCTTGAATTCAGTGTGCCAAATACATACCTTTTGCTTTTCCAATTTCGTCCATTAACCCTGCAGAGCGCACGTTGGGTCTCACAGACCCAGATGATCTTTTTTTGCATAAAATAATATGTTTGTGGCGTAGTATCAATTCAGAATGTTCTGTAGCTGATTCATTTTGGCTTTACTTTAATTTTGACTAAAAACATCAATATATTAGCAGCCGTTTATATAAGAAATTGCTATCTGGGTTTGTCAGACCCAATGCGCACATTCTTGTTCTAAAGATCTATTGTTATTCCTTGAGCTTTATTGACCTCTCATTGTTAATTATTTGCTACTAAAGTGTGTATTATCATTTGAAATATTTATTAGCATTATGTGCTCTTAGAGGCAAGCAAAAGTTTTTTGCTTGATGTGAAATAGTTCTTTCATTGATTTATGTGTTTTTTGTGTAATCAATAGTTCTTTGCTTTGTGTGAGATGTTGACAAAGTGAATATTTTCAATATAAAAGCTCTCCATTTGATATTGCTTCATTTTGCCCACTTTACAATATCATCTTTGTTATATAAGAGTAAAAAATTCTAAAAAAACAATCTTGGGTCTGTGAGACCCAACGCGCGCATCCGTGTAATTTTATTAGCGGGCGCTCCGCAGGGACTCTGCAGAGCGCACGTTGGGTCTCACAGACCCAGATGATCTTTTTTTGCATAAAATAATATGTTTGTGGCGTAGTATCAATTCAGAATGTTCTGTAGCTGATTCATTTTGGCTTTACTTCAATTTCGACTAAAAACATCAATATATTAGCAGCCGTTTATATAAGAAATTGCTATCTGGGTTTGTCAAACCCAATGCGCACATTCTTGTTCTAAAGATCTATTGTTATTCCTTGAGCTTTATTGACCTCTCATTGTCAATTATTTGCTACTGAAGTGTTTATTATCATTTGAAATATTTATTAGCATTATGTGTTTTTAGAGGCAAGCAAAAGTTTTTTGCTTGATGTGAAATAGTTCTTTCATTGATTTATGTGTTTTTTGTGTAATCAATAGTTCTTTGCTTTGTGTGAGATGTTGACAAAGTGAATATTTTCAATATAAAAGCTCTCCATTTGATATTGCTTCATTTTGCCCACTTTACAATATCATCTTTGTTATATAAGAGTAAAAAATTCTAAAAAAACAATCTTGGGTCTGTGAGACCCAACGTGCGCATCCGTGTAATTTTATTAGCGGGCGCTCCGCAGGGACTCTGCAGAGCGCACGTTGGGTCTCACAGACCCAGATGATCTTTTTTTGCATAAAATAATATGTTTGTGGCGTAGTATCAATTCAGAATGTTCTGTAGCTGATTCATTTTGGCTTTACTTCAATTTCGACTAAAAACATCAATATATTAGCAGCCGTTTATATAAGAAATTGCTATCTGGGTTTGTCAGACCCAATGCGCACATTCTTGTTCTAAAGATCTATTGTTATTCCTTGAGCTTTATTGACCTCTCATTGTCAATTATTTGCTACTGAAGTGTTTATTATCATTTGAAATATTTATTAGCATTATGTATTTTTAGAGGCAAGCAAAAGTTTTTTGCTTGATGTGAAATAGTTCTTTCATTGATTTATGTGTTTTTTGTGTAATCAATAGTTCTTTGCTTTGTGTGAGATGTTGACAAAGTGAATATTTTCAATATAAAAGCTCTCCATTTGATATTGCTTCATTTTGCCCACTTTACAATATCATCTTTGTTATATAAGAGTAAAAAATCCTAAAAAAACAATCTTGGGTCTGTGAGACCCAACGCGTGCATCCGTGTAATTTTATTAGCGGGCGCTCCGCAGGGACTCTGCAGAGCGCACGTTGGGTCTCACAGACCCAGATGATCTTTTTTTGCATAAAATAATATGTTTGTGGCGTAGTATCAATTCAGAATGTTCTGTAGCTGATTCATTTTGGCTTTACTTCAATTTTGACTAAAAACATCAATATATTAGCAGCCGTTTATATAAGAAATTGCTATCTGGGTTTGTCAGACCCAATGCGCACATTCTTGTTCTAAAGATCTATTGTTATTCCTTGAGCTTTATTGACCTCTCATTGTCAATTATTTGCTACTAAAGTGTTTATTATCATTTGAAATATTTATTAGCATTATGTGTTTTTAGAGGCAAGCAAAAGTTTTTTGCTTGATGTGAAATAGTTCTTTCATTGATTTATGTGTTTTTTGTGTAATCAATAGTTCTTTGCTTTGTGTGAGATGTTGACAAAGTGAATATTTTCAATATAAAAGCTCTCCATTTGATATTGCTTCATTTTGCCCACTTTACGATATCATATTTGTTATATAAGAGTAGAAAATCCTAAAAAAACAATCTTGGGTCTGTGAGACCCAACGTGCGCATCCGTGTAATTTTATTAGCAGGCGCTCCGCAGGGTTAAACAGGTTTTTCTTTTCATAGTTCTCAATATCCACTTAATAGATTTTTTCCTTGATAAAAAATAGCCAGTGGCTTATGATAGCTCAGCTGGAGGGGATGAACTACAATACAAGATGGTCAACACCATTTGCATGGAGAAGGACCCAGCATCTTATCCTGAGTACTTCATCCTTTAAAAAGATTTTTGGAGGGCATCAACACTAGTTGATGAGCAAAACACATCTACAAATGTCTCCAACATTATCGTTTCAAGAAAAGAGTAACCTGTTGATTTTGCAAATTTCAAGAGCTTTATAATTGCAGAATTTGTTCTTCTGTATGATGTAGCTCAATTATTGCTTCTTGTTTGCTCATGTTTGGTCACTAATTTTTAAAAATTTGAATTGTACAGGGAGGGGAAGGTAGATTGTCCTATTAACTAATTTATTCATAAAAATTAAAAAATTAATCACCACAAAATTTAAACATTTTTTCCCTATATTTAACCAGGTTAAATTATGAATTTATGTTTTTAATATGTTTTGAAATGTGTGCACAAGCAAAACGCAATTGGATTATTGATCTTTTAGACAATACATAGACCCCAGAAGGAAACTGCCAAGATTATTGGTGTGAGTGAGAGAACTGTGTGGCACATCCAGCTTGCCAAAAAACTTGGTCGATGTACAAAGAGATCTCCTGGCAATGGGGGACACCACAGGAAAAGAAGCAAAGTCTTCCTCAAGACTCTCAAGGACAAAATCATGGAGGATCCTACAGTCACCATGAGAAGGCATGCTAAGACTTTAAATGTGGACCCAAAGACCATTAAGAACTGCTGTCACCCTGGACTTTGGCCTCAAATCTTTTTTCAGGCAGCCACAACATCTCACCAAGAGCATAAAGCAAAAAAAGGTTTGATAGATGCAAAAAGATCCTCTCTTTTCTCAAACACAACAACAGGACCATCAAGGTTTTCAGCAATAAAAAAATATTCATTGTGGACCAAGTTTATAATAGAAGGAATGACCAATGACTTACACCAGTGTGGTCCAACTACGGATGGAATTTGTGCAGCCCGCAGAACAATTTTGTACAAGCAGCAGCAACTTTTTTTTTTTGAAGAACGCTATGATTTTGGGACGAAAAAGGAACTTCATAGATCGATTCCAGTTGAAGACCTTTTTTTTTTTTTTAGAGAACACCCTGAGTTTGGGACCAAAATAGGAATTTTAGAGATCGATTCCAGTTGAAGACCTTTTTTTTTGGGACCAAAATAGGAATTTTAGAGATCGATTTCCGTTGAAGACCTTTTTTTTTTTTAGAGAACACCCTGATTTTGGGACAAAAATAGGTGTTTTTAGCCGGCTGAGGCCTGCAAACTCGAATAATTTTGAAAAGTGGCCCACTAGAGTGCAGAAGTTGGACCACCCTGACTTACACCAACAAAACAAGATGTGAGAAGTGTTTTTAGAATAAAGAATCCAGCTTAGGTTATTGTTATGGGAGATTTACAGTCACATGGCAGTAAGGTGCCCCCATATTTCTTCAAACCTGATCAGAAAATCGGATTTGATGTGTACTATAATGTTCTGAGGTACACAATGGTGCCATGGCTGAAGGCCACCTATCCAGACAATATTTATGTGTGGCAACGAGATGGAGTTCCTGCCATACATCTACAAAAGTGCAAAAGTTTAGTAGAACCAATATGGCAAGCTTCTGGTCCTAAGGACTTTTGGCCTCAGAGTTTATCTAGTTTAAAACCTTTGAATTATTTCTAGTAGTGCACCATTGACAGTAAAATCAATCACACCTCCTATGGCAATTTGGACTCACTAAAGGCTGCAATTGCCAGGAAATGGAATGATTTTTCCAAAGGAGGGCTGGCACCACTTTCAGAGGCCATATTGAGTCATGCATTGCAGCAAACAGAGGCAAATCAAGTTAAAATGTTTAGAATGGCTACACCATGTGTTCATCTACATTTCAAACCAAAATTCCTGAAAATACAAAAGTTATACTAAATTAGATTTTTTATTATCTGGCTGGATAATTTTGCTTCCCCACCTTGTATATCAAATAAATTGTATCTTATGTAAATGCTTTGCTGAGAAAAAATATTTTAACATTTATTTTTAAAATTGTAAAACAAAGTCAAAGAACTTTTAGTGTACCCTGTAAATAAAAAATGTACAAAAGTGAATAAAAGACTCTGCAGTTTGCTTATTTTAATGGTTGGGACAATTACAAAGATCATTGCAATAAATGGAATTTTTGTACAGTAAAAAATGTAGATTTTTTGACATATTTACATCTATTCTCTATTATCAAGCTAATTTTATATTTTGAAAAATTTCTAGTTTTTTAAGACTTTCCACAACTACAATCTTTTTCTATTGTTAAGAAGGATGTTTTAACAAAGAGTTGTAATATCCTTGCAGATGACAATTTTGCTTTTTTATATTTTTATTATTTCAGAAATTCTTTTCCCTAAAAAAGCTTCAGAACAAGGAAAGAAATTGGAATACTTCTATGAAATTTTTAATCTGCTGGTTTTAAAGCTTAAAGTAAACAAGCTTTTAAAATTTATTTTTTCTTAATAAGTTACTTTTGTCAGAAAAAATAATAATAATAATAAATGTTAATTTTTTTTCTTTACTTTTTGTCAAATTAATAGAACAGTGAAAGATTATTTAATATCCAAACATTTTTGGACAAACTTATGTGTGTTTGATAGATTGATTGTAAATTTTTGTATCCTTTAAGTTGATGTTTTCTTTTCACTTACCTGCTTCAGAAGCTAATTTACTTTAAATTTAAGAGTTAGGTGGCTAAAGATTTTTAATAATTAAACTTATTAGGAAGAGGAATCACACAAATATTCCAAAAAACTCATTTTTTGAATAAAAATTACCATAGTACTCAAAACATATAAGATTTACACTTAATCTAACTTATAAAACTAGATAATTTGACTTATATATTAATGTAATTGACCTGGATATCTTATTATAACTATTTCAAAAATTTTCTTGATGATCTCCAGTTATAAGTTTTTATAGTTTATACAAAAATTTGATTGCATTTGAAATACTCAATTGCATTTGAAATTTAACAATTTCATATCAAAAGTAAAATCCAAAACGTTATTCATTCTCATTTCAAAACTTTTCAAGTAATGATTTCAAATTAGAATATATATATTTTTGGGTTCAAGTTTGAGTTCAGCAATTTTAATTTTTCAAGTCTGAGTTTGGCAAAAAATACCAAGTTCTTCAAGATCAAGTTCAAGTTTGCAAGCCTGATACCAATCTACCACTTTCTGTCATATAAGCATATTCTGCTTCATATAAGACTTGTGCTTTCTACCATACGATCATATTCCGCTCAGCATTGGCATGCTTTTAACTTCTAGCAGACCACAATACAAAATTTCAGATAAGGATTTTAAAATGATGCAGTCAATATTTTCTGACATGAACAATTAAATAGAATTTTAGCAGTTTATTTGATGCTGCATGTTTTTACACTGTTTCTTTTCAGTATGATACAGGGTCTCCATAAATTATCGTTACAACTTTAAAGATTAACTTAAGTTAAAGTTGTAACAATTATTTTTAGTCATTGGATATTGGACTGTCCTATATTTTGTTAAATAGTGTTGTGTTATTATTGGTATCAAGCTCTACAGTGACACCTTATTTTTTCCAATTAAAGTGGCTTAACTTAAGTTGCAGTTGTAATGATTATTTGTAGACACTGGACTGTTCTATATTTTATTATGCAGTTATTGGTATCAGTGCTCCACAGTTTCATCTTATTCTTTTGCAATTAAAGTTGCATAACTAAGTTGAAGTTGTAATGATTATATGTGGATATCAGACTGTCCTATATTTTGTTAAAAAGTGCTCTGCAATTATTAATATCAGTGCTCCACAGTGACATCTTAATTTTTGCAGTTAAAGTGACATTTAAAGTATATGAATGGTGTAGTACATACACTTATTGTTCTTGAGATTAAAGTGCTTGGCCTTAAAAACAACTACTTATTCAAGCAAATTTTGTGTAGCTTGATTTTTTTAGATGAAACTCTGGTTGATATGTATGCATCAATTTTTTTTGTCTTTTACTGCTTCCTTTTTTCCATGGAGTTTGTGCTATTTTGTCTGTCTGAATTGATTCAATACTATTGTTTGAAAAAAATGTGCTACTCTTAAAAAAATTTTTTTTCAGTAATCATCAAAATTAGTTCAACTTTTTTGTTTGGCATGAAAGTGTATTGGTATAAGAATAAAATGGGTGAATTTCAACTTTTAAATTTTAGACTCATTTTTTTATATGCCTTTAAAGTTTGAACCCTGAAAAATGTAAAAAATAAATTCAAAGCTCTGTTATCATATGAAAAAGTTTTTTTTTACAACTTTATAAGCTATTTTTTTGGATTTCTTGGGTTTTAAAACACCTGCCTAGCAATTTTCAGCAACCTCCTATGATCACAGGTTAAGAAAATAGAAATTAAATAAAAATTTAATCATGTGCATTAAAGCAGAACAAGCAAAAATAGCATTTTTTAAAATGACCCTGACTTCAAAAATAATGAGAGTTTTTAAAAACTTTTTTTGCATTCTTACTATTTCTGTGAGATCACACCCATTTGTTCATTTGGCATGGAATGACCCATTCTTTCCCCTTCCACAAATCTGCAAATTATTGCTGCAGTATTAAAACGCTTATGTATGATATCATATAGGCTGAAATATGCTTCCTGAACATATTCTAAAGACACTCTTACTCAGACAGTTTTCAGACAACACAGGGGCACAGTATAATTACATATAACACACCAAAAACTTTTTCTGCTAAAAAATGGGCTGAGATATTCATGAAAATATGAAAAACTTTGAGAGCAAAATCCATGAGTATGCAGGGCCAAAAACAGTAAACCGTGAATGTGTGAGGGTGTACACAAACAATTTGTTTGGGTGCGCAATTGAATATCAGTCATAATAGTAAGATGTTTATAACCTGCCTAATATTTAAACTAACATCCAATCTAGTCATTTTTTCATTACCTATCAAAAATCACTATTAGACACAAGATTATATACAGTTGAACAAAGTGCTTCTTCAAACTTATTAAGCTGAAATAATGTTTCAAAATGCTAATTAGTAAATTGTTTTTTTCAAGGATACAACAGAATAGGTTGATTATTTAGTTTCTTCCTATGAATAACAGAAGTACCAGTACTGATGTTATTTCTGCAATGAAATATATGTACAGGGTGGCCCATAAATACTGTTACTATTTTGTTCTTATGTAAAATTGAAACATTTGTGATTTTTTTCTAAAAACAAAATAATATTTATACTCTACAGAAAAACTATTTTTCAACCTTCCTAAATTTAAATTCTAAGTAATTTCAAATGAGCATTAATTTTAAGAGAGAATTTGTCATTTAACTACATTAAAAAAAGCAAAAATACATGACAGATTATAGATGAAGGAAAATCACTTAATTTGAATAAAATGTTTAAAAGAACTGTACATTGTTATAATGAAACAAATTTGATCAAAGACAGAAAACGTGCTGGTTGACCTTGCTCAATAAGAAGATTAAGCTTGATTAAAAGCGTAAGAGAAAAAATCGGCAGAAATCCAAAAAGGTCAATGAATAAATAAGCAAAAAAGGCAAAGATCTCAAGAACATCAATGCAGAGAATCTTAAAATATAACCCTTTAAATTAAGAAAACAACAACTTCTGACGAAAAAACAAAAAGAAAAAAGATTGTTGAGATCAAAAATTCTTCTTAAAAAAATGAAGAATAACAAATTGCCAAACCTCATCTTTAGTAACAGAAAATTATTCACTATTGAACAAGAAAATTGCCTTGCATTCATCAAGAAGGATAAATGACCACCATCTTTGCCTGACCTAAACCCTCTTGATTTTTCAATATGGCCATCCTCAAGGCTAATGTAAACAAAACCCCTCATAAAAACCTTGCATCGCTCAAAAGAAAACTTTTAATTGAATGGGAAAAAATACCTTTAAGCATAATCCATGCTTCAATAAATGCTTTTCCAAAATGATTGTTGCAAGTTATCGATAAGAAAAGGGGATATATTGAATAAACACACTGGGATATATTTTTTTGATATTAACATAAAACATTTTTTAAAAAAATTTTTTTGGAGAAAATTTGTACAGTAACATATACTGATTTAAAAAAGTAACAGCATTCATGGACCACCCTGTATATACATTTTTAATTGGCCAACCATCTAGACTGCACAACTCTGTCTTTTCACATAAACACACCATGGAAACTTCTTACTTAATCTATATTTTATACATTAGTTTTGTTACATATAGAATTATCAATGACTAATTCTGAAACAAATATTTCACTTGATCAAATGAATAGTTTAAAAGTTTTTATATAATTAACCAGATCAAACAAAATATTGGCTATGGCTTGAAATTTATTATGCTTATAGACTAAACAAATTACATGACTTATTGTTATATGAGTACAACTAACACAATTTGTCTACCTTTATTAAGATTTTCCCATTCTTTATCTCGTTCAGCCATTCTTTCTAAGCGTGCTTTGTGTCTCCATCGAAAAAGACTGGGTGTATCAACATTGGGATGAGTATCATCTTCATC
Source organism: Diplosoma virens (assembly GCA_963680785.1). Taxonomy (NCBI): domain Eukaryota; kingdom Metazoa; phylum Chordata; class Ascidiacea; order Aplousobranchia; family Didemnidae; genus Diplosoma; species Diplosoma virens. The sequence goes on from OY796880.1 coordinate 18,384,100, forward strand.
ATCAGAAATTTCAATATGATCCCATTTACTATAATCAAGCCGGGACATTTTTTGATTATAAAAAAGTATTAAAAATCTTCTTAAACTAACTGTGAATAAAAAAGTTTTGTTTAAAAAAAAACTGTTTTCAAAATATTTGCTGTCAAGTTAGATCATAAACTTCACTTGATTTTCAAAATCTTGTATAAAAATTTGTAAAAGCATTGATACTTTAAAAATGACTAAAAGACCTTACAGTGACACCTGTTCTGTCAACTAAAAAAAATTAGTGGTATTAAATGTTGGCATTAACAAAATGTTTTTTGTGGCATTTGATGCCATCACTGGAATTACTGGAAATTACTGAAATAAGTTTATTTGGTACTGGTTAAGTATGCAGTCTACCCAACCCTAACCCTCTACCATCTAGTTGAGTATGTAGTTTACTATCTGATACAGTAACTTAAGGTAGAATTAAGGTTTAGGGTTAGGGTTAAGTAGACTGCATATTTAACCAGTACTATTAATTCAGATATCCATTTATTAGTAAATGCTGTTTAATAAATGCATTAATATATAACATATGAAAGATACAATCTTGTGCAAATTAATTGACTAAAGTTGTTTTTTGAGTTTCTATGCTATGTATCTCCATGTTTTTGTGTGTGTGTTTGGAAATATTTTAATCAATGCTGTTGCATTGTTAGGCCAATGTACTAAGTAGTGCTAGACGCAGCAAGACAGCAGAAAAATAGGTTTTATGACATCACAGAAAAGTTTGAGTAGCTCAATATAGGTGAAGAATGAAACTTGTTTTTTCTGTTACTTGCAGATGATAGTTAAACATTTTATTTTTGTAATTTATAATGCCAGATATCACTCCTAGGAAGTGGAATTGCATTCTTACTCTTTTAAAACAAGTGTTCGAAATTAACCGAAAAATTTTCTTAACAGGTAAAGGTTAATTTTTGTAAAAATTAACCAGTTAATTGGTTAATATATTTTGTTTGAATTCAGTTCTGCTCCAGTTATCAAAGTGATAAGAACTCTAATTTCATACTTAAAGTTTATTACCAAAAATTGTACTAAAAGTCTGCTCAAAATCATAAAAATAATGGGACAATATAATGGAAGCATTTTACAGCCATTGCTGGGAAAAACTCTGCAAGGAAAAAAGTGTGACATCTGTTGCCATGAAATCAAGACATCAACTAGTACTATGAGATATTACCTCATTAAAGTTCATCTCCCAGCACCTGAGGATCAAAGTGAAGAACCACCTGCCAAAAAATTCAAACAATCTACAATTACTGCCTTTGCCAAGAAGCAGTCTGTTGAAGAATTGATGGCTGAAATGACTGCAAAAGATGGGTTCACATTTCATGCAACTGCCAACAGCTTATTCATTCGTATATTGTGGACTTTGCCAGGATTGCAAGCTCCTCACAACACCAAAACTGTGGCCAAGTTGGTGCTCAAGTTTGCCAATGACACAGAACAAGACAAGAAGGACAAGAAACAAGAAACACGACATGGCCGAAGAAATCAAAGCAATGATTGAGTGCAGCAAGCAGTTTTCAGCATCACTTGATGAATACACTTCAATCAAAAACAGGAAGCTTACCAGCGTGAACCTTCACTCCAAGAATAAATACTACAGCTTTAGACTGGTCAGTATTGATGGATTTTTAAATGCAGCTTTCTTTAAATGTAGTCAGCTTGATGTGATTCTTGAGCTGTCCAAGTGCTCTTTCCTAGCATAGTAATGATCATTGCTTGAAGTAAAAGATTTTGCTTCCCAAAGCTTTTCATCTGACACTCTTCAGGGGAAATCGTCAGAATGAAGTAGAATTGAAACCGAACTAATTTATAAAGGAAGAAAGTAGAGTTCTCATTGGCTGAAAGAGTCAACCAATGAGAGAAAGGTTAAGAAATTTTGAGAGAGTATACGAATTCTTTTTGCTTACACAGAAAAGGATTGAGAGATTGAAAAGGATTGAGAGAAAAAAAGAAAAAAAAAAAAAAGAATTCGTATACTCTCTCAAAATTTCTTAACCTTTCTCTCATTGGTTGACTCTTTCAGCCAATGAGAACTCTACTTTCTTCCTTTATAAATTAGTTCGGTTTCAATTCTACTTCATTCTGACGATTTCCCCTGAAGAGTGTCAGATGAAAAGCTTTGGGAAGCAAAATCTTTTACTTCAAGCAATCTTCAAATTCTGTACCACCAAATGTTTATAGTAATGATCCCTTTACAATGCCTACATCATGTTTCTCAAAGTGAGCCACTTAGCTCCCTAAGGAGGAATTTGAAATCTCCAAGGAGGAAAAATCACTTGGGGAGGAATCAGGTAGGAATTTGAAAATTTCAGTACAATGTGAGGCAAAAAAATTGGTACTCAAAGTGAAAAGTTTTTTTGGAATTATTACTTTTTAGGGATAAAAATATCAGCAGTGTGGTCGAGTGGTTAGAGCACTGTGATTGTGATCAACATGGTCTCAGTTTAAAACCTACTCGCACAATTCCGTTGCATTCTTGGAAAAGACACTTTACTACACTTTCCTTTGCTTGGCAGCCTCTGCAAGCAATTCCAAATTTCAGTCATATCTCTGTATAACAGTGGCATGTGATCAGGGCATGCAAGTTATGCGTTGCATGACCAAAGTTTTAGGAATTGCATGATGAACTTTTGTGCAATAAGGTAGATATCGTTGAATTTAGTGAAAAACATTATTTGTTTCAAATGAAATCTGAGACTGATCCAAGATGAAAAACTATTTTTTTGTGTTATTTTAGAAAATATTTTTTTTTTTATTTTATTTTAATCTCTATATTTATCCTCCTGACTCGCAGGAAAGCGACGGAGGCATTATACATAGGGTAAGCAATTACCCCGACCTGCTTCTGGAGATGCCAAGATATTGCTGTCCGCTAGTAAGTTAGTAGAGATATTACTGCAATTTAGAACTGCTTGTCAAGACCACCAAGCAGGGGAAAGTGCCGTAAAGTGTCTTTCCCAAGGACACAACAGAATGGCGTAAGTGGGTTTTGAACCTAGACCATGCTGATGATCAGTCCAGTGCTTTAACCACTCGACCACGCTGAAATATTGTGAATAATGATTTCAGTTGATGATCTTTTTCTTCTTTTTTTTTTAGAGATCACTGCATTTTAACGGCAAAAAGTGCATTACCTGGAATGATTTCAAGCAATGATCTTTCTTGTTTTTTTTTTAGAGTTTACTGGATTTTTAGGAAAAAAACTGCATTACCTAGGAAAGATTTCAAGTGATAACCTTTTCTTTTAGAGATCACCTTGAATCTAGGACAAAAATTGGTCTTGAATATACCCAATTTTATGACCTGGGGTTGGCATGCCAATTGCATGACTAGTCTAAGGTCACCACACACCACTGCTGTATAACTAAAAAAACAAAATAAAAAAATTTCAACCAGACAGCAATATCTGGGCATCTCCAGAAGCAGGTTGGATTAATTGCTTGCCCTATCTATTGTGTTGTGATGCTTTCTGCAAGTCAGGAAGATAAATATAGAGATGAAATAAAATAAATAAAAATTGAGAAATCTGAGAAAGATTTGAAATTGAATGTTAATTTTTGAATTTTCTGGGATAATTAGAATTTGGGTCGCAAATTTGGATGAAGACAAAAAAATTCTTCACTTTGATCATTGAAGTATTTTTTTAGAAGGGGGAAATGATGGTACCCAAGTCCTGAAAGGGAGGAACGTAGCAAAAGCTTTTGAGAACCACTGGCCTACATGTTTGAATATTCAAAAATGCGTCAAATCTCTGATGTTATGATTGTTCCCTTGTCTCAGCCTGATGATCATGACACCTACTCTGATGGTGGCAGAGAAACTGATGTAAATGACAGTGCAATGCACAAGAAGCTGGAAGATCAACTTGAACAGTCCATTCTTTTGGCAACAATGGGAAAAACTGGAAGTGATGCCGAATACAAGAGCATTGCCAAGGACATGCTAGCATATGAAGCATCTGGAAAGAGGCCCAAGAACTTGGATTTTCTTATGGATGCATTGGAGTCAATTCCACCAACACATGTTGAAAGTGAAAGAATCTTCTCAATTACTGGTAAAATTTTGACCAAGCAATGTGCCAGAATGAGTGACAAAATGCTTGATGCGCTTATCTTCCTGAAGGCTTGGTATAAAGCTCACAAAAAATAGTAAAATATGAAGAAGCTGTATTGAAATATTGAATAAATATTTATCAAAAATTGTGAATTTTGTAGTTTAAGATTTTGGTTAATTATTGCAAAATTAACTGGTCAGTAGTTAAATTTTCCAAACGGTTAATTAGTTAATTTTTCAGTTAATCCAAACACTATTTAGAACATTGTGACTATACCCAAATAGCCATCGCAGACATTGTAAGGGTTAGTCAAAAGTCTGTGTCTCGATTAATTATTAAACAACAGGAACCAACAGGCTGTGTTACTCCAAGACAGAAAGGCAAATTTGGTAGAAAGCATAAGATTACCTAAAAGATAATACAATCCTTCTTAGAAATAGCAAAAAAGATCCAAGAAAAATAAGTTTTAATTTACGGAAGGATTTGGTGCTTGCTGGAGTTTGTACAAGCTCAAGTACAGTGAGACAAAGCCTGCTAGAGGCTGGTAGAAAGGCTAAGAAACCTCTACAAAACCATCTTCTTACTAAAAAAATGAAGAAAAGATTAGAATGGGCAAGAGCACATAAAAATTGGACAGTAGAAGACTGGAAGAAAGTGTTGTTTCAGACAAAAGTCATTTTTTCATTTAAGGAAAGCACAAATGATTTGCCCAAATCAGCAAGGGTGAACATCTAAGTGCTGCCCATTTCAATGTGGTAGTAAAACACCCCCAAAAGATGTTCTGGGGCAGTTTTATTTTTGCTGGGGTAGAATCTCTTATGCCAATTGAGGGTATGAGTTCAGACAAATACATTGATGTGATTGAAAACAAAGTTATTCCAGATATGAGAAGCACATTTCTTGCTGGTAAAGGAATATCCAGCAAGATCTTGCCCCGTGTCATTTGTCTACAAAAAGTGAAAATGGTTTTCTAAAAATACAAATTACAGAGTGTGGAGAAAGTTCCAGCTCTCAGAAAAATTATAATAACTCATGTTATAGTTTGCTAAACAAAACAAACATTGGTTTACAAAAGAGCTATATTCAGATTTAATCAATGATTAACTTAGTTTTCACTGTGGGCTCCTCTAACTTGTATAATCCCCTCTAGTCTTCTCCTGAAACTCTTCACCGCGTCACAGAAGAATTCTTGCAGAATATTGGCCCATTTCCTTATTAGAGATTTCTTCAATGATTCCACATTTTTATAGGGCATAAAACAGGCATTTTTCTCCAAAATTGACCATGCTGAAATGTCAATAGGGTTCAGGTCTAGAGATGATGAAGGCCACATTTCCTTACTCTAAACCCTTGGAAAATGACTCTGGCACCACTCTTGAGTCTTTTTGAAAGTGTGGGAGGGCACACCATCTGGTTGAAAAATAAATTTATCATTTTTAAAATGTTTCTTCATTTCAACAAGAACAGGAGTCAAAATATCTTCAACATACAACTTGGTGTTCACTTTGCAACCCTGCTTAACAAAAATTAGGGAGGATCTCCAGTTCTCAAAGATTGCAGCCCACACCATGACTAATGTAGGCTTTTGCACCTGGTAAACTGTTCTAACATTATCTGGAATGTTTTCAGATCATGTTGCCAAGACCCTGTTGTTTTGCGAGTTGAATTTAGCCATTATGGTGAACAGTTTTTCATCAGAAAAGATGATCTTCCCAACTTTTGTGCCACCTTTCAATTGGTTAAAGAGAAGTTGGGCTCTTTCCCTTCTTTTTTGTTTTTACAAATTAGTAAGCAGCTGGCACTTTCTTATTTTGTACAGAGACATCTTTAGGTCTTCTTTGATGATGATTTTCATAGATTTTTCATCCATTTTCATTTCCTTAGCCATCCCTCTCATTGATGACTTGAAATTTTTTTTTATCCTCTCTCTGACGGCCCTGATATTCTTAACTGTGCGAGCACTTCAGGGCCTGCCACACCTTGGACAATCCTTTGATGTTCTTAGTTCAAGATAGTGGTTTACTGTATCTCTAACGGATGACTTTGATGCTTTTGTAAGTTTAACCATTTTGGGATTTGACCTCCCCGCACCATGAAGTTCCAAAATGGTTTCATGCTTGCTGATTTTTTCATAAATTTTAAATGAAAACTAATACCTGTGCATCTGCAATATAAAATACACATAATTTCAAAAAAAGAGAAAACATCGTTGACAAATATTATTATGTCACTAAATTATCCTATTTTAAAATAATGGGCGGAAACTTTTTCCACACCCTGTAAATGTGTTAGAATGGCCTGGAAACTCACCAGACCTTAATCCCGTTGAGAATCTGTGGGCAATAATGAAATCTTGATTACAAACATTGGAGTGCACAACCATGACCAAGCTAATAGAGGCTATTATTCAAGTTTGGTATCAAGACACTCAAATTAAAAAAAACTCTCAAAAACTGATAGAATCAATGCCAAACTGAGTGAAGGAAGTGTTAAAAACTAAAGGAGGCCATATCAGTCACTAAAACTTAAGTTTTGTGACGTTTAATATGTTTTAATAAAAAATGATTTCATTCAGTACATTTTGCTTCTTTAGTTAATTAATTTGCACAAGACTGTATATATATATTTCTAGCAAAAAAGGAATCAGCACTTTATAGAAAATTATAATCTGCATTGCATAGATGCTGCTCATATTGCCATTAAAAAATCGAGATAGCAGTATTTAGGCAATTCATCAATTATTTAGTGTTTACTGCTTTGATGATTGTACAAAGTCATACATTCAAAAAATGACAATTTACAGTAACCAGATAATAAAAATGAAAAAATAATCTGTTTTGCTGAACTCTTGCAAACCTTTTTCTTAGTCAGTACTTTCATTAACAAGTGTAAAACTAAACTTTAAAAAGCTTCTTGATAGTTTTGTTTCTTTGAAACAAAAATGCAGACCTGTCAAAATTTTGAAGCAAGTCAGAGTTTGGGCTACAATGTTGAGTCCGATTCTCAGGCCTGAGTCCAAGTTCGCAACCCCATCTAAGAGTAAGAATTATTCCTTTGACTTTTATGAATAAAGCCAGCCAAAAACAGACATAAGTTGCAAAAAAATCTAACTGACAATATTTTTGTTTTATACAAGTATTGAACACTTGCTATCACAAAAAATGTAATGATCTTGAGTGCAATAAAGTAAGAAACAGTTATAAATTCAGAATAGTTAAAAGGAATAGTACGAAAAAAATTATATCTTAACTTTTCTTTCATTTTCATTCAAGGTTTAGCAATGTTTTTCTCAGTAAGTAATAATAACAATAACTTGCAAAACTTTCAAATCATTGATGCAGAATGAAATCTAGATATCGTCCAATGCACTACTTTTATTGGAGAGTTTGAGTCCAGCTATATTGCACTAAATTGATGAGTCCTGAATCCAGAGTCCGAATCCATATTCCTACAAAGCATAATAGTTATATTGGTTTACACTAAGCTAGACCATTGTAGCCTTCAAAGCTGACAACCATCAGTAGTCAAAAATAATTTACTACAATATTCGAAATATTATGACATTATGCAATGAAACACAAGTGCAATGACCGTGAGTGAGTATAACATGCACAAAAAATTGTGCATGTTATAATGTATATTGTTTAGTTTCATTCATTCATTCATTTTATTCTCAGTCATTATTAAACAGTTTAAATTTAATACAAAAATTATAAATATTAAAAAGATCAAGAAAAGGAAGAAGCAGCACAATGTCAGACGTTAAACCATGCATAAGATAATCAGAAAGTGAAAGTACAAAACAGTAGAGAGCATGGCCGCAACACCTTAATCAGATGAAAATATAAGGAATGTGAAAGAAAAAAGAATATATAATAATAATATTATCAAACAAATTGAGAAATTGAATATATTTATTTTTTTTATTTTTATCTCTATATTTATCCTTCTGACTTGCAGAAAAGCGACAGAGGCACTATACATAAGGTAAGCAATTACCCTGACCTGCTTCTGGAGATGCCAAGATATTGCTGTCCACTAGTAATTTAATAGAGACATGACTGTAATTTAGAACTGCTTGCCAAGACCACCAAGCAAGGGAAAGTGGTGTAAAGTGTCTTTTCCAAGAACACAACAAAATGGCACAAGTAGGTTTTGTACTGAGACCATGTTGATCATCAGCCCAGTACTTTAACCACTCGACCATGCTGCCACCAACTGAATAACCAGTGCATGACTAGTCTGCAAAATAATGATGGGTGGCATAGCTAGCCAAGATGGGAATTCAGCTCAACTGAGCAAGGTGAGTAAAGAAAAACTACCAATAAAAACAAACCTCACTAGGTCTGGAAATCTTTTCTGAATACATCTGGTGAAGTTGCCATCTCCCTATTTGCAAACCTTTGCTTTATTTTGTCTTCAATTATTATCAATTGTTTTTTTGGATGCAAATAAAAGCAAACTACTATTACTACTACTACTACTACTACTACTACTACTACTACTACTACTACTACTACTACTACTATTATGATATCACAAAAGGCATGGTGTTAAGTGAAATAAAACCACAAACAAACAAAAAAATTTTTAAAGATTTTAATCCACTGAGTTGAAAACATTTTATTGCAATGAAACTAAAAAATAAAAATCTTAAAAAATTGTCAACATGGCTTACAGAGAAATATGTCAACTAACTATTTGAATGTAATATGAACAAGGTTTACTGATATAAGACCTAGTTACTTGTTTGTACCAGCTGTGTGAAATCTTTAAATGACTTTGCCAGACTAGGCATTTGCATTTGCACTTCTCAGTAAACAAATTATACATGAAACATAGAATATTGTGAGAGTACATCCAGGCTCCATGCTTTCATACCCATGACCAATAACAGGTCCATTGGATTGAGCTTGCCAAAACAGCTTGGGTCAAGCTCGATTGCTTGCAGAGTAGTGTAGAGTGATTCCATTTGTCCATGCACAAAAAAGGTCTTGCTAATTCATTGAATTGCAAATGCAGTGCCTCTGAACAAACTGCAAACCACATCCTCATAGCATGCTCCATACATTGGGCACCACATGGAGCATGAGTCTGACGATTTTGAATGACAAAACCCAATATTGGCTCCAACACCATCACAGCCAGCATCTGATCCAGGCAGTACCAGTAGCATGGGGTAGCAAAAAAAATAAACCCTTGGCCCTAGTCCTGTTTGTGACTGACTCGAAGTGGATGCTTCTTCAAACAATGAGAGCAATGATGGTGAAATATAATTTAAACTTACAAGATGCAGCAAAGGTAATGCCCTTTTTATTATTAAGTTTTTTTTAATTACTGCTCAAGTTTTCTTTTTTTGCCTCAGTCTTTCAATAATGATTTTTCTAATTATTTGTTTTTATTTTATAAACTGTTAACATTAAAAATTTTAATCAAAATATGATCGTGCAATGAACAAAAGAGCAGTTCAGTTTTATTATACAAGCAACAAAATGCTGCTTGTTTTTTCAATATAGCACAAATAAAATCAATAGACATGTATTAAGCATACAATCAAGAACTTTCCTATTGATGAAATACTTCAACTCAGTAACATTTACAGGAAACAGCAAATTAATTTTTTTTGATTGAAACTTCGCTTTACAATCAAATAAACCAGCAACTAGTATCTCAAATTGAACCCAGTATGGTATCTTTAAAAAATATAAAGGTTGGTGTGGTTGGCATGGTTGGCATAGTTGACACGGTCAGCTACATTGGTGAAACGCATAATTATTTTTTAAGGTTAACGTGAGTGAGGTTGGCAATGTTGACTTGCTTTGTTATGTGAGGTTGAGCTGGGTTGGTTAGATTAACTCCTTTGGCATAACTTACTAAGTTGATAAGTTTTTTTAGAAATCATTTGTAAAAATAGCAAGCAATATAAAACATTTTAGCATTTTTAATTGCAAAACTTTTCATAAAAATCTGAACGTTTTTGACTCACATGAGCCTTTATCAAAACTTTAAAATTTTTGATTCGCTACAACAACAACAACAATTTATTGGTCAACATAACAAAACTAGAAAATGCAAGACAAATGAAAACAGAGTGCATATCATATTTAAGCTATGTGACTGGGGAGCCGCGAAAGGACAATTATGTCTTCGTGTCTGAACGGCTACCCAAAAAGCAACGACACATGTAAATGAAAGGAAGTGTAGCATTTGAAGAATATTTATTGACATCATTTAAAGAAATCCTAAATAAACAATAAAAATTTTAGGAAAAAAATGTACAAGAACAAAATTGAGAGTAGCCATAAAAAAAATTGGTTATTTATACAGGTCAGTTCGGACTTTTTTATAAGCCCCAACAAAATTTTTGTGAGCTAATTTTTTTATGTTTTCAGGTATGCTGTTCCACAGTCTAACACCAGAATATTTAATACAACGTTGGAGTCGTGACGATGAATAATAAGAGAGAAGAAGAATTTTTATGATGATGAAAGTCTTTTAGATACATAAAATAGTCAGTGAAAATAAAAGAAAGAGATTTGGTGCGAAAATCATAAATTTAGCAATCTCAAGCCTGTATATGTCGTTTGTTTTTAGGAGGTTATATTGTTTGTATATTGGAGTGACTCTGCTTTAGACTTTAGTTTTGCTATGACTCTAATGGCTTTATTCTGCAAGGTTTGTAAAAATTTCAGATAGGAGCTGTAGGTAAAACCCCATATAATTATACCATACATCAGATGCGAAAATATTAAAGCATAATACAGGGTTATTAAAGTTCTAGTTGGCAAAAGTTTGTTCAATTTATATAAAAGCCTACACCCTTGGAGATTTTTGACTGGACTTTTGATACATGCATTTTAAAGTTGAGTTTGGAGTGAATTTCGATACCAAGGTATTTAATGTTATCAGTAAGTGGTATTTAAGTGAAAGGCTTAAATAACAACCTTGCTAGACTTGGCATCCGTGAAAGGCTTAACCTTAAGTGAAAGGTTTAAACCTTTGGACAACCTTGAACAACTTTTGGACAAGAAAGTTTAAGTGAAAGGCTTAAACCTTTGGACAATCTTGCCAGACTTGGCATCCACGCTTCTGAATGGACAAACCACAAATGGAAAACGGAGTATTGTGAAAATGCTTCTAGGCTCCGTGCTTTTGTGCCCGGAACCAGTGCCAGGCGTGTTGGGATGGGCTAACCCCGAGCAGTTTGGGTTAAGCTCAACCCCCCGCAGACTGGTGTTGGGCGATTCCATTCTTCCATGCACAAATGGGGTCTCGATTCTTCACCGAATTGCGAGTGTGGCGCCTCTGAACAAACCGCAGACCATATACTAACAGCGTGCCTTATACATGGGGCACCACATGGAGCACGAGGTCTGACAGTTTTGGATGACAAAACTCAATGCTGGCTTAATAACATCACTGCCAGCATCTGATTCAGGCAGTGCAGCAGTCTGGGGTAGTAAAAAGACAAACCCTCGGCCCCAGTCTTGTTTGTGTCTGACCTGGAGTGGATGCCCTTCAAACGACGACGACGACGAGTAAGTGGTACCGGTATAGCACCAAAATCAAAAGTTTCAATAGGAAAACTCTGGCAATTTCGTGACTTTGGGTTGATGCAAATCACGTTTGTCTTTGTTTCATTAAGCCAGCGTTTCTCAAATCTTTTTTTCTGCGACCCAAAATCGCTAAAAACAACGATCTACAAATATGACTGCGACCCAAATAAATTTGAGTTAGCGCATATTGAAACAACACAAAATTGTTATGTAAGCCAACAGTGATCATCATAATTTTTAGTTGTATATGTGTGGGCAGAAATTTGTTTGTGAGCAAACTTATGTCGATTTCTTCATTTTCGGCTCAAAAACGTAGAGATCTCTAAAAAACAAAAAAGGTCTTCACCTTGATTCTGTCTTTGATTTCTGGATTTTTGTCTTAAAATCGTAATATTCTCTTAAATAAGGGTCTTCACCAACGGCGTGCGGTGACCTCTGAGACTATAGTCATACAATTGGCATGCCAAAACCTGGTCAAGAATCGGGTATTTCATGGGTAGTTAGTGAGTAAGACATGCGTTATATTTCTGGCAGGAAAAAAATTCTGTGTGAGACCCTAATTTTTAGTGCTACTATCATGGTGTTCAAGAACAATTTTTGTCCTAGAAACTGAAAAACCCTCTGTTAAAACTGTCATTACTGAAAAACACTCTCATTACAGTAATCTCTGGTAGGTAACTTAAATCTGAACAGCAAATGCAAACTTAGCTTTTAGGTGCAAACATAGCACCTTCCTAAGTCATTATTATGTAACTTAAAGCTTGTACAATTATCAGCTAAAATAAAGACTACCATTATTAGTGCTAGTGTTCGAGACTGAAATATGCATCAACTGACGATTTATGACTTGTTTACATCATGAACTTTTTTATGATCTGTTTGATTTGCTGTATATATCAATAAACTAAAAAGTTGAATTTAATTTTTTAAACATTTTTTGCGAAACTAAAGGAAAAACAAGCACTAAAATTAGAAAAACAAGTGACCCAAAAAAATTTTAAGGCGACCCATACGTTGGGAACCACTGATCTAGCAGATAATTGCTTTCAGAGATGCCAAAATATTGTAGTGAATTGGAATTTTTAATTTACTTTTTTAGTTTTTATTTGGGACATAACTAAAATGCTAGTCTACCCAGACTACCCTACTAGCCTGAGTAAACTTAGCCTAAATAAAAAGTTGCAAAAGGGCTACTGGCTATGAAGTGAGTAAAACGTTCCTAAACCTGACCTTACTTAAAATTAACTAGTAACTACTATCGGAAGGATGGGGAAAGTAGGCTACTGGTAAACACTTAAGTTTGACAAATGTCAATTTGTGATAATACTACTGTAAATCAAGAAACTACTTTAAAGACCCGTTTCCACTACGAGCGTGGAAAAGAGCATTTTTTCTCTCTTTTATTGATCTTCGATTGAAGCGAGCGGTTAAAATTGAAGCGAGCGCAAAAAAAAAGCAATAAAACAAACAAAGAATGCTTTTTTCCACGCTCGTAGTGGAAACGGGCCTTAAAGCTGCAATCGATACGAAAAACAAAAACATGTCGCAATGCTTGCAAAAAAAACTTTCAATGACCCTAAAATTAGACGGAGTACCGTGGTACTTTATAAAAAAAGTACCGCGGTACCGGTACTCGGTACCAAGTACCGACGGTACCGGTACCGGTACTTTTGTACACGGTACTGCCCACCTCTGGTGTCACTATAATTAATTTTACACTTGTGTCTTTGTTTAATAGTTTTGATGATAGTAACAATAAATGATGCTGCTGTTTTTTGCTGCAGAGTAGTAATTTTCATTCTAATTATTGAAATAATAGTGTTTATTTTTGAAGAATAAGCGTTTTTTGTAAAACTAATTTAGATGACCGTCGTGCGGTTGTCGTAATAGAATTTCTTTCTCTTTCTTTCGGCGGCGTGATGCAATCAATGCCTTCTATTGCATCATATATGGACGTTGGTTTTAAACTACAACAGTGTGGTTCTCAAAGTGAGCCACTTGGCTCTCGAAGGGGGAATTTATAACTTAAAGGGAGGAATAATCGGTTAGGGAGGAATTGGGAAGGAATGTAAATAAAATGTAAATTTATTTCAATTAATCTATTGGCTCCCTAAGGAGGACGTTGTGATTACAATCAAGCCAGATAATATCCATTGTCCAAGCGGTACTTGGCCAAAACTGAAAGAGCTTGATTAGAAGAAGGAAAAGTACTGTTTTATAAATTTTTTTCGCATTAAATTATTTTGAACTTCTACAGATGCGTTTTTTTTAAGACTTAGATAAAATGGCAAAACGAAAGTTTAATAAAAATTATATTCAATATGGATTTACATCAACATTTGCTATCAGAAAAGAAAAAGAACAATGTGTTTTATGTAATAAAGTTCTTGGTCATCATTCATTGAGGCCATCAAAATTAACACTTCACCTGGAAAAAGTTCATTCAAATTACAAGGATAAAGATGTAAACTTTTTTAAACGAAAGAAAGACACTGTAAAGCGTCAGTGCTTAGATTCAACAGGAGAATTCCAACAACATTTTACAAACATTGTTAAAGGATCTTATGTAGTCAGTTTTATGATCGCAAAGCAATGTAAACTGTACACAATTGGCAAGATTCTCATTAAACCATGTGCTTCAAAAATGGCTAGAATTGTACTTGTGAAGAACGCAAAATGAAATTGCAGCAAATTCCTCTTTCAAACGATATTGTACAGCTGAGAATTGTTCAATTGCCGAATTGTCTGACAATATAAAAGAGCAGGTAATTGCAGAAATAAAAAAATTCACAATTCATATTATTCTCAATTCAACTTGATGAAAATACCGACGTTGTCTCTTGCTTCCAACTCTTGGTGTTTTGCAGATACATGTCAGAAAAAGACATAAAAGACAATATCCTATTTTGCTGTGCATTAGAGACCAATACTAGAGCTATTGATGTGATGGAAAAGTTGGCAGCGTTTTTTTGACCAAGAAGGACTCGACTGGAAAAATGTTTGTGGTAAATGCACTGAAGGTGCTCCTGTCATGTTAGGAGCTAGAAGTAGCTTACAAATATTAGTTCCTAGTCGTTCACTTGATGCTGTCTCAATGCATTGCATGATACACAGACAAGCCCTTGCATCGAAAACTCTTTCAGAATCTCTTCAAGATGTTCGGAACACAGTTATCAAGACGGTAAACAACAAGACGGTAAACTTTGTAAAGCATGGAGCATTAAACATATGCCTATTCAAAAAATGATGCTCTGAGATGAATGCTGAACTCTTGGATTTACTTTACTATACTCGGGTTCGTTGGCTGTCCAAGGGCAATGTTTTAGCAAGAGTTTTTGAACTACGGGAGGAATTGAAAGAATTTCTGAATAGGCAGAGAAAGTACGAA
This sequence comes from Diplosoma virens, assembly GCA_963680785.1. NCBI lineage: Eukaryota > Metazoa > Chordata > Ascidiacea > Aplousobranchia > Didemnidae > Diplosoma > Diplosoma virens. The sequence goes on from OY796880.1 coordinate 18,399,137, forward strand.
TTGGAATCTTGCTTTAGGGATAGTACCTTCATATCTAAACTTGCTTATCTAGTTGATATTTTTGACCAATTGAACCGCTTAAATCTCAAGCTACAAAGAAAAAATATAACTGTACTTGACTTCATTGACGCCCTAAATGCGTTTGTGCAAAAGCTTGAAAACTGGAAACAAAAAGCTGAGAAAGGAAATTCTGCAATATTTGAGACCCTTTCATCTGTGATTGAAGGTAACTTGGACATCGTCTGAAATATTGCAACATCTTGTCAATCTCTGGAAAAAAATTTTGACCTACTTTCCTGAAATATCTGATGTTGATATGGAACTGGTGAGAAAGCCTTTTGCAATACTAATAGAAAAAGTTGCTGATGACTTACAGGATGAGCTCATTGACTTCAGAAACGAATCTGCTTGTAAAGATATGTTTGAGACTTTATCGATCTGCAAGTTTTGGGCAAGAGTGTGTGTTTGTTACCCGCGTGTCGGTAAAGAATGCATCAAAGTGCTGTTGCCTTTCAGCATTATGTATTTATGTGAAGCAGGGTTTTCCACTTTGGTGCAGATTAAAACAAAGGCTCGAAACCAACTTGATGTGAAAGAAGATATAGCCTACGTGGTGCGCTTTCTTCAACCCTCCAAAAATTGATGTATTGATCAGTTCAGCAGCAAGTATCTCACTAATGCTCGGTTGAATATATGTTTTAAAATATGTTCTGCTGCTTTGGTTTTTTGTTTTGTTTTTAAACCTATTTGCCTGTTTTTAAACCTATTTTAAATCTTTTTGTGCATGTTATAACGTATATCGTTTAGTTGCCGTTTCCCTATTTGCAACCTTTGCTCTATTTTGTCTTCAATTATTATCAATTGTTTCTTTTGGGTGCGAATAAAAACAAACTACTACTACTACTACTATTTTGTAGTTTTTGGCTTGCATAAAAAGTTAATGGGCCACAGAATTTTGTGCAACGAAAATGGGCCACGAAAGAAAAAAGGTTGAGAACCACTGGTTTAGAGAATATCGTAAATTTAGGACGAAAAGTAAGAAATCGGAGAGTGGTTTGAAGTGATGATCTTTTTTTTTTTTTTTTAAAGAACACTGCATTTCTAGGAAGAAAAGCGCATTACTTGGGAACAATATCACCTTGAATCTAGGTCTTTAATAGATTACTGTAATGAGAGTTTTAACAGAGGGTTTTTCAGGAAGTTTATCCAAAAAAATTTGCCGAGTTTATTTTTTTGCTCACCTGAGATAACGTGACTTGTCACAATATGTGACTCCCGTCTTCAAAGAGTTAAATTGCTGTAATTCATCGCACTGCTATATTTTCTCAAACTTCGACTTTTTTTCCGATATTTTTGTATATTTTTGTACGTCACATATGTCTGTTTGTTACGTTTAATGCCGTTGTGTAAAACTTGTTTTGATTGCATTTTCATTCCATTGCACCTGATGAAGTGAGCAGTAGCCCACGAAAGCTTGTGCCCAAATAAAAACTAAAAAATAGTCAACTTTAGTGCACAATTTTCTGTTTTACTCATTCTTTTTGTAATGAGAGTGTAAATGTTTTATACTGGTACGATACAAAGCACTGCTAGTTGTTTCTTGGTCTTGCATGGTCTTGCTTGAGTCAATACTATACAACCAAGTGTAACAAAGCTCAAAAGCTAATAAAATTCTCAGTGGAAAATTTGCATTTGCAAGTTTTATTAGCAACGAAACTACAATGCTTTTTCGCGCCAAAAGCAATCGTCTATTGGCGAAATGAACGCTATCACCTTTCACTCGACCTTTGCTTTTTCGTTCAACTAAGAACTCCAGCAATGAAAAGTTTAAAAGTGTGTTACTGTGGAGACGAAAGAGCAATTTCATACAACGTGAATAACATAGCGAAGCAACAGTAACACAGGTAATGAAATTTAAGTTGAGGTTGGGGTTTTAGAATAAAAAACTTTCGTCGTGCATGTATGTGCGATTTTACGGGATTATAAACTTAAATTATGGAAAACGTTTATAATTTAAGGTAGACTAAATTAGAATTACTTTTTATCTCACAGTTTTAGATTAAGGTTGAAATTGCAAAACGATCATATAGTGAGGCATTTTTGAAACTTGGTTTTATTGAATTGAATGGTAAATCAAAATGTATGTCTGAAAGTTCTCTCAGCAGAAACAATAAAGAAAAACAAAACTTCAACGCCATTTAAAGACGAATTATCCAAATTGTATCAACAAGTCTGTAGAATTTTTTGAATGCAAGTTGAAATCAATTCAAGGACAGAGGAGTATTATGACGTCGTTTACAGCTGAAGCGTCTACTCTTCGCATGCTGCTCCCTACCAGATAGCAAAGCAGAAAAAACTCATATAATTGGTAAGGATTTGTTAATGCCAGTTATGAAAAAAGTTGTTAAAATAATGAATAAGTTGTGAGAAAGAATGTAAAAAATTAAATGCAGTATCTTTGTCAAACAACACAGTGAAAAGATGCATCGCGGACATGTGTAATAATGTTCTCCAACAGATTGTACGTCAAGTAAAGAAATCTCATCTTTATTCAATTCAATTGGACAATCCACAGGTATAGCAGGCTTCGCTACACTCGCTACATTAACAATGCAACTGTATCAAAGGATTTCTTATTTTGCAAAGCGTTGAAATTGCATACAAAGGGTGAAGATATTTTTCAATGCTTTTTCAGAGTATTCAATTCTATGGGATAATTGTGCTGGAATTTGCACCGATGGCGCAGCAGCATGTACTAGCTTCAGATCAGGAGCAGTAAAACGAATCCGAGAAAAGGTACTGAATGCTAAATGGACCCATTGTTACCCTTGCAGCAAAAAAAAAAATCTCCAGAACTGCACGAAATATTAAATTTTGTTGTAAAATGCGTGAATTTGATTAAGGCAACGCCACAAAATCACCGTTTATTTTTGTCTCTATGCGCGGACATAGATGCTGATCATAAAGCATTGCTGCTACACATGGAAGTGAGATGGCTCTCACGGGGTTGTGTTCTGAAGCGAGTTTTTGAGCTGCGAGAACAAATCGCTTTCTTTCTTAGGCAACAGAATTTTGGGGTATTAACTGAAAAGTTTAGTCAAGAAGAATTCATTGCAAAAGTTGCTTATCTTGCCGACATATTTGACTCTTTGAACAGTTTAAATCTATCCATGCAAGGTGCTGGTTTTACAGTTATTGAAAAAGCCTCCAAAGTTGCTGCTTACCACAAAAAACTCGATTTGTGGAAAAGCTATGCGACTCGAGGTGAATAAGATATGTTCCCTGAACTGAAACACCATTTATGTGACAAAGACGCTAATATTAAGCATACCGTAATCGGACACTTAGAAACGCTTGCCTAAAAGTTTGAGGATTATTACGGTGAATTTCTAACGCCAAGTGATGAAGACGATTGAATACTTGATCTATTAGCAGGCACAGTTCTACCTCTCCATGTTACAGAAGAGTTTATGGACATGACAACAGAAGTAACAAATTGTATTTCTTTTGCGTCTTTAAAAGAACAATACCCAAAAGATTCTGCAAATATCCACTTTTGAGCTTCCATGAATCCAGTGTATCCAATAGTTTCGAAATTTTTGACAAGAAAATTGATTCCGTTTGCAATAGCTTGGCTTTGCGAAATTGCATTTAGTGCACTGTGTGTATTGAAAACAAAACATCAAAATCGTTTGGACGTTGAAGCTGACCTGCGGCTGTGCTCAAGTAAAGTGAAGCCCCGATTTCAAAAACTCGCTGAAGCCAAGCAGGCGCAACTTTCTCATTAGGATAGTGAAAATTGTTGCATTAAATTAGCGATATAATTTTTTGATCTTCACTGCATTATTTTTGGGTCGCAAGATTTCTGAAATTGTTTTGTTTCTAAAAATTGGGTCGCTATGAAAAAAGGTTGGGAACCACTGTGCTAGATCTTCTGGTTGCTTGCGGACTTGTATATATAGCATTAAATAAGCAGGTGCGGTATTCCTTAAAAGTTGCCCTTAGTATAACGTTTTTGTACGTTTTGTTGGTGCGTTTTCGTTTGCCTTCAACGTTTTTCTACGAGTCTGAAGAATAAATGGAGTTGAAATACGATAAAAATCAATAAAAATTTTAAATCTTGAAAACGAATGATGGGTTTGTGTATGAAGCTTATTTTGTTTTATTTTTTCCATCAATCTTAATCATGTTATTAATGTGCATAGAAAAAGAAACAATATTAAATTGGTTGAAAAAATATTTTTTTAACTTATCCGTTTAAATATCAGGTTTTGTTTTGACTAAATTGAAGAAAGATCATTAATTGCTTATGCGCTTGAAGTTTTACATTATATAATTAATTGTATCATTTTTTTATACACCAGCGTCAGTCTATGTCATTCGACTCTGTGTTTTTCTTGAAACTTTATTCAAACTCCATTTTTTTGACCAATTTTAACAGAATAAAAAGAGGTTACTGAAATGAAATCAACCAATAAAATTCTAATTACCACAAAAAAATGACACAATAATTTTTTAGTGTTAATATTGAACTTAACGAAAAACGCACCAACAGAGGTTATTTGACTTGTTTTTATTCAAGCAGATGACACATCAAATGTAGCAGAGTTAAAAGATCCCTGCTCAAGCTTTTTTCTTATATTTTTGTTTGCAACAAGAACAGGCAGTGGAAAATATTTTACAACACTACGCATCGGTATTAAAATTTAGCATAAATGACTTGCCGTGAATAGGTATTTTATTTTTTATGTTACATTCTGTACAGTACAATATCTTGATAGGTGTGCGTTCGTTTTTCCTCCTTGTAAGTTTATGTTTGAAATAACTTTAAATAGAATAGCCTACTTTTCTTTGTTGCACTGAGCGTTTGATAAAAATGACCAAAAGATTGAACTATATAGATTTATTTAAAAAGTGAAGTTTTAGGAAATATTTGTCGCAGTTTGCTTGAGGTGATCAAAAATTATTATTAAAGGACTTCCGCCCTACTTTTGAATTATGCTGGGAATTGTATCAAACATTTACGTAAACAAAGTCAAAAGACATGAATAGCATACATATTGTGCTACGCTTGAGTGCAATATCGTTAATTGGTTGCATAGGCGTACCAGCCAAAAAAATATGGGGGGCAATGAAGTTTTGCCTAAATTTTGTGACGTTTGCCCAAATCATAATTTTCTAGCACATTACGGATAGAACAAAAAAAATGTCTGAGATTCGCAAACCAAGAACAAATTTTGTCCTAAAATTATGTTGATCTCTAAAAAAAAAAAGAAAAGTCTTCACTTGAATTCAGTCTCATATTTTTCAATTTTCGACCCAAAAGCAAGGTGTTCTCTACAAAAAAAAAAGTCTTCACCTAAATTTGGTAACTATTTTTTGCAGTTTGATTATTGTCACTGTCCTAAAATTTTGAACTTTGCCCAAATATGTTCTTGTCACTGCCCGAAAAATTTTAATTTTGCCCAAATCTTAGAAACTTGGGTGAACGTTTGCCCTCCCTGCCCCCCCAGCAGGTACGGCTATGATTGGTTGTACCGATGTTATGATACCGATATTCTAATGTCAAAATTTGTACTATAAATTAAATAATTTTAAAAGAAACAATGTCGGTGTCGTAAATTGTGACAAAATCAATATTAAAATCCCAAATTACTCTCGGTAGAAATTCATTTTGATGATAATGATTGTTTTGGAAAATGTTAGGTTGTTTTATACTCTGACGCAGGTATGCTCGATCTTTTAACCATTATGGTCCAACTTTTGTCGAAAAGTTTATTGCGAGTCACAATAGGTGCAGAAATCAAAGTATCTTCTTTTTTTGTCTTTACTTATTTTTCATGTGTTATTTTTAATGAACCTCCTTGATAACAGGAATTCGGACTATAAATTTAGTTAAAAACCAAACAAAAAAGGTCACCAGTTTGATACACCTACGTGTTTTATTCTTATATAAAGCGAAAAATCTCTAGTGGGACGAAAATTAGCCTATTTATTCCAATTTTTTTGCGAGTCATTGGATTGATTCAAAACATTACAATAATTTGATCGATTATGTAATTACAAATTCTTTGACAGGCTTCAACAATAGATTTTGCACGTCTCAGGTTGGGCAGCCCTATTCTGACGAAATGTAAATAATTCAATGAACGGTAAATTTAAAATAAAAAAATATACGCCAGAGTATTAGTCAAGTTCAACTATAAAATATTCTACTATGTAAGCTAGACCAACGACATACATACCATGATGAGAAACTCTTTTCTCTCAGTTTGTTTCTTTATTAAGAGAACGCCGACAGGAGCGTCGGCACTCGTACGCTTGACTGCATGCTCCTTTGTACGACTGAGTCGTCAAAAAATACATTGATATATATATATTGAACTACATAAAAGTTTGGTTTGTTTTTGCAAAAGCATGAACAAACATTGGTCAGATTGTTAATAATGCAATTGTTGAAAATAACAAACTTTTTAAATTAAATTGTAAGGCGTGATAGAGTGTAAGTTTTCATTAAATTTTAGCTTAATAAATTAATAGTTATGCCAAGTTAGTGAAATTAAATTGAACTACATAAAAGTTTGTTTTGTTTTTGCAAAAGCGTGAACAAACATTGGTCAGATTGTTGATGTAGCTATTTTTGAAAAATAACAAACTTTATAAATTAAATTATAAGATATGATAGAGCAGTGGTTCTCAACCTTTTTCTCATGGCGGACCCTTTTCGGTATTGTTTGAGCAGTTGCAGACCCCTAACTATAAACTTTCAATGAAACTTCGTTATTTTCACTGTAAAACACATTTGCAACGCGTCGCATAAAGCTCGCAAACTACAAGTGTATATCGTCCTATGTAGCTGTTTTCCTACGTTGAAAATTACCGAAATAACATGAAATGAACACAATACATCTATTTGTTTCAAAGAAAAACACTTAGTGAGATATTTGCTGTTGCATCTCAGCAGCAAGCATTGCAATACATGGCTGTGTTTTGGAAATTGCTAATCGCATATCATCTTCGACGTTTTGTTGATTACGTGCTTTTGATTTGATGTGAACGAGAGTAGAAAATCTTGATTCGCACAAATAATTGGATGCGAATGGAACAATTACGCGTAGTGCTGCCATGGATAAAATTGGATACGTTCGAAACATGGTGCACCAGAATTCAGAGAGTGATTTTTTCTTGAATATTTCACGGCCCGCTGAATCATTTCTTAAATCCAGGAGTTCGTCTTGTACTTCATCTGGACACAGTTGATTTTCATTCTTTAAACACTCTTAACCTGAAAATGCAGGGAAAAGAAAAAAACATTATTCAGAGCATGGACTCGATCAGTGCGTTTGTTGAAAAATTGGTATTACTGAATACGCATTTAACAGCCTTACGAGATACTCGCCAAAAAATGCAAAATACGCGATTTTATGATAGGAAGGGTTAGCGCAGTGGTTTTCAACCTTTTTCATACCTTGGCCCACTTTCAACCCAAGGTAACTTAACGACCCACTTCGATCAACAAAATTTAATTCCGGTCGCAAAAATCTGTTGATCTGTAAAAAAAAATCTTCACTTTGAATTTGTCTGCAATTTCTCAATTTTCATCCCAAAGACATAAAAAGATCCTCGGTGGAAACTTGTTTCCGATTTTTCGACCATAATGACTTCATTATACATATTGCTTTCATTTTGATTTATGATCTGTGGTCCACTGACAACAACACTGTAGCCGACCGGTTGAAAACCCCTGGGTTAGCGTATAAAAATGCTCTAGTCATAAAATGCTTCCGCAGTGAGCGTTAACTCTATTCAGACATGGCTTTTTAGAAAACTTGTACGACTGGAAGGGTAGGCGAGGTGAAAAATGCCCGCGCTCTTTGTTCGCTATATTTGCTTATATTATATAATCCCTTAGGGAGGTTATATAATCCCTTATATTATATATTCCTCTAGGGAGGTTACTGCAGTTTACAGAAGAAGAAACTCTATTTCAGCAAAATCTGATTTCATTATTAAAATGCTTCGATGTTAGCAGCAACAAATGTTATTAAAATTTACTGGACTTTTTGAACAAATTTGGAAATGAACTTTTCATGCAATAAAAAGAAATACAATTCATTCCAAGTAAAAATTGGAAATTTAACTACCACATTGTACTTTTATATAATTATTTCAAAACGTTATAATAAGTCTAAGTTAAAAAATTTAATTAGGATAGTTTACTTTGATGAAATTAATTTGTTTGGATTTTTGCAAGTTTTTTTCTTTTTTAGTAGATTGGTCTAGCCTACATAGTAGAATATTTTATAGTTGAACTTGACTAATACTCTGGCGTATATTTTTTTATTTTAAATTTACCGTTCATTGAATTATTTACATTTCGTCAGAATAGGGCTGCCCAACCCGAGATCCGCAAACTCTATTGTTGAAGCCCGCCAAAGAATTTGTAATTACATAATCGATCAAATTATTGTAATGCCTTGAATCAATCTAATGAGGCGCAGAAAACTCAAAATACACAGGCTAATTTTCGTCTCAGTAGAGGTTTTTCGCTTTATATAAGAATAAAACACGTAGGTGTATCAAATTGGTGACCTTTTTTTGTTTGGTCTTTAACTAAATTTGTGGTCCGAATTCCTGTTATCAAGGAGGTTTATTAAAAATAACACATGAAAATTAAGTACCAAATTAAGGTTTCTGCACCGATTGCGACCCGCAATAAACTTTCCGACAAAAGTTGGACCATAATGGTTAAAAGATCGAGCATACCTGCGTCAGAGTATAAAACAACCTAACATTTTCCAAAACAATCATTATCATCAAAATGAATTTCTACCGAGAGTAATTTTGGAGTTTCATATTGTTTTGATGATAACTTACGACAGCAACATTTTTTCTTTCAGAATTATTCAATTTATTGTACGAATTTTGACATTAGAATAAAAAATAAAACATTGGTACAACCACTTAATGATATTGCACTCAAGCGTAGCACAATAGGCTATATATTCTATTCGAATGTCTTTCGATCTTGTTTACGTAAATGTTCGATACAGTCCCCAACATAATTCAAAAGTAGGACGGAAGTCCTTTGATAATTTTCGATCACCTCTACCAAATTGCAACAAATATTTTTTTAAATTTTACTTTTTAAATGAATCTATATAGTTCGATTTTTTTGTCATTTTCATTAAACGTTCAGTGCAACAAGAAAAGCAGGCTATTCTATTTAGAGTTATTTCAAACATAACCTTACAAGGAGGAAAAATGAACGCACACCTATCTAGATATTGTAGCCTACTGTACAGAAAGTAACATATAAAAATGAAATAGTTAATCACGCCAAGTCATTTATGCTAAATTTTAATACCGGTGTGTAATGTTGTAAAATAATTCTGAAAATTTAGATGTGAGTTTTGGTAAAACGACTTTTTGAAGAGTCGTCTTATATCTTTTTAACCAAGACTGAAATTTTTCTTTTTAAAATTTAGCAGGACCTACGCAAAACGAATTTATGTAAAAAAATATCTTTTAAATAATACAGACTTTTAAAAATAGGTGAGTTTCGGTAAAACGACTTTTTGAAGAGTCATTCTATCAAAACTCACCTGTATCTTTTCGACAAAGACTCAAATTCAGTTTATTTTTGTTTTTGAAATTTAGCAGGACCTACGCAAAACGAATTTATGTAAAAAATATCTTTTAAATAATACAGACTTTTAAAAATAGGTAAATTTCGGTAAAACGACTTTTTGAAGAGTCATTCTATTAAAACTCACCTGTATCTTTCTGACAAAGACTTAAATTCAGTTTATTTTTGTTTTTAAAATTTAGCAGGACCTACGCAAAACGAATTTATGTAAAAAAATATCTTTTAAATAATACAGACTTTTAAAAATAGGTGAGTTTTGATAGAATGACTTTTTAAAAAGTCGTTTTACCGAAACTCACTTATTTTTAAAAGTCTGTATTATTTAAAAGATATTTTTTTACATAAATTCGTTTTGCGTAGGTCTTGCTAAATTTTAAAAACAAAAATAAATTGAATTTTAGTCTTTGTTGAAAAGATACATGTGAGTTTTGGCAAAACGACTTTTTGAAGAGTCGTTTTGCTCATCTATTTTTAAAAGTCTGTATTATTTAAGAGATACTTTTTTACATAAATTTATTTTTAGTAGGTCCTGTTAAATTTTAAAAACAAAAATGAACTGAATTTCAGTCTTTGTCTAAAAGATACATATGAGTTTCGGTAAAACGACTTTTTAAAGAGTCGTTTTACGGAAACTTACCTATTTTTAAAAGTTTGTATTAACGACTTTTTGAAGAGTCGTTTTACCAAAGTAGGAGTAAGAGGAGTCAGATTTTTTCGAAGGAGTAGGAGTAGCAAAAATATTTATTACTCCTTTCTTCTCTAATGCATTATTAGGTTGCCATACTGACTGAATTTTTAGAACATTGTAATTGAAAAACTGGGATTGATTGTACATAAGTGAAGACTTTTTTTTCTTAGTCTTCACCTTAAATTTGGGACAAAAATAGAAATTTTGGACACTGATTGAAAGCAATGATGACCTTGTTTCTTAGCCTTTTGCTCTTTACCTATTACGCTAAAAATGGTTGCAATTCACCAGTGATGACCTTACAAAAATGGGGATCGGTGCAAGAAAAGTAAGGGAGGCCACTATTTAGTGTTCCAAGGCAACGAAATCTCTAAAAAAAGGTTGTTGTCATAGGGGGAGCTGCAATTTTTAGTGTATGAAAACAAAGTGGCCTCTAAAAAAAAGGTCTTAAATTTAGGGGAGCCACTGTCAGTGCTTCAAAGCATTGTGATGCCTAAAAAAATGGTTGTTTTATCTGGAGGGACACTTTTTGGTGTGTCAAAACAATGTTATCTCTAAAAGAAATATTTTCATTATTGGGGGCACTGTTAAGTGTTCCAAATCAGTGTGGTCACCAAAAAAATAATCATTGTTTTAGGAGGGGCCACTTTTTAGTGCTCAAAACAAAGTTATCTCTGAAAAAAAAGCTTTATTTTAGACATGCCACCGACGTTGGTGCTACTATGAAGAAATTGTGCAATATCTTGTGTAGGAGGAACAACTTTTTGATGTATTTTAGAAGGCGCGGTGCGGTCGCACCGTTCGCACCCTATTAAAGCCATCACTGGTTACAACCCTGTTAATTATAACAAAATTATGATTCCTTGAACGTCAATAAAATTTAGTCAAGATTGCAAAATTTTTTCGGCTGGTACAGCTATGAACCTTTACTACAAAACTAAAAAAGTGCTTTTTTAAAATTTTTTACCCTCACCAAAAATTTTCTGGTTTCATGTGTATTTCGTAAAAAACCTTTCCATAACTCAGAGCAAAAATTGCTTTCCATAGTGGTAGAATTAAATTAACTTAATCAAATGGGGATAGATGGGCATACAACATTTTTAAAATGGTAAACCGGGACCTTTATCAAAAGAAAAAAATTGGTTCCTAAAAAGTACTGTTCTCTAATTTAAAAAAATCTTCTTTTAAAATTGAAAATACCGGGACATAATGGGCAGGCGGACGCCGGGACAAGGCTCTAAAAATTGGGACTGTCCCAGCTAAATGGGACGTATGGTAATCCTAGGGATAGATATCCTACTTTACAGCTTTATATTATCGGTACCTTCAAATACTACAGGAGCCTCATGGAGCCACAGTGTAAACTTTAAATACTACAGGAGCCGCATGGGGACCCTTTAAATATAGTCTAGAGATACATGGAGCCGCATGGAGACCTTTAAAATATTGTTTACAGATGCATGGAACCGCATGGAGCGGCAGGGTAAACTAAAAATACTACATGAGCCGCACCGATACCTTAAAAATAAGATTGGGAGCTACATGAAGTCGCATGGTGCCACAGGGTAAACTAAAAATACTACAGGAGCTGCATCGAGACGTTTAAAGTATTGTTTAGAGATGCATGGAACCGCATGGAGCCACGGTGTAAACTGAAAATACGACAGGAGCCGCATAAAGACCTTTTAAAAAGAGTCTAGAGATGAATGGAGCCGCATGAAGACCTTTAAAATAAGTCTACAAATGCATGGAGCCATTGGCTATAAATAAAAACTAAAAGACCAAAATAAAAATATTCAACAGGACCACGATATCTTGCATCTCCGTTAGCAGGTAATTTTTTAATCCATTTTTTGATCACAAAATTATAAGACTTAATACGGTACAACCCAGAAAAAATGTTGGAAAAAAATCGGACAAATGCAGCAAAAACGACCGCATCGAACAATAAACAAACAAAATAAAGAATGTTGTGTATTTTAAACACTCTTTAAATTGAAATCTTATTTTAAAAACTTTTGTTGAGAAAAATTGTCGCTCTTACCAATGCATCTCAACCTTTCGTGGCGACCCAAATTTTAAGCAAAAATAGACAGCAAAGCTTTGGCGACCTAATCTTTTTTACAGACTTTATTGCAAGCATAAAAATCTCTATTTTTGTCCCAAAAACGTTGAGATCTCTAAAAAAAAAAGCATTCACTTTGAATCTGTCTCGGATTTCTAAATTTCCTTTCTAAAAAGTGATTTAACTTTTACATAACTACAATAGTCGGTCGGTGACTACAATAGTACAATAGTCAACTACAATAGTCGGTGACCCACTTTTGGGTCGCGACCCAGAGGTTGAAAAGCACTGCTTTATACTTTCAGTCTGATAAAATATATTTGTTTACCTTTTGTGACTCATTTCACCCTTTTCATATAGCCTGCCACCCTCTTTGCGCTCTGTTTAATGTAAATATACTGTATGTAATATTAATGTAAAAAGATAAAAAGTATTGCACAAATTATCGTTGCGACTTTTACAAAAATAGTTCACGGAGGTAGGGACGTCCAGGTTTAGAAGCGCTGAGATAAAATGTGGCTTATGTTATAATATGATTGCTATTATCATTATTATTCAATTTTATTTTTATCTCTGTTTATTCTCCTGACTTGACGAAAAAGTCAGAGGCGCTATACTTTAGGCAACTCTCAAGCAATTACCCCGACCTGCTTCCGGATAGGCAAAGATACTGCTGTGTGGTTGAAATTTGTTATTTCTTTTCTAGTTTATATTTCGAAATATGACTTGAATTTAAAGCAGCTTGTTGCTGAGACCGTCTCAAACCATGCATCTCTAAACTATTTTAAAAAGATCTATGTGGCTCCTGCAATATTTGAATTACGCCCCACGGCTTCATGCGTTTGTAGACAAATTTTTAAGGTCTCCATGCAGCATCTCTAGACCACCTTTTAGATGTCTGCATACGGCTGTGACGACTGCGAGGCTCGAACCGAATTTTTTGTTTGTGTTCTTTGATAATTATTTTAACTGCGTTTTTTTCTTCGTTTCTTTTCATTTTCTGTGTTATTTCAGAAGGATTAAGTTCTATTATTTATTTTGTTAAATTAAGAAACAAGAGATAACATACAAGGTGAGGCAACAGAACAACGGTGTGGTTTATCTTCGAATGTCACGATAGGATCAAAATTAAACATTAAGAGCTGTTGTTTGATTGGCTTTTGTAAAAAAGCTAGAATAAGCATAAGAATAGAACGAACACGCAATAGGTAGCAACGGCCTTTTACCTTTCACAGTTAGACAAAATAAAATAACAAAAAATTACAATTACTACACACAGTGGTGGATATTGGGTGAGGCGAATGAGGCAGTTGCCTCGGGCCCCCTCGAAAATAGCTCATATGATCTAATTTTGCTGTATATATTTTTTTAGAGATCATTATGAAGTTCGGACGAAAAGTGGGAAATACGAGATCGATACAAAGTGAAGACCTTTTTTTTAGAGATTACTTTAATTTTGGGAAAAAAATACCGAAAAGTGAGATCACATTGAAGTGAAGAACTTTTTGATTTTAGGAGAAAAAAGGGAAATACGAGATCAAAGCCATATTTTTTTTTAAAGAACATCAAGTTTTGGAAATCTTTGCCTCGGGCCCCGAACTTTGAATATCCACCACTGGCTACACTGCTCCTGCAGTATTTGAAGTTTATTCAGCGGCTCTATGCTTGTCCAAACAACTTTTTAGAAGTCTTCATTCGGCTTCTGTGGCATTTGAAGTGTAATCTGCGTCGTCATGCGACTTCATGCATCTTTATACCATATTTTGTAGATTCCCATTCGACTCCTGCAGTATTTGAAGTTGACACTGTTACTCCATGCGCCCCCATACATTTCTACACATTATTCTAAAGGTTTTCATGGGGCTCCATGCATCCCTAAACAACATTTTAAAGGTCTCCATACGGTTTTTATAGTATTTAAATTGTAATATGCGGCTCCATGCATCTCTGAACATAATTTTAAAGGGTTTCCATGCGGTTCCTGCAGTATTTATTGTTAACATTGTGACTCCATGCGGTTTCATTCATCTCTAAACATAATTTTAAAGGTCTCCATGCGGCTCCTACAGTATTTAAAGTGTAGTCTGCGGCTCCATGCATCTCTAAACATAATTTCAAAAGTCTCCATGCGGCTCTAAACCACTTTTAAAGGTCTCGATGCGGCTTCTGTAGTATTTTCAATTTACCCAGTGGATCCATGCATCTCCAAACTATATTTAAATAGTCTCCATTTAGCTCCTGTAATATTTGAAGTTAACACTGTGGCTCCATACGGCTGCAAATTTTATTTTAAAGATCTCCATCCGGCTTCAAACCTTATTTTAAAGGGTCTCCATGCGGCTCCTGTAGTATTTGTGCCACCATGCGGCTCGATGTGGTTCTATGCAATTCTAAAAAATATTTTAAAAGTCTCCATGCGACTTCATGCATTTCTAGACTTTATTTAAATAGTCTCCATGCAGCTCTTGTAATATTCGAAGTTAACGCTGTGGCTCCATACGGCTCCAAACTTTATTTTAAAGACCTTCATGCCGCTTCAAATCTTATTTTAAAGGGTCTCCATGCGGCTTTTGTAGTATTGAAGTGTACTCTGTGCCTCCATGCGGCTGCTGTAGTATTGTCAGTTTACCCTGTGGCTCATCCATGCGGTTCCATGCATCTCTAAACAATATTTTAAAGCTCTCCATGTGGCTTCATGCATCTCTAGACTTTATTTAAAAAGTGTTCATATGGCAGCTGTAGCATTTGAAGTTTACACTGTGGCTCCATGCGGCTCCATCCAGCTCCATATGCATCTCTAGACTTTATTTAAAGAATTTTCATGCGGCTCCTGTAGTATTTAAAATTTACACTGTGACCCCATGCGGCTCCATGCATTTCAAGACCATATTTAAAGGATTTCCATGCAGCTCCTGCAGTATTTGGAGTTTACATTGTGGCTTCATTAGGCTCCATGTAGCTCCATGCATCTCTAGACTATATTCTAAGGATCTACATGCGACTCCTGTAGTATTTGAAGTTTACACTACAATATTCAGGGCGTGGAACCGTTTAAAATGACGTTCAATTCAGGTTCAGGTTCGACAAATTTTTTTCGGATGCAGTTCCGGCTCGGGTTTAGCAAAAAAATTTTTTTCGGGTTTATTTCCGGTTCAAGTTCAGCAATTTTTTTTAGAATTTTATTTCCTGTTCAGCTCCGGTTTGGGTTTGCAATATATCTTTTTTGTCTGTTTCGGACAAGCGTTAGGACTGTAAACATGACTTGTAACCTGATGTCATCATGGGTGTCGGCAGACGCGCTTCTTGGAGGAGTGACGGCAAACAGTTGCAAACCCAAAAAATATTTTAAAAAAATTCTGATACAGGTTTTAAAAAACTTAAAAATTAAACTAATTCGCCGCCTGAGTCTTGGTTGTATAACCAAGTCTTACTAACAGGGATGTGCCGTCGGGGGAGGCAGTGTCTTACCTGTGGAAATCAAATAAAGCAGAAATAAAATTTAAAATCGCAGTCTTTGCAAAATAAATGCAACTTGCTATTAGTTGAAAAAAATTGGTAAAAATTAATAATGTACGTACTTGTAGTATATAGTTTAACTAATTTTGCTCTTTAATCCCAATTTTTGACCGTTTAATCGTTGTATTTTCAGCGCTTTCATCATTTCGTCAAGCGTTCTTGTCAATAAAATCGCTAATACATGCTAGTGAGGCAACTTTAAGATTGCTTCACTTCAGATAAAAAAAGAAACAAAAGTGACACAATATACCGCTTTTTTGTCTTTTAATGAAAATATCTGTTGAAATGAAAAAAATTTCAGGCATGCTGCAATTGTGACATCCTAGACTAGAAAAAACTTTTTTCTTACTCCAGACATTTGTTAACTCAAAATAAAGCAATTTTTTCTCAGTAAGTCGGAATGCACGCATTGTGCAACTGCAAAGCCACAAAATTATTGTAAGTTTTAGGAACGGAAGATCTTTTAGTATCTAAAGCTAAGAAATTTTCCAAGATTAAGCTTTCAATCTAATTTTGGTATATTTATAATTCAGTGTTTAAACCTCAATTTTTGGTAGCAATTTTATATTTATAACATACATTTCTAACTAACATTAATTCATAAACTAACCTTTACCTTATATTTATAACATACATTTCTAACTAACATTAATTCATAAACTATCCTTTACCTTAACTTGTAAAAACTGTTAGGGAAATTTTTTACTTTCAATGTGAAGACAATTGAAACTGATGAAACAATTGCCATTGTGAACGACAATAGCCCTTCAACTTTTAGTATGAAAATGTAGAATATCCGGCTGTATCTTTTGGACGACCGTCGTCTTACAAAGTACTCTTATGCTTATTATGTCTGAGGGTGACCGTGACAGTGAACATCGAAAACTGTATAGTCAGTGATGGCCTTACAAAAAGGGGGGCACTATTTAGTGTTCCAAGGCAAAGCAATCTCTAAAAAAAGGTTATTGTTACGGGGAAGCCACTTTTTAGTATCAAAAAAAAGTGATCTCTAAAAAAAGAGCTAAAAAAATGATCTCAAAAAAAATTTTATTTTAGGGGGCATTATTGAGTGGTCCAAAATAGTTTGATTTCTAATAAAAAGTCATCATTTTAGGAAGGGGCCACTTTTTTGTGTATCGAAACGAAGTTATCTCTAAAAAAAAGATTTTTTATTCTGTATTTTAGATCGTCCTGCCGCTCCGTTCGCATCCTATTAAAGCCATCACTATGTATAGGTCATTTCTGCTGTCTCCATTAAATAAGTGCATAAATAATTCGAAATATACGTAATTTCAATTGAATTTAATTGACCAAGTTTCAAGTTAATTTGAGCCAGTAATTCTTACAAATGAGACGGCTTTCTTAAAGAGAGTTTAAAAAATTCAGGGGCGTCAGTTTTAATTATATAGTTTTAACAATGTATTTTTGCTCCAACTTCAAAAATATTATTTGCTCTAATTAAATATGCATGAGTTGTTTTGTCCTCCATTTAAAAAAAATACTTTTTAGTCCTCTCTCCACGATTTTTGTTTTTTTTATACCACGACGTTATTTTTTACTTCACGAAAATAAATTTTTTAGGAGACACCGAAAAATTTAAATCTTTAGGACTTCTTAGGTCAACACACAATCTAAAGTTTTTCGGCCACCTTCTAAAGATATCTTTTGGAGGTGATGGTTGTATCAAAAAAGTAGATTATCTGCCTTAAAATTTAAGGATTTAAGTCTTCTTCGCCCCTGGATCTGATCATGAAAGCTTTAGCCAGCACATGAAATTGAAGGCTCTCATTTATTATAATCAAATTTCTTAAGAATTAAAACCTGAAGAACTGATTTGTCTCTAAATAAACAAATTTCACCATTCTAATGTTAAGGAAAACTAAAAAATTTTGCAAGTTTTTCATAAACAGAACATTTTTATCGGCGGCAGGGTGGTCTAGTGTTTAAAGCGCCATGGTTGTGATCGACACAGGCTGGATTCAAAAGCTACTCGCGCCATTTTGTTGTGTCCTTGGGAAAAACACTTTACGGCACTTTCCCCTGCTTGATGGTCTTGGCAAGCAATAAAACTACTACTAACATTATTTTAAAAAATTAGTGCCTGATCAACCACAAGCTTCACGGCACGTCACTGCTTACCGATAATTTTAAATAAAATAAATATACAGTAATGATCTTGCGAGCGCCAAAAGCGAAAACGGAAGTTTTTTGTTGTTTCCTGATTTCAAAACGTTCGAATTGATTGTGTTTATAGGTTATGAGTATATATAAATCTTTCTTGGACTAGCCACTGACACACCTAACTAAGAATTTTTTGATACTTTTTTAGTGCCGGCCCTCACGCAGAAGGTTTACTAGTTATGAGACGTTATTAAGGCTCATTTCTACTAGGCCTACAAGCGTAGATTGGAGTATTTTTTGTTTTTTTATTGATTTTTTTGGTTCGCTTTGCGCCTAAGCGCGGAAAGAACTAAAAAATTAATATAACATACAAGAATACTTCTTTCCACGCTGGTAGTGAAAATGGGTTTTTATTTTAGGTAATTTATACTTTTAAAATTTTAAACAAATTAAACATTTAGCCAGTTAAGTTTATAATAATAAAAAAATTGACGCATAAGGGCTTATTTCCCTACAAGCGTGAAATGGAGTATTCTTTGCTTGTTTTTCTGAATTTTTTTGCTTCGCTTAGATTTTTAAGCGCGGAAAGATGATTAAAAGAAACAAATAATGCTCTATTCCACGCTCGTAGTGGAAACGAGCCTTAACTTTCAAGGGTCTTTAATGCATATTTATATATTATTTCGTAAAATTTGAAATTCGAAAAGGCAAGCATCGCTTTTGCTCTCCCTGGCATACGTTCATGTATCTAGCGTACATTAGTTTGCTTTATTTCTTGCCTGAAAAAGTTGTTTACGACGTTTCTTTATTGCCACACAACAGATATCGTTGCAGCGGTCTTACGTAGGTATAAGATATATATATACACAGGCTGGACCATAAGTTTCTATAAATTTGAGAATGTGTAATGTGTATTCTTTTTATATTTCAGACACCCTAGACCAGTAGTTCTCAAAAGTTTTTGCTACATTCCTCTTTCCTTTCAGGACTTGGGTCATTTCCCTTTTTTAAAAAAATACCTCAATGATCAAAGTGAAGAATTTTTTTGTCTTCATCCAAATTTATGACTCAAATTCTAGTTATCCCAGAAAATTCAAAAATTAACATTCAACTTTGAATCTTTCTCAGATTTCTCAATTTTTATTTATTTTATTTCATCTCTATATTTACCTTTCTGACTCGCAGAAAAAAGCATCACAACACAATAGATAGGGCAAGCAATTAACCCAACCTGCTTCTGGAATGCCCAGATATTGCTGTCTGATTGAAATTTTTTTATTTTTTGTTTTAGTCAAACAGAGATATGCATAAGCGTACCAGCCAAAAAATATTTGTGGGGGTAATGAAGTTTTGTCCAAATTTTGTGACGTTCGCCTAAATCATGATTTTCTAGCACATTACGGATAGGACAAAAAAATTGTCTGAGATTCTCGAACCAGGAACAAATTTTGTCCTAAAATCATGGTGATCTCGCTAAAAATAAAAGGGTCTTCACTTGAATTCAGTCTCATATTTTTCAATTTTCGTCCCGAAAGCAAGGTATTCTCTAAAAAAAAAAGGTTTTCACCTAAATTTGGTAACTATTTTTTGCAGTTGATTATTATCACTGCCCTAAAATTTCTGACTTTGCCCAAATTTTCCATATCGCTGCCCGAAAAATTATGGTTTTGTTCAAATATTTTCTGGTCACTGCCCGAAAAATTTCAATTTTGCTTAAATCTTAGAAACTTGGGGGAAATTTCCCCCCTGCCCCCCGGCAGGTACGGCTATGGAGATATGACTGAATTTGGAATTGCTTGCCAAGTCTGCCAAGCAAGCAAAGGAAAGTGCCATAAAGTGTCTTTCCCAAGAACACAACAGAATGGCGCAAGTAGGTTTTAAACTGAGATCGTGTTGATCACAATCACAGTGCTCTAACCACTCGACCACACTGCCCATATTTTCTTCCCTAAAAAGTAGTAAGGCAAAGTGAGGCGTGTTGTCACAGTTTTAGGATTTTTAACATTGTGCTTTTACTAGTTGATATAGCAATGATTTTGCCATAGCGTTTTATTCTTACCTATGCACCCTCTGCAATGGCAGCAAAATAATTTCTCGATTCCAAACACCTTTTCACAAAAACAAAATTTAAAAAAATATTTTTTTGTGACAATTTGCCCCATGCCGGGGCGAGTCGTCACAGAGCAAGGGGCGTGTTGTCACATAATATTTCCCACCCTTTAAAAGACTTAATAAAAGAAAACTGCAATGTTTTAAACGAAATATTATTGAAGGATTAAATGAACCAATCAAAAACAAGCAATAAATCAAATATTGTCCCTGTAAAACAAATTATGTGTATAACAAGCGTTTTTGCAAAAATGTTAACCTTTATTCAACATAAAAATGTTGAAGACGTTCGCAATCGAATTTAAACTGTTCAGCACTTCTCAAAGTAGTGCCACATTTCGGTTGTGGTAGAACAAAAAACCACATCTTTTATTTTATGTGTACCAGTGTCTTCAACATCAGGAAAACAAAACCTGTTTCCTTTTTTGTAAATTTCATTCGAGTCATAAATGTTGTATGAATTTCTTTTTCTTTTTTTATCCATCTCCATCATTTGGCCAATATAAAATTTTTCTGTCGATTTGGTAGTAAATCGGACCAGGATATAATCATCTACCTTTACATCACATATTTGCAATTGTTTGGAAAATGAAAACACTCGGAGTTGTCAGATTGCTCGGCACTGACACCTGTGACAACTGTGACAACTCACCCCAACCCAGCCATCTTGATAAAATTGCAAATGGCGACTGGTAGACGCATGCTATTAGTGCCTAGACTTTCAGCTAAATTCTTAATATACTAAGGCAGGGTGGTCCAACTTCTGCACTCTTGTGGGCCACTTTTCAAAATTATTCGAGTTTGCGGGCCTCAGTCGGCTAAAAATTCCTATTTTCGTTCCAAAATCAGGGTGTTCTCTAAAAAAAAAAAAAAAAAAGGTCTTCACTTGGAATCGGTCTCCAAAATTCCTATTTTGGCGCAAAATCATAGCGTTCTCCAAAAAAAAATTACGGCTGCTGCTTCTGATCGACAAGACTTGTGCAAAATTGATATGCGGCATGCGGCCCGCGAGCCCGTAGTTGGACCACGCTGTTATAGAAGATTGCCGCTACTTATGATCGACAAGACTTGAATTGTGCAAAATTGTTCCGCGGGCCGCACAAAATGGGCCCGTAGTTGGACCACGCTGTACTAAGGTATAAAACTGACATTATACTTCTGTCCACGTTGCTTTTATCTAGACAAAACTCAATTTCCAAACGTTAGCAAAATATACATCACGTGCAAAATTTATGATGATTTTTCAGTTTAGCACTGAAGCTGCGTATTTTTTTTGCAAACAGAAACTTAAAATGAAGATGGCGGGAAAAGATGTTACTACAACAAAAATAGTCTCCAAACAGTTAATTGAAGTAGGAAAAAACTTGCTGTGACAACACGCCCCATGTGACAACTCGCCCTACTTTGCCTTAATTCCAAAAAACGTTTCACTTTGAAGTACCAATTTTTTTGCCTCGCTTACATTGTACTGAAAGTTTTAAATTCCTCCGTAGGAAGCCAAGTGGCTCACTTTGAGAAACATTTCCCTAGACAATGCGTTTGACAAAAAAGCAACGAATTGAAATTATCCTGATGGCTGGATCGGGAAGCAGTCGTATGATTGCACGAAATTTTAACAGAAAACATGGAATGGCACTTGAAGGCCATGGTGTGCCAGGTAAAGATACGGGATATAGATTATCTCAAGGAACGTATCATCACCGCCATTACAGGCATAATTTCACCTGTGCTAATGCGTGTTCATCAACAGTGGAAAACACGTATCAATATGTATATTCAAAACAATGGTGATCATATAGAGCACATTATAAAATAAAAACTTGTTCAATATAGAATGTCTATTTTTTCTATGTATGGAAACTTATGGCCCACCCTGCAGTATATTGCAGGAGTAAATCTATCTTTCCCGCAGAGTGCTCAATGAAAAAATGAAAGTAATTTAATACAAGAAGATTATTTAAAAACCAGAGCAATTATTTAAAATAATTTAAATTTAATTTTAAAATAATTTAATAAGCAATAATTTAAAAATCAGAGCAATTTAATACATTCAACATTATTGTATTATATACATATACTGTAGTACTATATACAGTACATAACACTGTTGGAAAACGTACTGAATTGGTCAATAAGTGTCGGCATAAAAATAAATATAAATTGATTAACGCCCAACTTAAACTGTGATTTTTTTTATTTTTCGCCGTGTACAACGTTCTACCTTAGCCGATACTTCTTCTTCTCCTTTCAGCCTTTCCCTTCAGTCAGGGGTGGCCACAGCGTATCATCATTCTCCACATCTTTCTGTCTTCAACTTACAGGAATAAATCTTGTTCAGCTCAACATTAACCCTGTTGAATTTCATTTGATTCGACTATGTAGTTTCTGTAATATTTACATGTCAGATAATGTCAAATTTTTTGAAACAGACTGCATATATATAGTAGCGTGCGGTGACCTCTGAGACTGGTCATGCAACTGGCATGCCAAAAGCTGGTCATGCAATTAGGTATTTTTTGGGTAGTTAATGGGTAGGACATGCAATATTTTCTGGATAGCAAAAAGAATTCTGTGTGAGATTCTAAAACATAAACCGATTATTGTCCCTAAACTATGGTGTTCTCTAAAAAAATGTCATCACTTCCAATCAGTCGCAAACTTTTTACTTTTCGTCCTATTTAAAATTGTGGTGTTCTCTAAAAAAAAAATCATCACCTCAAAGCATTGCCGGACTTTGCAATTTTTATCCTAATTTTACATTGATCTCCAAAACAAAACGTCATCACTCATTGCAGGATTTTTTCATTTTCTCCTAATTTTGTAGTGATCTCTAAAAAAAAAAGGTCTTCGTCTCGGATCGCCCTCAAATTTCTCTAATTTAATCCCAAACCAATAACCTTTCTCATTAAATTAATAAGTATATATCGTATACTTCATCGCGCAAAAATTTGTCATGCAATCCCTACAAATTTGGTCATGCAACGCATGACTTGCATAACCTGACTGCACACCACTGCTATATAAGTTTGTATATACTACTAATGGAGTAAAAGTTTAACGATTAATTTGAATTCTTCGGTTTTTTATTCAATAGTTTCGCTTTTATTCAACTTTTGACACAGAATATCCGTTTCAGCGGTCACATTAACAGATATACAATAGCCTATATATAAAACCCAGCAGAAAGCAACAAAATTAGAAAAATAATTTTCTAATTTCTTTGCTGACTTTATTTCTCGTTAGTCACTAATTTACCTTTTTTTTGTTGTACTGAACACGTTTTTTCCCAGACAAGTTTTATTGTGACGTTGAATTGAGAGCTAGATTTTTTATTCACTATTTCACTTAATGCTTTTTTTCTCAGACAAGGCTGAATTGTGTCGTAGCGCTCAGAGTTACATTGTGAACAAAAAAATTGTGGCCACTTCAAGGGGGGAGCGTCACTTGACCGACAAAAATGAATTATCCAAAAACACCACTTGACCGACACAACAGCATGATAACAGCTGCTGTTAGACAACTAATTGTTTTGGAAAATTTCCTTTGTTGTCGGTCAACTATTTGTTTGAAGAATTTCCACAAATTTTGTCGGTAGAGTGACGTCGCCCCTTTTAGGACAAAATTTTGATTCTGATTCTTCTACAAAAAGATTTGTGCTTCAAACGGTTGTACCGGACTCACTTAAAATAAAGTTACGGTTTAGGTTCAGTAATTTTTTTTACGGGCTTAGCTACGGTTCAGGTTTAGCAAATTTTATATTTAGGGTTTCAGTTCTGGTTCAGGTTGAATTTTTTGTTTTTATCTCCATATTTATCCTCCTGACTCGCAAAAAAGCGACGGAGGCTCTATACATAGGGTAAGCAATTATCCCGACCTGCTTCCGGAGGTGCCAAGATATTGCTGTCCACTAGTAATTTAGTAGAGATATTACTGTGATTTAAAACTGCTTGCCAAGACCATCAAGCAGGGGAAAGTGCCGCAAAGTGTCTTTCCCAAGGACACAACAGAATGGCGCAAGTGGGTTTTGAACCGAGACCAGTTCAGCAAATTTTATTTTTTCGGGTTCAGTTCCGGCTCAGGTTCATAAAATAATAACGGTTAATACGGGTTTACGGATCCGGTTCGGGTCCGGTTCGGGTTCGGTTCGACGCCCTGTTTATATTATTACTCAATTTTACTAGTAGGATATCTGCGTATTATTGTATAATGATAAATTAAAAGAAAAACTAATTCACATTTTCTAATTTGTAAATTTGCGTCACCCTTTTGACGTTTGTCAGCAGTAATATGGCGGTGCGGAAAGGAGGGCCACTGGCAAACGCGATTAAAACGGTTGGGGTTCCAAACCCACTCACGTCAATCTTTCGAGTTCTTTGCTTTACGGTATGCTTGAAGGTATTTATGGCACTTAGCTTGGCGGTCTCAACAAGCAGCTCCAAATGTCAATCATATTTCTAATAAAAAAGAAAAAATAATCTGCTGTATATCACAATTTTAACCGGACAGCAATATCTTGACATCTCTGAAAGTAGGTCGGATAATTGCTTGACGTTTGCAACAGGAATTTTGCCTCCGATGTTTTACTTGGAATCAGAAAGATAAATAGATATAAAGTAAAAATAAATGCATATTTGTGAATTATTTTTACTCAATTCAAAACTTATCTTTAGTGTAACAATATGTAAGATAATGAGATTAAATAATGAGTGTAACAAGTTTTTTTTTACCCAATTTGTGCATAAAATATGGACAGAAGCATCTTAGAAACCTATGGACAGGGTGTTTAAAAAATTTTAAACAATTACACATCTTGAAAATTAGTGGTATACAAAAACCAAGTAAGTTTTCAACATAATTTTATTGATTAATGATGTTATTGTTGCTCTTCCTCCAAGGCTATCCTGAAGGAGCCATCTTTTAACACTCTGAAGAAGCCATTCTAGACCTCATTCTTAGATGACTTTTGCTGCTTGCAAAAGTTTTTCCATAGACTAATGGTGTGTTGTTGTAGGTAAAAATGGGATAAGTTCTATGTGTGTGTTAAGTATAGCGAGCATTGTGAAATGTTAGTATCAATATTTAATATGTGTAGGTAACTTTGCAAAAACTGAGATTTTGTTTTGTTGTAAAGTTTTGTACTGGCCAGTTTTGTACACATATAATATGGTACTGCTTGTACAGCAAAATTAATGTCATGTTGTGTGATGTTAGTAATTTGATTTTTTTTTTAAGTAATGTGAGATGATGGTAGTGTGAAAGTGTTTGAGGGTTTCTTTACATTTCTCAGGTGTTATTTTTGGATCTAAAATAATGATGTTAGTGTGCTCGTTGTTGTTAAACATTGTATTTAATGTTTCTGAGTGGATATGAATGTGAATTAAGAAATAAGTTTATGTAAAGAATGTTTTTGTGTTTGATTCAGTTGTTTACGTTGTGTAACATGAAATTTGACATGGGTGCCCATCAGAAAGACGCTGGTTTCATCATGTAAGTGTTTAATGTTTGTGCCTTGTCTGCAGCTAACGGCAATGCCAAAAGATTGTTTTGAATGGTATACAGTTTTTTGATGCTGGTGTTCAAAATGTTTAATGTCATAGAGCTCTATATTAGAGTTGAAGTAATTGATTCAAATGTAATTAATTATATATATTATAAATGTAAATAAAACTTTAATTTTGTTTAAGTGTTATTGTAATTGCAATTAAAACTTTAATTGCAGGTAAAGATTAAACTCAAGGCACTATTTAATTTAAAGTTGTTAAACATAATTTGTAAGCTTTGTGCTTGACATATATTTTGGGATAATATATTTCTTAAAAAGTGTTTTTATCTTTGTCTCTGATAGCTATTTTTTGTTTGTAGTTTGTTCTATAATCCCAAAGTAAGTGAGAATTGTGTTTGTAATTGATTTTGTCAAGACCTTGTTTTTAGATGTTTGTTTTGTGTTTATGCATTTTATTGTTTTTGTGATTGTTCAGAGTAATGATTTGTGGGCACGTTCTGTTTTGTTTGCCTCTATGATTATGATGTTGAATAAACTTGCAAATATATAGATAAGTGAAGTGATTTGCATTGTTGTGATGTTCTTTAGAGATGAAAGTCCATTGGCATGCAATATTGCATTCACAGAATATTTGTTTACTGCATATACATTTGTGGTGTGGGGTCTGTGGGAAATGAGATCTTTAACACATTGTTTAATTGATGCCGAGTTGGCTTTTTGATAGTTTGTTATTGTTTTGGTGAAGTGAGAAATGCTGTTTTAGTTTTGTGATGTATGCTGAGGGTGGTGAGTAAGGGTAAATGATCTGATGTGAGTGAGTCTGAGATGATCTTTCAGCTGGGAAATCATGCAAGTTTGCTGCAATGTTAATGTAATGTTAAGTCGGTTACTGTGTTTGATTACTAGATGTATTGGAGTGTTTGTGTTTAGTGTGATGTGATTGGATTAAACAGGATGCTTTCAATCAATTTTCCTTGATGATCTTCAGTAGAAAAATACCTTAATGGCAAGGTAGTATTGAAATCAACTGTGATGATATTGTTTAGAAGATTTGTTATGATTATAAATGTGTAGAAGATAATTAATCCTCTTCTGTTTCTAATAGTTGGGTAAAATGCTAGGGTAAAATGCACATGTTTGCAATATGTATTGGATTGAAAATGAGAAGTGATATTTGATTCGCAGTGAGATAAGCATCACTGACGAGCTCTAACAAGAGCAAAACTCGAGTCTGGTGCTTCTCATTTTCAAAGCAGCTTGATTTGTAATCAAAAATAAATCCTCGTGTTTGACTATATAATACAATAAAATGAAATTCTTCATTTGCTTGGCAAGTTCTAAGAGAGTAAGCATTTGCTTAACTGCTTGTCGGGTTATTCTTGGTCATGAGGTCGCCTTAAGCTGCAAATCCGAGAAATACTTATAGCTGCTTTGAGTCCATCTATTGTCGGGGTCCTGTGGTCTAGTGGGTATAGTAACCTGCGTGGAAGACTACAGGTCCTTGGTTTGATTCACAGTGAGATAAGCATCACTGACGAGCTCTAACAAGAGCCAAACTCAAGTCTGGTGCTTCTCATTTTCAAAGCAGCTCGATTTGTGATTAAAAAAGAGGTAGAGATTTAAATATATTGTATAATAACAAATCCATGTTGCTTAATCAACATTTTTGAAGTTATTTTTGTACTTACTGCTAGTAATGTTATAAATTTTCAGAAAAACAAGTGAAAAATTTTATGTTAATTAGTCCAGAACTTAAAAGTTTCTGTTTAATTATAATGAGATAATGTTTTGCAGATCATGACACCTGTTTTGAAAAAAGCAGTTGCTATTTTTCTATTCAAAGCAAATCTGTTCATGATGTTGATATAAACACTATTAATTCCTTTACTATTTCATCTCAATATCCAATTCTGAAATTAAAAAAAGTTGCTGTGGTTGGAAAAATGACTCGGTACGAGTTTGAAAAGCGCAGATATGAAGGTTTTACTGATGAACAGTTCAAGCATGCTGTAGGTGTACTGTATTTATTAATAAATTGAATGTTATTAGTTGTTATTGCATGATTTCAATTTAATTTTTTGCAATAGTTTCTACTTACGTTAATTTATTGTTTTGTTTTATTTTCAGGTTTTTAATTTTTAGCACTATTTGCCACAGTTTTTTAATATTATATTTATACAAATCTGTATCGTTACATATTTTTAATCATATTGCCAATAATTTTACTTTTAAACAAGGTCATTGTTTAATAAACTGATATTTGTTAAACTTATTGTTGCAATAAAATTATTTTTTATATTTGAAATAAATTAACAAAATCTAATTTACATTTTTTGTTGTTAGCTTGCAGTCAGAGGATCCAACTATGAAATTTTACTTGAAAAACACAAAAAGCATAATCTTGCATTAACAAGAATAATAAATGTTTTAAAAAAAAGAGGAATGGAGTATCGCATTTATACAAGAGGGCACATGAATTATTCAAAGGTTAAATACAATTTTATATTTAAATTAGCAGTATTTTTAGCAAGCAATTATTCAAGTTTTATTTCAGTTTAGCAGCATGTATTTTGATTGTTAATATATTTTCTATTGTTTTTTTTGTAGGAATTATTTTTTGTCTTGTTTTTCTACCAGGTGCAGGGAATTGTGTTATTTTTTGGCATAGTTGTAATATTCATGGTTCCAAACTTGTCTGTAAAAGAAGGGGGTTGACATCAGGAAGAGCATCTGGCTGTAAAACCATTGCTAGTTTAATGCATGCAACAAATTTAAGTTAAAAAGATAAGGTATTTTTTCTTTTCATGGACCCCTTGTGTATCAAGGTAACGGTGCACAACCTGCGGCCGTCGGTGCGAAATAATGCAGCCGTCAAATATAATTCAAAATATACAGCTTGGCAGCCATATGAGCATACAATGAGTGTTTTTTGAAGCCCTTTGTCCAGTCAATTTTGGCAGAAGTCAAAAACAAATTTGATGTGAAGGCCCTTTTTTCTTTGATTTTTATCTTGTTTGGCCTGCGTAAAGATTTTGAGTGGCCTGCACAGTGTTTTTTGGAGCCCTCTGTCACTATGATTTTGATTTTGGTGCAAAAAGTAGCAAATCAGAGACTGATTTCAGGTGAAGACTTTTTTTTTTTAGAGATCATTATAATTTTGGTGCAAAAAGTAGCAAATTGGAGACTAATTTCAGGTAAAGACCTTTTTTTTTATCACTATAATTTTGATGCAAAAAGTGGGGTGTTTTCTTTGTATGGCCCGCCAATATATTTTGTGTGTCAAAATGGCCCTTGGCTCAAAAAGGTTGGACACTCCTGCACTAGGATGAAATAAAAAAGAAACTTGTAGGGAGGGAATTCCAGGTTAGTTTCACAAAAAAAAATTACTGGCAATAGATAATGGGGCGATAAAAGGAAAGTATCGAATTTTTCTTGACTCGATGGCTGTTGCAAGTTAAAACTAACTTTGTATTGCGACCAGCAATAACAAAAAGGTTGTGTGCCGTTGACCTAAGGGAAGAAACCTATCCTGTTAGGAAGTAGGGTGAGTTGGATGATAAGGTCTGTGAAACCCTTTTGGGAAACAGGACAGGCTGATGCAGCTATGCAAAAAACACAGGCAAAGCTTGGACTGGCTACTATCAATGTAGGTATGTTGGTGTAGCTTGGAGTAGAAATAATGGAAACAGTTGGAAGAGAGGATATAGATTCTCTGCAAAAAATAAGATAATAAAGTAAAGAAACCAAGTTTTTAATGGGAGGTGGTTTTGCATACAAAATGTATTGGAAAGGTAATCATGTGGGACCAGGAAGAGTTGCATTGATGGAGAAAAAAAACTTGATGAACTGTGTAATGGAAGTGAAATGATTAAGTACAAAGATGAACTGTGTAATGGAAGTGAAATGATTAAGTACAAAGATTACAGCATTCGAAATTGTTGTATTATAGAATTGAAAATAATATTTATCTATTATTTCAGTGTATAAGGAATGAAGGAGATAAGGATTGATTTCATAACTAATTAAGTGCAGAAGTAATGGCAAGAAATGGGGAGTGTATAATCATGCAAGATTTTAATGTGCAAGTGAATGGCTTTGAAAGAGTTTAACATGGTTATGGTTGGGGTCAACCAAACCAAAGGAGACTGAAAGGATTCTGAAACCAGCAGACAGCTTTGACATAGTTGCAGGAAATAAGTTATTTAAGAAAGATGATGAAAAGTTTATTACTTTCACGTCTGGATGCAATGTCATAAAGAAAAAGGATCTGAGGTCAGTTAAAGATGTTAAAATAATATCAAGTGAAGGTGTGGCAAATGGTTTGTTAGATAAAAAAGAAATGCCTTAAAGCAGGAGAATTAGTGAAATTTTACCTTAAAGGAAAGAGAGATGCTCAGTGTTGCATAAGCTTACAGAAGTGTGAAATTGTCAGAGCACTGAATGAAAGTTGTAGAAAGAACTTTTTAAAAGCAGCCGAGGAAGCAAGTTAAGATTGATAAAATCAAATTATATTCAAGCCTGGAAAAGGTGCAATAGATGTGATATTTTTTTTGTAAGACAAATGATAGAGAAATACAGGGTGGCAGGGAGGCAATTTTTTACAGTATTTTTAGGCTTGAAAAAAGCAATTGATCTAGTCCCTTGAGAAATGAGAAGTGATATAACGGATACTTTGATGGAAAGGTGTCATAAAAAGAGAGATTGCTTCCAAAATTAAAATGTACAAAAACTCATGGTCACTGGAAACAGTGAGATCAGATTGGTTTGGTATGAATGTTGGTGTAAACCAGGAATTGGTATTAAGTCTTTTTCTGTTTGCAGTTTTATTGGATAGGATAACTAAAGACCTAAGAGTTGAAATTTTGAAAGAAATCCTTTATGCTGATGACTTGATGCTTTTTAGAAACAGCTGGGAGTAGGTAGGAAAATATATTTGAGGTGGAAGAATGCTTTTGAAGAAAAAGGGTTAAAAGTTAATGTAGGTAAAACAAAAGCCTTTTGTATTGGAGAGAGTAATGCAAAAATTCACCAAGTATCCTTGTGCTACCTGTGGAAAAAGTTTTGGAGTTATAAGAAGTACTCAATACTTTAAGAAAGCTTGGCTAAGATAAAAATTTTTGAATGCAATATGTGTGAAACATACTAGGATGCTGCAGATTCCCTAAAAAAGTATAAACAGATGGAAAATAAGATTGAAAAAGTTTAAGACTTTTGGTATCTTGGAGATGTTCTGTGTACAAAAGGTGGAGTTTGAGAAGCAGTGACTGCAAAAATAGGAGCTAGGTGGAAAAAATTTAAGGATATTGCTTATATAAGAAGGATTTCTGAATAAAATTGAGGGGACTTGTATTTAAAATGTGCAATAGCCTATTGACATGCAAAATTAATTCGTTCCTGGATCAAGCTCGTATTTTGAGTTTCTCATGTTTTGAAAAAAGCAAAAAAAAACAATTTAAAGATTACTCAGCCACCTAGCAGAAGCATCTGAAAATTTTCATAACTTGGATTTTTGCTTGCATGTTGAACAATTTGTCCTCAAAAGACATCTTGTATCTCAAATTTTTCGTAAGTAAGCTATTTTGTATGTTGAAGAGCCAGTTGACCAAAGTGCAATGAGTAATGGAACAGAGTGCTGGCCAATAAATATGAAGAAGAATGGAATCCCCCTAATGAGAATGCTTCAAATGATATGTGATCTGGTAAGACACTAAAGGCCCGTTTCCACTACGAGCGTGGAAAAGAGCATTCTTTGTCTCTTTTATTGATCTTCGATTGAAGCGAGCGGTCAAAATTGAAGCGAGCGCAAAAAAAAGCAATAAAACAAACAAAGAATGCTTTTTTCCACGCTCGTAGTGGAAACGGGCCTTAAAGAATAAAGCAGAAAGTAAGCTAATATTAAAGATAATGGTGTTGAACCATTAAAGGAATTTTTAAGTCAAAAATTAAGATGATTTGGGCACATTGAAAGGATGAGCAAAGAAAAAGCTCCACCAATGGCTATGAAAATTATGATAAAAGGTGAAAAAAAAGAAAGACCTAAGAAGCAATGGATGGAGCTTGTAGAAGAAGAGGGTTGCCAAAAGAATAGACAAAGAAAAACAAGGGTGGAAACACAGCTGCAAGCAATAGCTAACCACTGCTAGCAGAAAAAACAAGTCGTGTATTCTTATTTGAGAACAAAAATAGTAAAAATAAATTGTAATATTCAATGAAATACACTTATTGGATCCTTAAAAATAAAAATTGGCATTCATAAAAAAAAATACAATATGCATGTACTACAAAGCTTTGTGTATTATTTGGTAAATCATCTATTTGTATGTTTGTCTGCCTGACCTTTAGAATCATTAAATTTAGAGCTACTGTCAAGCAATTACTCAAGCTTGCAAACAGATTTAAAGTTTTATTTGGGTTTTTAATTTTTATATAATGATATTACAAAAATTGGGAGTTGTTTTTTATGAAAACAAACATACATAAAGTGTCTCTTTCAAGAAAGTATAAATGAGGCACAAAGAGCATTATGGTCTTATGCTTAAGGCCCTTGCATTAAAGATTTTTCGTTTTACAACTTCACAATTAGATTTTATGATTCACATTTTGAAAAGCCCTGCTTTAGGCCACACTGCTCACAATGTTTCTTTTGATACTTTTCAAACAGCTATATACTGTAGAGCAGCCTGGACAACCATATGTGGCCCTAGGACAGGTGTAAAGATTCTCGGTGTTGATTTTAAGTAGCGTTTATATTGCAGTAAGTAAGGTTAAGTAGTACAAACTTAGTTTTCTCTTCAAAAAGCAATCTAAAAGATTCTCACTTGACTTTTAAAACTTTTACGGTTTTCACTTGAGGTTGAAAGTCAAAAACAACTTTTAGCTTTTCAATCTAGCTGTGGTATACTATACACGTTTAAATAATCTAAAATGTGGCCTAAAGGAGTCAAAAACCTGGACGGCCCTGCTGTAGAGTAAAGCAATTGCCTGTGCTGCCTTTCACTGTATTTTTTTTGTACTATTTTGATGCGCAACAAACAATTTGAAAATATTTTGGGCCAGTTGATTATTCTAAATAGCTTTTTTTATCAAGTTCAGACAAAATAAATAACCAAAAATATACATCTTTATCGGTTTGTTAGGCTAGTTTTGCTCACTAATTTTACTGCAAAGTTATTGTAAAGATAAAAATTTACAGAATTTTGCTTATTAAGGTTGAACATCAGTAAAAGATTGCATTTTGATTTAATTGTATTTTATTGCTGCAATGATTTTGCAAAGGATATTGCGAAGGATATTGAATGGGCAGATGCAGTTATTACCGCTGGAGGCGACGGCACGTTTTTATCTGCTGCCAGCAAAGTAACTGACAAAAGAAAACCTCTCATCGGCGTAAACACTGACCCGGAAAAGTAAGTCTGGAATGACGGCATTAATGTGTATATCGAAGAGGTCTAATCCTTTTGATATGATAAAATTGGATACGATGTTACGTTGTAAATTGGATACAATGTCCAATTTTAAATTCAATTCTACAATCCAATTTTCCGCAATCCAATTTCGCAATCCAATTTATCCAATCTAATTTTACAAGGACCTTTTTTTGGTCCTTTTTTTTGCATTCATTTCTTTAAAAGAACCAAACACGATTTCCCTATTTAATTTCGTTATTTTGGAAAACTCCTCATGGGCCACAGGTCGAACATCCCTGGTGTATTTGCAAGTGATATTTTTAACACTAAATTTTTTAAAATTATTTGAATGTTTTAGTGCTGTGTGCTATAATATCATGCAGTTTTTTTTGTTTGTAGATCGGAAGGTCATTTGTGTCTACCTCCAAAATATAGTACCAACCTTGAAGAAGCCTTGAATAAACTTGAAGAAGGAAAATTCAGGTACTTCAATTTAATTTGACTCTTTAAAGTTTTTTACAATTGATCCTACAAGACTAACAGACAATTTATTCACAGCTCTCTAAAGTTCTTTGCGTGTGTTAGGTTCATTTGTAAAAGTACTCATTACTCATTTAATACATATGATAAATTTCGACTATATATCTTTGTTCCTTTTTGTGATAGGTTTTCATTGTTTAACAGTTTAGAAACCAAAGCTATGTGATAACTAACATTACCATGTTGTACAATGTTTCGTCTATAAAAAGTCCACTAATTTCTTTTGTTTGTTTGCTTCAATCAATTGTAAACATGTCGTTGGGTTACCTTGTTATTTCCTGATTCTTTCACATAACATGCAGATGGTTGTATCGTCAGCGAATCAGAATAATCATGACTGGCACGGATGCTAATTTTCAGCCAATCGTAAATGGAGATATTCTACACGCACGAATGAAAGGACGAAGCAGCGTTTATGCCGATCAGCATGACGTCGTCGAAGATTCTAGTTAGTGTAAATTTTGATAGTTGAACTATTGAATTTACTAATTGATAATATTTCATACGAATCCTGTAATAGCTTGAGCCAGCATGTTGTCATTCAACTTTGACGCTAGCTACTGCTTTTGGCTACTTATAAGTGTTCTGATGAACCATTACCTTGTTTGCATCGTAGAAATTGGTAAGTTACGATCAGTATTTTCTTTTTCAAGCTTTTTAAAAAGTAACCCGAAGATGCTTTTTAAAGAATTCAAATTTCAAGATTATGTACCGTGCTTTTTCTTATAGAATTATAATGTGCCGAGATTGCTTTGCCGACGATTGTGTTTTTCAACTTGGGGTTGAGAGCCGCGTAAGAGCCGCCACAAAAGGTTGAGAAACATTGAGTTAGATATGCATAACTGCCGAGTATCTTGAGTTAAAAGAAAGTAGAAAACGAAAATGTTGCTGTTAATGAGTTTCTTCCGGAAACTTTTTAAATTTTTTATTTATTTTACAAAAAAAACTTTTATTGTCTTGCAACTAATTATTTGCTTGACTAAGATTTTTACAAACAAAAACGTGAAGACGAATTGTTTCAGAATCAAGTTTCGTCTCCCGTTGTTATAGCAAACAATTACCTGTGCTCGCGTTAAACGAAGTTTTCATCGGGGAGTCGCTTGCCTCCATGTGAGAGCTTGCCAAATGTGACGTAAAGGCGATCGTTCAGTGACTTGTTTTTAAAGACCGTCATACTACGAATTACGAATCGACGACGGGCCGTTTGAAAAGCAAAAGAGTTCCGGTCTTTGTGTCGCGACCGGAACCGGATCGACGGCATGGTCGTACAACATTTGTCGACTGTATCCCGGCGCCACTCGTTCCTTGCTCAAAATCGCTTTCAAGTGTCAGAATCACGAGAATTCTTTGCCTGACGACGACTTGGTCAAACAAGGTTGGTTTTATCATCGCCTATTTTTAATCGCTTTATTTGGTCTGGCATTTGTCTCTGCCATTTTTTTGTTGTCTCTTTTCCACTTTTAATTGGAAAAATACTTTGCACGTGACTTTTGTAGATGTTAATCGCAACGTAGTGAGTGGAATTGGTGGTTCAAATCCACTTCACGAAGTTATTACCTTTACAAATCCACAGTCGCAGTTGATGTTATTGGATGGTCTTTGGCATAAGTAGTTGCTATCGTAAAAATACTTTCAGAAAGATGATCATACTGTGCGTTTAAATTTAAAGAAAGTTAAAGTGTTTTGGTAAAACTTTTTCTAACATTTTAATTTTGAGAATAATCATGAAAAATTTGCCTTTAAATCGGCGGTATTTTAAAAAGTGCTAAAAGCTTTTAGTGTTGGAAGGGTTCGTTTAACATGTTATTGTCAATGAAAAAGCGAAACAAAATTTAATCTTTTATTGTTTTGTATTAATCAGTGACCGAGATCTACTCGAACTCTTTTTTATTTGACGCAAACGAACGGAAGATGCTTTATTCCATCCGAGATCCAATGCACAACAAGGTTTATCACTGTGAGAATCCTCACGGTTTCGCTGAACAAATTACGATCAGGTACGCGCGTGCACGCCCTGTCGAGCGAGTTCAATTTGATATCCACAGCTTTCTTCCAAAACTATCCCCGGTCTAAACGGTCAAAGACCCTTTCTACTGTTATTTTATTACGCATCACTTTCTCCGAAATAACAGCTTATCACGTCTTTTAAAGCAGGAGTGTGTGACTGTTTCGTAAGTCCCTAAAATGTACCCGGGCGATAGAAAAAACAGCGCGGAAAAGTTTTCTTCGGATTTTCTTTCGTTTTAAGGATGCTTTTAGTGCGTTAAAAATATATGGCACTGATTTACTGTAGGTCTTGTAGCGCATATGAATCGTTTTTGTACTTGTTTGATTAATATTAAAGCGCGAAAGATACGTGGAAAACAATCATAGAAACTTTTCAAAACAGTTATAAGACTTGACCATCCGGGGAGGTCGAAGTAAATTTACTTTCAATTAAAAGACCGTTCGCGGGAAACGGAAAACATATTTATTAGTGGAGTTTTTGATTTGAGGTCAAACAAAGCTATTTGAACGGTATTTTTTAAAAACATTCCTATACTTTATTTTTATTTTCGTCTCAACTGTTTCAATACAGTCGATGGAAAGTTTGGTATTGTCACCAGGAATATTTTGGGGTTGATTTCTTGACACTTTTCAATTATGAAAAGAAGTTAGATATACAGTGTATTTCATCTCAATATGTCACTTCAGAAAATCTCATACTCGGTAACTGGCAAAAGTAGCAGGATAAAATTGGTTTCGTTGGATAGGTAATATCTCCAATTTTTTTGTTTTGCCAAACCATTGTTATGTCACAATCAAAATTTCAGCTTTTTGTGTAAAATATCATTTCCATCAATTTGCCTCTTATTTACTTAAAATGTCTTTTACTGGAAAGGAGAAAGCGTTTTGTGT
Organism: Diplosoma virens; assembly: GCA_963680785.1. Lineage (NCBI taxonomy): Eukaryota > Metazoa > Chordata > Ascidiacea > Aplousobranchia > Didemnidae > Diplosoma > Diplosoma virens. The sequence goes on from OY796880.1 coordinate 18,435,632, forward strand.
TTTGGAATTTGATAAAAACAACTCGTGGACATCTGTTCAACGTAAATTTCGGACAGAATTTTAAAAGCAGCCACCAGACCGACGTACCATACAGAAATGGCACGCGAAATTTAAGGAGGAGGGATGTTTGTGAGCATAGGATGAGAAATGGAATACCGTTTCAATGTGTGACGTGTAACCAAGGGCTTGCTTATTGAACATTTGTGAAAAGTTTAATAAAACGTTTATTTCTTTGATTTTTGCGTTTTTTTTTTTTTTGCTGCGTAAACTTAAGAACATTAGTTTTCAGCAAAAAAAAGTTTGGTTTCCATATCTCCAACAGCTATTGAGATGTAAGTTATCATAAAATGACATGTTGAGATGAAACACCCTGTAGTTGTCTATATATTCAGTTTTGCCAAGAAAAGAAAAAATTAGATTTTTTCTTCGCAAGACGTGCAGTCAACAATTATTTTCAATAATGAAAATAAACAAATCTCTGCTATGTACTCAGTTGACCGGCAGACCTTTGGATTCATTGATGCCTGTTGCTCGTTTTTCAACATGCAAGAAAGATTCTTTTCCGTTTCGTAGATTCATATGTGCGATTGAAAAGTTTGTTTGCGATAACTGCAATCGTTTGAAAATCGGCTGGCACGGGACTAGATTATTTTGGAAAAAATCCACGCGTAACCTCATTCGAATTGAACACTCCTGCTCTAAGCGATGCACGAGAAGACCTTGGAAAGATGACATTGACCGATGAATTTCCATTTCCACATGGGCGCATTCAGTTCATTGCTAAAACAGTAGAAAGCATGATCATGTCAAACAAAATATTGCACTAATCTTGTTGTAACTGGCTGATCATTGGTCCGTGACCACCGCAGAATCATGCGACGTTTATTTAATCAGGTCGAGATGCTGGGACGCTTCGCTCTGCATCGACGGCGACACGTCGTTCGTCTTCAATGACGGCGCCATGGCCACACTTCAAGTCCTCCCCGAAGACGCTCTCCGCACTGTCGCGCTGGATGAATGACCGGTTCTTGTTCGAGTGAAACACTTGGCGAAGTTTCTCGAATCAAATCGAATTTATGGTGGCTTTCATTTCGTTCGGTTTTGACGGTTTGACTCTTACAATGTTGAACTTTCCAACTTTTTTGCTTGTTCAGTTTACGCTTGTAAACTTTGCAGGGGGAATTTCGGTATATTGTAGGCGCAGAAAATGAAGGAATAATATAAACTTTTTAATAAGTAAAAATTACTGGGGATTTTATTAATTGGACAACGGACAGTACAGCAGTCTGGGGCAGTGAAGGGATAGACTTTCGGCTTTGTTTTATCTGTGTCTGACCCGGATGTATTTTTTAATACCTTCCAAACCGCAACAACATTTTAAAAAGCTACATCAGATCTCTAGTTATATCTAGTGACCAAAAAATTTATCTAAGTGACAAACTGAATTAGCTTTTGAAGTATAAGTAATTTTAATTAAAAATAAATTAAATTTTTAATGATTAAAAGTTAAAAACGTTGTCCTAGCTGGTTTTTTTGTAACAATTAATTTGACTACTGTGCGATTGTATTGCATCGACTTTACCCCAAGATATTGCTTTAAGTCGAGCTTATGAATGTTTGTAATTACAAATTTCTCCCAAATTATTTCGTCTTACTATTCAAAGTTGGCTTTCTTAAAATAAAAAAATAAAAGCATTGAAGTTAAACCCGTTGTGCGACAATATCGTCCCACTAATTTAATCCAGATTACTGTGGATTAAAATATACTGTACAGGGTGTCCATAAAGTCCTGCACACATTTAAAATTTTAATATCTCAAAAACCGCATAAGGTAGAAACTTTCGACAGTGAATTATACCAACATAAAGTTTTTTTTTATTTTTTACAGGTTATTTTATTGTTAAAATAAGAAAGAATAAGTCATTTTTAATTTACTTACAACTTACGCGGTTTTTGAGATATTAAAATTTAAATGTGTGCAGGACTTTATGGACACCCTGTATATAATTTTTTTTTTTGGTTGTTTGTATCAATCACAATAGAACGACCACATTCTCTGCATTATGCACTGATCCAAGCCTATTACATTAAAGATATTTTATACATCAAATCAAGCGTTGTGAAAAATCATTATTACACAAAAAGATGTATTATTACGAATAATTTCGTAACGCGCCTGACTTCTTTGCTACCGTCAAACGAGTACAACGAATGCTTTCGAAGATGTCAGGGTACTGCTCACCTTAAAAATCAGAATTTTTGTATTCATAAAGTGGCATGTCTGCTGTTTGGACCGCCGTGCGGGGGAGAGTTGTTTTCTTAAGAGAACTGTGTTTGTTGCAGTCGCCTTCATAACCGCTCCTGACAATTCGTCCACCCAGTCAGCGTTGTTTAGCTTTTGTTGGCTCTATTTATTTATTTTTATAACGTGGGGAAATTGGCTCTACTTGTTGAATGTTGAAAGAATTTATTCTGCGTATGGCTATGTATTTGTTTGTACCAAACAGAGAATAAATTGAAAAATTTCGATTGCGCATAGGCAATAACACGATGTGAAAATTGTCATAAACTGATTTATTCTAGAAAAGACGTTAATCTCATTTATGATAAGCGGTTAAAGGTTGGAACATTCGTTTGTCAGAACGAGCACGGCGAAAGAAAAACAGGAAGATCTACACCTCATTTGGCCGAAAAAAGAACCCACACATTCTTGCAAAAAATTGTCAAAAGTTTTTTTCTCAATGTTTTCTGTTGTTCTCTCATTAAAAAATTAAAGCTTTTTGAGTAATCTCTTAGTTATAACAATCTAGTTTATCTTGCCACATATTACGGGTTTAACTCCCCGTAAAAGTTGAAGTTGTTATGACGTCGAAAAAAGCATTTCGTAGGGCAGTGTTTCTCAAACCATGGGTCGCGACCCAAAAGTGGGTCGCCAAGGCTTGTGAATTACAGCGCGTAATAGAAAAAGATCTGCGGGGCACAAGGTTTAAGAAGTGAAGAACCTTCTTGAGGTTTTATTACGAATTTAAGAGGAAAAGGAAGAAACCTTTTTTTGGAGAGGGAAACCAAGAAATCAGAGACAGATTCAAGGTAAAGACTTTTTTTTTTAGAGATCACTACGTTTTCATCACGCTCAGTCAAATTTATTTCGGTCGCAGTCGTCTTTGCAAATCGTTGTTTTTTGCGATTTTGGGTCGCCGAAAAAAAGGCTTAAGAAACACTGTCGTAGGGTCTTACAGCTTGGCAATACTGAAAAAAATTAAAGCTAGAACTATTAACCGTTGTATAGTGTTCAATGAACCAAGTCAGTAAAAGTTCGTAAACAGACGTGAAAAATTTACCGTTGACTTTCCCGCAGCAGTCGAAACAACCTTAAACTTAAAACGCAAATTGTTATTACATTTACCTTTTATTCAAAGCTTACAAAAGTGCATGATGGGAGTTTTGCATGACTAACTAAGAGCATGCTTTGATGATGTTTGTGAAATATTACTTTGATTCAAAAAGACTTAGGGGATTAGCAATTTCAGGGGCTTTGCATCAGGGCTTCCAGTCCTAAGTTTTTCAACCCAGATCTGGGTATTTCTTGTACCATCTGTGTTTCTAGGTTTTATTTTTGAAAATCCTTCAAATCTGGGAGTTTTTGAGAAAATAAATGATTATCAACCTTTTCCTCCGCTCATCTGTATGAAAATGATACGAAAAATATCCCCTTTTGCGCAGTATTAATATTTTTGAAAAGATTTTGTTTTCGTTAACAGTGTGGTCGGCAGCGCGGCCAAGTGGTTAAGATGCGAAAAATGCGATGGACATGTCCTGGTTCAAAACCTACTCGCGCCATTTTGTTGAGTTTTTGGAAAGACACTTTATGGCGCTTTACCATGCTTGGCGGTCTTAACAAGCAGTATGAAACTAAAAAATCAAATAAAAAATTTCAAGCCAACAGCAATACCTTGGCATCTCCAGAAGCAGGTCCGGTAATTGCTTGCACTATGTATATCGCCTCCGTCGCTTTCCTGCGAGTCAAAAGGATAAATATAGAGATGAAGTGAAATGAAAAAACAATTTGCCGGTTTTAGTTGAATTCCTTTTAAATTTGAAAATCTCCAAAGCCTGTGAGGTCGGTTATGGCGAACAGTGAACAAAACCAAACTTTTTTTCACAAATCTAATCTAAATAACTATTTTATAGTTTGGTAAGAAATAGTTTTGTTACCAAATCCTTGATTTGTATGACAAAAATGGCAATGCACTCTGAACTGAATGGAAGATCGGTGTTTTGTAACTTTTGCTAATTTTTTTTCGTCTTTTCGACGAATATTTTACATTGTATTTTTTAAAATATTATATATTGCAATAATAAACTAATTCGTTTCTAATTTAATATATTTTTTGGGAAAAATATAATATCCTCTTCAGTTAATCCCACTCATGATTAATTTTTAAAACCACAACAGTAAAAAAATTGTAAAACCTCATTTCATAATTGCCGATGTAATTCAATCTCACAATATGTTCATTGCTATAGTTTTTGTGATGGTTGTGTGTTCTTTGAGTAGCTTTGCAACATCGTAACATATAAGTTTTTATGCATATTGTACAAAGTGTTTTTTTACCGTGGCTTTGAGTAGTGTGTTATTGTCGTTTTACCTGTGTTTCACCTTGCTAATTATTGATTCAATTGTTACGTATTAAATCAATTTACTTTTAATAGTTTTTTCGTTTGAATTTCATTTAAATAAAATCCAATTTGTTGAATTTCATTTAAACCTACAACGTCCAGTTGTTTTGTTGCTTTTTCTAATTCGCGGCCTTAATTATATTTATTATTAAATATTACAGTTACACTTTTAATGGCTCGTTTCCAGTTACCACTACGAGCGTGGAATAGGGTATTCTTTTTTTTATTAATTTGTTTTTGCTTCGCTTAGCGCTTAAGCGCGGAAAAATGTTTAAAAAATCATAAAACAAACAAAAAATGCCCCGATCCACGCCCGTAGTGGGAAGGAGCCCTTACTATGGGGCCGAGCAGAAAACTAAGCTTTTTTAACACTAGAAAGACGAGCGGTCAATTTTGACCGCTTTTAAATTTTGTTTTTTTACAGCATTGGCTTTTAAAATTTGAATTTTGTCTCCCCATGAGTTTAAGAAAAAAAATTAAGAAATAAAGTTTAAGAAAAAAACTCATGGGGAGACAAAAGTCGAATTTAAAAACCAAAGCTGTAAAAAGAAAAACAAAATTTAAAAGCTGTCAAAATTGACCACTCGTCTTTCTAGTGTTAAAGTACCAGTATCTGTTGTTGTTTTTCATGACTGGGCCATCCCATGCATATGAAAGCCAACTTTTTAAAATCTGGAATAAATTTCGCTGCTTGCAAGAAATTTTCTATAAATTTGTGGTACCGGTATGGTGTTGTTTCAATATTTTGTTCCAGTTCAAAAAGCTATTTGTCTCGTATGTTTGTCCGTGTGCATTTGCCTGCTTTACACAGAAAAATACAACTATGGAAGATTCAAGACCATTGGGACAAAACTTAGAAGGACCAAGCGCGTCAATTGACGCGTCTAAATTTTTATTTGCCAATAAATCGCGCTTTCTGAAGTATTGTCGCTTCGTACTTTTTGACTTTTATTCTTTTGTATTGGTAGATACTCTCAGAGTGATTTATTGGTATGTAAAAATTTAGACGCATCAATTGACGCGCTTGGTCCTTCTCGTGTTAAAACTCAAATAACTTTTTTAATTTGATAAAGCATTGAAAAAATATGGCGTTTCAAAAATGACAAAACTTTGGCCTAAAGGTCCTTTAGCTTGGGAACCAATGGGCCACACTTAAAAAACCTTTGGGCCAATATTTTTATGTGATTTAATATATTAGTAAACTAAATAAAAAAAACAGATTAATAGTTTTACCTACATCATGACAAAAATAGCAGTTTATAAATCATATTATATAGGGTTATTCAATCTAAACTTTATGGATTTTTTTTAAAGTAGGAGTTTTTGGTGTAGTTTACAAGATCTATAGCCTGCTATAAACTAGGGGTTCTCAAAGGGGCCACGGGGTCGTTACCGGGAGGCCACGACAAGAATCCTCATTTTCGACTTGAATTTGCTTTTGGGATAAAGTTGACAAAATAAGAGACGGTTTTACAGTAATAACTTTTTTTTTGTCTGCACTTGAATTTGGGGAGAAAATCAAAAAAATCAGAGACAGTTTTGTCGTAATGATATTTTTTTGGTTTCACTTAACTTTTGGGACAATATTATAACCAGGTGCTCACGGATATTTGAGAGTCTCTAAAAGGGGGTCACGGACCACCAAAGTTTGAAACCACTGCTATAGATTATTAATGCAAAACTATAATATAAATAAATCAATGTTTGTGTATAATTTTTGAGAAAAAACGTCAATAATACATTATTCTATAACGACGCTTTAGGCAATGGTCCTGTAGCTACATCCGCCATAAAGAATTTATTAAAATTGTTCTACATTATAGAGATTAAAATAAAAACGTTTCTGCACAAATACAGGGTCCTCCACCCAAGTGTAGACTAATTTTTAGATAGATTTCTAAAGTATTATAAATTTTGTCAAAGTCAATCAACACGTTTACCTGGACATGTTGAAGAACAGGGTTCTTCCATGGATAAATTCATTGCCTGGAAATCAAGCGGTGACACTACAGCAGGATGGGGCAACCGCTCACACAGCTAAAATGGTTCAAGCCTGGTGCAAGGAAAACTTTAAGTCCTTTTGGTCAAAGGAACTCTGGCCCCCTTCTCCTGTTCTTAATCCGATGGACTTTGGGATATGGTCCACCTTGGAGAGAAAGGCCTGCGCTGTATCACATTCAAATGTGGAAAAATTGAAGAAGAAATTGAAAGAATCTTGGGCGAAAATAGAAAGCGAAATTATTCGTGCCACGTGTGAGCAAGTTATCTCTCGCCTCCGCCGTGTTATCATTGAAAAGGGCGGATATATTGAATAAACTGAATTCAATATTGAAGATTATACATTTACCTTTAATTTTCTTCAAAAAAATTCCATTGCCCTTTTCGTTTTTAATGTAATATATAACAGTTTACACTTCGCTGGAGGACCCTGTAACTTTAAATTTATCTCGTGGTTATACGCTACAAACTTTCTAATTTAAATAACTTTTAAAGAAAGAAATTAAAAAACACTAAGAGGCAAAATATTTACTTTCAAGCTACAAAAACCTGCCAATTATTCTGTCTGCAATAAATCTTCTAATTTTGTCTAAAAAGTATAATACAAGTAATTTTTACGCATAACTGTAAACTCGCTGCGGTGTTTAATCTGAACCTCCGAGTGGGTCGTTTGGCTTTTGTCCAGGGGCCGCGAGAGCTTTTGATAAAAAATATAAAAAGTACAACATTTAAGAAAAACAATATTCATAATTACTTTTGTAAAGTTTACTTAAAATTAACAATCGATATTTGATTTATAGCCATAATAACAAAATTACCTGATAATAATCCTGCTATAAACTTGTTTTGAGGAAAATGATAAACATTACAATGATATACCGTACAAATGATTTTATTGCGTTATTATATAAAATAGATTCAATACAATTTTTTTAAGCGGTGTGGGAAAACAAATGTCGGAAGAGGCAGCAAAATTGTTTAATGCACACAAGCAAGAGCAAGATGTGAAAAATTTATACTATAAATACAAACTAGTTCCTTGGCGGCCTGTTGCTACAGCTAACAAGACACGTAGTTTTTAGCTATTAAAAATGAATGAAATTGAATGTTTTTCAAAAATTCATCATGTACACACGTTGTGAAGGCATATCGTAGTTAAGAATTAAAATGCGGAAATGCTTGTTAGGTCAAGCGCTCTAGCGCGGTGTCGCAGATTAAAAGATTAGTTCAGGAAAGGTTGAAAAAACTGGCTTCTGGCTTGGTTTTCTTAAAAGACCGGCACTAGTCCAGTGATGGGTAAAATTCTCACGAGGAATTCTCAGCTTTATCATCACGTATGAAGCACCATTTGAAAAAGGGAAGTTTAGGAAAGTTAAAATGCGTAGTAAGAAAAAGGGACGATAAAATTCACAAAAATAGCACCATATGAATATGTGTTTGGCTCAGAGGTGGAGTCGAGACACGGTGCTTCGAGACCGAGACGAGACGAGAGGAGATTTTGGGGTAGCGAGGACGAGACGACACTTTGGGGTAACGAAACCGAGACGAGACTTTGGAGTACCGCGACCAAGACGAGACACGACACGACACTTTACATAAAAGTTGCTTTAGTTTAAGCCGGGGTTACAGAGTTAGAGTCAAAAGTTGGAGCCGCATGTTTTTTAGTGGAGTTGAAGTTTTTTGAATATACTTACGCCTTTGAGGACAACCTTGGTGGGCTAATTGTTGAGTGGTCAAAGGGCGTTAAAACACCGTAATTGTTATCGACATGGTCTCGGTTCAAAACCTGCTCGCGGTATTCGTTTGTGTCTTTGGGAAAGACACTTTTTTGGCACTTTCCCCCGCTTGGCGGTATTGGCAAGCTGTTCTACATTTTAGTCATATCTCTATAAAACTAAAAAACGAAATAAAAATTTTCTATCGAACAGCAATATTTTGGCATCTCCGGAAGCAAGTCGGTGTAATTGCTGCTTTATCAATAGCGCCTCCGTTACCTTTCTGCGAGTCAGCAGGATAAATATAGAGATAAAATATAATAATTTAGCGTCAATCGAAGTCTCCAAAAGCAATAAGGACTCGGATTCTCAACTCCACCAAACCTAAAAAACTGACTCTTACTTGTGACTCCAACTTCATCAAATCTAAAAGAAGAACTCCAACTCAGCTCTAAAACATGCGACTCCATGACTCCGACTCCACAACCCTGCTTATAACTATATTGTTGAGTCGGAGTTGCTGGAGCCACATTTTTAGAGCGGAGTTAAACTCCTTTTTTACATGTGCTGAAGTTGGAGTCGTATTATTAGAACTCGTGAAGTTCGAATTGGAAAACTTTGAATTGATAAAGTTGAAAAATAATTTCTCCGACTCCATAACCGTGGTTTAACCAATAAGCACAAAAAAATATATGAACTCTTGTGATTATATTTTTTTGTACTTATAAGTTACTCTAATGATTTTTTAAAGACATCCTTTAATCAAAAAAAGCGATGCAACTTCTAATTAAATAATACATTTATTTTTGTGAACACCATTATACATTGCTTTGATAGGCCTGCAAGTCTTTAGAACAAGTTTTTTCTGCTTATATTTTCCGTCAGTCTCTAAAAACAATGATTTAGATTTTTTCCAAAGACACTTGTTTCCGCTTTCTTCCTTTCTATCCATCATCTCTGGAGAATCGATGCAACTGTCAAGTTGAAGTCGCAGCATATTTTTTTTGTAGCCTAATTTTTTTGCGTACAGCGCGATCGTGCTGATAGGAGCGCAGTATTGATGGTAAACGCGATCAACACAGTTTTCGTTCAACTCTTACTCTCATCATTCTGTTATGTCCAGGAAAAAAATAGGTTACTTTTCTTTGCTTTATGGTCTCAGAAAACAGCTTTGAATTTCAGTGGCATCACTATATAAAAACAAATAAAAAGTAAAAAGTCAACCGATTAGCAAAGCCTACCTTCGCATTTGTAAAAGTCCGTCGCTTGATGTTGCTTAAGTCTAAGTCCTCCAAAATTGTGAATCAGAAGGATAAATAGAGGTGATGATAATGATGATAATTTTTTGTTAATAATGAGTTTTTTTTTATCGTATTTGAATCGATTTGAAGAGAAAAGAAGTAAGTTTTTAACTATAAAAGATATAGAATGACGCAATTGGAAATCCAAATCTGTACGATACTCTTTTGGTAACCTACGTCATTCAAATACTCGCGGGTTTATGTATTGCCTAACATTGTACTCGGAAAAAATAGCTAAAAACTTGGTATTGGAACAGCGATGGTGAATCATAAGCAACACTTTGTCAGAGCTCTGGGAACTAAACCGGGAAGTTCGGCACCAAATCAAAGAATGATGAATTTGTTGGAAATTTGTTCGATCGGCATCAAAAAGAAAATATTTCACCAAAATCAAAAAATTTCAGGCAGCGACAGGATAAATTTGGGCAAACTCAGAAATTGTAGGGCAGCGACAGCAAAAAAATTAAAATTATTTCTGCAGAACAATTAGAATTATTTCTTCAAATTTAGAAAAACGGTTAAGCTTTGAGGTGAAAATTTTTTTAGAGATCACTAATTTTTTGAGACCAAAAACGATAATTCCAAGACAGATTTAAAGTAAAGACTTTTTTTGATCTTCACCCTAAATTGAGACAAAATTTCTTTTCATATCCGTAAAATACAGAAGATTATGATTCGGGTGAACGTCATAAAATTTGGAAAAACTATATTACCCCCAACATTTTTTCGGCTGCTACGCCTATGCGGATTATTGGGTAAATATAAATAAAATTTGACGTAAAAATCTTTTTCTAGTCATCACTAGTTTTTTCTCTCGAAAATGAAGATATTAAACACAATTTCGGAGTGATAACTATTTTTCAGTTGTCACCAGATTTTGAGACAAAAATGTATCACATTTATGTTTTGTCATGTTTATTGCACTGCTTTAAGTTTAATTTTATGTTTTGTCGTGTTTATTGCATTGCAGTGCTTTAAGGTCATGATTCGGGCAATCGTCAATAAAATTGGGGCAAAATTGTATTGCTCGTCCAAATTTTTCGGCTGGTACGGCTATGTATCCAATGACTTAATATCTTATAAATTTTTATATCATTTTATAGTGTGTAGGCCTGTGTGAGTCAAGGCAAGAAAGTATTTTTTTAAATCAATTTACTGAATTTAAAGTCAAGTAATAGCATTTTTTTCCAAAAGCAAAAGTATAGAAAACTTTTTTTTGGTCTTAAGTTGCCCAATGTAACCATTTTTATTCAAACGTTATATGCTTAAGTAAAAAAAAAGAACTAAAGTTATGTTTTCCCACACTGAATTACAATGAATTACAGTTACTATTAAAAACTTACACTAAACTAAATCAGGTCCAACTGGCAATCCGTGATAAAAATATTACAGTGTTACGTCGTACGTAATTGTTTACCGCGTTGGTAATTGGCTACGAGTTTCGAACCGTCGTCGTTGTTTAATGGGTATCCACTCCAGGTCAGACACAAACAGGACTGGGGCCGAGGGTTTATCCTTTTACTACCCCAGACTGCTGCACTGCCTGAATCAGATGTTGGCAGTAGTGTCATTAAGTCAGCATTGAGTTTCGTCATCAAAAACCGTCAGACCTCGTGCTCCATGTGGTGCCCGATGTATAGGGCACGTTGTTAGTATATCGTCTGCGGTTTGCTCAGAGACGCCACGCTCGCAATTAGGTGAAGGAGCGACACCCCATTTGTGCATGGACGAATGGAATCGCCCAACACCAGTCCGCAGGCGGTTGAGCTTAACCTAAGCTGCTCGGGGTAAGCCCATCCAAACAGGCCTGGCACCTGTCCCGGGCACAAAAGCACGGAGCCTGGAAGCATTTTCACAATACTCCGTTTTCCATTTGTGGTTTGTCCATTCACAAGTGCGGATGCCAAGTCTGTTATCCAAAAGATTCCGCGCAGCTGGCACAAACGGGGGTTTGGATCTTAGTCTCACTTGGCGAGTATTTGAGGACCCATTTAAAAGACCATACAAGATATGATCGGGGTCCAGAGATCCACGGTAAGCCAAGGAGAGTGTCGCTCCCAGTCGGCGAAGCTCAGCTGGCTGGATGCCTGAGAGTATAGGTAGGTGGACCGTTGGAGTGGGACGCAGGCATCCAGTGACTATGCGCAAGGCGTCGTTCAAAACACTGTCGATGAGGCGAGTGTGAGAACTGCGACACCAGACTGGCGCACAGTACTCAGCTGTTGAGTAGACTAGAGACAAGGTGGCTATACGTAGTGTTTTAGCACCAGCACCCCATCCCGAGCCCACGAGTCGCCTCAGTAGTGTAACGTGCGAGGATAGTTTTTTGCGTAATGCCACAAAATTGTGACGAAACGTGAGCGATCTGTCCAGTTTTATTCCAAGACAAGTAGAGGTTGGACAGAACGGTAAAAGTCTATCATTGTTGTAGACTTTTAGCTCACGTTTAGCCTCTCGGTTGTTTAAGTGAAAGGCTGCCGTCACCGTCTTAGTGTGACTGAGCTTCAACCTCCAAGTCTGGAGATACGCTGAAAGTATAGACATGTCTTGGCTTAAGGTCCCCTCCAAGTCCTTCCAGTTTCCAGGAGAGTGCAACAATGCTAAATCATCAGCATAAGCAAACTTTCTGGAAATCATGGAAAGAAGATCGTACGTATAGATGTTAAATAGGAGGGGAGCCAAGACCGATCCCTGAGGAACACCGTTTTTAAGACGGTGTAGCCTGCTTTGCTTGCTGTCACCGGTGGTAAGGGTAAAACTTTGATTTCGGACAAGCTCCATAATCATTCTGACCATGTGCTTATCCGGAAGTAGTCTCAGCAGCTTGCAGGTACGGCCACGGTCCCAGACAGTGTCATAAGCAGCTGTCAGATCGACAAATACGGCATCGGCCTTCTTTTTAGCCTTGAAAGAATCCTCGATGTTCTGGGTTAACAGAACAACTTGATCTACGGTTGACTTCCCGCATCGGAACCCAGCCTGCTCTTTAGGGAGCAGTGGATCGATTATTGGTTCAACGTGGGCGTAGATAAGCCTCTCGCGGATCTTGTAGGGACACAGAGCAGAGATATTGGTTGATAACTCTTTGGATCCCCCACGGACTTTCCTGGTTTTGGGATCGCGACCACAAGCGCTCTTCTCCAGATCTTGGGAATTTTGAGTCGGCGCAAACAGGAAGAAATGAAGTCACGTAACCAGGACTTCAAAGCAGCTCCAGCATGGATTATAAGCTCTGAGCAGATGGAATTAGGTCCCGTAGCTTTACTTGGTTTTAAATGTTGGAGGGCAGCAGCAAATTCTCTCTGTGAAAAATTGTCAGAGATATTTTCTGCGTCTGGTGTTGTGGCCCTCCAAAGGTCAGACACTTCTTGAAAGACAAGTCGAGATGACTTGCGGTCAACAGCCTCGTATTTCCCATTTCTAACCAGCTGAGATGCAATAGCATCGGCTGAAACGGGACAGTGACGAGGAGAGTGTCGTGATCTACCAATAAGGTTGTTCAAAATACTCCACGCTTTTCGACTAGAGTGTGAAAAGTCAATGCTCCGAACTGCCTCGGACCATCGATCCCTCCGCTTTCTGTCAAGCTTGGCAAACAGAGCTGTAGCACCCAAACTTGAGTCGTCTCCCTGAGGAGACTACAAAAAGGTTTTATAGAGGGATTTACACTCTGCATCCCAACACGGAATATAGTTATTTCGATACCCGCGTGAGATAGTCTTTTTGGCTGCTTTCGTAATGGTGTTACAGAAGTCCTGGTAAGCCGCATCCACATCAAGTGAATTAGGCGGCAATAAAGTCTTTGCGAATTTATTCGTCAAAGCAACGTAGTGACTCCATTTGGCCTTGCGGAAGTTCCATCGCTTAACAGGCATGCTTGGCACTGCCATAGCAAACCTTGATGGTGCAATAAGCGAAGATCGATGTTGTGACCTGGGAAACTTTTCATGGACACGTCTATCCGGTAAGCAACTGTTCGGACCTACGCTAGCGAAAGCTAGATCCGGATTAGTGCCAGTGTTTCAGCGGCCGGAATAAAAACTGGCAGCGTCCTTGGCATTATATAGGAGGGCAAGACAATTAATACTTGCCATCCAGCCAAGCACTCACCGTCCGGACTGTTGTCATTATAACCCCAGTCAGCATGACGACAGTTAAAATCGCCAGCGTAAAGACAGGGGTGAGGAAACACTGGGAGATCCAGGGTTCGCAATGGTTTGTAGACGTTGACTATTTTATAGCCATCAACGTCCACACACAGCCACTCGATCTCCGATGTCGATGAAAATTGGTCCAAAAGCGTGTATCTCAGTCGCTCGTGGACAAACGTGGCAAAGCCATGCTTCCTGCTTAAAGAAGACCCAGCTAGTTGGTAGTTCGGAAGTACCAACTTCTCTGCATCAGTGCAGTGGGTCTCCTGCAGTAGGATGCCTCACACTGCATAGCGAGGTGATGAAGAACGTTCATCTTGCTTGCAGTGAGGCCTTCGATGTTCAGCTGAAGAATAGTGAGTCTTCGAAACTTGTTGGCAATGTGCCTTGAAAAGGGCGGTTTTATCCAGGCATTGTCCCGTCCTGAAAAGGACGTTAGCCGATTAGCAGACCCACACTGAACATCGGAATGGGTGGACACCCTTTCGTTTTGGTAGGTTCGGTTTCGGTCTGTCATTTTTAACACCAATGAACAGACTTACTTACGACCCAGGCTGCGAGAAAGCACCTACAATCTGACTAGTTTCGAACCAACACGCCTTTTGTTGTTGCCTTGAATAATCAGCGCTGCTTTTTGGTGCGTTCTCGCGCGGCTGTTTGGCATCTAGTGATGCCACGTTGTATTGGGCAAGGATGCTTGCCACTTTGTATTCGGACATAGTCTTTCTTTGGAACTGGTCAAATAAGCGTTGTGATCGATGAGAAATCCAATTTTAATTGCAGATTTTATTTTCGAATTTAGCTGTTAACAATTAGTCCCCTTGGACATTGGCTACATTTGGTAGCAGTTTGGTATTCGTATTGTCGATTTTCTTTTCTCGTCCGCCCAACATCGTTGGTAAGTTTGTGAACAATGTGTCTACATGTTGAAGCTAATTTGTGCAATATTGTTAGAAAACCGTTTCCGATTAGCGTCGCAATTATTGTTTTGTTTTAATAAAATAAAACCGTAAAGCTTGGAGCTCGTTTGTGAGGAGCTGGAAGGACGAGGCAAATTTGCGACTCCGCCACAACAGCCTAATCTATTTTAGATGTTTAATAAGTGTAAACAAAAAATTTTTTAAATGTTTAATAAGTGTAGCATGCTTAACCCTATTTTGCCTTCACTTGCAACGATTACGATTCAATTAGTATAAAATCCTATTTTTTTTATTTTTATGTTTAGTTGGTGAAAAACTAGGGAAGACCAAAAAAAGGTGTTTTCTTTAATAGTAAGCCCATATTTTTTCCCAGCTGCGTCTTTAAAAGTTGTCAAGTTTTAATTTCTTGCACCGCACCCCTCTTTTGGAAAGCTGTTACGGTCACAACAGAGGCGGGCAAACTTTTACCTCGAGGGCCGAATTCAGGACTTGATTTTGTTTGAAGATTGCATTGGTAAATGTGAATTCTAACCTCAAATTTACTTGGAAATTTGAAAAACGATTCTCTACTTTGATTTGTTACACAGTTCACATTGAATGCTTGGCGAGTCGGCTTTGGCCCGCAGGCCGTAGTTTGCCCACCATTGGCCTACAATGTACAATGTACCATTACGAATGTTTTTAATGTCAGTTATCAAATAAAATCTATAGACATCTTTTGGCGTGTCAGATTATTACTAAAACCATTTCTTTTTGACCTAATAAACTTTTTTCTTTATTTTTGCTAAATTTTGATTTTATTTTGACTTAACGATTTTGTACTGTTATTGAAGTTTTTGGAAACAATTCAGTTAAATTATTGCAAAAACGCTAACAAACATAGAGTTTAAAATATTGTATTTTTTTTGTCGACAGAAAGATTTCGTACATTAGCGATTCACGATTAATACACTTCCAAAATGTGTTCTTGTTTTGTAAAAAACTCCGATGTGTATTTAGAAAAATAGTTTTATGCTGAAGCAATTGTGAATGTGATAAAAAAAAAATTTTGTTTTTGTATTTATTTATCCTACAGACTCGCAGGAAAGCTTCAAAGGCGCTGTACTTGAGAAAACTGTCAAGCGATTACCCTGACCTGTTTTTGGAGACATCAGATATTTGATATTGCACATATTGCTGTCGTATTCAAATGTTATGTTTGATTTTTTAGTTTTTCTTGGAGTATGAATAAAATTTAGAACTGCTTGCCAAGACCGCCAAGCAGCGAAAAGTCCCGCAAAAATGTATTTCACCACTCGCCACGTCGCCAATTTTTATAACAAACACGCATTTACAGACACACATTCTTTTGATTTATATGAAAATAATACTTTATTTTGACCGAATTTTAAATTGGTACATTTTTTGTATCAATAATTGTCAAAGGAGCACCGCGGTAGTATGTCCTCGCAACCGGTGAACCGTGGAAAAACGGTAATATAATGTTTCCTAAAAAAATCGTGTTTTTGAAGTACACGTAGTGACAAAATTCTATGTAATAATTTACAAATAAACTGGCAAACTTTTTTTGAAGGTGGCAAACTTTTTTTTGAAGATTCAATTCGTACACAAATTGCGAATTTTGGAAACTTTACTTAAAAACAAACGGTTTAAAACGCAGTTAAGTCCAAAAAATTCTTCACTCTGATTCTAGTGTACCCTAGAATCTGTAAAGGTTTTAAAATGTGCCGTAGGCGCGAAAAGATTGAGAGTCTTTGATATCGATAAAGAATTTTTTAAAGAAATTTGCGCTTTCCTGGGTAGGAGCGCTGAAAATTTTTAGTAAAGGCTGAAAGTTGATGGAAAATTGTAAAACTTCTATTGCTGATTCAACCATATAAAGAGAAAGAGGGGAAAATGTTTTAGGATTGACGCTAAAAGGTTGCAGGCCCAGTGATGGCTTTAGTACGGAACAAACGGAGCGGCCGCACCGGCCCCCTGAAAGATGTCAAAAAGTGGCCCCACCTCTTAGATAAATAAGGCTCTATTCTGAAGCACCATGACGGCGGCCCCCTGTCTGCACCTGAACTTTCTGACAAAAGCAGGGATTATGTACTAGATGAAAGTGTTGACATTTTTGTAGACAACACTATGGTTTTGCGATGAAAATAAAGATTTTGGACTTAAAGTGAAAGTGATGAGCTTTTTAGAGATTACTTTATTTTGGGACCAAAAAACTTGGCGTACTAAATAATCGCCCCCCACTTTTTAGCATCATCCCTCCCCTTTTTGTAAGGCCATCATTGTACAGCCCCGAAAGTTTTAGAATACCTAGTATAAAGTTCAGAAACAAAAGATTAAAATATTTATAGCTGCTGGAAAAATTGTAAAAATAAGCAAGAAATGATTTTTTGTGTATGAAATTTGACGAGATAAAATTTTAATTTTATTTTGACCTATAGAACTCCGAAAAAAGGCTCCTGAGCAATTAAAACCAATGTTGTGCAAGCTTCATGTCGTTACAAACCCCTGGAAAAATTTTTACTTTATTGAGTTTAATGGACCCTAGTTAGAGACAGCTTTAATAGGCTGCGAACCGAGCGGCCGCACCAGGCCTCCCTAAAATACATCAAAAAGTGGCCTCCTACCCAAGATATTGCTCTATTTTTTCATAGCAGCACCTGGACGTGGGTGGCATGTCTAAAATAAAGACTTTTTTTTGGAGATAACTTCGTTTTGAGACACAAAAAAGTGCTCTCCAAATAAAACGATGACTTTTTTGAGCGAACACAATGTTTTGGAACACTCAACAGTGGCCCCCCTAAACTGAAGGCCTTTTTTTCAGTGATAACCTTGTTTTGAGACACTAAAAAGTGTCTCCTTAAAATTAAGACCCCTTTTTTTCTTTTTTAAGAGATCACTTTGTTTTGATATACTATAAAGTGGCTCCCCTTATGACAATTACCTTAAGACAATTTTTTTGAGATTGCTTCATCTTGGAACACTAAATAGTGGCCCCTCTTACTTTTCTTGCACCGGTCATCACTGGCCCTAGTTATAACCATTAATTCAGCTTATTTGCAGGTTTACGGAAATTCTTAATTTAGACCACGTTTTGATTTTTTCCTGCTCCCGAAATTTTTTGCTCTCCCACGGTTAATATTCGAAAGTAAAATATGACAAAAATTTCAAAAGCAATTTAAAACTTGCATAGTATTTCGTATGGTAACCTTTTTTTATAAAAATCAATTGGCTTTGTCGCAATACTTTATTTGTGTTGCATAACAAGTTGACCACAAGTGCAACAATTAATGCGTTTTAATGCAACAATTAATGCGTTTTTAATGCGTTTTGAATTTTACAGAAAAAGATAAAGAAATTCGTCACAAATATATTTTTTTCCTGGAAACATGTTAACTTTATTGTAGTTGTACTAAGTTTTTACATTACTCTAATAGCGTGTTTAGTATAGATGACGTAGGAAAATTAATGTTTGTATCCATGTGATGTTACCTCTGAAACATGACGCAAAGAAATAGAAACGTTGATAAAAGATATTTCATCTTTGGTTTTCACTAGTAGAGACGGAAATTATTTATGCAGTGGACCAATTTTTTAATTGTAACCCATGGGCCGTATGAACACTCTAACTAATTGAATAAGAGAGTAGGGTTGCCAGATGCAGAAAGGTGAAAAAGTAGCCAAAATTACCAAAATTAAGCCAAACAAAATTTAGTTTTTGTCGCCAGAAAAAGTGTTCTCTACAAAAAAGGTTTTCACTTGAAATCTGTCAATGATTTCTCAATTTTCGTCCCAAAATCATGGTGATCTCTAAAAAAAAAAAGGTTTTCGCTGATAATCTGTCTATGATGTCTCAATTTTTCTCCCAAAATCATGGCTGCTTTGCACTCGGAAGTCAGAAAAAAAGCCAAAAAGCCAATCTGGCAACCCTGACAAAGAATTTAAAAGAGGAAAGCCAAAGCTTTATATAACCGCAAGTTGAAATATTCGTATTTTACTTTCAATAGCTTGATAGGCCCAATTTTTAACCATTGTACTGAGCGGCACAATTACTTACTGAGAAGTCGCAATAGTAGCGAGACGTTAGCAACGCTATGGTTTTCCCATTGACTGGTGCTTCTACAGTTTTGCCAATACTTTGTCAATTACTGACCTAGAGAAACCTTCTGGGCTGAGCCGAACTTTAATATAACTGTAGAATGAGAAGAAGGCCAATTTGCTCCATTTTTAATAAAGAAATACTTAGAAAAACTCCTCTTTCCTTTTTTAAAATTTATCACGTAGTGACTATAGGTTTATTAAAGGTCACTTAGAAAAGGTTACAATAGGTTCTTGGGTGAGAAAAAAGTTCTTCGTTGATGCCAGGTATCAGTATCCATGTTGTTATATTGTAGTTAATGCATTGTTAGCCGGAAAAAGTTCTTCTTTTAAGGTAATACAAGTTATTCTTGCAATTTTTTTAGGGACAGCTTAAAAATAATTTATAATAGTTTGTAGACAGACTGAAATCAGTGTAAAATTTTCAAGTTTTTTTGATTCCACTGAAGGCTGCGAAGTAAAAAAATGCGTTTTTTGCTGCAATAATAGTCACTGGTTTAACTTAATTAGTACCGGTATAACTTAACGTTTCAATTGACATATTTTTAGATAGCGTCCGACCTCTTGTGTATATTTTTTCGTTAGACTATGAAATTGAATTCATCAGTTTTAAATGATTATACTGTATATACATCTATGTAGATAGTTCTATTGAGCTTTTACCAAATTACAGAAACTAGAAACTATCAGAAACTGTTAGAAGTATTGACTGCATATGTTTTAAACAGCCGTTACTTATTCCCAAAACTTTTTGTCCTCTCTGTTTTCTCACTAATTTTTTCTCTTTACAAGCAATAGGATTAGGTTTAGAGTTATATTCGAGTGAGAGAAGTCTTTAAATTGGGATAAGTAAGAAGTTTTATAAAAAAAAGTAAAGGCCATTAATCCACGGGTGCCCAACCTTTTACTCGTCGCAGGCCAAATATTTGTCAGCAAGTTTACTGCGGGCCGCAATTGGCGCAGTAATAAAAAAATGTCGAATTTAAGTTGTCATGGAAGTTAATTCAAAAATTTTATCTCAGAGTGAAAGTGTTAAAATTTTTTTTTTTTGATCGTGTTTGGTCACATTGATTTTAACCATTATTTCGAAACAACTCATTATAAATAGAATTTGAATCACAAATTTAGTTTAAGACAAAAAAAGATCATCACTTTGACTCTCGTGTTTTTCTAAACAAAGCAAAGATCTCTTACTGAGACGAAATGTGTTGTCTCCCGAGTTATCTGCGCACCATTGGATTGGTTCAAAGATAATGCCATAATTCAAAATGAAAGAGCATCTGATTAAAAATTTTTGGTGGGCCGCGGGTTGGGCAGCCTTGCACTAATACTAACAGAGGTTTTACAAAGCCACAATGCAAATAATATGATTAAAATCGGAGTATTTAAAAATAAATTGTAAAATTTAATTTTATCATTTGAAAAACAGCAGTTTTACATTGTTCTCAAAACTGAATGCGTTCGTTAGTAGCGAAGGTACGCAAAATAGCCAGTTATAGTAAAACTTTGAAAACTTTTCTTCACTTACTCTGTCAGGGTCGCGTGGCAGCAGCTTTAAGATTGAACCTCGCACATTCTGATCTTCCATATCTTTTTATTTTACACGGATAAAATCCGAAGCGAGTTGAGGTTAGATTATTAACATGCTCTGTCAGTTTTTTTTGTCACTGCCGTGTTTTTGCAGAAAATAGGAATTTTTAGAAACATTTATATTACAATCGTACTAAGCAGCACTAGTGCATTCATAAGTAAAAATATAGTTTGAAGAAAAACAGAAGAAGAATGTAAATATTTTCAGTTTACTTATAAGCTTGAGTCATCATTGAAAAATGCGGCCATCATAAATAATAGAACTCGGCCAATATAAATTTAAAATAAGTAATTACATCTGGTCATACAAACAAGTTATGACTGCATTTGCTCTAGTTAGTTATAAGAAAAAAACATATTTATTAAATTTAGATTTTGATTATTTTTGTTAAATTTTATATTAGGCAATTTGTTCATCTATCTTTGTAGACATTTCAAAAGAACACCAACGAATCATGAAAAAATTTGTATTCTTTCTGTTCATGTTACAATTTGTTGAAAGTAAGTGATTTTTAAAAATTAATTGTGTTACCCAGTCTGTAAACTTGCATTTTTTAGCTTGAAATGTTATTTCTTTGTAGCTGCCACGCATGGTCAATCAAAACAAACTGTTTGTTACGAGCATCTTGGGTGTTTTAACAAGCTTCCTCCATTTTCACCAACCATGCCGTTGCCTATGTCTCCTTCGGAAATTAACACCGCCTACTATTTACGCACCAGAAGAAACTTGCATGTTGATTTGCCCATCGAACCCGATGCTGCCAATATCACTTCTTCACCCTACGACCCAACCAAGCCCACAAAGATTATCGTCCATGGCTTTATGGTATGTAGTTTTTTACCGCACAAAATACCTAAAAGAGACGATTTAGAAAAGATAATTTTGCAGATTCTTAATTCTGGTTTAGCTAAATGGGTTCCTGAAGTTACCCAAGCTATTTTATTCCAAGAGGATGTAAATGTCATTCAAATAGATTGGGTTAAAGGAGCTAATGTTGAATACGACCATGCTGCTTCTAACACCAGGGTTGTTGGTGCGCAAATCGCTTACCTTATCAACATGCTTATGGTATGTTAATCCCAATTAAACTATTCCTTTTTGGTAGGATTTCGATTTTATAAATTTAATCTTTTGTATTACAGGAAGTACGCGGCGCCAAAGCAGAAGATTTCCATTTGATTGGGTTCAGCTTGGGAGCACATGTGGCAGGATTTGCGGGAAAGAAAGTTCAAACCGGTGGAAAACGCAAACTAGTTGGTCGCATCACTGGCTTAGACCCTGCAAATCCAGGATTTAATTATGACAGTCCCAAAGTGCGCTTGGACAAAACTGATGCCAAGTTTGTTGATGTGATACACACGGACACCCAGACCATTCTCGTCATGTGTACGTCTCATTAATTTTTTTTTATTATTTCCTTTTAATTTTCAAACCATTATATAGCGTCCGGTATGGATCGAAATTTGGGTCATCTTGATTTTTATCCAAATGGCGGAGCCGATCAAGTTGGTTGCAACAAATGGTCTAAAAGCTGGATGTCTGGTAAGTATTTATTTGCTGCTGCTCTTCGCTTTGTTCACCAGTAATGTGTTTGTGAATGTTGTATACGATTAAAAAAAACTTTTCTAGTAAATGTTTTGATTGTTTATAGTAATTTTTACCTTTCGATAATTAAATTTTCCAAAAGCCCAAAAATTGATTTTTAACCAATCAGAAACAAGCTTGGTAACGTCGCTAATTAAATATTATTGTTTGATTAAATATTCTCTGGAATTGTTTGTGTATCTTTGTCATTTGCACCTTTCAAAGTCTTTGCCTGCAAAAAAAATTAACCCTAGCCTAATGTTAATTTTAATGCGTATTCATTACGTCCCAGAGTAGCAATTTATAAAATTTAAAATTGATGAATTTCTTTCGCGCCGTTTTTGCCGTTTGAAAAAAGGTTTAAATTGACCCTTAACAATTTAAGACATTCAAAGTAACTATTTGTTTCCATTCACCTTTTGAACGCAAGCAACGTTTCAAAATTGGTCTTAAAACTGGCTTTCTTTTTATTCTGGCCAACTCGTCTATTACCCGTCGACCAAAGAGCTGATACATAGTTGATAGGCACGTGATTGTCGTTAAGTTCCTGTTTAACTGCCACGTGCTACGACTCGATATTTCCCGGCCGGCGTCGTACTGCGGCAGCTAGATCGTACCAGCTGGGTAGGTTCGTGTGTGATTTGCGCTGTCTGGCATCTGCGCTGGTGAATACGTTATATTTATTAGAAGTATAAGTTACTCCAAATCAAATTTGGTTAAACACTTTCTTAACCGTCTAGCAATTTTCAAGAAAAAAAACTTTGGAACACTTTTTTCTAAGAAAACTAGGTATTAAAATTTTCAGTGAAATTGTAGTTAACTTTAGCAATTCGTATCATTTAATGAAAGATGAATTATTTCCGTATATATATATATATATATATAGTAATAATAAATAATATAATGAATTCAACGAGGTACTAAATTATATTGATTATAAATGTATTGAATGACGAACAGAGTAATTTGGCGCAGTTCCAAGTTTTAAATTCCTCCTTATTATTGGTCGATTAACGAATCATTATGCTTTGATTTTGGGAAAGACCTAAAATATTTCTCTTGGTGTTCTTCATGTTAACAAACTACTCCTATTGTAATTATCAGTTGGTTTTAAATCACTCTTCCCACGTTGATTTGATGACCTAGCATAACCTTTATGGCCATTTTTTTCAAAAGAACATCATGCTTTACGAGTGGCGCGACTATCGTAACCGTCTCGTTGTGTGATTCATAGAAATGTCGTTTCGCTACAGGGCGTTTTCGTTGTTTGTTTTAAAATCGGTTGCCTAGCGACTTGGCCGTCGATAAACTTGTCGTAGTTCAATATGCAGGACAGGTACTTGATATTTGCTCTGATTCGTAGGTTAAACAGCAGGTTTTTCGACAAGCCACTAATTTCTCTTTCTATATTGACTTTTGACAAATTACCAATTTCCCGGATATAATGACGAAGTACACGAACTATTTACGTTTTCAAAGCGTGCTCTTGCGTATTACCATTTGTTTGCACTGGCACTTCAATCGCAAGAATATTTTCTTCGCTGTATTTTACTCAAAACAAATAATAATTTTAACTCGTTTTGTCCATCATAGTTGCCGATTTAATGGTGATGGTGGCCAGGTTTCGTTGAACTTATCATGTTATTTACGGTTTTTTTTTTCTGCAGCCATCACTGATAGAACTATTTGTGATCACCTGCGAGCGCCGGAATTGTTCAAAGCCAGTATAAATGCCACTGGAGAGCATCATCATATGACAGCTTATAAATGTCGAAATTTCGAAAAATTCAAAGTAATTTGTTGCTATATAATTTTCTACGTACTATA
Source organism: Diplosoma virens (assembly GCA_963680785.1). Taxonomy (NCBI): domain Eukaryota; kingdom Metazoa; phylum Chordata; class Ascidiacea; order Aplousobranchia; family Didemnidae; genus Diplosoma; species Diplosoma virens. The sequence continues at coordinate 18,459,497 of OY796880.1, forward strand.
TTTATTCTGCATTTAAAATCTCGGTCAAATGATATTAGCTGTAATTGCAATAATTTTCTACGTAATTTGGTATTTGCTTTAGTTTTAACTTCTTTACTAGCTGTAATGCGTTGCAATGCAATTGTAAATAAAATTCTGCATCATTAAAAGAAATAAAAATAAAATTTTTATTGTTGTAAGCAAAAAAAACTATTAATATTAATAGTCGTTATACAATAACCATAAAAATATTCAACTAAACAAAAAAATATCATTAACTAACTTTATAGCAAAACTGTTTTTAGAGTGAATTTTACAAGTTTGATGTAGAAATTTTTTTCTTTTAGCGAGGGGTCTGCTTACGCTGTAGGGGAGTTAACACTTGTCGTAGGATGGGTTATTGGGCAAAGCCCATTACTTCAAGAAAGCGACAAGTGCAATATTACCTCGTCACTTCTGGTCAAGAACCATATACAGGTAAGCTTATGCTCAAGTAAAATGCTCACATTAACTTTAAGTTTGGCCGTGTTTAACTTTCTTTTTGTTTTCAGTGAAGCATTATCAAGTCCAAATGCACTGGCGAAAAAGTGAAAGTTCATCTTTGTCTGGATTTAAAGCTAAGCTTTTCCTTACCTTGCACGGCGACAAAGCCAGCACTAAAGAAATCGCACTGAACGAGTAAGTATAAATGTTTGGTTTAATGCAGGGGTGGCCAATCTTTTTTCCTAAACCGCCAATTTTATTCTAGCCCAGTTCATATCCACCACACAAACGAAAGACTTCAAAATTTCATAGCGAAACCAAGCTGTTCTGTAAAAAATCATCGCTGGAAAAACTTCTCTAAATTTTTACTTTTCCTACTGAAACCAAGCTGTTCTCTAAAAAAAAAAGGTCATCGCCGGATATCAGGGTGCAATCCGCCACAGTTTGCCCCTGATATAGCTAGATATAAGTTGTGAAACATTTTTTATATGAAATATTTTCCCAACTGCAATGCGCCGCAGGTTGGCCACCCCTGGTTTAATGCAATGGTTTTCAACCTTTTCGCGCCTGCGACACACTTTGGAACCTTTTCGAAATTCGCGGCATACTTGGACCAGAGCGCGGATCTTGATTTTCGTCCCTAAAAAGTAGTGTTCTCTAAAAAAGGTCTTCACTTAGAGTCTGTCTCTGATTTCATTTATTTTCGCCCCTAAAAAGTAATGTTTACTAAAAAAAAGTTGCGAAATAATGAACTGATGCTTTTTAAAAAGTTTCGCGGCACACAGGTTATCGGACGACATGGCGCGATCAGAACGATATGACTAAATTCGGTTTTTCGCACCTTTTTCAGAGTGCGTCTTATATTTTCGTCTTGTGTTGTTTGTATTGTGAATGAGTGCGTTTCTGGCATCGATTCCAAAAAAACTAACAGGTTGAAATGTCATAAACTAGAATAACTTTCTAAAAGTCAAATAAATAAAACAAAAATTTTTGGCTTGCCTTAACTTTGAATTTATCTTTTTTTTCAAGTGGTGCCACTTTTCATGTTTACGCTGGAAAAACCACTCGATTCTTGGTCACTATCGACACAGAGCAAGATATCGGTCAAGTTCAAAGGGTCACGTTCCGGTGGGAGAGACCGCCATATAACAGCTGGTTTTGGGCTGAAAAGGAGCTGGTCAATTTAAAAAGAATCAAAATCTTTGACGCTAGCGTACAGAAACGGTGAGACTTTTAATATTAATTTGTTGGTTTCTGTTGTTTTTTTTACCACTCGGTTAGTATCTAGTTAGCATTTTTGTCCTCGGCCTTCTAAATTGGGGTTTACATTTTCGGCGCGTCAAACTATTTGCAATACTTCGCCCCCACAGCGAGAGAATCGCCTCGGTGAGTCTATTTTTCGTGCACTGCGTTCAAGAAATGAACGCCGCGAACTTACGACGCATTCCGACGAATGAAGCGAGTTAATTTGAAGCAACGCTATTGTTATGGAAGTTAAACGTTGAATTTTTTGATTTTTCCAGATCCGTCTTCTTACCGCTCGGAAAAAATCGAGCCGAACGAATTCGTTCACACTTCGTCCAACCTGGGGAGCCGTTCGAGTTACTGGGAAGCAAATACATTCGCAGTCTTTTTCCCAAGCGAAGGTATACCTCGTTGGCACGAGAAGAGAAAGCGCTCCTTCGTAACATTATTCGACCTCGAATCGTTCGCGTCAACGTGAACCAGACTCTTTCAAATAAAATTAACAAAGAAAACAAAGTTGAATCAACAACCGCTTTATTAAACTCGACTTCAACGTAGTGTTGGCTTTAATTTTCTTTAAATTATCTCTGGCTTCCGTACAGCTACTGCACAGGGTTAGGTCAAGGTATACTTCTACTGTGTCCACATCTTCAAGTTTTTCCAAAAGCCTAGCCTGTGCATAACTGCTCTAAAAACTGAAATGAATAGAAAATCGTTCACAGTACTTGAATTTTTTTCATAATTTATTATACTTTACTCTTGTTGTGTTACGTGATTTGCCGTATCCGTCTTTGTTTGTTTAATCATTTAATTTGCTCTTTTTTCAGAGCTTTGTAATCTTTTATTTTCAAACATATAGTACTATTGTTTGAATAAAACAATTCTTCGTACATTGAATCCCACCCCATACTGGGGGCTATTGTTAACTTATGCAAAAACACAATATATTGTTAGGGGAGATGACGTCGGAAAATCTTTCGTTGATTCCCCTTTTTAAAAAATTATTTGAGTTTAATGCGTCATCTAAGCAAACTACGAAATTCAATGCTTCCAATTTCAAGTCGGTCACGTGCCAATCTTTTTTGACCTTACTGGACGGTGGAAAGCGTTGTTCGTACTCAAGTGGTAATTAGCTATTACTGCAATTTGTTTTTCGCTGTAAAGATTGGATAACTTCTTGTTCAAAATAGAGATGCAAAAATTACTGTTTCTACAGCAAAAAGAAAAAAAATTGCTAAAGGAATAATTTTATAGAAACTACTGATGAACGAAAATGATCAAGTTGTCAAAAGCTAAAAGCTTTCCGGTCATTTCGAATTTTAAAAAGCGTGTTTTCACCAAGTTTTATTTTTCAATTCTTTATTTAATAGTCGATTTGCTTAGGTAATTTTGTTTACCCCCAGTGTTTATTGTTTCTCTGTATTTATTAGCGCAAATTTCTGTTTAAAATTATTTGAATTTAAAGGGAGATAGTGAAACGGTGGAGGATTGCGCTTAACCTCACTGCTTCAATTTATTTCCACTTATTATTTATTGCTTAGTGTAATATGTGCTTTTCTGCTCCGCATTAGAAATATTCGAAAGCGAATTTAGCAATTGTTGTTGATTTCTTTTTGAAGCAAGTTCATGATTGAAGAGACAAAAGACATTCTTAACAGATCACAGTCTACTGAGGTAATTTTGTTTCTCCTCTATCCTTGATAAAAATAGACATAAAGTTTTGAATTATATTTAAAAAGCTGAAGCATTTTATTTCAACAAATTTTATTCGAAAAAATAATACGCCCAAATCGTCACGTGATATGTCAAAAACGAAAAACAATTTGAGTTTTATTTCATGTTTTACAAGTGCTCAATGTGGCCACCACCGGCAGCACGGACAACATCAAGCCGATATGAGAATTGATCCCAAACGCGTCTCAGCATGTCGCGGTCCACCACCAAAACCTCACTGTGTGTGACTTTTTCTCGTGGGGGCATGTTAAAGACAGAGTTTTTACTCCACCGCTTCCAGCAAATATCGATTACATGAAAGATCGCATAACAGTTGCAATCAACACGTTGAGCCGCGACATACTGAGGCGCGTTTGGAATCAATTCTATCGGCTTGATGTCGACCGTGCTGGTGGCCACATCAAGCACTTGTAAAGCATGAAATAAAATTCGAAGGAGTTTTTTATTGTTTTTCGTTTTTGACAAATTACGTGATGATTTTGGCGTATTCTTTTTGAAACACCAGGGGCAAACTTTGAACTGATTAGCGTATTCTGCGAGATAAAGAAGATTTGTCAGACACGAGCGCTTTTCGGTAAAACAATTGGCGCAGGAATTTAAGTACCGCACTGCAAACTAATTTTGGTGCCGAAAAAAATCAAAGCACATGTCAAACTCAAACTGATAAAACATCAACTTTGTTGCCAGAAAAGTTTCACAAAAATTGACGTCAGAAAGCGCCAACGCTTGTTTAGGAAATTTTAGTCTCCGCTATGATTTCGTGCGTGAAGTTTAAAAAAGTCCTGGAAACTAAATTTCGAACCGCTCATTTGGTTGTAGACCAAAAAAAGCCTTCACTTCGAATCTCTGCCGGATTTCTTCATTTTCTTCAAAAAAAAATACGGTAATGAAGATTAAACAAATTTTTTCGTTTTCTTCCAAAAAACCAGAACTGTCAAAAAAAAAAAAAAACCAGTCCAAAAAAACTCCCTATCCCCGGTTCGTACGTCCATGGTCAACACAACTAAGAGCGCCACACAAATCTAAAAAGATAGCTCAAGCGCCAATTTGAAATTCACCGCGCAAACTCAAACGAAAACTGGCCAAATTCGCGATAAATTGCCCGATCCGCAACACTGACATTAAACACTTGCAAACAGTTGCAATGGCTGAAGACGCATACAAAAAGGTGTTGTTCTTTTTGGTTCTCGGTTCTTTAAGAGCGAACGAGAAAGAACAGAAGCAGTATTATATACAAAATATCACTGTATGTATTTTGTCAGTTAAAACACAGAGAGTAAGAACTCAGCTTTGGCATCATGATGTTCGATCGTCTTAAGGCTTAGTTATGTTCTTGTACATTTTTTTGTGCCACTTAGTAAACAAAAATTTTTCATCGCAAAAAATGTAGCTAATCTTTTATAAATTAAACAAAATTACTTTTTAGCTTCATAGAACATTTTTTTGCACTAACCGCAACATAGCAAAGTTAATCCAAGTGTAATTCTGCGATAAGCTGAAAAATTACTTCGCGTCAGCGAAATGTAGAAACAATGGCGTACCTAGGATTTTTGAAAAATTCGTGCCATACAACCACAATCAAATATGCTTAATGGAAAATTTTTTCAAGTGGTAAAAAAGGTCTTCATTTTGAATCTGTCTCTGATATCTCGTATAAGTAATCTTCAAGGGGGGCCATAGCATAATGTCCCTCCCTAAGTGCGCTACTGTGAGCAAACTAAACTTAGTATTATACTTTACTCGTCATTCTGGCAAAACAAACAAACAAGAATTACGTAAAAAGCAAAAAAAATTATTTTTATTTTTCAAATCATATGAAGAATTTCTCTTTAGTGTTTTGTAATTCTTAAAAGTCTACCGACCCAGTTCCACTTTATAAGTTCAATTTACCTTTGCATTGTCGTAAACCTAATTTGTAATGCTGACGCTGGCTTGGCTAAACGTCATTTAAAATACACAATTCAATATTTATGAAATAATTTTAATCTTTTGTAGGCAAACTATTCAGTAGCTGATAATTTTCTGCAAATATATTACAATTAGGCTGATTTATTACAATTCAAACCCAGGGTCACTTGGCCAGCCCTGGAATGGATTTATTCGTTTATTTCATTTCATCTCTATATTTATCCTCTCGACTTCCAGGAAAGCATCGAAGGTGCTATACTTACAGCAAGCAATTACCCGACCTGCTTCCGGAGATGCCAAAATATTGCCGTCTGGTTGAAATATTTTATTTTGGTTATAAAGAAATATTACTGAAATTTAGAATTGCTTGTCAAGACCATCAAGTAGGGGAAAGTGCCGTGAAATGTCTTTTCCAAGGACACAGCAGAATAACGTGAGTAGGTTTTACACCGAGACCATTTTGACCACTGCGCTATTTTGTATAAAAACTCTTTAAAATCTGGCTTAGTATGGTTCATTTTATTGCCTTTTTCATACATGAATTATAGTTAGTATATTGTCTTAATTTTTAAAAGTTTATGACTACATTTTACACCAAGCATTTACCATGTTTTCCCAAAAATATGACTTACCCTAAAAATAAGACCCACCCTTAAAATAAGCCCTAATTGAAGTGGGAAATTATGAGAGAGAAATTGTATTTTTTCGCATAGCTTTATTCAAATTATCCACTACACTAAGGTATTTTGTTAGTAGAAATATATGGAATTCTTGAAGTGCACGATCGTGAATAAGCCTTTTTTGTTTAGATATACCGATCAGTCGCCGATCGAACGTCGAATGACTTTGAAACGATACTCGTTTTGTTCCGAATGGCTAAACCATATCGCATTACAAACCGATCCCAACAAACGTTTTTTTTCCAGTGTTAAGGCTCGTTTTCACTGACTAAGTTGTTCAACGTGCAACAAAAATGTTTTTTATGTTCATCACATTTTTTATTCAATCCTCAGAAGAAAGTTTTTGGTGCAAAAATAATCAGCAAAAAAAAAGAAAAAGTACTTTTAGGCCGATGCCTTTTAACCGAGTGTATCGTACACTCCAGTATGTATCAGAATTTTCTAAGGGTAGCTTTACCTGTAAAATAGAATGTACAAGGTCTTCAAGAACTTTTTCTAATTTAGTCTTATTATTAGAATGTCTGTTACTTTAATTGGTTTGTTTTATCATTAATATTTTGTCATAACGTTAATGCTGTGTCAAAAAAAACAACAAAAAACGTGTTGGCTAGTCAAAGAGAACACTTTTTTTTAAAAATATGCTTATTTTTTGGTGCTCACTTTACGTTAAAAAAGAAAAACAATTTAGGATTAAAAAAGCCTTCATTTTAAGCATACATTTTTAAACTAGGGTGTACATTTTTTAGTTTGTGCACGGGTGGGTAAACTAAGGCCCGCCACGACTTTTCGTGCGGCCCGCGAAAGCCTCAAGCAAATAATTTTACTTTCTCTTCATTTTCAGTTGTCGTCATATTTAAAAAAATTCATCACATTCAATTGATTTCCAAAATTTGGGGAGTTTTTTGCGACGAAAAAGGACATTTGGAACATTGATTGAAAGTGATGACCTTTTTTTTAGAGATTACTATAGTGCGGCCCGAAGACAAAATCAACTTGTAAATACAGCCCTCGAGCTAAAAAGTTTGCCCATACCTGGTTTACTCCAAAGTGCGTGCCATTGCAAAAAAAAGAAAAGTAATGTTTTGGCGCACAACGAACAACATGAGGGAAGTCGCCGTATTTTAAAATATCTTAACGATTGTGACGGAAATCTGAAATCGCAATTAAAAACTGTTCTAAGATATTTTCTAAAAACAAACAGTCACAGAAGGTGTTAGGCAGTTTGATTGAATGAGAAGGAGCGCCGCTTTGATCTCTTCCGCGATCGATATTTTGTCGGTTCAGCACTAAACATCATAGCTTGCAGTTATGTTCTCGAGAAAAACTCCGTTGACACTTTTCTCTGCTTACCGGTTTTTGTAGCAGTTCTTATTTTTGGTGATATTTATCATTATAAAAGTGTTTCCAAGCGCTTAAATTACCTATGTATTTTTTTAAAAATGAATAATTACAGTGAAGATCTATTTTTTGGTCATCAATTGTTTTTCTTCCCTTATAAATATACACCATTGTTAATTGCAACTCTGTAAAATACAGTATACATATATCCAAAAAAACATAGTTGCATGAAAGTAAAGACCTAAAAAAAGTATTTTCACTCTAAATTTCAGGGTTGCCGGGTAGCTTGGAAAACTTTCGGACAATATTAGTCTGAAATTCGGACATTTTAGGAGAGTTTTAAGAATACGGTATATTTATGGTGCAATTTACAAATTAATTTTGCAGGTGCAATTTACATGTGGTAACAAAAATATTAGCAAACAACAGTCTTCAATATATAGAATCAATTACAATAGATTGGGATATAGCCGTACCTGCCGGGGAGCCAATTGCCCCCCCCCAAGTTTCCAAGATTTGGGCAAAATTCAAAAATTTTTGGGCAGTGACAAAAAATATTTGGGCAAAACCATAATTTTTCGAGCAGCGATATGAAAAACTTGGGCAAAGTCAGGAGTTTTAGGGCATTGACAACGATCAACTGCAAAAAATAGTTACCAAATTTAGGTGAAGACCATTTTTTTTAAAGAACATTTTGATTTTGAGACAAAAATTGAAAAATTATGAGACTGAATTCAAGTGAAGACCTTTTTTTTAGAGATCACCATGATTTTAGGACAAAATTTGTTCTACGTCCGAAAATCTCAGACCATTTTTTTGTCCTATCCGAAAACTTCATTGCCCCCCAAATTTTTTTGGCTAGTACGCCTATGAGAATGGTCAACAGGTCGATCGTTACGTCTTAGCTGGTCGATTGCTTCTAATTTTGAATGAGCTTAGAATGTTTTACTTCAAGATTTAAAGTAAAATAAACTTTAAGACTTAAAGAAAAATCCGAGACAGGTTCAAAATAAAAACCTTTTTTAAGAAATCCTAGTCAGATATGAAGACCTTTTTTTGATATGAAGACCTTTTTTTGATATGAAGACCAAATTTAGACACCTAGACAGAAATAAAAACCAAGTGTTCAAATGATTTGCCGACCGTCGGACACGGAAGTTAAAATTAGGACAATTTGTCGTTTTTGTCCGATTTTTAGGCCACCTGACAACCGTGCTAATTATATACGTTTTCTAGATTTTAAAGCAGAGTTTAGCGCTAGGGTGTACAGCTTTTGTAAAATCTGGATACCGTTGCCAAAAAGGTTAAAAAGTATGTTAAGAATATTTTTTTGATTTATGAGAATTTCTCGTTGATGTTTCAATTTAATTATGGTCAAGAGAAATTTAATTCAATTGTCAAATGACAGGTATTGACCTTTTTTGGCATGCGAGTTTCCAATTTCAAATTTGAGCTTGTTCTTTAAATTCTTTATGAACAGCAAGAATAAAAACAGTAACCCAAAATTAAAGCACCATATTGCTATTAGCAAAGCAAAAGCGTTTGAAACGGTTTTAAATGGTTTTAAACGAGCAAAACTTACAATTAAGATTTTTGTTGGACGATTTTAAACTATTCTGTTGGAAAGCAGAAAGCTTGACACCATTTGTGTTTTTAAATAGAGACAGTTGCGCTTTTAAAAAGGCAGCGTTAAAAAGTAGACCATGCATGCGGGTCCAACGTTACCCATTAGTTAAATTCAAAGACGCATCTTATGTTTCGAAATTTCTGTCATTTTCGGAACATTTTTGGAAAAATTCTGGCAAGTTTGGACGAATTGGACGTAAAGACGTTTTCTTAGTCTTCACCTTGAACCTGAGCCGAAAATAGAGGTTTTGGATGCTGATCAAAACTCAAGACCTTTTTTTTAGTCTTCACCTTGAATCTTGCCCGAAAATGGAGCCAATGGCCTACTTAATGGTAATTTAAATAAAATTGTCAATTTTTGAGCCGTTTTATCAAAAAGGTTCACCATCCCTGGAGTAGGGTTTTCCGCTGTTGCTTCAGATTTTTAACGCTTAGTATTTTTTTATCCTTTTAGCCCTTTAACCATTTGCTTTTGTCTTTGCTGCGGTAAAAAATTAACTAAAATAATAGAATAAATTCTTAAAAAAACCAACAACTTTTTAAAAAAGTTTATGATATTGCTTTTTTAGTTATTACTTAGTCTTTCTAAAAATTTAAGACATTTGATTTCTATTTGATTGTAACTCCATCAACGAAGTGATACGTCAGAACTATGATCTGTCTTTGATCCCGTCACATAATCTATAGACGACCTGAGATCACGGCTCACGTGTCTATAAGCTTAAAAAAGCAATTACTTCAATGTAATTGATCTTTGTTAAAAAATTGTTCTACGCGACAACTAACAATTACAATTCATTAAAACAACAAACTTTTGTAAAAGTTGTGAGTCATAACCGCCCAGCTAGAATATAATACTTTTAAAAAAGTGGTTTTACAAAAAGACCAATGACAAAGCAACTTATTGATAATGACTAAAAAAGTCAATATCAAATTTATCCGAACGCACTTTTTATTAAATTTATATTTTAAATCTTTCCTTCTCAGCCTGTAGGCTGTGTAGCAGAACTCAGGATGACCGGTTCCCAAATTTTTGTGGCAGCTTGCCAGAAGTAAATAAAGATAACTTTAGTTGGACAAAACGACTTAGCATGTAAATATGATTTTTCTTTTGTGTGATAAAATAAATTGCCTACAAGTAAGAAATAGGCCAACCACCAGGTATCACGTTTATTGTTGAAAGAAATTAGCCCAATGGCATTTGCTGTGTATTCAGTGGGGGAGAAAACAGGGATGTACTCAGAAATTTTAAAAATGGGAGGCCCTTCCTGGTTCAACTTTTAAAATTTTAAAAGCTAAATCAATACATCAACAACTTTACTTGATGAATCTTGGTTGTAAAACCAATTTCTGGTAAAAATGATGGTATGGTGGTGATCTTGAAAAATTAAAAAGAGCAAGCGGAAATTTTCACTATTTCCTTATTTACATGTACGTAAAATTTTCGGGCTATTTGTTTCAATATCAGTATCTCAAAACTATTTCATAAATAGCTGGTGTGCGTATGCATTTCTTACAATCTTTCTGAACATAGTTGTACGAGCTGGGAGGGCAGGGGTTTAATTGCCCCCAAGATGCAAAAAATTTGGAAAAAATCATATTTTTTCGGGCACCGACAATGCACTATTTGGGCAGGAAAAGTTGCTCAATTTAAAATGATCCAGATTAGCGCGCAAAAACAACAAATATTTATTGTAAAGACTTTTTTTTGATCTTCAAAGATTTATTTCAAGAAGACCAATCGTTTCTGTTTTATTTAAAACTAAAAAAATAAGTGAAGACCAAAAACCCCGCATTAAAGCGAAGTTACATTTGGATATCCCCATGGATTAATGTGAAATCATGATTCGAGCAATCGTCAAAAATATTGGAAAAATTATTTTGACCCCCATAAAATGTTTTGGTCTGGCACGGCTATGCTTCTAAACTGGCCACTGACACGTCTATAGCCAAGAAATCTTTCGTGGCAATCCTACAAAGTAAGTTTAGAGATACGAGCCATACACATACTTTTTTCATTCAAGACAAACATTTAGGATTAATCACAAATTAATCCAGCTAGCTTTAAAATTTTCAAGTTTATAACAAGAAGTTAATGCGTGATTTACAAGGAAAAAAATGAAAAGCAATTTTAATGCTTAACTTTATATACGTATTAATTTACTTTGCAAAATTGGAATATTCAGGGAGCAAACGCCTCCTATATCCTCCCAAGGAGACACCCACGAATAATGATGGCTTTAGCACGGAGCGACCGCACCGCCCCCCCTAAGCAAAACATGGCTCTATTTCTTTATAGTAGAATCATAACGGTGGCCCCCTAAAGTGATGACCTTTTTTTTAGAGATTACTTTTTTTGGGACCAAAAAATTTGGAATACAAAAAAGTGGCCCACGTTTTTTTGGCAACGGGCCTTCTTTTTGTAAGGCTATCACTGCCCATAAAGCACATATTTTTAAACTTTTCTTTATTTCAGTATGATTTTTTATCGTTATCATCATCATCATCACTATATTTTCCTGACCAGAACGATAAAGCCAAAGCCATTTTGCTTGTCGTCAAGCAATTACCCTGACCTGCTTTTAGAGATGCACCGACTTTCTGATTTTTTGGTCTTGCCTTTCTGAAAAATATTTTATTGCAACTTCAAGTTAAGACCTCCGGTTCAGAAACCCTGGGTTAACGTGATGCTTCCACTCGAAATTTGTGATTTCATTTATCAAAAGAAGGATGAAAAATTTCAAAACGAATAAAGGCCCGTTTCCACTACGAGCGTGGTAAAGAGCATTCTTTGTTTGTTTTATTGATTTTTTTTGCGCTCTCTTCAATTTTAACCGCTCGCTTCAATCGAAGATCAATAAAAGAAACAAAGAATGCTCTTTTCCACGCTCGTAGTGGAAACGGGCCTTAATGAGAAATTAATTTAAAAAGATTGGTAGCCACTGTTCTACACAGCGACTAGGAAAAGTTCAAATAGAAGAGCTTAAGTATTTGAATTGGTTACATTTCTCTTACGGCACAATTAAAATATCTATATAAAAAAATAAAATAAATTTGTAATAAATTGTTTTTTTGTATTTTTCAAATTTTAGAAAATAAAAATTGTTAAAATCGGGATACATTTTGGATAAGGGTAGCCTACTAGCCAATAAGATTTATATACTTAGCGAGTGCATTTATAAACATAGTTGTATGTTCCAAGATAAAACCAACGAAACTATTATTACGTACTATATTTTTAGTTTCAAAATCCGAAATACCGTTTTTATGTATCATTACGTATTTTTTTTCTAGTCCGCAGCCTTAATTACGTATCTTTATTATTAAATAATTATAGTTGTGTTTTTACTATGTGGCGGAGCAGAAATAAAAGAAAACTGAACTAAACTGATTACTTTTGACTCGAAGAGTAATAATTTCTATTAAAATGGACGTTACTTGCAAAACATTAAAAATCTTTTCCAACTTATTGAGCTCGAATTCCAAAAAAATTGTTTGAACTGCAATGTGCATAAACGGAAAGCAACAAGAAACGATACGAAAAGAAAAGGAGTAGATTTGTATTGATAAACGTGATGAAAAATGTTCAAACAATTATTAAAACGCTGAACAAACCTTACCACTCACCGAGTTTAACCTCAGGTCATTGACTTGTAGTACATTTTATGAAAGGTTACTCGCGAATAGCTGACCGAGAGGGCGGCAGAACAACTGTCTTATTTCGTTTGAAAAACACGCGAAGTTGGATTAGCGTCATCTCCACGCTAATTCACGTAATATCGACGGCAAACACCAGAATCGAACGAATATCGTTGTTTTTCAAAGATATTTCGTAAAAATCTTTTTCTTCAATCTTAACAGCTAATTTTTAATGGTACAAAAAAAGTGATTCAATATTTTCTAAAATATACAATAAAATATCGTTCAAAAAATTAAAAGTTGTAGGTTTTCTAGCCATTTTTAGCTGCTAGTCTTTGAATTTATTCGAGTTTTAGAATGAAGGAAAACATCAGTTCAGGATTTAGTAAAATTGTTTTTTTGTGTGAGGGTAAATTACATCCGGTTGGAAACTTTGTTTTTCATAATTATGGAAATTATTATGGAAACCCCGGTTAAAAAGTTTCTCCAGGTCAACCGTGGGCAAAGTGTAGCACTTGTGAGTTTCCCTAAACAAGGTTACGAGCAATTGCTTTATTTTATACAAAAAATTCGCTTGGTTTGCACTTCAAAAAAAAATTAGCATGTCGCTTTATTTCTATATTCAAATACTAATAAACCCTATTTTGGTATTTAATTTTTGATTGTTTATTGCATATTTCGTATTCGAGTATGAATGTACTCCCTCCGGTCTCAACAGCATATAATATTCAGTTACGTTGAATATATCTGACTGCTTTTGTAAATAATTTTACCATTTTTGCCGTTAGCAAAAACCAGAGTTGGTAGTTTAAAAGTATGAACAGTAATGGCAACAGCGATGGAATATCGTTTCAGAAATTTCTGAGTAATGAAGAGAAAATAATGTGTACAAAAAAACATTTATTAATTACGCAGCTACATTGCAATGCTAGAAGCCTATAAAAACATATTTCCAACGTAAAATATGCAAATATAAAACGAATACAAATCAAACGTCTACAAAAAAATTTTGAAATGGATTGTTCAAACAGGAAACTCAAAAAGGGGCAAATCAATATCCAAAATTAGTTACAGCTGAACAAAATGGTGAGCAAATGATCTATCGAAACCGAATCCTTGAATTGTGACGTGTCGTTCACGGAACGCTTGATTGCGTTTTCTAACCACGTCGACGAGAAGCCAAGGTTGTAAATAAGATTGTAATTCTTCAGCATTCTCTCAACCTCTGTTTTCGGAAGCTGATCTGGAAAAAATGTTGCCTTTTTTCTCGTTAATCCTACTATGACGTTGCTTTAAGAGTACGTCATTGTTTCTATTGAAGTACCTATCCAAATATTTAATAAGTTGTTTTATGAAACCACGCTAAAAAAGGAACTATTACAAAAGAATTTTTAGCCATGTAAACAAAACACTATAAATGTAACACCGTAAAGCATTAAAAAAAAAAATTTTTTTATTAGGTGGGTCTGGAAAAAAAACTTGAGAATTGGCACATTGTGTTTCTTGGTGATTCATTGATATCAAATAACATAAGCTCGCTACCGACAAAGACTTGGTTTTCTTGATTGGTTGGCGCAAGAGGCGTCACTTAAGTGCTGATTGGTCAAAATTGTATCGCTTAATAGCGCCCAGGAAACACTCATCTGACAATGATAATAATGAGTTGTAAAGTAAACAGACACACCAAGATAGTTTTTGAATGGCGTAAAGTAGCAATAAAATTAACCGCTCTGTTCATGACTTATGTGATAAGGGTGTGGTTGACGTGATAAGGTGTGTAAAGTTTCGGCTGCTGGTGTTGTAGCTTACAGGCGTCGTCGAAATAAATCAAAATGAACTCTGCAGTTTCAAGCTTTTTTTCCTAACGGCACATTTCGCGAAATCTTTTGGCGACCTTTCAGCTGCTTTTATTTTCTACGAACAAAATGAAAAAAAATCTTAAAACATTGGCAAGCAAACTTTACACAAAACGATTGGAATCTTGTTTGGAAACACAGCATTAAGGCCCGTTTCCACTACGAGCGTGGAAAAGAGCATTCTTTGTTTGTTTTTTTGCTTTTTTTTTGCGCTCGCTTCAATTTTAACCGCTCGCTTCAATCGAAGATCAATAAAAGAGAGAAAGAATGCTCTTTTCCACGCTCGTAGTGGAAACGGGCCTTTAACGGACGGGTACTAAATCAACGCTTTAGTAAATATCAGTGCTTTTCGAAGATTTGTGTTTTAAGCTCCATCTAAAAGCAATAAGTTTTAAAATTTTAAAAATAACTGAACAATTCAATTCATCATCGATCTTTCTCGGCATCGATTCGCAGGACAATGTCGGGAGTTGTAACTATTTTTTTTAAATAAAGATGGGCCGTGGAAAAAAATCTTAAAGTTTTTCAGAAAATCGGATAAACTTTGTGTTAAATAGTTCTGGTTTGCGGCGAAAACGTTGCCCAGTGAGCAAAATATTATAGGAAAAAGCAGAACTATTGTTGATGACGTCATTGAGTGGATTCTGTTCAGAAGTTTCCTTCAATTTCTTCCGAAATCTTTAACGATTTTACTAATCTAGAAGCCAAAATCATTGCTACTTCAAGCTGAAGTAAAAAAAAACTTTCACATGGTCGTTAGTCGTTCCCGTGAAAGAAATTTATATAATGAAGTTTTAAATAAAAAGTGTCTCACTGACTGCTTTTTATACACCGATACATTAAAAATAAGATGAAGTAGTTTGCACAACACACAAATTCACAAAAAAAACACATTTAACAAACCGAGCGAAAACTTTGTATGCATCAATCGTCATTATTTTCCAGGATTTGACCAATGTTAACATTGCGCTGCAGTTACGGAAACAGCGGAGCACAGCAGTCTGTTATTTCCAACATGAAGTTTATGCTTTGAGCAACTTAAGGACAAAGCTAATTGTTCTTAAACGGATGCTGGTTTCAATTGCTAAACTGCTGTGAGACGTTCAGATTTTAATTTTGTTTATAACTAAAGGTGATTAACTTTATTGTAACTAATTTTGTTGTTTTGTTCAAAAGATTAAGGAAGCCAAAAACGTGTACCATCTTGTAATGTTTTCAGCTTTACTTGAATTATAGCTTTATTTATGAATACCATGATGCTGTTTCATACAATTGTACCACAGGTGAGAAAAATATACTCCCCCCTTAAGCCAGAGTTCGTTTTAAAACTATAAATGCGTCGCATTGTAGTAGGATAAGGACGTTTATCATGAAGGGTGCAAAGCTTTGGGTACTGAACCAGCGAGCTTTTGAAGAGCGGAAAGTGTACAACAACAGATTTAAAAAAAAATTTGATCTTCAGTTGGCTTTCAAGAATTTACTTAATTAAGAACCAATGCCCTAACGTTAATATTTTAAAACTTTTTACACCGCAGCGCTTTCTAGCGGACATGCATCGAACCTGTTTTGTACGGATGGTAGCTGCGCAGAGCGTGAGCGAGTCGATTGAAATTCCGCATCCACGTTTCGTCACGGACTATTGACGACGACCGGTCCGCAGTGACACCGCTGGACATGACGTTGGACAGCGGTTGGTCAGAACCGCGAGGCTCTCGCTCGTCCCAACCTATAAGAAGCGCGGGAAGTTTTCACTGCGACCATACTCGAATATTTTAATCCGGTTTCGTGAAAAACTCCGAACTATGTCACAAAAATGATCAAAATTAACTTTATGATGGAGCACCGGTGTTTGTCTGTATTTATTCTGCGCGCGCCTAGAGAATGCTGCTTCTCGAATTCCTTAAAATAACAAAAAACGAAGTTCAATTTGGCAAATGTGTGGAATAAACAAGAACGTAAAACAACCCAGCTGGAAAATGCGAGTTTGCGTAATTATGACATCACTGGTTTCCTTGTCTAGACGTCATAATTATATTTAGTAATATATTTTAAAAAATTATAGTTTATGAGAGTGTTACCATCCGAGATGATCTAAAAATAAGAAGAGTCAAATCTATATTTTTGTCCCGAAAAAAAGCTCATCACTTCCAATCAGTGTCCAAAACCTTTGTTTTCATTCAAAAACGTAGTGATCTCTAAAAAAAAGTCATCACTCGATCTTTAACTAAAAAACGACATCTTTTCTTTGAACATAGAGTGAAAACCGCGTAATAAGCGCGTTTTCTAAAAGTTTTCTCAAAAACTAAAACAAAATTAGTAAAAAACAAGCACAAATAACCACTTAATTTTAAAATAAGCACGTTTCTTAGAAATAAGCACATTAAAATTTTCTAAGACAATAAAAATAAGTACAACTCTTAGAAATAAGTATGAAATGGCAACCCTGTTTATGGGCCATTATCGGTTAAGGAGATTTCAATGATTTTAGATCGTTCTGTCGTGATTCGTGTATGCCGAATGCGTGGTGGCAGCGTGCTCGGCTTATGTTTTGTTTTGTTAGTCGTGCCCCGCTTCTTATGGTGTTTATCGTGTGAAATTTTGTGCAACGGCGATTCTGTGTCCCACGGTCGGTAATTTATGCATTCGGTCATGCTCACTTATTATAGTGACGTGGCTGTACCACTCAGGAGACAGGCAACAAAATTATGAATAAGGTTATACCGCTACTCTGGGACAGAGACGTGTTTTTATTATAATTAATTAATAAATTCTATTTGAATAAGTTTTGCCCGCTAATCCTAACATTATGGTGACCCCGACGTGATTCGTGTTGCGATTGTGTTAATTCTGTATATTATATATAATTATAACATACACAGTGGTAGCTTGACATACGAATGCAATTCGTTTTGTGACCGAGCCCGTACCTCGATTTGCTCGTATGACAAAAGCGAATTTCCACATGAAAATTAATGTAAATGTCATTAATCCGTACCAGCCCCAAACTGCCACCCATTTTTTATTTTTGACGTGTCTTAAAATAAAAAAAGTGGATTTATAAACAACAAATATCGCATGAAAACAATAATCCGTGCAACTCCATAGCAAATCAACAAAACCGACTCCGACTCCGGATTTTGCTCATTTTGTTGCACACGTGGAACGATCGGGTGAAGCGCGACCACCTGCGCGGTAACTCTGCGTCTCAGCGTCTTATCGATCGCAGCGCTATCTACCGGCGGCTCATACGTCAAATCCTGGTTCGCAAGACGGAGTAAAAAATTGCTTGACCCGAGGCTTGTGTGTAAACGCGTATGTAAAGTTACTTGTATGTCAAGGTACCGTTATATACAGTGATGGCTTTAGCAGGGTGCGAACTTAGCGGCCGCACTGGGCTCCCCTTAAAAAACGTCAAAAAGTGGCCCCTTTCCTTAAGCAAGATATTGCTCTATTTCTTCATAGCAGCACCATGACGGTGGTACCCCTAAAGCTTTAAACTTTTTTTTAGAGATCACTTTGTTTTAGGACACTAAAAAGCGTCCCACCCTAAAACGATGACCTTTTTTTAGAGAGATCACTTTGTTTCGGAACACAAAATAGTGGCCCCCCTATTTTTCTTGCACCGGGCCGTACTGACTGTATATAGAAGTCATTTTATCAAAGATAAATATAAATACAAAATACACATTGTTTGTGGGATATAGTGATTGTTATTAATTTTTTAATTTGTTAGTCTTGCTGAAATACGTGTTAATAGGGACCATGCCATTGAGTTGTAAGAACAGTAATCTTTTTATTACGACATAAATACTCATAATAAAGAGAAAAAAAAAGTTTCGTTAGATGATAAAAAAAGATTTTTGAAACTTATAATGAAAACAAGGATTGGAAAGAATTCGCCAAACGCTGGAATTCCACTTAAAAGACGAGGGAGGAGGCGCTAAAGCTTCTTCTTTAATCCATTAAATCCATCTTCTTTATTTAAATTATATTAGGCCTACTTTATTTTTATAAACACCCGATAAAAAGACTTTTTGGGCTTTGCCCTTCCAGAGGTTCATGCAGGTGTATCAAAGTCAACCTTCCAGCTAAAAAGTAGTTCCAATGCCACTGTATAAAAGTTTCAAAAATCCTTTTTCTGCCATCTAACCAAAGCTTTTTGTGCTTCATTATAAGTATTTTTGCTGTAATAAAAAGATTACGGTTCTCACAACTCAATGACACGCTGCCTATAAACCTAAACATGGTAATATTTTCCCAGCAAGATTGACAAATTAAAAAATTAATAACAATATGCTATACCCTACTAACACCTTATATTCATTCATTCATTCATTTTATTCTCAATCATTAGTAAAAATTTTTTCAGTGCAAAGTATAGACAAAATGAAATAAAAAAAATTGCAAACCAAAGCGTTCGATCTCTTTGAGCCAAAAGCCATTTTGGCTTATCGAAAGTATTGGCGTGATAAGTAAATAAACACCGCGGTAAAATTTTACAAAGGAAGAATTTTTTTTTTATTCTCTTAATTTTTAAAAAAATTTTCTGCAATACTCTAAAATTTCATTCATTCATTCATTTATTTTTTATTCTCGATCATTATTATACAGTTTAACACAAAAACTATACATATTGAAACGATCAAGAAAAGGAAGAAGCAGCACAACGTCAGACGTTAAAACATGCATAAGATAATCAGAAAGTGAAAGTAAAAAACAGTAGAAAGCATGGCCGCAACACCTTAATCAGATAAAAATATAAGAAATGAGAAAGAAAAAAGAAAATATAACAATAATATTATCAAACAAATCGAGAGATTGAATAACCAGTGCATGACTATATATTTTGTATTTTTAATTTTCTTCCTTAAAATGGCTTGCATATATATATATTAATATATATATATCATAAAAGGTGATTTAAAAAGAATGCCCCAGAAATTTTCTTAATTACAAATCGCCCAAGAATAAAATTAAATATAATTATACCTCTAGACAAGAAAACCTCAGTGAATCATAATTACGCAAAATAGTATTTTCCAGCAGATTTTACGTTCTTGTACATTTCACATACAGTAGACCTCGGGAAATCCGTATTCTGTTAATGCGGAATTTCGCTTAACTCGGATAAAATTAAAAGTACAAATGATTTTCTATATCAGGGATGGCGAACCTTTGTTATAGGGCGGGTTAAACAATGATAGTTTTTTGAAACTTACGTTAACTTGGGTCATTGGCTAAAAAAAGTTGAAGACTAAAAAAAAGTCTTCACTTTCCATAGGTATCTAAAATTTCTAAATTCGGCCAAAATTCAAGGTAAAGACCAGTGATGTGCGGTGACCTCTGAGACTGGTCATGCAATTGGCATGCCAAAATCTGGTCATGTAATTGGGTATTTTATGGGTAGTTAATGAGTAAGAAATGCAAAATTTTACGGGAAGGGAAAAAATTCTGTATGAGATTCTAATTTTTAGTCCTAAGATTGTGGCGTTGCAGATCAAGACATGCAATATTTACGGGTAGAAAAAAATTGTTTGTGAAATTCATATTGTTAGTTCAAATACCATGGTTTGCTAAAGCTATTTTCGTCCTAAAATCAAGGTGATCTCTAAAAAAAAGATCTTCACCCCGGATCAGCCTCAAGTTTTTCTAATTTCATTCCAAGCCAGTACCATTTCCCATAAAATTAAAAAATATACGTCTCATCGCGCAAAAGTTCGTCATAATTTCCCTAAAAATTTGGTCATGCAACGCATGACTTGCATGCCCTGACCACAAATCACTGGTGAAGACAAAAAAAAGATATGCACCATCCAATCCGTCCTAAATTAATGTTGCAGACTAAAAATGCCAGAAATTTGAGAACATCATGTGGGTCATTAAATTTCAACTAGTGGGTCACAACGTGAACCACGGGTCAATGGTTTGCCATCCCTGTCCTATATACTGTAATTTTTAATAAAAAGCTTCGGATTATCCGGATCTTCACCTAATTCGGATGATTTTGTCTGTCAAATCGAATCCGGATTAACCGAGGTCTACTTGAAGTTTATTTGTGCTAAATAGATTTTTATTTTGGCAAAATAGACTGGTGTTGAGATGAAGCAAAAATCATGCTCTTCAAAAGATCACAAACATAGAATAAACAGAAAAGTCTACAGTATTTAAGGAGCAGTAAACATGCAGATTGTAATGACATTTTATGTCTGTACAATGTACTGCTTGCATGTCCTAACGGTAAATCATTTGTACTGCTTCCTTTTTGTCAGCCTTTAATGCGTTTTGTGCTTTGGTTTGTGCTGTTGCGGTTGAGAAAGAAAAAAGTCTACATACATACGTATATTCCGATCCCTTTAAATTACAGGGGCCACCACTGGTGGCGTTTATATCTCTGACGGGGTTATATAGACATGTCGTCAGATGCATAACAACACAACGCAAGTGATGAAACGGAAGTAAAGTTGCTTGTCTACATCAACAGCCAAGAGCTGGTACAACATCAAGTCAGTTTAATTTGATAAAAAATCTTCAATTAATATGATAAAGGAAAAAAATTGTTGAAAACACTCATCTGTCGATCGTAATGTTATTTTCCGATTCAAGTGACGTCGTTTTTTTGCATAAAGCGACAAGATGCATCATAGATCAAAAACATTGATCAAACGATAATCTTTTTAACTTTTAAACGCTATTGTTGATCGTGATTTCAGTGATATAATTAGGAAAAACAATTCAAGAGACAATTTTAGATTCATTTAACATTGTTCGCTGGCATCGTCACCTTGCTCAAACAAATGCTCGGAAAATAATAAGATCTCTAAAATGAGTTTAAATAAAAATGTTCGGAGCCAAAATTTCTAATGTTGTAAAGAAATACATATGTAGATGTTCACAAAGCGAAAATCACGTGTCAAGGTGTCGATAACGAACAGAACGTCGAAAATAAATCGCAAGTACATAGTAAATTTAATTAATTTCAACATACCTGCTGATAAACGATCTTTAAGTGAAACTTTGGTGGAGTTCTTTGTGACGTGATTGCTCGAGTCCGTGTTTTGGCCTGAAAATAACTACTGAGTGACAAACATCAGAAGTAGACTTTCTTGTTACTAACGAAAAAAATCGAAATCTAATTAAAAATGGTTACGGTAAGTTTCTTTTCTAAGGTTTCAACAGGTCTAAGGTAGATTGCAAAAAAATCAATCGGTTAAAGACTTGCAAAAGTAACTGCAGCAGTAAGAAATTATTCCAAAATTTTGTTAATTAATCTTTTTCAGCAAAAGTAAACAAAGAATCTCATTTGAAAAATATCTATGTAAATTTTTAACAATTTCGCTTTTAAGCTGCTGAAAATGCTTCGGTATAAAGTTAATTATAATTAATTTAGTACAAAATAGAATCGCTCTGACGCTAGAATAGGAACAAACAACAATATCGAGCACTAAGTCATCGAACGGCTTTTTGAGCAACACGTGCCAACGATTAAGTAGTGATCCTTTTTTTGGCTAAGATTTAGGTGCAGAAAGTGTGGATGGTTTTACTGTCCCAAGGCAATGCAAAGAAAATGCTGTCGTGGTTCAAGGCACATTTCAGCTAAGAAAGCAAGTACAATGAAAGCCCTGTTTGGTTGAGGTTGTTAAAAAGCGCTTTGCTGAATTATGCACGTCGGGAAGCGATTTCTACCTTGAGATATTTGATCAAGGCCCGGACTACGCCATTTCTGCGTTCGTCTGGCAACAATAGTAACACATGATCTGATGATTTTAAATGACGACACTCAATGCTGGCTCAACGCTATCATTGCCGGGATCTTTTGTAGGCAAAGAGTGAACGACTCACAAACAATTTCAATCAAACAAGAAAATTTCTTAGTAACTTTTGTCATTATTTAGTTTATTCACTTTATTTCATTTTATTCAACCGTTAATCAAAAATACATGTTAAAAAGCATAATGAAGATTCAAAATTAGTGAATAAACAATTTTACTACTTTTTAAATCTTTTCTGTATGCCATTTTAACCTGTATTTTTTTAGCAGAGCTCTTAGGACATTGACTCACTCTCTTCCTGATAAAACGTTTATTTTCACTGCTAAAAATCCTCCGATGGTCTGTTTTTTGCTGTCTTTGATAGTATTTTTTTTTGAAATTTTTGATGGTGCTAGGTACAGCAGTCTTGCTAACCTTCTCATCTGCCTTGATATTTCACGTTCTGAGACCTTTATTGTGCAAAGACCGGTAAATTAAATGCGTTTTCAACGCTGACTGCTAGTTTTTGACAATTTTTGCGGTTCAAAATTTTGTATTTTTTAAGCTAAACGTTTAAAATATTAACAAAAGTAAAAGTGATAAGGTCTATTTTTAAAGCCTTAACATCCATTTTGACGCAAGAATACTTAATATTATGTGATTAAGAAGCTTTTCTCTAAAATGTGCGTTTTTCCAAAGGTGATCTTAAACTTTTTTCCCCGGCTGTACTGTAATTCTTAATAACAAAGCTTTGGATTATCCGGATCTTTGCCTAACTCGGATAATTTTGTCTGTCAAATCGAACATGGATTAACAGAGGTCTACTGTATTTGCGGAATCGAGTTGAACTTCTGCTAACTTGAACTTCATTTGTGCCAAATAGAATTTTATTTTGGCCAAATAGACTGGTATAGAGATGAAGAAAAATCATGCTCTTCAAAATATCATAGACATGGAATGAACAGAAATGTTTATTTAAGGTGCAGTCATTATCAATCCAGTTTAATTCCCAGCGACTGGAGGTGGCCGGATGCTACTTCTGCAACTCTTCTTACACCTTCTCTCCACATGCATCAATCTGCCGCATCTTTTTTCTTTAAACCAATCCTTTTCCTGCTTCCTTCAACTTGTTCCCTCCATTTCATCCTCGGTCGACCCTGTTTATGTTTTCTACCTACTTCATGTACCATTGCCTTCATCAAAACATCTTCCTCAGGTCGTCTTAAACACGACCATACCACCTCATATCATTCGCCCTTGCTAGCTTATCTGCTGCTTCCTTCAATCCAAACATGTCCATCAGCTCCAATGTATTCCTCTTGTCCACCAACTTTACACCGCAAATCACCCTCACCATAGATCTTTCTGCTCTTCTCAAAATAGCTATTTCATGTTCTCTCAAACACCACGTTTCGCTTCCAAATAACAAAGCTGATCTTACATAGCTCTTAGATATCTTTCCTTTCATACGCAAAGCAAATCTTTTTCCAAATAGTATCTCACCACACTCTCTGAATTTCTTCCATTCCACTCTTGTTCTTGCAGTTACTGTAACTTCACATCCTTCAATGGCATTCAACCTATCGCCAAGATAGCAAAATTCCTTCACAGTTTCGCTTCATATCACACATTTCCTCCTATTGCACTTCTTCCGCACCATTTGTCGCTTTCTCACATTTGCTACAAACAAAAAATCTTGCAGCACTTGGAATTGTTTTCTCTAATTACTTTCTTCAAGTTAGAACACCTTCCATGAATCCATTGGTCACATTTTGTGCGTAGTGCTGAGATCACTGTCACCCTTTTTCCACATATTCTACATGGGTCTATTCTACTTGACTTCAGCCTCTGACCCATACACCATCAACTTCGTCTTTTCAAGATTCACCTTCATTCTCTTGCTCTCTAATGCACTTCTCCATTTGGCCCTCCATCGTTTCACTCATCAGTACCAAGTTATCTACGTACAAAACCTCTTTTATTAAGCCTTCTCTTGCATTCTCTGTCACAACATCCACCACAATTGCAAACAACAAAGGTGACAAAACAGATTCCTGATGTACAACAACCGCCACATAAAATTCTTCTGAGAATTCAGATCCAACTTTAATCTTCGTTTTTGAACCTCATACAGACTCATCACTGCTTTCACCAAGATCTCAGGTAATCCTTTTTTCCTCAGTGCTAATTGCATTACTCTTTTTGGAACTCTGTCAAAGGCCTTCTCTAAATCCACAAAACACATGTACAACTTTTTATCTTTTTCCCTGTATTCCTCTTGCATTCTTCTTACTACAGTATAAAAAGAGCATCTATTCCCTCTTCCTTACATAAAGCCAAATTGCATATCATCCCTCTCAACCAATGCTCTTATCCTTTTCTCCAATACTTTTTCAACAATCTTTATTCGATGTTCCATTAACTTCACTCCTCTATATGCACAGCAGTTCGTCACATCTCCTTTTCCCTTGTAGATTGGCACCATCATACTAGTCTTCCAATCTTTCGGCATTCCTTTTCCATCAAGTACACTTTGACAAAGTTTCATCATCACATCAATTCCAACTTTCCCATTTGCATTTATTATTTTCATGCTCACCTCTAAAAGTCCAGATGATTTCTCTAATTTTATTTTCTTCATTGCAATTGTTATTTCCTCTAAGTAAACTTCTTTCACTGGACCTTCCACTATACCAACATCAGTCTTTTGATCCCATGCATTCTCTTTATTCATTGTCTTTTTCAATGTTCTTTCCACACTCTTTTTTGATCCTTCTCGCTGAACACAAATCTACCATTTATTCCTCTCAAACACCGTCCACCATTTACATCTTGTCCTTCCTTTTTTTATATTTCCGTATGTTCTTTATTCTTGTCCATATTTATTTTTTTCCATATTCTTATCCTTCCTTTTTTCATCAAGTCAATTTAATTCAATAAAAAATCTTTAATTATTATGATAAAGGAAAAAAAATTGCTGAAAACACTCATCTGTCGATCGTAATGTCATTTTCCGATTCAAATGACGTCGTTTTTTTGCATAAAGCGACAAGATGCATCATAGATCAAAAACATTGATCAAACGATAATCTTTTTAACTTTTAAACGCTATTGTTGATCGTGATTTCAGTGATATAATTAGGAAAAACAATTCAAGAGACAATTTTAGATTCATTTAACATTGTTCGCTGGCATCGTCACCTTGCTCAAACAAATGCTCGGAAAATAATAAGATCTCTAAAATGAGTTTAAATAAAAATGTTCGGAGCCAAAATTTCTAATGTTGTAAAGAAATACATATGTAGATGTTCACAAAGCGAAAATCACGTGTCAAGGTGTCGATAACGAACAGAACGTCGAAAATAAATCGCAAGTACATAGTAAATTTAATTAATTTCAACATACCTGCTGATAAACGATCTTTAAGTGAAACTTTGGTGGAGTTCTTTGTGACGTGATTGCTCGAGTCCGTGTTTTGGCCTGAAAATAACTACTGAGTGACAAACATCAGAAGTAGACTTTCTTGTTACTAACGAAAAAAATCGAAATCTAATTAAAAATGGTTACGGTAAGTTTCTTTTCTAAGGTTTCAACAGGTCTAAGGTAGATTGCAAAAAAATCAATCGGTTAAAGACTTGCAAAAGTAACTGCAGCAGTAAGAAATTATTCCAAAATTTTGTTAATTAATCTTTTTCAGCAAAAGTAAACAAAGAATCTCATTTGAAAAATATCTATGTAAATTTTTAACAATTTCGCTTTTAAGCTGCTGAAAATGCTTCGGTATAAAGTTAATTATAATTAATTTAGTACAAAATAGAATCGCTCTGACGCTAGAATAGGAACAAACAACAATACCGAGCACTAAGTCATCGAACGGCTTTTTGAGCAACACGTGCCAACGATTAAGTAGTGATCCTTTTTTTGGCTAAGATTTAGGTGCAGAAAGTGTGGATGGTTTTACTGTCCCAAGGCAATGTAACGGAAATGCTGTCGTGGTTCAAGGCACATTTCAGCTAAGAAAGCAAGTACAATGAAAGCCCTGTTCGGTTGAGGTTATTAGAAAGCGCTTTTGCTGAATCATGCACGTCGGGAAGCGATTTCTATCTTGAGATATTTGATCAAGGCCCGGACTACGCCATTTCTGCGTCCGTCTGGCAACAATAGTAACACATGATCTGATGATTTTAAATGACGACACTCAATGCTGGCTCAACGCTATCATTGCCGGGATCTTTTGTAGGCAAAGAGTGAACGACTCACAAACAATTTCAATCAAATAAGAAAATTTCTTAGTATCTTTTGATCGAGTAACTTCGCCTTGGACGGTCCCAAGCCCATCTGCTAAAGGAGAAGGGTTGGCGTCAGGAAGAGCATCATATAAAACTACTTCTAGTTGAATGACATGCAGCTATTAAATGTCCAAAAGTCAAGGGCAAATAGAGTTGCCATAAAGTAGCCTAGTCTGTTGGAAGTAGGAATAATAGAACGACTTTTTAGAAGATTGCGAGAGGCCAGACAGTCCCATGCATCTACCCAAAAGACACAGGAAGCTTAGAAAAGATGATGAAAAATTAATTGTCTGGATGCAATGCTAAGACAGTGGATTACATTTAACTAAAAAATAAGGCTTTGAGCTCAGATGGAAACGTGAAAGCATTAAGTGCATAAGTGCATATATCTTAATAATTAAAAAAGTGCACAAACAAGTACTCGGCAATTAAAGGAAGCTTGGCTAAGGCAAAAATCATTGACTGCAATAATGTGCAAAACAAACTAGATTGCTGCAGATTACTCAAAAAGTTTAAATATGGGTGAAATTAGGATTGAAAAAATCGAGATGTTTTGTTATCTTGGGGATGTTTTGTGTACAGAAGGTGGATTTCAGGAATTAGTGACCTCAAGAGTAAAATTCGGGTGAAAGAGATTTAAAGACGTTTTAGGTGTGTTATGCAAGAAATGCTTGATAGTAAAGTTTAGGGGACTTGTATATACAATGTATATCAGAACTGCAATGACTTACGGACCAGAGTGCTAGCCAATAAAGGTAAACGATATAAGCGAATAGATTTCACCCAAAAGAAAATGCTTTAAATGATATGTGGCAAGGCTCTGAAGAATAAAGTGAGCTAATACAAAAGATAACTAACGTTGAACCATTTAAGAAATTTTTGAAGTTAAACACTGAGGTGATTTAGGCACGTTGAAAGAACGAGCAAAGAAAAAGCTCCAGCGATGGCTATGAAAATTATGATGAAAGGTGAAAAGAAAAGAAAACGTAAGAAACGATGGATAGAGGTTGTTGAGGAAGACACGAGAAGAGATTTAAAACGAGAACTGGCGAAGGAAAACCATTTCTTCGATTAGTTTCACAACAAACTCACGTTGTTGAGATTTCGCTTCAGCGGGGATTGAATCAACTTTGCTCGGTTCGTAATTTAAATCGACCACATTTCGGTTTGGATATTGCTGAATATAAGCGCAGGCTAATGGAGCCAAGAAGAGACGCCAACTGCAATAGTAAAGATATGATGATTGGTTGGATGTTAAATAGCGATCGTAGAGCAGTAAGCTTGTATTTACGAGTCACGACCGGCACATGTTACTAACAACATGATTGAAGACACCACGACAAAAGCAAACATTTACTTGACGTTTCCGTGATCGATCTCAGCTTGTTGCAACATGGTAGTCAGGATCGAACTGGTCAGCGGCACTCGTTCACTGACGCAGGCTTTCATTATAACGTCAGCCGTAAGCTGGTTATTGCGCAACCTTAAAAACGTTATAATTTGCTGGAAAAACTTTTTTTGAAAACTGATAAATTATTAATGACCAGTCATTACCCAACAAAGATCAGAAAAATTCACTTTGCGCTTGACTGTGGTATTTTGATAGATTCAAGACTATTTTTTCGATTCCGAATTAAACTGAAAACTAATCTTAAGAAAATTATCACAAATAATTCTGCTACTTATCCTCCACCACTGAAGAAAAATATAAAAGGATGTTTAATTTAAAGTGGGGTTACCAAGCTTTTAAAAAAAAGCCAGGTAATAAATAAAGTTAAAGACTTCGAGCCAATTTTGATTGGCTGTACTATCTCCTCCACGGGCGGGAACAAAAATTTGTCGAGGTTTGTCTTGCAAACGCAGTTAAAAAACAAAAAGATACTTGTTTGAGATCAAAGGCAATAATTTAATTTTTTGCCATCGTAAACCAAGTTTTTATTTATTTTTTAGTTACTTATACGAAGTAATTGACAGTTTCAGAGTTGTTTGCTACAAGTACAAAGCAAAAAAAGTGGTGCAAAGCATGACAAGCACAGAATTATCGCATATAATTATCTTAATAATATATAAAAAATAAGTATTAGATATTTTTGAGTAGAAACCAAGTCGACTTTTCTATTAAACCAAGACCAAAACCAAAAAAAAAGTTCATCAAATCGAGGGTCCCCAACAACACACGAACAACGACAAGCAGTTGAAAGCAGAGCCTTTACCTGTCAGAGTGGTTCAAAGTTGTGTATAACTGAGCGAGATCCCAATCATCCGAGGTTGATAGTTGTTCCTTTATCAACGTCACCAGTTTGTTATCAACCGCACACGTCATCAATAAGTCTTTTATTCCTGCTTTGACAGATGCGGCTTTGTCGGCTGTGTTTTCAGCTCTATGGACAATCGCAAAATATTAGATTTAAAAGAATTGAGAGTGGAACCAGGCGCAGTAGGATGCTGTCATGGCTGCAATTACAGTTTAAAACAGTGTTTCTTAAAGTGAGTCACTTGGCTCCTTAAAGAGGAATTTGTAATTTTAAGGGAGGAAATTTGTTGCAGAAGGAATTTTAATAAAAAGTAAATTTATTTAAAATCATCTATTCACAATCTCCCGAATAAAAATCGGCACATGGTTCATAGCCGCACCATGAAAGCTTATGAAAGTTGCTGCATTAAAAGTGAATACTTTTTTCTTTTTTTTTTTTTTTTTTTATTCTTTAAATCCATAAAATCATTAATAGAAAAGGGATTTTTCTCAAAATATTTTTTTTATTTACTATTGGGGGAATGTACAAATATTGTACAAATAAATAAATATATAATAATAAATCCACCATATTTATATAAACATTGGGGGAATATACTATTGGGGGAATGTAAAAATTGTACAAATAAATAAATATACAATAATAAATCCACCACATTTATATAAACTTATTACTAAGCCAGAGTAATTTTTTTACAAAAATGTTTTATGCAATGCAAGAAAAATTGCAAATAATAATACGTATAAAAAAATATGTGAAGCGAATAGTAGCATTTAATAAACTACATTACCCAAATTTGTTTAATTTAAAATCAAAATTTCTCATCTTTTTTACCGCTTTTTGGAATTAAAAAATTTGATTTTCCTATATTTTTATAGAAAACCTTTCAAGAATGAATTTATTGAGTTAGTAATGTCTCTGAAGTGGAGTAATATTTTTTTTGTATTTACTGTGATTGAATTTTGACTTGACAATTTTGGTTACTATTGAGTTTTGATCTGCAGATTTTGGTCTAAATATTACAAAATATACAGGGGGGTGCAAAAGTAGGTATACAGTAGTGTAACATCAGCGACATATTATAGTAAAGTGAAAGAGACATATATTAAGTTACAAAAATGCACTATTACAGTACTTTTGAGGATATGAGGAGGATATGATTCAATTCAGTATTGAGGCTTGTCAGGAAATTGATGATGATAAAGACCTCTGTTTAAGGGTGTGCATGAGTGTCAGTTGTCGACTACAACAATATGTGAATGCTGATGGCAAGCAATTCGAGTACTTGAGAGATTAGAGTTTTTAGTACATGTGCTTCTTAATGCCTATCTAAGCAACATTTATTTGTTTTTTAAGAAATGCAATACAAAATCTACGTGTTTTCCCTTTTTTTATTACTATATACCTACTTTTGCACCCCCCTGTATATATATATAATTTTTATTTTTATTTCATTTTAGTGTTTTTATTAATAATATATATATATAAATTAATTAAATTTCAGAGCACAAAATTTAATTTAGCAGTAATTTTATTTGCCCCAACAAACTGTTTTGCCTGCCTGGGCTCGTCAGGGTTCTATTGAAACCTTTTTCAAATAGAACCAAAA
This sequence comes from Diplosoma virens, assembly GCA_963680785.1. Classification (NCBI taxonomy): domain Eukaryota; kingdom Metazoa; phylum Chordata; class Ascidiacea; order Aplousobranchia; family Didemnidae; genus Diplosoma; species Diplosoma virens. Next base: position 18,489,886 of record OY796880.1, read on the forward strand.
CCGTAGATTCTATTTAAAGAATGTTTCTAACCGCCCCCCTGACGAGCCCAGGCAGGCAAAACAATTTGTTAGGGCAAATAAAATTAATGCTAAAATTAAATTTTGTGGTCTGAAATTTAATTAATTTAACCGCTCAGAATTGACGTCATTGAGCACATTTCTGATAAACACCGACTAAAAATTTCGAAAAACTTCTATATATAAATATATTGTTGATTCTTCAAGTTAAATTACAGAAGCCACGTAAAAAATTTTATTGAAACCTCAACAGTCTGTTTCGCCTTTTCGGCTCATCAGGAGGTGATTCATCAAGAGGTGATGAATCACCTCCTGATGAGCCGAAAAGGCGAAACAGACTGTTGAGGTTTCAATAAAATTTTTTACGTGGCTTCTGTAATTTAACTTAATTTAATGCTTTGAGTTTTCATTGAGCTCTCTACTAACAGTCTTGCCACTTTTCCTATTATATTGTCTATTCTATATTTCTATATATATATATATATTGTCGGCAGCGTGGTCGAGTGGTTAGAGCGCCGGGATCGTGATCGCCATGGTCTCGGTTCAAAAGCTACTCGCGCCATTCTGTTGTCTCTTTGGGAAAGACACTTTACAGCACTTTCCCCTGCTTGGTGGTTTTGGCAAACAGTTCTAAATTACAGTCATATCTCAATTAAATTACAAGCGGACAGCAATATCTTGGCATCTCCGGAAGCAGGTCGGGTAATTGCCTACCCTATGTATTAGCGCCGCTTTCCTGCGAGTTAGGAGGATAAAAATAGAGATAAAATAAAAAAAATAAATTAAAAATAAAATAAACATACAGTATATAATAGTATAAAGATGCAACAACGAATCGTTAAAATAATAAGTGATGCGCCATCGATGAGCAACAAACACTTTTAAAAGCCAGCCATCTGAATGTCGATCATTCATTCACTTCAAGTCACTACCAAAATAAAAAAAACCAAGCCCAAACATCTATTTCGGTGCCAATCAGTTGAATTGGCGAAAAACAAAAAAAGCGACCACTTGCTAAAATTCAGTTAATTTAAACCACTGCCCAGAAGTTAAAAAAATTTTTACCTGAAGCTGGTATCAGATTTCTTTAAATCAAAGGTATCACGTGTTGGAGCTGAGAGGCAACCGGATAGAAACTCCAGAAACTTTTCGTAGTTCACCATTCCAGGGTCTCGGTTATCTGCGAAACGAAATTCAAACGAATCAGAAATTCTAAATCGAATTCTATAGCAGCTTGAAATCGAGACGTTTGAAGACGGGTCCAAGTCAAGTAAGTCTTTTGGACAATTTTACAAGTGAACTACAGTTTTAATCCGGATTCGAGTCATTACAATTCGGGGTTAGTTATTCACTTTTTAAAATTTGCCGCGCGTTTAATTGTTTAAAGTTTTTGTTATAACTGTTTTCGATAATTTAAAACTTTTTGTCAAAAACTCTAAGTAGGACATTTATAAATACAGTAATTAGATTTCGTACAGATAAAATGCGCACAGTTATGCATTCGCTTTACCTTTTTTTATAGGCTTAGTTATTACAGTAGCACTCCTAAAGTCGACTTTGATCGAGTGATTTTGTGTCTCACAAACATGTTGTGACATATCTAAGTGGACGGGTGAAACTCAACTACTTAATATTAATAAAACTATTACACAGTTTTTGACCGTTAAGATAATTTTTAACAACATACTTTAAGAATGCCAGTTAGAGCTTTTCAAAACCAACAGTGATAAATATTTTCAGAATAATAAAATGTGACGCAAGAAAAAATCATATAACAACACAAGAAAACTCATAATGACCACGAATTAACAGTGCTAATAGTGTCTTTTAGTTTCAGATTTATGTCAGTCAAATGGGAGAGGTTAAATGATAGAATAAGGTTGGCAACTTTTTTACTGTTAAAAACCGTACAGTTTTTATTTCTTTGTCTGTCGGGTGCCGTATTTCTTGCATCTATTAAAAAAATTGAAAGTAGTAGTACCTTTGTCAATTTACTTTTCTTTGGTTTTGTTTCAAAATTAATTTTTGATTTTGTTTGTTTTTTTGTTCTTAAGAGATTGAATAAGAGTGGAGTAAGAGTAATATTTGAAAAAAATTTATGTTGTAAAAAAAAGTGAGAAAATCGCATGTAAAGTTTGTAGGCTTTAATTAACGAATAGCTACACCGACAGGAACGGCAGTATATAGCACTCAAAATTGCATTTATCTTTACTAGAAGTTTCAGTAAAAAGTTGCATTTATCACGAGCATTTTAAACAGCAGCCTTTTAGACAAGCCATTTCCAAATATTATTTTTAAAAAATACTTAACCCAAAAGTCTGCCCAGCGAGATCAATTTTCGCTCAAACTGCTCGAAGCTCATTGGCAATGTCACTACATTGGCAATGTAGTGATCCACGGCACGGTTCTAAACTAATGTTTAGCCAGAACAGCTCTACAATCACTTTGGGATTACATTAAATTTGTCAGTTTTTCTTTACATTTGGCGCATTGGCCTACTTGATAAAAGTTGCAAAATTTTGCGTGATAAAATTCCTTGAAACAGTTTAAAAGTTTTTTACATAGATTTTGATTATTTCAGAAGTCGAAATATTCTGTAAAAAAAAAGTTACCGGTAACTAAATAAAAAGTAATAAATTCAGTTTTGCGTTATAAATTTTTTTCGCGAAAAATACACCAAGCTATTTAGAAAAGAATGCAAATGAAAAGGAGTAAAAATGAATGAAACGATATGTCGCATAACATACACAATTTTAGTAGGCACATATCAACATATCAACATTTTAGTAGGCACATATCAACATATCAACATTTTAGCAGGCACATATCAACAAGAACCCCAGCGTCGAGCATCCCAATTAAAAAATTTGGAAAAGCCAAGAAAATAAACAAGAGTTTTCAGAAAGCATTACTAAGAGTTTTATGAAACTAAAACCGTTTACGAGAAGTTCCGATAAACTGACATTAGCATTTCATTAAAGGCGAACCTGAAAACTTGTGGTACAGCATCTTCAACGTTGACAACTTCAACGGTAAATCATGTCTGAGAACAACCAGACTCAGTTGGTTTTCGTTTACAAATCCAGTCATATCTCGGTCAAACGAGGACAATTCAATGTACATATCTTTTAGGCTATAAAAAATGCATTGGTTAATTGAAAGTGCATAGTTGTTTCTAAGTACAAATGTAATTTTTTGTTAAAAACTTATACTTTTAGTTAGAGTCAGGACTCGAATTGAACGAGTAGTTTTTTAAATTTTTTAATTTTGATTTTTTTACAAAAACTGTTGATGACCTTTATAAATCGAAATCGATTTTTCGTTATGAATTAGTTAAGTTTAGTTTTTAATTTCTATATTAAATATTTGGCCGATTGAACTTTGACTAATTTTTATAATAAATTTATGTATCGCAATTTGACCAGTTAAATAAAGCCATCAATTTGACTTTGCTGAAAAGGGTAATAAATTTCTTTTAAAAGACTTTTAACATTTTGATAAAAAGTAATAAAACTTTGGAAAGTTAAAAAATGTTTAAAAAAGCTTTAAAAAGTTAATAAATGTTCTAGTGGCTGCTAATTGCGGGTCGTTGGGTTGCTTCAAAGGTTTTTTGGGTTACCTGTTGCTTGATTTGCTTTTTTATTTAATTCTTTTTCTTATTATTTATAGAATTTGGGGAAATATGAAAGCAAATAAACTTGTTATTTTTTGGAAATGGCTTTCTTAATCAATATCTTACCATTCAGATCAGGAACAGGCAAACTTTTTTATCATATGAGCCAATTTTTTTCAACTTTTTACAGACAGTCAAGATACAAAAAAAAGACAATCACACCTAAAACGCAAAACGTTTTGTTAATTTTTTAATAATCCGTAGAAAATAAGGCTGTCAAATGACGTTATGCTTAAGGTAAATTGTTTGGGGGTTGGATTGATAACTGGCCAGATTTGGCCATTTGGCCATGTCAGTTATAGCCCCTACCAGTATGGACCTAATCCGTGATCAACCTCAGCTTTTTCAAAACGTTAGAAGAAAGTTTTGGGAAATCTGCTCTGAGCAACGACTTATTTTTTAGTATTTCAGGATTTTAAGAAGGTGCAAGTTTTAAACTTTTTTAAAAATTAAGGTAGCTTCCAAAAAACAATAACATTTCTTTAAACTGATAATCAGCAACGAATGATAGAAAAAGTAGTAATAGTAAAACAAGAAAATCAGCCAAAGCAATAAACCTTATTCTATGAGTTGGATGAGCTTTCAGCTTCCGACTAACCATATCTTCAAGGAAACTTTCACTTGATTTTGCGCTTTCCTGATTGCTTTTGACTTCATCAGCCCTTGTTAAACTTGATCCATAATTGTTGCCTGCATCAACAAAAAATAATTTAAATCCCTCATTAATCAAATGAAAAAGAAGAACTATTTTGGTGATTAACCACCAAGTCTTGTTGCTTTTTGTTTGAAGTAGTATCTTGAAAGGTTAGCAGCGCAACCTAATGTGAAAAACTCAAACATTAAATTTTTTCAAGGGCACATGTACTGTCTAATTAGGCTTTAACTATATTATTGTTATTTGTACTTAACACTATAACACAGGCATCGTTTTTTTTCATTGAGTTGGTTGCTCATTAGCACTCAGCGACAAAACAGCACATATCAAAATAAATACAAATTTTCCTATTTGTAAGCAATTGCAAGAAAATTGGATAAATAAATTTTTTTAGGATTGGAGACTATTTTGACAGTTTGATTAGAAACAAGTTTTGGAAAAAATTGGTTGATAATTACAAACCAAAAAAACCTTTTACAAAAAAGTCATAATTGAAGTGCAAATTTACCATTCTTAAATGCAAAGATGAATAAAGGTCTGGTGGTGCCTAGGGTCAACTACTTAAACTTCTAAAAGAAGTTTTTCGACTTTTAATGGTGAGGTAATAATGGTAAGATTATTATTGGTTTTTAAGCTTAGATCAGTGGTCACCAAACTACGGCCCGCTGCATGTTGTCTAAAACACTGAAATATAAAAAAACAATAATTTACAAAAAATATTATCAAATTTTGGTCGATGGGACGAACCAAGTGAACAAGGTTCAGTCGTGGTTCAAGGGTTTGAAAATAATTTAGATCTTTCACCTACTGTACAGTAGTTATGTTAAGAAAGTTCGAAACAGGCAAATTTGCTTTCTAATCAATCATAATTATTTGTTGGCGGTATATCGAGAATTGGGTAGCAGTTTGAAAAATAAATTTCGTATTCAGCGGCGCTAAGCGAGTGAGCAAGCAACTGATTCTTATGACATCACAAACTCATTCATTCAATTATTTTTTGTTGGTCAAAGATGCAACAAAACATTTTTAGTTAGAAGGCATACTGTTTCAATGGCTTACCAAGAAAAGAAAAGTAGATACTGAGTGTCGCGTGTTTAATGAAAAATGGGGAGAAAAATATTTCTTTGTGGAAGCAGATAACCACACTGCAAATTGTTTGATACGTAGCGAAAGTATTGCTGTTTTGAAAGAGTATAATCTTGGGCGCCACTATAAAATAGTGGTCACCAAACTACGACCCGCTAAGATTTTTATCCGGCTCGCGGAGCTCTTTTTAAAAAACATATACACTCACTTTGAGCCACAGTTGGATAGAATTATATCGGGAACACCCCAGTTTCAGGTTTATACCTTGTTAATTGTAGATTGGAGAACACACCAAGATTTTGGGAGAAAAATAGCGAAATTAGAGCTCGAATCGAAGTGAAGACCTTATTTATTTATTTTTTTTTTAGAGATCACTACAATTTTGGGAGAAAAATAACGAAATTAAAGATCGAATCGAAGAGAAGACCTTTTTTTTTCTCTCGCTTTGGCCTGCGGAGGTCCAAAAAATCTATATCCGGCCCTCGGCTCGAAAAGTTTGGGGACCACTGCTATAAAACAAAGCACCAATCTAAATATTCAAAGCTTTCGGATAAATTACGCACTGAAAAATTTCAGTCAATGAAACGGAATTTTCAGGGTCAAAGAAGTTTGTTCGAAAAAAATTTACTGAAAATGAATCGATCACTCGTACAAGTTATAAAACCGAGCAGAAAATAATAGAATGGGGAAAACCGTTTATTGATGGCAATTACATTAAAGAGTGCTTAATGGAAGCTGTAAACGACTTCTGTCCTAAGAATTCCAATTTGTTTGTAGTATAAGTCTTTCAGCCAGTTCAGTTGTGCCAAGAACGGAGGCACTTGGAGAAAATATTGTAGCACAGTTACAACAGAAAGCCGAAAATTTCTTGTGGTATTCTTTAGCTATTGATGAGTCTACTGATCTCACAAGTACCTCATAACTTCTAATATTTATTCGTGGTGTCAATTTGGATTTTGAAATCACTGAACACTTGGCATCGGTTTGTAGCATGCACGGAACAATAACTGGTGAAAACCTTTTTCTTGAAGTAGAGAAAACTTTGCAATGTTATAGCCTTCGTTGGAACAAACTTCAGTGTGTTACAGTTGATGGAGGGAAAAACATGGCTGGATTGAAAAAGGGTTTGGTCGGGCGGATCATGTCTAAGTTAGAAGATCTTCATCTTGGGAAAGCTCTTTTTTTGCACTGTAATATACATCAGCAAGCACTCTGTTTGAAACATTTGGATATTTCTTGCGTGATGAAACCAATCGTTTGGGCGGTGAACTTCATTCCGAGTCACGCATTAATTCACCGTCAATTTCAGACTTTTCTTAAAGAAATCGATGCTGTATTCTGACTTACCTTATCATACAGCAGTTAGATGGTTCAGTTGTGGTAAAGTCTTACTTCGCTTTTATAATCTTCGAAAAGAAATAAACCTTTTTCTTACGGATAAGAATAAAGCTGACCCAATCTTATCAAATCCTGTGTGGGTGTCAAAATTGTCATTTTTGGTGGACATAACGTCCCACATAAATGATTTGAATTTAAAGCTTCAAGGAAAAGAAAACCTTATTTGTGATCTCTATAGAATTGTCAATGGATTTTGAAGAAAGTTAGTATTGTTTGAATCTCAATTAGAAGTCAGAAACTTATCGCATTTTCCCTGCCTTAAAGAATTCTGCGCTGCTAGCGCAGAAGTTAACCGTGAATTTTCAAAGAAAATCATCAGCGACTTAAACCAGGATTTTTCGGAAAGATTTTCTGATCTTGACAAGATTGAGGACCACGTTCTTCTGTTTGTTCGTACAAAGAATTATTGTTCTGTTTGTACAAAGAACAATTTCATAATCGAACTAAGATTGAGGACGACGTTCTTCTGTTTGACAAGATTGAGGACGACGTTCTTCGGTTTGTTCGTACAAAGAATTGTTGTTCTGTTTGTACAAAGAACAATTTCATAATCGCACTAATCGTTTATTAAATTTTGCTTTGTTGTTTTTGTTTCGTTTTATCGATTTCTTAGATTCGTTCAATATCCAAATCAGTTCTTTCAGCTGCATCCTTTCAGCTGCAATCCTAGTGATATGCCATCAGAGTTGCAATTAGAGCTCATTGATTTGCAAGCAAATGGATTGTTGAAAGAGAAGCATAGAGAAGGAAAGCTTCTTGAGTTTTACCGTTGCTTACTAAATGATAAATTTCTAAAGCTGAAGAAATTTGCTTCAGGTATGGCATCTATGTTTGGAACAACTTACGTTTGTGAACAAACATTTTCAAAAATGAAAAACGTCAAATCAGAACATCGAAAGCGATTATAACTGATAAACATTTAAAGGCAATTCTCTTGGTTCAGTGCAGCAACACCAAACCGAACATAGAAGATATCATGAAGAACAAAGAACAATTTCATAATCGCACTAATCGTTTATTAAATTTTGCTTTGTTGTTTTTGTTTCGTTTTATCGATTTCTTAGATTCGTTCAATATTCTAGTCAGTATAATTGCATAACCGCTCTATAATATTTTGTTCAAATCTAGCCTGCAACCATAGGTTCACATTGTCATCCGGCCCATTGAAAAAAAGTTTGGTAATCCCTGGCTTAGATAAATATTTTAAAATCATTATTTGTTTTCAAACAAGTGTTTGAAGTACAATTTTCCAATATTATAAACCTTTTACATCAGAGGCGTCCAACCCGTGGCCCACGGGCCACATTTGGCCCGTGTAAAGGTTTTGAGTGTCCCGCACAGTATTTTTTGAAGCCCTCTGTCCCGTCAATTTTGGCAAAAGTTGAAGACAGATTTGATGTGAAGACCCGTTTTTTCTTGTTTTAGAGATCAGTATAATTTTGGAGCAAAAAGTGGGGTGTTTTGTTTGTTTGGCCCACCAATATTTTCGATAAGACAAAATGGCCCTCGGCTCAAAAAGGTTGGACACCCCTGTTTTACTGTTTTACATAGAGTAAAACTGATACTTTTTTCACACAATTGTTTTATTTTGCTTTATTTTAGAAATTGAATGCTGTTAAAATTTATAAAAAATGTTTAATGTTAAATCAAAAAACCAACAAAAATAAGGGACTTGATAATGCCCAAGTTGTTTAATTCCAAGTTTGCTCGTCTTGCCCAAGTTGTTTAATTCCAGCAGTCATATAATTGACACCATTGACATTGACACTTTCTTCACTCACAAGAGCAGTTAGGCATTGAAAAATAAAAGTCTCCTATAATACCTGAGATACATTTTGAACACACAAAGACACCAATTATTAATAAAATTAATCACATGCTCTTTTTCTCTGAACCAATCAAAGACACCATCACTTTTGATGTTTATTAGCAATATACAAACCACGCTTCCCTTTCAGTTCATTATTACCAACAAGTTTTTTTGATAAGAATTGGTTGAAAAAATTGTAAAGAAAACAATATTTTTAAAGATTACCATAAATCAAAGGAGTTAATAGTTCTATCACTACCAATAGTCAATTTAAATCTTTGTATGATTAAGACGTTATACAACATTTTAATTAAATATAGTTAGTTCTATGGTTTGAATGCACTTGCATATGATACGCATGAATGATTCTCTGTTTGTTTAATAAAATCCTATTGTCGAAGATATTTTGTAATTAAACTACCTAAGTATAAAGTAAAACCAGGCAGCCTATTTTGGAATTTCAAAAATTTTTTTTTATCAAAAAACTTTTTTGAAATTCTGTTTTTTATACAAATATACTTGATGAATGCACCTGCAGTTTTTGCACCTCCACCAATTGGAGGTAAAATTGAATGACGATTTAACATAGGTGGTCCATGTCGAAATGATTGTGTGCGATCACCAAATGGGGAAGTATAAGAAGTTATCTGTTAGACAAATAAACAAGTTTATGGCATCAATGGCTAAAACTGAAATTTTACTAAATCTAAATAATAAGAATTTGTTTGCAGACTGCTCTATACCGTAAAAATTTTTTAAATCTTATGATCTCAAGGCAGGAGATTTTTAGTCTTTCAAACATTGCTTTCTTCTAACCTTTTATTATGTTATATTATTGTATAGATCAAACTGTAATTTACAAACAATAAAGTTTATAATAAAAAATTTGGGGATCAAATCTAAATAAAACAAATTTTATATATTGCAAGTAAATAAAATTTTAAAATTAGACTTTATCAAAAAAAGGACACAATAAAAACATACAATCAAACAACATATTTTAAAAACAAAAAATGCACACATTTGTTGCTTTCTAATGTATTATCTTAAAGCACAACTTAGAAAAAAATTTAGTTCAAAAAAATTAATATGTAAATGTCTTGGGGCTATCAAATAAAAAGTTAAAAATTATTATTTTTACTTCTTTTTATAAAAGTGATTGTCTAAAGTGCTTTTGATAGAAAATTCAAAACATTTTTAAATAGAAGATTTTTCATTTTTTTATTTTATCTTTATAGTTATCTTCCTGACTTGCAGGAAAGATATGTAGTTGCTATAAACAGGGAAAGCAATTACCCTGATGCTTTCGGAGATGCTAAGATATTTCTGTTTGTTTGAAATTTGTTATTTTGATTTTTTTAGATTTCTATATAGATATGAATAAAATTTAGGACTGCTTGCTAAGACTGCCAAGCAGGAAAAAGTGCTATAAAGTGTTTTTCCCAAAGACACAACAGAATGGGGCAAATAGCTTTTGAAACAAGACCATGTCCATCACAATCACGTTGCTCTGAACCACTTGACTATGTTTCCATTTTATTATACTCAATTATGTTCAATTTTTTAGTATAGCACTAACAGGAAACAGGCAGTTGAGTTTTTTAACAGTAGAATAAGAAAATATTTTGACAGAAAGAAACAAAATATAAAAAAAAGAACAATTGCAAATAATAGATTGACTGCTGTCATATAAATAGATATTTATGGAAGCTTTTTTTATTCTGTACATTATTACATGGTTTTCTTCCTTTTGTTGAACCTTGCAACAAGTCAAGATGAAAAAAAAAAATTAAATCAGAGGGCTAAACATCCCACTTACTGATGACAGTAATTCTATATTTATCTCTTTTGATTTACTTGATATTTTTGGCACAATTGTTACTTTGTGCTACTTCTAGCTCTACAAATTAAGTGAATACTTTTTCAATCTTAACATGTTTTAGAATTTTGAGCACAATCTGAGACAATTTAAAAAATTACTTTTTCGAAACAATTTAATTAATATTAAGTTGGCAGTGTGGTCGAGTGGTTAAAGCACCAAATTTATGATCAACATGGTCTTGGTTCAAAACTCACTTGTGCCATTTTGTTGTGTCCTTGGGAAAGACACTTTACAGCACTTTCCCCTGCTTGGTGGTCTTGGCAAGCAGTTCTAAATTACAGTAATATCTCTACTAAATTACTAGCAGACAGCAATATCTTGGCATCTCCAGAAGCAGGTCGGGGTAATTGCTTACCCTATGTACAGTGCCTCCATTGCTTTCCTGTGAGTCAGGAGGGTAAATATAGAGATAAAAAATAATAATAATAATAATAATAACCATGGGTACAATCATACAAAAAACTCATAACAAAAATAACAACCTACTTTACTACTTGCAGCAGAATTCTTTAAAGACTATAACAAATTACAAAACTTTGGAAACAAAAAATTTGGAAAAACCTTTAAAATAATTTTAGAATAGAAAGGAAAAGCTGATAGATTGAGAAGCACTGTTTATTAAAAGACATTTTAGAATTTTAACTTATTCCATCATTAACTGAATTAATAAATAAAGATAGAATGAGTTGAAATTCTGAAACATTATCTAATAAATTATGATTTTTATTGGATTTGCTTTTCATTTTGAAGTTATAAAAAGATAATTTGGTTTTGCAGCCCATCCACTTTTACATCATTTGATAAGTGAATCATTGATAATATATTTTATATTTAAACTAACTAATTTGTGACTTACAGGTGACCAACTACAAGTTTGTTTTCTATGTAAAATAAATATTTAATACCAAAAATAATATTTCTTTAATAACAAAATTGATTTATGACTAAAAGTTCTTACATAGGACAAAGTAAATAACTTTTTCTTATGTCAACTAAATTACTTTTCGAGCATTTTCATGTTGCTTTGCAGTGTTATAGCCTTTTAGCAAATCAGAATATTCATACTCTCGATACAATGGCTGAGTTTGCATTGGAGGTGTTCCATGTGGTCCATAATTAGAAGAAATTACAGCTTGTCTGTTAAAAATTAAAAAAAAAATTTTAGTAATATATTTTAACAAAAAAAAGCATAAAGCATTACATATATCAAATATATTAATAGCAATTATAGCTAAGAACTGTATCACAATATAGAATATATATAGAACTATATAGTATATTATTAGCCAAGAAACTGACCTTGACTTACTGCTAATGACCAGTTTAAAAAAAAAATTTTAAATCTGTTAATCTAAAAAACTAAAGCAAGGATTGAATACAAGATTGATTTAGCAATGTATCCATTTACTCCACAGAAAAAATTATTCAATCAGAGCGAAACTGATAATATACAAAAATTTAAGCCAAAACATAGAAAATTTGCTATGGTCATTTAAAAATAGTTTTTTTCTAAAAATTTATTAAACGATAGAATTTTCATAAAGAAAATGCAAAACTTTTTGTGAAAAAACTTTACAAATAAATAAAAAATGTATTAAAAATAAATATTTTTATGCAAAATAGCAGGTTACTGCTTTTAATAAAGAAACTTTATTTTTATAAAAATTTATATGAATTGCTATAGCAATAATAAATGAATTAAAAATAAATGGTATAAGGTAGTCTAGTAATTAATGTTTGTGCCTCTTCTGCAAGATATTAAGATTACTTTGCAGTTGAATTAAATCTGGCACAATGTTGGCAACAGCTTGGCATGACAAAGACAATTCAAAGCAAATTCTGTGTGGCAGAAAAGTAATGTTGCAGTGATGACTACCGAGAATTTGTGATACACTTTGAAATTTAAACTATGCACAATAAAAGAAGTTGGCTGATTTGAAAGTACTAAAAATGGAACGAAAAAGCTAGCATAATTATTAGGATCTCTTCAAAAAGTCACTGTAAGTGATTTTAGTTTGTGAAACTAACCCATATGCCCCTGTGGTTACTATTGGTTCTTGTGAGATCCTTTTTCTCTTGGTTTCTTCTCTATTCTATTCTGGTGCTGAAAGGGGTGTTCCAAGTTAGTTTTACCAAAAAAAATTGCTTATGGTGACTTCTTGAAAAGACCCAATTATTATTGGTTAAAAAGCTTAGTGATGGACTGCAAAAACCAAAACAGTTGAAAAACAAGCACTTTTAGTATTAACCAGTATTCACATTAATAAATATTCCAAAAAACTCATCAAAAGTACTGGTATATCAAGTTAAAATTTAAAAAAGCTTTTTACAAAAAAAATTTCATAAAAAAAACACACCTTTTATGACTTTCAAGTGGAGTAGGTTTTAATTCGACTTCAACTCTTTTTCCACCAACAATTTTATACTCAACTTTTGGAGTATTATCGGTACCAAAAGGAGCATACTTGGTAACTTGATCCATATTTAATAATTCAACATTTTTAGTCAATACTTGAACAACTATTTCACTTAATTAAAACAAAAGTTACGCACAATTCTATATGTAAAATAAATAAATAAATAAAACATGAAAAATTGCTCTTATTGCGATAAAAAGTTTATAAATAAACATTAAATTTTGAAAAATGCAAAGTTTAAAAGACTACTTGTAAGGTGAAAGTTATTATTTTGGAATCTATACAAAAGTAATTCAATTTGCTAATTAAGTCAAAGTTCATTTTGTTTAATCAAGCAGCACACTTCAAAACATAATATCAGTACACTGATGAGACTACTTATAATACTAAAACAGTTAACAAAAGAAAAAACAAGTTAGGAAATCTGACAAAACAGAAAATAAGGTTTACTAGACTGAACTGAATAGTGAAAATACCAATATATGTTTATCAAGTCAAAACTGCCCAGTAATAATAAAATTAATGTCCAAATTAGAAGTATTAACAAATACAAAGAAAAAAAAGATTAGTCTCTTCAAGAAGTCACCCTAAGCAATTTTTTTGGTAAAACTAACCAGTAATTTCCCTTATAGCACCTGGTTGGAATAAAAAAAAAAACATGAGAAAAAGGATCTTTTTAAGAAGCAATAGTACCACAGGGGGATCTAGGTTAGTTTCACGAACAAAAGTTACTTATGGTGATTTCTTGAAAAGCGCAAAAAATTACTAGAGAATTTTTTTTTTAAATGAACTACTAAAGTACTGTAGAAATAAAAAATCTAGTGAAAACAAAAGTATTTTATGATGAAAATATAAAAATTATATCATACAGAAAATTCTTAGAACATACCAGTACTATATAGTCTGTGCAGTGATGGCCTTACAAAAGGGTGGCCCAGTGCAAGAAAAGTAGGGGGTCACTTTTTTGTGTTACAAAGCAAAGCAACAAAGTGATCTTTAGAAAAGTTTATTGTGTTAGGGGGGCCACTTTTAGAGTATCAAAACAAAGTGCAATTGTCCTGGTGCTACTACGAAAAAATAGAACAATACTTTGCGTAGGGGGGGGCCGTTGCGGCCGCTCCGTTTGCACCCTACTAAAGCCATCACTAAGTATGTGACTATTTAAGGTGTAGTAAATTTGCAGATTATAATCACATTTGTTGTTTGTGCAATGTATTATTTGTATGTCCTAACGTATATTTTTTTCTCTGATTCCTCTTTTTCAGCCTTCAATATATTTTTGTACTTTGCTTTGGTTTTTTGCGGCGAAAAAAAAAACAAACATACATTATACACACATTCCATTGCATTAATTACATTATAACGAAATTTGAACCAATTATACTGGCGTCTTTAGTCGCCGAAGCGACAGTAAAAATGCTGCCAAGTAATTTCTTTAAATTTGAAACACATTTATGCCACGGGCTACTCCGCTGAAGTAGGTGTGACGTCACACAAAATGAGCTGAAAAACAAGCGGCTTTCTCTTAACTTCTGCCTTGTTGTTTACAAAAAAGCGAGTAGTAACGCTTTAATCGGCATCGCGTAGTAACGCTTCACTGAGCAGTCAACCACTATTACAGTGTGATGAACATTTAGCGTTACAACTTCAAATAACTGTATTTGGGAAGTGATATGTACAGTTGGAGTAACACAGGTGAAATATTGTTACAGAATGAATATAAGTTCAGTACAAATACAATTTATTAGATATGCTTTCCATTCGAATCAATTACAAGCTGAAGACGCCTCGAAAATGACCCCTCGAAAAACGAAAATTTGTACAGTATGGTTATTTCGCTGCCTTCCTGTGCTTTCGAGAAATTTTTTGTCACATATTGGTGTATCTTTCGTTTTGAAGCAGAAAACAAAAAAACTGAACTAAACTGAACTAATCAATAAAAAATAATGAAACCTTCATAAGGTTTCGACAACAAAACTTTGTTATAAGGTTTTTATTTCGTAAGCATATACGACTTTTCGAAAACACTTTTCAAAACTCAGCAGTAGCATGTGTGGCAAAAACCCTTGATGCACAATTTCACGTAAGATTTATTTCTCATATTATACTGTTTCAAATTATACGTTTTATTATAATAATTTTTTTTTTGCAAAAGTGCGTTATTCGAGATATATTATACAAGGCAACATTTAGTGAGTAAAAATTAAAATTTGTTTTGCTAAACTAACCCAAGGAAACAAAGTAAACATACAAAACTTTTTTCTCTACGCTTTTCATTAGCGCGTGACAAATCTCAAAAGCGCACTTCCTGGAAACCAAAGCTGAAAACACGCGCAGCAGTTTCAATAAATAATAGGCCGTTGATGTAATGTGTGTTTATTGCTTATTGCAAATTCTTTTTTTAACCCATTTAAAAAAAATGTATATCGTTGTAATCGCAAATAAGTTAACAATTTAATAAAATAAAAATTAAAGAGTTTTTTTTACAATAGATGCATAAATTGAACTAAATTCATAAAGTTCTTGCCGCTAGGAGCGCAAAAACTTTTTTGCGCCACTAGCGACAAAAACTCCCGTGGTGGAAAAGTTAACCAGCACGGAGTCAAACCATAGTCAACCGATATAGCTATATTTTATGACTTTAGTCAAATTCTTTAAAATAATCTTCCGGTTCAAGTTCAGACCGGGGCGTCGGCAATGGGGGGAGGCAAGGGCAATTGTTTTCTTTTTCTGTTATTTTTCAAAATGCACAGGCACATGGGGCAGATAGTGTTTTTCAAAATACGCAAAACAGAACAATTTAGTTTTACCGAAACAGAAACAGTTGTCTATATTTGGTTACACTTTTTATATCTCCACCAAATTTAAATCAAGTTTGTAAATATTTGTTTAGACCAGTGATTTCCAACCCATGTGTCGCAAAAGATTTTAGAAAAAAAATATTTAGAGATGTCGAATTTTGCGATTTATGTACATGAGATTTGGAGCTAAAGAAAGAGCGTGAGTTTAGGCAGAAATCTATTTTTGTAGAGATTACCATGATTTTGTGACGAAAATTGAGAAATCATTAAAAAATTTTTAGTGGAGACCTTTTTTTTTAGAGATCACCTTGATTTTGGGTATGAACTTCTAGCTGAATCGGAGTGAAGATCTTTTTTTTTTTTAGAGATCACCTTGATTTTGGGACAAAAATTGAGAAATCATTGACAAATTTTAAGTGAAGCAGTGGCGTGCGGTCAGGGCATGCAAGTCATAAGTTGCATGACCAAATTTTTAGGAATTGCATGACGAACTTTTGCGTGATGAGGTGGTTGGATTTGTTTTGGATGAAATGTGAGGCCGATCCGAGACGGAGACCTATTTTATTGTGTTACTTTAGAGAATTTAGGGTAAAAAGTAAGAAATCGGAGACTGGTTAGAAGCGATGACCTTTTTTTTTAGAGATCACTGCACTATCAGGACAAAAAATGCATAACTTGGAACGATTTCAAGTGATGACCTATTTTTTCTCCAAAGATCAATGCATTTTCTGGACGAAAAGTGCATTACCCAAAACGATTTGAGGCGATGACCTTTTTTTTTTAGAGATCACTGCATTTTCAGGACAAAAAATGCATTACCTGGAAAGATTTCAAGCGATGACCTGTTTTTTCTTCAAAAATCACTGCATTTTCAGGACGAAAAGTGCATTATCCGGAACGATTTGAGGCGATGACTTTTTTTTTTTAGAGATCACTGCAATTATCAGGACAAAAAATGCATTACCTAGGAAGGATTTCAAGTGATGACTTTTTTTTAGAGATCGCCTTGAATCTAGGACGAAAATTGGTCTTGAATAAACCCAATTTTATGACCCGGTGTCACAAACTTTGTTCGGGAATCCCAAAGGACCAGTTGAGCTAGGTAACCCGAATACCTGCGCTGAAACAAAGCTGTGTCTAAATTTTATTTTATTCCGGCTCAAGAAGTAGTTTTGCTATGAGCCTGACGGTTTATACAGTTGGTTAACGAAAGCTCGGATTGATTTCGTTGAAGATTCTTTCTCACAACAAACAGAGACCCTTGTCTCTAATAAAAAACAGATGTATTACAAAAATATCACGTCCGACGAAACTTCTATTCCACGCTTTGCCAAACTGCAAAGCGAAATCAACACTATAACTCGACTCAATCAACACGAATAATTCTACCTCTGTAGAACAAAACTGCCAACCACTGGCACAAAATAAATTCAACAATTGTCCACCGACACAAAATCTAACGGTCCACCTCTTGTGGCCAAACAAAATCACCTTCGCTCGAGCCGCCACTCGAGTCGCTTCAAATTACCTCACAACGATAATAATCATCATAATATATTTCTCGCTACGCATCGGCTTTATATAGAAAACAAAATCACGTGACGTAAACTTCCTCGTAAATTCAAGATTCAGCCAGAAACCCCTGGAGAGTTCGTTACGCGAATCAAGTGGAATATACGCGAATTTTCCAGTACAATGACGTTAGTCAAAAACACATTACGTCAATACAAAGAGAAAAAAAAAAGAGAAAAAGATACATGTATCGAGCCATATAACAAATTGGACGTATATCGCCGACAGCGCTCAAAGAGCCGCATTTATTCTCTTATAATAAAACTACGAACTGCTTTTAACGGGGATACACTACATAGTTATGATTAAAATTATGAATGAAGTGTGACACCCGGTTTTGGCATGCCAATTGTATGACTAGTCTCAAAGGTCACCGCACGCCGCTGCAGTGAAGACCTTTTTATTATTAACCAATATAATGGGTGTGCCGCCAAAATTTAAATAGCTGAATAGTGTGTCGCCACATAAAAAAGGTTGGAAACCACTGGTTTAGACCATAGGGTTAGCAAAATTAAAAAAAAGTCACCAGCAAATAACAATAATTTATAGCAAGGAGCGAAGTTTAGGAAAAGGCACTTTTTGTATTGAAATGGCAGTTTCAAAAAAGCCTATTGGAAAATATTTTTTCTCACGAAAGTTAGTAAAGATCAAATTAATAAAAAAAGATTTCAAAGGCAAAAATCTTTAAAGTGGAGACCAAAAAAGACGTATATCAGAAGTGTTAAATCTTTTTGAGGCAAAGACTTTTTAAAAGTAGCCTAATTGCAGGCCAAGTAAATAAAGCATTAAAACGTTTTCTTTTTTGAAAATAGCGAGAAGATTTGGAGTCATTTTCAAACCTTTTTCTTTGACACTCTTCAGAAAAAATTGTCAAAATGATAAAGAAGCGAGCAGAACTACAGCTATAAAGTAGAGAGAGCACTAATTAGTCAAGAGTAATTGACAATGAGTGAGAAAAATCTAAAAGACTTTCAAGTTGTAGACAAAGTCTTTCTGTTTACAAAGAATAAGGTTAGAAATAAGAGATTTGATAAAAGTGGCTTCCAGAGCGGAAAGATAAAAGGTAGAACAACCTCGAACAAGGAATTAGAGGATCTGTTGTCGCTATAACAAAGAGGGCATTGCGTGTTGATCAAAAGTTGTTGGCCAATGGCAAATTGATAAAAAAAGGCAATGTTGGGAGCTACTACTAGCTCTGCAGGGTAAGAAAGGCTGTCGCAGCTTTGAGAGGCGGAAAGATTTCCGATAGATTTGGAAATAGGTTGCACTCTTTTGCAAACATAAGGACGCGCGACTAATGTACCGACTATCGCAGTGGTATATTTTTACAGACTCTGGTAGCACACAAATTGGCAGATAACATTAATTGTTTCAATGATGGGAAGGCAGCATATCTTTTGTTGTTGGCAAGAGCTGTGTGGTCATAAATATAAAATACCATTACCAACGCCTACGTAATTCAACAACAATGTTTGATTGTCGTGGTTAATTTGTTTTTCGAATGTTTTCAAAACAGTTTCTCTCCATTCAGCGTGAGGAAGACTGGACTTTTTTCACTTTGTGGAACGATTAGGGCATTTAGTTGAACTTTCGAAAAAAACATAATTAAATATATGTGTTCTGATTGCCATTGATGATTAAAATAGATCCAATTTTGTGGATTTCTGTTTTCAATTTTCTTTTCGAGCATAAACGCCCTGTGAAACAATGTAGTAATAAGACTTTTTAGCGTCTTTGGGAATCATAATTCTCAATAATTTTCTCATCTAGACATCTAGCTCCATCTTTAATTCTCTCTCTGTTTCTCTACAGTTTAATCAAGAAAAAATAACGAACCAATTCCTTTCTTTTTTAGATGTATTGGTAGAACCTGGAAGAACGGCAAGAATTCGAGTTTGTGATTTCGGTGTACAGAAACCTACTTTCACTGGCCAGTTCATACCCTAAATTTTTTTAGTCTCCAAAGACTCTCGACTACTAAAAGCTCTTTTATTTACTTTCGAGCGCACTTTGGCTTGCTTCTTGTTCATCCTGACATTTTCTTTTAAAGAGTGTCAGACGAAAAGTTTTGGGATTAACTCAGTTGTGAAAGTAAAATAATTTTTTTACCGGAACGGTGCCGCAACAGTGGTGTAAGTAAAATAATTTTCTAACCGTAATTGCAGATCAAAACCAAACTCTTTATTGTCTCATCATTATTACCAAAAATATAAACGAAACTTTTTCAGCCCAGCACATTAACAACATAACTAAAAACAAACACTAAATTATTTAAAGACTTTCTACAAAGGTTTTTAGTAATTCTTTTTTTTCAAGTTTTGACAAACCATGCCACTTGTTGAGTGAGCTGCTTTTCTTCCTTTTCCAAGCCAAGTTTTTATGTATGGCTGTGGATTCCATTTTTCGCACGTAGGCCACACACACAATGCTGATAAAGAGCTGCACTTCTTGATGTGGTCACATTTTCTAATATTTCAATTCAATTTAATTTTATTTGCAATCAAGGTATTACGTTTCGAAGTTGTTATTGACAAAATGATTGCGAAATAGGAAATATATGTTATTACACGCACAATGTCCATTGTGCGCGGTCGCCGTACCTTTATAATCAGTAATAATATTGTTCATTCATGGCGCTAAACCCTCGCTCAAAGTCGGCGTTACTTGGTGAAAGAGTGTCAATGGCCACCAGCAATTTATTTAGTTGGTCAGGAATGCTTCTTCCCCAACTTGCCATACGTAAGATGAGCTCATTAACGATATTGAGACGAAGGATATCACATAAATTTTTCACCTCATCTTCTCTAAAAAGAGGATTTTCATGTTTCATTTTTTCTGGATCGAATATTTCCATTTGATTAACATGGGTTTGTAGTTCTCTTTTCACGTTACATTAATGATAGGCTGTGCTCTGTTTGATATGCCGTAGTGAAAAGTCTTTGTTTTATGTTGTCAGCTACAGCCCGAATAAAGTGAGCCTGATTGATTACTGGACTTTTTCTTTTTCTCAATTCTACTTCCTGAACGACATTGCTTTTTCTGTTCGTTGGGGTAAAATGGAATGCTTTCCCGGCAAGCAATTAGACTTTCTTTTTGCTTTATACAGTATACGCAGTGAGTAAAGTATGAGCTTTTGGTAGCGTGTATTTTGCTTTTGCAGTGTTTCTGATAAATTTCTAATTCGTTCAAGACATTCGCCATTAGCGCTAAATTTTTAGCAAAACTTGTAAGCTACATAATTTAGATAATAATCCTTGAATTGTGGCTTTTTTTGTACTTTGTCTCGTTTCATCATTTGAAGCTTTGTAAAAATGTTGCTAGAAATCTGGGAAATGTTGCTAGAAAATGCCAGACTGTTGATACTGTCCTGAAAGATAAAGTGACCCAGCGAACATTAAACACCTTTCCGATTCTTTTGAGGGTCATTTGCAAATCACGAGAACATTCGCTAAGTTTCCGCTTGTTTTTTGGTGACCGGCTACAGTGAATATAAATGTTAAAGAAATGAATGAAAATCATTTGTACCGCTGATAATGCTTAGTGTATTTTCTACAAGCTTAAGTCTTTGATTAAGACATTGCCACAATATTACATGAGGAATTCATCTTTAAGCAACTTTCCGACTCCTGACTTTGTCCCAAGCATTACGCTAAGTAAGTACATCATTGCAAAATCTAATGTTCTTGGAGCAACTTGTGGTGCAAACATTTTTTAGCAAACAGTTCACAATTTTATTAGCAATATGAGAGCGCACAGACTTTACTATTCTACTAAATCTAGCAAAAAGTTAATAGACGCCGCTTTGTTATTAGCAGTAGCAATTTTCTGATCGGCCAAGCGATAATAGAAATAGCGGCGATAATAGAACAGTAAATTATAAAGCATTGCGGCATTTGGCACCAAGAAAATTTCCTCAGCAAATCTTTCACCGGTACGCCGTTTTGGCAGCAAATCTTTTACCGGAAAGGCGTTTCCAACCGTTCCAATTTACTTTCACCACTGGATTAACTCTCTTTGAACTGCTAATATCAAATTTTGTTCGAGAAACCGTTTCTCCAAATTTTTGTGTTGACTAATTTTTTGAGTTAAAATTTGTCTCACACGCTAAAATTTGGGTTTATTGAAAATACCTTTTCATTCCAAAAGTATTCTTTTTCTAAATTTTGCTCTTCCAGCCAAAAAATATTTCGACGCCCCCAGGTTCAAGTTCGGGAAATTTTATTTTCATGAGGTAGTTTAGTTCCAATTTGGATTTACCACATTTTGTTTTTAAAAAAAGGTTCAGTTCCGGTTCAAGTTCAGCAATTTAGTGTGCAGTTCCGATTCAGGTTCAATACATTTTATTTTTAAAAAAAAAGGTTTAAATCCGGTTCAAGTTCAGAAAATATTGTTTTTAAAAGCTCAGCTCCGGTTCGGATTCAAAGAAAACTATAGTGGTAAATATGAATTTTCCATTCGAGTTTGATTCAATCTCTGATTTTTTCAAATCTTTTTTCCGCCCATTTTTGCGAGCGTATAAACTGAGAACATATTGGCTCATGGATCGCCCCCATACCAGACTAAAGGATTTAGAAAGGAGGGCGAAACAATTTTTTCCCGTTATAGGGGAGACCGGGGCGAGTTGTTACACGGGCAAGTTGTTACAACCTTTATTAAAATTAAAACAAAATGTTTTAAACGGCTTGATATAAATCAAAGTATTACTTAAGTCATAATCTTTTAATTTTAAGAAAATCAGGACCATTCTTTTTTTTATAAAGCTATGAGATAAGAAAAAGTGATTTTAGGTACACTGAAAAAATTTTTGAGCTTTTTTAAAAATTGACTGCACGAGTTGAGTGAGACTTTTTTTTAAGGACGTGAGTGTTTTCAGTATGCCTAATGATGCTAGTTTTTTGTATAAAAAGTCTTTTACTGGTATCTACTTTGAATTTGCTGCTTTAGCTGTAAATGTAGTCAATCCTAATACGGGGTGGGTTGTTACAGCTTGTAACAACTCACCCCAACATGTTCTGTCAGATAAACTGCAAGTATTTTTTTTTCAGTGCTGTTTATTTAACTGGTTTGATAGTTGTGTTTTTAAATATGCCTCGAAATTATAAAAGAAAAACAAATAAAGCTAATATGCCTTTCTCAACTTACCAAGAAGCAGCAAAAAGAGTAATAGACCATGGGGAATCGCTGCGAAAAGTTGCTGCAGATTTTGATGTAAGTAAAATTAAAATTAGCTTATGCATTAAAATTAGCTTACTTAAACTATTATTTATCAAGGTCTATTGGTTTATAAAATAAATTTATATTACTTAATAATTGTAAATTTTTATTTTTATTAAGATTGTTATAATTATATGACTGCCAGAGAGTAATTGCATATTTTTTTTATTTGTGTTATCTATTTGCTTTTCCTTAAATTTTTATTTTTATTAACATTGTTATAATTATATGACTACCAGAGAGTAATTGCATATTTTTCTTATTTGTGTTATCTATTTGCTTTTCCTTATAACTTTTCTTGCAATGAACCCCATGGACAGATAACATCATTTTTGCTTCTTTTAATAGTTCAATTGTGTAAATCTTCTAGTCATCTGCAGTTAGTTTTTAAATTATTTATAATGATTAATTTTATATTGACTAAGTACAAACTAACCACCACTTATTATAATTTGTTATAAACCCATAATTATATTGTTGTGCTGTTTTTTGTGACTCCAAATGATAATGTAGAAACATTTGTGCGAAAATTTAAGTATATTAACTTTTTTATAACTATTATCTTTTGTATAGCACAAATGAATTAAAATGCTTGTATAGTTTTATGAATGTGGTGTTTGAAAAATAGGTTTACTCAAACTTTGTTATTTATGTTTAGATAAACTTCATGACACTTCAACGGTTCTGTAAAAAAATAATGAAGGGTGAAAAGTTGGAAGTGGGATATAAAGCTCCATGTAGAAAATTACCAACGCACGTGTTTTATTTTATTTCTCTTGAGTTTCTAATCATTATTTGCGCGAGCACTCGCTGCCAGCGCCTTTTTTGTTTTACGCTTTATTTTTAATTAATCTCACCTTGAAGCATAGTTGTGTCTGCAGCGCGTTGATTTTAGAGCTGGCTTTATTCGTTTGTTCACACTTCTCAATTTGTGAGGCGACCAGCTGCAGTGTTTGTGGGCAGCTGGTTGAAGTCTGAGTAGACTTAGCGTGAAGTTAAGATATTCCCGTTTTCCCCGTGAGTCAGCACCGAAGTGAACTGCTCGGTAAGACACCTATGCGTTTTCTTTTTGTGTTTAATTTTTAGTTTGTTTTTATTTATTTACAGATTACCGTTTCCGCTTTCGTTTCCGCTTTCGTTGCTTTTATTTCCAAGTTTCAACGTTTCAGTTATAACTTATTTTATATTAAATTATTTTCCTTGATTATTATTTCCTTTTAATTTTACGAAGCCGGAAGCGCGTTGATCGACACTTCACTTTGCGGTAATCGGCTACTTCAGCGCCGTTTACCGTTACAAAAAAAAGTAATCGAGCAATTTCGGTGAGTCCGTATTGTTCTTATTTTTATGATAATGTCGTTGGGTGACCCAAATGAAGTTTACAAGGCTCTGCAAAATTTGTATGTTAGAGCAGAGAGTTTAATGATGAAGCCTGAGGGTTATAAACCGCTGTTAACCCTTTTATTTGATATTCGTCAAAAATTTGAAAATTTGACTAATTTGTTAGAAGCTCTTGATGAACAAGAAGCCTTGAATTTAAATTTTAGTAAGAACAGCACTGTTGTAGAGAATCAGCAGTTTGAAGAGCATGTTCAACGCTGGATAAAAGATACTGAGGATAAGTTAAGCAAAGAGAGTCGCGCTTTTTCGTATGAACGCTCCTCGGTAAGAACTGGCAGTCAATCTACCTCTAGTTCGATTCGTAGTGAGAAACAAAGGTCACTTGTAAAATTAAAAATTGCCACGGCAGCTGTCCAGCAAGAAAGTGCCAGAGTTTACGAAACGAGACAAAAAACTAAAGAGCTGAAGAGATGAAAAGAAAGCTTATGCGAGAAGCCGAAGAAGCAAGACGAAAGGCTGAGCGAGAAGCCGAAGAAGCAAGACAAAAGGCTGAGCGAGAAGCCGAAGAAGCAAGACGAAAGGCTGAGCGAGAAGCCGAAGAAGCAAGACGAAAGGCTGAGCGAGAAGCCGAAGAAGCAAGACAAAGAGCTAATGAAGCCATGGAAGAGGTAAATAGACAAATGAAAATGGAGGAAGAAGAATTAGAAAGAGTTTTACTAGATAAAAAGCGCAATGAAGAATTAGCAAGGATCGAGGCAGAAGCTTGGGAAGAATTAAGCTGTGGAAAAGCAGAGGAAGGCACTAGCACACGAAAGGTGCCGCATCTAAAAATACGTGATTATTCCAAACCGTTTAGTGAAAATGTTACAACTGTTAAAAACGCGCCATTGCATAATTTTCCACATCGTACTTCATTGCTTACTGACATTCCCAAAGGTTCTGTTCAAATCGATAGACCAAGTCTAAATTTGATTATCGTAACACAGAGCAAGCGCAAAGACAAGAAGCTTTTAATTCACCCTCGTTAACTTTGCCAACTAGTTTTCATAAATATAATGCCTCTAAAATGCGTCCTGCACCGCCGGTTGTAATTCAAAAATTTAATGGTGATCCTATGGAATATTGGTTGTTTGTTAGACAGTTTGAGGCTCATGTATTAGGAAAGGTTGAAGATTACGAATTATTTCCGTTGTTACATCAATATTGTGAATCGCATGTACAATCTAAATTTAGTTATGTGTCGAATCAGTCGCCTGTAACTGCGTTTCAAAAAGCATGGGATATTCTTTTTGATGAATATGGTCATCCCTACGAAATAGCTAGATGTTAGGAAGAGCGATTAAAAAATGTTCATAAAATTCCCGATGATGACAAAAATAAGCTTAAATCATTGTCTCAACTTCTTGAAAAGTGCTGTGTGTCTCTAAAAAATATTGAACAAGTTTCGAGTTTAGATTCAATGCATGTGATTATGGGCGTTGTTAACAAACTGCCAATTAATTTGAAACGAGCTTGGGTAGAATATGCGGTACAAATTGAACAACAAACTGGTGAGAGAGCGAAGTTTCTTGATTTGTCCAAATTTGTTACAGAAAAAAGTCGAATTGCTAATTCTATTTTTGGTAGAGAAACGTTTCAAACCAATTACAAACCTCGCCGCGAAAGCGCGTATGTTTCTGCAACGACAAAAAATGTAAAAGACGCGTTGAGTGTGGAAAAAAGTCGATGTTTTTATTGTAAAAAATTACACAAGCTAATTGATTGCGATAATTTCAAAAATTTAACGTACGAAGAAAAGTACAAATTTGTTAAAGCAAAGGGACTTTGTTTTAAATGTTTAAGCGGTAACCATTTCGCTCGTTATTGCAAATCGAGTTGCAAATGTTTAATTACTGGTTGCAAAGGAACCTTTCACCATACTCTTCTTCATAAAATTACTGACACTGAAGTGACGGGTCACGTCGACGCCTGTAGTTCTGTTCAATTTAATAAATCGACTGGTAATGTCCAGCATGTCTTTTTAAATGTTGTTCCGGTGCGCGTTCGCTGCGAAGGTAAAGAAACAGAGGTATACGCATTTTTAGATCAAGGTTCTACCGCTTGTTTTTGCGACCGCAGTTTGGCAAGGGAATTGCAACTGAGCGGCACGAGTCGACAGCTTAAATTGCAAACGTTGACAGAGACAAAATCTTATAGAACTGTGTCTGCTGAGATGGAAGTTAAAGGTTTGTTTGACGGAGATTGGGTCCAGCTTCCAGACGTTACAGTTGTAGATGAAATACCTGTACAGCCAAACGTAATTCCCACATCACAGATACTAAGCGATCATAGCTATTTAGCTGATATTAATTTTTCAAAGCTTGACAGGCAAAACGTACAGCTTTTGATTGGTGCTAATGTCCCTAGAGTATTTAGATTAGAAGATTTAAGATCTGCTCCGGATAAATTATCACCCGACGCTGTGAAGTCACCTTTGGGGTGGTCTTTACTTGGGCCCTGTTCTAAATTTAATTGCACAGTATCCAGTAGTGATAAAAATGTTTACTACGTTTCAACTTTACGCGACAATTTCGAGGAGGATGATAGAAATTTCATATATGAATCACGCAGAAATTTTTCAAATATTCAGTTTCAATGTTATGACGAAGATAATTATTATTCGAAACCAATTTCGATGAATGATTTTAAAGTTTATAGAATGCTTAAAAGTTCGATCAAGCTAGTTGATGACCACTACGAGTTACCACTACCCTGGAAGTATGAAGACCAGATTATGCCAAACAATAAAAATTTAGCACTTAAGCGATTAAATCATTTAAAGCGAAAATTAATGCGTAACAGCGATCTGAAACAGAAATATTCAATTCAAATTCAAACAATGTTAGACAAAAACTACGCAGAACTTGTTCACGACAACTTTCAAATAACTTCTAAGAAGGTTTGGTATATTCCCCATCATTCAGTAATAAACCCCCATAAACCCGACAAGTTGAGAGTGGTTTTTGATTGCAGTGCCGAGTATAAAGGTATTTCTTTAAATAAATCTCTGATGCAGGGGCCCCACCTGATGAACGATTTAGTTGCCATTCTTTCCCGCTTTCGTAAAGAAAAAATAGCTTTGGCAGCCGACATAGAGTCGATGTACTACCAGGTTCAAGTTTCACCTCGTGATCGTGACAGTTTAAGGTTTTTGTGGTGGCCTGATGGAAATCTTGAAAGCCAACCAGTAGTGCATAGAATGAAAGTTCATCTTTTTGGTGCAACCTCGTCTCCGTGCTGCGCAAGTTTTGCGTTGCGTCAAGCGGCCATTGATTTCGGCGCTCAATTCGAACCTTATATCAGTTCTGCAATTGAAGAACATTTTTATGTTGATGACTTTTTAATTAGCGTACCTAACGTTGAAATCGGACTTAAATTAATGAAAGATATAAAGCATCTGTTGTCGAAAGCAAGTTTTAATCTTACGAAGTGGTGCTCAAACTGCCCTGAAATAATAAATCATTTGCCTGAGAATGAACTTTCGAAATCACTACAAATTAACGCTCTGGCCAAAAATTCTAGTGAACGTGTCTTAGGAGTAAATTGGAACCTCAATACTGATTGTTTCTATTTTGTAGTAGAACTTCCGGATAAACCATGTACGAAACGTGGTGTTTTGTCTTCGATCAACTCCATTTTCGACCCGCTTGGATTTCTGTGCCCAGTGATTGTTGAAGCCAAGCTTCTCTATCGACGACTATGCGAGCTGGAGTTAGAATGGGACGAACCTATTCCTTCCTTAGAATTCAATAAGTGGCAACAATGGATCCGAACGCTGGAGCATCTGAAGTCGATGTCTATCCCAAGATGGATGGGTTTGCATACCAATTTAGGCAGTGAAAACTATCAATTGCATTATTTTGTCGATGCCTCTAAGCATGCGTATGGCGCCGTTTGTTATCTTCGTTCGAGCGATATTAATGACTATGTCAATTGTAACTTAGTTATTAGTAAATCTCATTTAGCTCCTAAAGACGAATTTTCTATTCCCCGTCTAGAACTTCTTGCTGCTGTGACTGCCGTAAAATTAGATATTTTTCTTAAACACGAACTAAACTTACCGCGGTTGAGACCAGCTATTTTTTGGACAGACTCCGCTGTAGTTCTTCAAAGTATAAGAAATGAAGAAAAGCGTTTTCCTCTTTTTGTGTCCCGTCGTTTAAAGTTTATTACGAAAAGCACTTGTACTTCTAATTGGAGGCACGTCCCTAGTGAACTCAACCCCGCTGATGTTTTAAGTCGTGGATGTAGATCCGACAAACTAATGAAAACTAAATCGTGCCTTTTTGGACCAGAATTTTTGAGTGAATCGCCAGACAGCTGGCCTTGCCGGTTTGCAGAGACGACATTAGATGTAGAAAATGTAAAAGCATTTGATAAAAAAGCTGCGTCTGCATTTTTGATTACCGACATGATTGATCCAGTTGACAAGCTCATTGCGTATTTTTCTTCGTGGTTTAAGCTAAAGAAAGCCACTGCTTGGCTTTTAAAATTTAAGACCTTTTTAATAAATTCCAACTCTGTCTATCATTTTTCTCGTTCCTTGTCTGTCTCTGATCTTCGAAAAGCAGAAATTGAGCTTATTAAATATGAGCTTTCGGCGACATCATGTCGAAGATGCAAACTATTGAAAACTTTTCTCTACCTTCCAAATCTCCACTTCTAAAACTGAATCCTGTTATTGTGAACGGTCTTTTAAGAGTAGGCGGCCGTTTAGATAGAGCTTCTGTTTCCTTTGATCTTAAACACCCAATTATCTTGCCCCACACCTCGCACTTAACCAATCTTATTGTTCTTCATTGTCATTGCATTACAGGTCATGGCGGAGCAAATATGACGTTGAACCAGTTACTACAACGATATTGGATTTTACGAAGTACAGCTGTTGTTCGCAGAGTGCTTAATTCCTGCATGCATTGCCGACGACGCTATGAAA
Organism: Diplosoma virens; assembly: GCA_963680785.1. Taxonomy (NCBI): domain Eukaryota; kingdom Metazoa; phylum Chordata; class Ascidiacea; order Aplousobranchia; family Didemnidae; genus Diplosoma; species Diplosoma virens. The sequence continues at coordinate 18,518,728 of OY796880.1, forward strand.
AGCCGGGATCACAAAAGATGGCTGATCTTCCTCCGTCGCGTCTACAAATCGATACTCATCCCTTTGCATACTGTGGCGTTGACTACTTCGGACCGTTGCTCGTGAAACAACGGCGTTCTCAAGTAAAAAGATATGGTTGCCTTTTTACTTGTTTAACTTCTAGAGCAATTCATGTTGAAGTCGCGATGGATCTGACAACCGACGCCTTCATCAACGCCTTACGTCGTTTCTTATCAAGAAGAGGTCCCGTTCTGCACTTCTTCTCCGACAACGGAACCAATTTCGTTTCCGCCGAGAAGACCCTTCGTGAAGCCCTGCGCCAGTGGAATCAGCACCAGATTGAAGATTTTCTCCTTCAAAAGGAAATTCAATGGACTTTCAATCCCCCAAATGCCAGCCACATGGGTGGTGCTTGGGAGAGAATGATTCGGTCAGTCAGACGAATTTTAACTTCATTGATGACGGAACGAACTCTCGATGACGATCAACTTCACACCTTTTTATTGGAAGCAGAGTCTATTTTAAACTCTCGCCCTTTAACTCCAATCACAACTGATGCAGATGGTTTGGAACCATTGACGCCCAATCATCTTTTGAAATTGTGTCCTACTGGCAACTTCCCCCCTTCACTTCCTTCTGATGAGCACTGTTGTCCCAAAAGACGTTGGAAAAATGTACAATATCTAGCTGACCAATTTTGGAAAAGATGGTCTCGAGAATATTTAAAGACGATAATCGCCCGCCAAAAATGGTTTAAGAAGAAAACCAATTTTCAAAAAGACGATGTTGTTCTACTCGTGGACGATTCGATTCCTCGTTCGCAATGGCGTCTTGGCAAAGTTATAAAGCTGTTCCCCGACGAACAAGGCTTGGTGCGCCAAGTCGTAGTAAAAACGCGTGGTTCTGAAGTGCGGCGGCCCGTTCATAAACTGTGCTTGGTGGTTCCCGCGAATCTTGATGTTATGCCGCGGAAGGACTCTGGTGATCCCGCAATTACCGTAAAATAAGTTTTAGAAATGTTTCCGTTAATGTTATTTGTGTTGTGTGCAGCGTTGGTAATTTTTTTTTCTTTTTCTTTTTTAATTTCTCGGGTGTTGGGAGTGTAGAAAATTACCAACGCACGTGTTTTATTTTATTTCTCTTGAGTTTCTAATCATTATTTGCGCGAGCACTCGCTGCCAGCGCCTTTTTTGTTTTACGCTTTATTTTTAATTAATCTCACCTTGAAGCATAGTTGTGTCTGCAGCGCGTTGATTTTAGAGCTGGCTTTATTCATTTGTTCACACTTCTCAATTTGTGAGGCGACCAGCTGCAGTGTTTGTGGGCAGCTGGTTGAAGTCTGAGTAGACTTAGCGTGAAGTTAAGATATTCCCGTTTTCCCCGTGAGTCAGCACCGAAGTGAACTGCTCGGTAAGACACCTATGCGTTTTCTTTTTGTGTTTAATTTTTAGTTTGTTTTTATTTATTTACAGATTACCGTTTCCGCTTTCGTTTCCGCTTTCGTTGCTTTTATTTCCAAGTTTCAACGTTTCAGTTATAACTTATTTTATATTAAATTATTTTCCTTGATTATTATTTCCTTTTAATTTTACGAAGCCGGAAGCGCGTTGATCGACACTTCACTTTGCGGTAATCGGCTACTTCAGCGCCGTTTACCGTTACACTCCAGGTTCAATTTTCACCTTGGAACAAGAAAATTTACTTAATCATTATGTTGTGCATGCATCAAAAATTTACTTTGGGCTGTCTCCTCAGCTATTTCGAAAACTGGCCTATGAGTTTGCAGTTGCAAACAACATTAAACATCCAACTTCTTGGAATGTAAATAAATCTGCTGGAGCTGACTGGTTTGGTGCTTTTATCAAAAGAAATAAAAACTTATCAATTCGAAAACCAGAAGCAACCAGCCATTCTAGAGCAACTAGCTTTAATCGAGTCAATGTCAGTTAGTTTTTTGATAACTTGGGGAGTGTTTTAGACCAATACCATTTTCAACCGTATAATATATATAATGTAGATGAAACTGGAGTTACTACAGTTCAGAAACCAGATCGCATTATTGCAGAAAAAGGCCTGAAACAAGTAGGGGCAATCACATCTGGAGAAAGAGGAAAATTGGTAACTATCACTGTTGCAGTTAATGCAAGTGGAAATATGATTCCTCCTTTTTTTGTTTTTCCTAGGGCTCGGTTTCATGACTATTTTTTAGCTAAGGGTCCTGCTGGTGCTGAAGGTTCTGCAAACCCCAATGGCTGGATGCAATCAGAGGACTTCTTAAAATTTATGAAGCATTTTGTAGCTGTTACAAAGTGTTCAAAAATCTCCCCTGTTTTGCTTATTTTGGATAATCACCCATCGCATCTTTCTATTGAGCTAATAGAATACTGTCATCAAAAAGGGGTTGTTCTTTTGACTTTACCACCACATTGTTCACACAAACTGCAGCCTCTTGATAGAAGTGTCTTTGGACCTTTCAAAAAGTATGTAAACTCGGCTTGTGATAATTGGATGAAAAATCATCCAGGAAAGCACATGACTATATATGACATACCTCATATTGTGAATCTGGCTTTACCCTTGGCAGCAACGCCTGTCAACATTCAAAATGGTTTTTCAGTATGTGGCATTTCACCATTTAATAACCACATTTTCACTGACAATGACTTCATGGCAAGTTATGTCACAAACCGAGAGTGTCCTCAAGTTTTGTCTACAGCTGATGCTTCACAAACTCATCATTCATCTTCTTTCTGTAGCAATCCATATCCATTCACTTCATCAGCTCTAGCAATCTCACAAATTCCTTCATCAGAAGATGTTGCCTCTATTTCCTCTGCGGTAATAACCCCACCAATTCATCCTTTGCCCAACAATGTTTCTTCATCAACGGAAAAAGAAAAACTACCTTGTGGAGTGACAAGTTCTCCTCAAGCAATTCTTCCTTTTCCAAAAGCCCAACCGCAATTAAAAAAGAGAAACTTTCGCAAGCGCCATTCAGCTGTTGTTACTTCCACCCCAGAGAAACAAAGATTAGAAGAAAAACAAGCAAAATCTGTCAAGAAAAAAAAGCCCAAGAGAAATATTTTTAAACCAAGTCAACTGAAAAAGTCAAAAAAACAAAAATGGTTTTGCATTATTTGCTCTGACTCTTACTCTAACTCTGCTCCTAAAGAAATTTGGCTACAGTGTCACAGTTGCAAAGGTTGGGCTCATGAAGCTTGTACCGATGCTGAAAGCAGCAATTATATTTGTGAAAAGTGTGATGAGTGAATTTCTTTGTGTTCTTTTGTTGCCTGTATTGTATATATAGTTTGCAACATTCAGTTTGTGCAATTATTTTCTATTAAACTGCATTGATTTGTTTCATTATTACATCATGAAACCACCTTTATATTTTAAATCATTGTGATTATAAAGCCAAGATAAAAAAAACAATTAAATTAATCATAAAACTAAACAGTTAAACTGCTGTAACAACTTACCCCATGCCTATAACAACTTATCCCAGTTGTGGGGCTAGTTGTTACAACAGACAGGTAGTCATAAAAGTAAAATTATTGCGTCATAGATATTAAGTAAAACTGATTTAAAGGTAGCATTGTAATAGTGAGATCTTAGGCTACTTTGCATAAAAGAATGAGCACCATAGCTGCAACAGGAAAAGAGCTATATTAATTTAACTGAAAATTGTAACAACACTCCCCGGTCTCCCCTATGATATTGCACGATTTTACCAAGAAGCCCAAAGGTAATAAATATTTAACTGTGCTGAATACACTAATAAATTAACTTTGTTATGTAGCTTACCAGAAATTTTTTAGGGCTCAAAAAATTAACTTAGACGTGTTATAGATGGAAATAATTAATTTTATCCCAAAAAAACAATTTTATGATTGAATCTGTCGTACAAGGCATTCAAATAAATTATTTGAACGTAAAACAACTTTTTTTCTTCCAAGAAACATTTTTACAAGCGGATTTTATGCCACCAAAACTATAGCCAACTCAGTGCCCGAAAATCATGTTGTTCTCAAATTTTTTGCTGGTGAACAGATTGAGATGGCAACGATGACCTACGTCCTTGCTTTTCAATTTGTAAGACTATGTTTGTCGCCTTATATCTTTCAAAACGCTTTCTATTATTGCACTTGCCATGATAAAATACTCAGCACTGTTGTTTTTTTTTTTTTTAACAGAGCTAAATTAGTGCATTTATTGCTGATTGGCAATGCTGCTGAACTTCGGTATTTATACGTGGCGTACCGAAAATTTTTGAAAGGGGTGGGCCAGTAGGGTGGAGTGAAAAAAAATTTGAAAAAAGTGTAGTTCTTAAACCCTACCAAATAGGCTAAAACTTCAAAAAAAATTGGTTTTGGCGAGTTGCTACCTTTGGGGGGCTAGCAACCCCCCAAAATGTGTTTTTGGGGGGTAAAATTGACAAAAAATGTCGTAACTCGGTAACCGCTTATCGTAGAGGCATGATTTATGGCTCACAATTTGCAGAATTATCATGTTTCTATATGTACTAAGAGAAAGTTTTTGTCTATTTCCACAAGAAAAAAAGTTATAATCGATAAACCGTTTTTTATGCTCAATACTCGAAAATTGCGCTGTATGGAAATAACTTTGATCTAACATTTGAAATGATATATGTCTAACTGATAAGGACTAATTATGACAATCACAATATTAACAAGATGATTTGGGATAACTTTGGTCACCAGACAAAGTACCTAAATAGGCCTACTCATAAGGTACAGAACGTGCTAGCTTTACTGCCCATAAAATGTTTAGTATTTCAGTAATTTAAAGAAAATCTGTTACATCTCATTACTTTCGAACTGTTGATGCTGATATTGGGTTGTTTTGCCTAAGGAGTGAGAGAAAAATAAGAAAGCAAGTTAGAGTACACCAAATACCCTACGCAAAATGAAGCGCATCAGAATTGCACTTTAGTGTCAAATTTTTTCAAAAGTTTTCGAGATTTAATCTTCTGGCGAATCAACCCATCTCTTCGCTCAAATCCTTCAACTGTACATAGTGTTGATCAGTACTCAGATCATTAACAACTGATTCTGGCAACTGTACAAACTGAGGGTTTGAAATTGACCTAAAATTAGCAGCAACCGACCAAGAAAGATTAAACAAATAACTCAAAAGCATAGTGTTGATCAGTACTCAGATCATTAACAACTGATTCTGGCAACTGTACAAACTGAGGGTTTGAAATTGACTTAAAATTAGCAGCAACCGACCAAGAAAGATTAAACAAATAACTCAAAAGCATAGTGTTGATCAGTACTCAGATCATTAACAACTGATTCTGGCAACTGTACAAACTGAAGGTTTGAAATTGACTTAAAATTAGCAGCAACCGGCCAACTTGAAACATCTCCAGTTAAACACTTCCCAATTGGTCCTGCAAATGTGTCAGGACTATTGGTGGTTCCATCAAGCATAGTAAAGACATGGATCAAGGGTAGTTCATTGGTATGTAGTAGGCAAATTACCCATTGTAGTGGCTTGTTCAATAGTTCTTCCAACTTACGAATGCAATCATTGAACTTGCCTGTCATTGCTGCAGTTCCATCAGTGCCAACTACTGTAAGCTTGTCATGTAATTCGGTGTTGGCAATGGTGTTGAAGATCTTTTGTGCTATGGTTTTTCCTTTGCCATCCTCTGTGGAAAAATGAGAAAGATAGTATTCACCAGGCTGCCCAACCATTGTATAGTGATCTTTAAGTTGCACAGACCTGTAAAACTTGTCATTTGGCCCTTGTATGGTGACCTGTGTTGCATCTTTGCGCCCATTAAAGTATATGGCATTCACTAACTTGAAATTTTCTTGCTCCTTTTTCCTAATTTCAGCACGGCATCGTTCTCGCTCTCTTCGAAGCTTGCTACGATCAATAACGTAGGCCTATGTCTTGTCATCATCAGTAATTAGACCCAAATCTTGCATCACACTATTAGCGATCGCAGCAGCAGCTCTGTCGGATATCTGAAAATGCTCACTCATCCTTGCAAGGTTTGACCAAATCATTCGATTCTGATTTTCATATGGCATTGATTGAGAAACAAATTCAGAAGCAGCAGAAGATTGCGTTTGGTCTGTGTTGGTTGAACTAGAATCTGACAGATAATCCAAAGCTGACTCAGGCACTGATGTAACTGATGTAACGCAAGAACATGTTGGTGGTTCTGGATGAGGTTGTAAGGGTCGAGAGCGCCTCAAAAACTGTATGTCATCTGACGTTGAAGGAACCACAGCATCCACACATTTTCCAACTCGCTTACTAGTTTGATCTTTATAAAAAGCATAATCATCATCTGTCATTTTCAAACCATGTTGTTTCTCCAAAATTCTGCGCTGCTTATCGTCAGCACAAAAAGCATCAAATATTTCATCAATAGTTGACATAAACTCTTTTTCCTTTTGTAAAAATGCTTCTCCTCGTTTTTTCTTTGACCAGCGATCAAGTGCACTGAAACAATTCACAAAACTTTGAACTTTTTTCGAAATGGTGTACAGATGAATGGGATATACGTTGCACCATACCCATCTGTCATAAATTTCTCTGGCAATGTCATTTGCAGCATTGAAGGTTCGAAAGTTTTTCAAATGAAGAATGCGTTCTATTACATGTCGCTTGGTAGGCAATACTCTTGGTGGAAAACTATCACGGGTAGAGAAAGTGTGTCCACTATGTAAAATCTTCTTTACAGAAGTTGAACTCCGTGTTTTCATGTTTTACTACTTCGCAGTTTGGCCAAAGCTTTGATTTACACAATTACTTAACAATATACCTGCAAAAAATAATAATAACTTTTCAGATAACTATTAGTTAAGTACAAACAAACAAACTTATTAAACAGTTTTTCTATCATAACTTTTTTTCTTGTGGAAATAGACAAAAACTTTCTCTTATCACATATAGAAACATGATAATTCTGCAAATTTTGAGCCATAAATCATGCCTCTACGATAAGCGGTTACTGAGTTACGACATTTTTAGGAAATTTTACCCCTCAAAACACATTTTGGGGGGTTGCTAGCCCCCCAAAGGTAGCAACTCGCCAAAACCAATTTTTTTCGTAGATTTTACCTGTTTGGCAGGTTTTTAGAACTACACTTTTTTCAATTTCAAAAAAAAAATTATTTTCACTCCACCCTAGTGGGCCAGTAAACACAATCAATCATGCTTAGTAAAAAAATTTTTTTCAAGTCTCTGATTTCTCGATTTTCAATTCCCTCAAAGGTGGGCTATGGATCTTTAAAGGGCGGGATGTGGCACTAAAATTACTGTCCAACGTATGTTAAGTCTACGTATTAGTGATCACAAAGAGTTTACAGCTATATGACAAATTTGGGCGTAGGTAAAGAATACGGACCCCCTTGTAAAAATAATTTAAAATAACAAAAATAGGGTTAGGGTTAGGGTTAGGCTAACCCTAACCCTAACCCATTTCGGAATTATCCCTATTTTTGTTATTTTAAATTATTTTTACAAGGGGGGTCCGTATTCTTTACCTACGCCCAAATTTGTTCTATCAATTTATCAATTAATTGTTTAAAGGCCCTTTATCACTTTGAATGAAATAAAATCGCTATAAATTAAAATAGTTTTTTATACTTTGGGCCCCCATTAAAATTTACTAAGCCTATTATAGTTTTTTCAAAAAACGCCATTTTTTATAACATAAACTTGTTTAATTACATGTATATAGCAGAGGTAGTTTTTCAAGAGCCTCATATGAATTTAGTTTAAAGTCCTCCTTCCATATCTCTACTTTGCCAAAACGTCTATTATTAACAAAAAATGAAACTGTTTGGTAATGCTTTTATGCTTCTATCATTAAATTTGCAAACTCGGCATCTTTTATCAGTTGGGGAGACTGGGGCAAATCGGGACATGGGGTAAGTTGGTTTAACCTATGTACTGCTTATACTGTTGGTTGAAATAATCTGTAGCGCCAACATTGGTTACATCTTGCATTAGCAACAAAACCAAAGTCCCTAGAAGAACAATACTAGTTACGCGATACGGTCGTAAGCATTTAAGCTGACAAGAAAAAATTCAATTTTTTGCAAAAAAAGTTAATCTTTAAGAAGCAGGTATGTTGCTTACTATTTCTGTATGTATATGGTTTAATGCCTCAATGATTACAATGCTGATTATGATAGAATAATGTGGTAATTTAAAATCTATAGCTGGCCTAGATCTTGAAGTGAAGTAAAGATAACTTTACTTAGTTTCAAAATGATACCTTTACTTAGTTTCAAAATGGCGCCTTTGGGGTAAGTTGGGACATAGTATGGGGCAAGTGGGACCACTGTCCCAACTTACCCCATTACACTTATAACTTAACTTCCAAGTGGTAAGCATTTGTAATGTCGGCTGCATAATATAGAAAAATATTCAATAACCTTCAGCTAGTAAGTTTATGCGATATATGACGTACCATCTCTAGTTGCTGAAGCTCAGCTTAATTCACTTACTATTCGGAATATTCAGAATGGCTTCCATGTCTCAGGTATATATCCATATAACAGAAATGTCTTTACAGTGAGGATTTTGCACCAGCCAAAGTCACTAATTGCCCAGATATGGGATTGTCGATTGTGCAAGTGACATAAATGACCAACAAGATCCTAGAATTCAAAATATATCAGATTTGGATGAATTAAGTGAACAAAAGTCTAGCAATTCAACTGGGCAAAAATTTGCAAACTTCAAACAACCAAGTATCTCAAGTACAGGTTCATATGACATTCCACTGCCTGGACTTGGAGAAGCACTTTACAAAGAAATATATGTCTCAACTTCACAGATATTACCTATCCCAAAAGCTGCTACAAGAAAAAATACACAAAAAGGCAGAAGAAAAAAAGCGTCATCGAGGGTGCTGACAAGCACCCCCACCAGAGATGAAATTGTAGTTAATAAAACAAATTGTCAAACGAAAATTAAGAAAACAAAAAAAGCAAGAAAGTCCCTATTTTGTAAAGTTAGTTCTGATAGTGAAAGTGAAGTAGAATTAGTGCTGGAAAGTGATACATGCACTGAAGAGAGTGATGACGAAGTTATCGAAGGTGATTTTGTGGTTGTAAAAGTGGAAGGAAAATCTCAAGAAGTAGGATATATTGCCCAAGTGGATACTATTGACAGAGATGAGTTTGAAAGTACTTTTCTTAAAAAAGAGCCTCAAATTGTAGGACATGTGCCAGTGTTTATAATTAACAAACTGACATTGCAGCATTTCAATGGAATGATGTGATTGCAAAGTTACCTGAACCAGTAAAGAACATTGGAAGCACCAGAAAATGTAATCAATTGGTGTTTCCTGTTGATATAACACATTGGTTGAATTAATTTTTTGCTGAAAATTGGTCACTAGGAAAAAGAGATGTTGTTCTTGTTGTCCACAATGTACAGTTGCATGTATGTATAGTAGTAGCCTATAGTTGAATGTATAGTTGATTGCTTTTAAATTCTTGTTTTTCTAATAAAACTCCGTTTATGCGTGTGTGTGTGTGTATGATAAATGTTGTAGTTGTCCCAATCTGCACCATAGCTTGTCCCGACTTACCCCATGCATGGTGTAAGTTAGGATGTTTGAGTATGTCATTTCAAACCCTGTTTTCTGCTGTTTCCCAATTTTGAAAACAAATGGTACTGCTCATGTTAATTTATTAGTTTTTAAAGTTTTCTATCCAAAGTTTTATTTTAAAATAGCTCATGTAGTTTCTGATTTATGGTCCAAAAACTGAAATTTGTCCCAACTTACCCCAGTCTCCTTTATACTGTACGTGTAGTCATATAGGAATGTGCAATTTTATCGATTAAAAATTTTAAAAATGTTCTAACTAGTTTTTTTAAATATTACTAAGCAGCTATTCTATGATAAACACAAAAATTAATCTTATTTTTTAATGATGTTGTCTTTTAATTAGATGATGTTTTGTATTGTTTTATTTCATGTTTTAAATGTACAGCATTAGGTGACTCAAACTCAGATGTTCAAAAAATTCATTGTGCTTACTTTCTGTTGTATACTGGTATATTTAGCTTTTAGGCAGACAGACAGACACACAAAATTTATTTTAAATTTCCCATTGAGTGTAAGGATGAAGTAGAATAAGTTATTTTGTATAAGCACAAGTATGGACAAAAAATGTTCTTATTGCAGTGTTAGTAGAATAATGTTAGTATTACATGTAAAGTTTTTTATAAGTTATATATTGAAAGTAAAAACAATAAAAAATACTGTACATGTTTAAAATCATTCTAATCAATTTTTGTTTCGTAGATAAAGAGAATTGCTGTATTTTGTTTGTATTTTAAATCATGTTTTCAAAAAAGCAATTTGTAATATTGATTGTCTCTGTATTGAGCTATTTTTGGCTAAACAAAATTAAAAGAGGCCCAGTATTTGATTCGAACAAGTCCTTAAAAGGAAAGACCGTGCTAATTACTGGTTAGTTATAGTTTTGTTATTTATTGCTTTTATGGTGTTACTATCTTGGATCTTTGTTTGCACTGGGTTTGAGTGGTTAGGGCACTGTGATTGTGATTGACATGGTCTCAGTTCAAAACCTACTTATGTCTTTCTGTTATGTCCTTAAGAAAGACACTTTATGGCACTTTCCCCTGCTTGTCAGTTCTAAAGTTCAGTTATATCTCTGTAAAAACTAAAAAAACAAAATAAAAAATTCTGGTTGGCAGTAATATTTTGGCATCCCAGGAAGTAGGTTAGGGTAATTGCTTGCCTTATGTATAGCACCTCTGTTGCTTTCTTGCAAGTCAGGAGGATAAATATAAAGATAAAGTGAAAAAAAAAGTATTTATTTTTTTGATTGTTTTATAAAAAATCTAGTTTTTTAAAAAAATGTTGAGACAAGCAACTATTTTTAAATATTCATGGTTGAAAAATATTTGTACAAAGCTGGATAATTACGTTATATAGTAAATTGTATATTGCTAACTGCAAACAACCTATCTTGGGCCTCTTTTAACAACCTTTAGTTTTTTAAGCCCAATTTCTTGAATATTATAAAGTTTCTGTTTGACTAACAGTGTATTTTTTATCCATAAATATTTTTTTGTGATTTGATTGGTTATAATTAATGACATTATTGTATAAATCAAGTTGCAAATGCCAAATAACTGTTAAGGAACTTTTTGGAGATGTTTGCACTTCCCCAAAAAGTTTCCCAAAATGTAGCATCCAAGCATGTGTCATAAAACCAATCAAGTGCATATTGGTAATCACTTTTGTTTGAGCTTAACAATGCAAGGTCATCTGAAAATAGCAGGCACTGAACTTTACACTTCTCAAATGCAATGCCACTACTGGAGGAACTGTCTCTGCTATCTTGTCCATGTATATAAAGCACAGGAGAGGAGAAAGAACACAGCCCTGCCATAGTTCAACACTGACACTAAAAGGCTTTGTTTTTATTCCATTGACATTAACTCAAACTTTTGACTGTTTATAAAACAATTTGATAGCAGCTAATAGCTGACCTCTCACATCATATTCCAGCAGTACTGCTCACAGCTTGTCTCTTGGAACACAATCATATGCTTTTTCAAGGTCTACAAAGCATATATACACCTCTTTGGCATATTTCCTGATTCCTCAAAAACTTGCTGAAGGACAAAGATCTGGTCTATGGTGGATCTGCCGGGGCGAAATTCGCATTGTGCATTCTGAAGTTGAGGTTCAACTATTTTATGGCATCTCGTTTTAAGGCACTTTGCATAGACCTTTCCAGGAAGACTTCACAAAGAAATGCCACTTTAGTTAGTACACTTCTTCTTGTATCCTTTTTTTGTGAATAGGTATCAACACACTGGTCTGCCATTGCTTTAGTACCTCACCAGTTTTCTAAGCTACTTGCAATACACAAGTCAGCCAACAAACCCCAAAGTTGTTTATGGCCTTTAACATTTTGGGTCAAATATCATCTTCACCAGGAGCCTTGCCAGCTTTTAAAGATTTGATTGCTGTGCTCACCTCTGCTTTGGTTAGATAAATTTCCTCACCAATGTATTCCTTGGATTACTTTTTTTATACTGTTTGACAATAGTGGTAGCAGTCTTACGTACTGCAGAGTACTGCAATTGATGCTGCTCAGATGACTTGTTTGTTCACCAAGATCTAAACTCAGTTTTCTTTACATGAATAGCTTCTTTAACTTCTTGGTTCCACCAAGCAGTTCTTTTCTCACTATCCGTTTGACCTCCCACACATTTGCAACCACAACTAGCAGCTGCAGATGTAATGACTGCTTATTTAAATAAATCCCACTCAGTTGAGACTGTCTTCAGTAAAGTCAGGGAGTTCTCTGAACAGGAAAGCAACTTTGCTTGCAAAAGTATGTCTCATCTTTTTGTCGGCTGGTAATTCCCACTTTATTCTCTATGCTCTTGGTGCTCTGAATCATTTCCTTGTTCTCAGATGGTTCAGGCCTCTCAGAATGCAGACAACTAGGTGATGGTTGGTAGACAGTTCAGCTCCTCTTTTAACACGAACATCCACCACAGAAGAAAACAAGTCCACTGAGACAATACAACAATCAATGATAGAATGGTGTCTCATCAAATCTCTGTACCAAGTGTACTTGTGAATCCTCTTGTACAAAAAAAAGGTGTTTATTATGCACAGTCTGTTGGTGGCACTAAACTGTGGCCCACACCTTATGTTTCTTTTGATGTCAGAGTCTCCTTGTCTTCTGATAACATCCTTCCATGTCTTGTCATCAGTGCCGATGTGTGCATTGAAATCACCCAGTACAACAATTGATTCTGCAATCTGTAAAGCAACACCTACTTCATCTAAGAAAGTCTGGTACTTCTTCAGTGTTTGGTGCAGACACCTGCCAAATGCACAGTAACTGCTCCTGTAGCCTAAGCTTAAGGAGACAAACTTTTCTTTCGAGTGGGATCCAATCAGTGACACAGTGGGCCAAGCAAGAGCTTACAAAAATGCCTACCCCTGCCTGACCAGACATTGTTACATTTACACCTGAGTAGAAAAGCTTCCAGGCTTCATTCAATTCAATATTATCAGAGCCATGACACTTGGTACAAGAAACTCCATGAAGATGATACTACTCTTTGTCCCAAATCAATTCCTGTTCTTTTCCATTAAGTGAAGTAATGTTCCAGTTGCCCATGCAAAGATCCCAATGTTTGAGACCAACTTGAGTACAGATACTGTGCACTGCCCCCATTTGTCATCCCAAACATGTAGCGAATGCATTGATTGGTTTCCAGCTATGGTCAGCTTGTTGGGAGAATGTAGCTTACTTTTCAAACGAATCCCTCTGCCTAAAGCCCGAATGCAGACTTTTTTTGATGCAGTATGAATATTGTGATTTGAACAATTCATTATGCTACATTTGTTAGATACTGTTTCTCACCTTCAACCTTACTGCCATGTGTAGCCCTGAGAGGAATTGAATACTTCAGACTGTATTGCTCTTAGGATCATATAAAACACAAACTTCTCCTCCATGCTAAGGTAGCAATCTATTGTAAAGGAATAAAATAATCATATTACGGTAGTTATTATTATTTTTTTGTTATTTGCAGGTGGCAATGTTGGTATTGGAAAAGAAACGGCATTACTTTTAGCAAAAAAACATGCTAAAATTATAATAGCTTCTCGAAATGTTGATAAATCAAAAATTGCCCAAGCGGAAATAATCCAACAAACTGGAAACAAAGATGTAAATATTTCATGTCATATGTATTATGGTTTTAAAACGTTTCAAAGAATCAACAAATTTTTTTAGTTCTGTATGTTATGTAGTGCTTACTTGGAAGCTAATAAGTAGTTACGCATTAACTTGAATAAAACAAATATTTATAATTTTTTTGTTTAATTTTTAGGTTAAAGTTTCTCAGTTGGATTTGGCTGATTTTGACAATGTAAAAAAGTTTGCTCAACATTTTCTTGATACGGAAAAAAACTTGGACATCCTCATTAACAATGCAGGTATTTATATAGTCGGTATCTTTTTCAATTGTATGTCACTTATTGCTTGGTGATATCTAATTTGTTTTTATAGGCAATATTCGAAACAAATAAAAAATTTATAAAAAAAATCTAGCCTGCAGTATTATTCTGAGAATTTATTTTGAAGAATTAACACTGATGGTTCCAAAAGCAAAATTTTTGATATACAAACCTTGCTATTTTTGTGTGCGCCGAAGCACAAGACTCTTCGGTAGCGATCTTTTCGGTAAAAAATAATTAATTTCGATAAAATCCACTCAAATTCACCAGTTTTTATTTTGCTGCTATCATGCTAATGATTGTGATTTTGTTGGTATAAGGTAAACCCGGGCGAGTTGTTTTCTCTGCACCAAATATTTTACAATTTAATGGTTTCTTATTTGAATATTATTTTATGAATTCGAATATTCTAAATAAAAATATTTATTTTGGTAGCAAACGTTTAAACTTTATTGAAACGAAAGCGCATTTGTCAGCCACGAGGTAGATTAGAAGTTTGTAGCGGAACAGAAAATGGAACCGAACGCGAAGCAAAAGCGCGCGATAGCCGATCTATGACTGATTGTTAGTTCGTTCATCGCTTAGGATTCGTTCTCTGTCAAAACGGTCTTTTATAAAAGCATACAGTTCGAAATTACCATCACGGAAAGAATATGCAGGAAAATTATTTTGAAATGGCAATTATTGAAAGTAGAATTTTTTAGGAAGAATTAAAAGAAACGTACTGTGTTTATACGGTATAATCGGCGCCAGTTTTAATGTATTTGGCCGTGCGAAGGTATATGCTATTGTTAAATAAATTTCAATATTAATTTACTGTAGTCGAGAAATCGTTAATTATACACCTGCCATTAACTCAACCGAATTGTTTTTAGCTTTCGCGAATCTGTTAAATTTGTGCCATCACAAAGATGACATTTATGGCGAGCACATGGGTAGTAAACAAACATTGCGACTTCAAATTGGCTTTACAAATTGTTTTGTTTGGTTCTATTGTTATCTAAAGATTAATTCACATGTGGAATCGATTTTCTTGCCTATTTGGCTTCCGCGAAATTAGTTTTTTTCCGCCGAATAGCGATGTTCCATTTTGCACCTACTGTATATTAAATGATAAGAATCAAAAAGAATTTGTTGAGTGGCATTTTTGATGGTTTGTAGCCGTTTAATTACGACTTGATATAGATCACTAGGAATTTAGCTTTCAAATTTTTTTAAACACAGCAAAGAAATGCAAGATGTTCAATAATTTGAAATTAAAATGAGATACATTGTAATTCTTTTTGACTTCTCTTTCAAAAAAAGTTGATTTTCCGGTAATGTATTTTTTGTAAAGCTTGCATAGACAATTTATTTTTTCCAGTAACTTTTTAGTATAGAATTAAACTTTTGGCCTAGTTTTTGGTTTAGCTGTTTTGATAGTTGGTGATAATGCTGTATTACTTGCAAGATTTTTTTTATTTGTCACTTTATTCATTTAGCAACTGAAAATATGCTGATTTCCAAAAACAATGCTCTGCAGCTTATACGGCTTTATAATACAGCAGGAATTCCCAAACTGTGGTACATTTCGACTTTCAAAGGGGTACATTAGATTAAGTATATAAGGATATTCTTTCCATAACTTGTAATCTGCATTAAAATATTTTTTATCATCTGATGTTAATAATTTGAAGACCTGAGTTTAAGAACTCTTGAGGAAGTCAGATTTTCACCCCAGTAAAAACTTTAACTACAACTACAGTAACTAGCAAGTCCACTTTCGCAGTTCACATGACTTATTTTGTCCAATGACGGCACGCAAGACAAAACAGCTGATTGATTGCTACAAGAACCGTAGTTACAAAGACTAGAAAGCAAATGCAGTCGACCCCGCTTATTTTAAATAACATTTACGTCTTTTCGCCATTTTGAAAACAAAATCAAATAACAGCGTAACGAAGTGTGAAACCGTCAAATGTAAGACAAAAGTGTGGGTTATTAAGCGAGGTTTTGGGTTTATAGGGCGAGTTTTTTATTACAGGAATAAATGTAGTTGTCACGAATAAGGCCCTTTTTGAAACATAAAATACTCTGAGAATCATTTTTATCGCATGGTTTTATATTAATGCTAAGTCAACATAAGAAATATTCGGAATTTTGATTGATACATTCATTTGCTTGTGACGTAATAATGTTAATTATTTTGTCTTGTTATTTTTCTAGTAAATTCTCATTGATTTTCGTTTAATTTAGAATTTTCTAGCTCTCTCTCGTTTTTACTCGTACAAGAAAAAAAGTTCTAGAATGTTATGAGAATTGTATAAAAGACAATAATTTTTGAAGTTATTCATTCGAGAATGTAAATTCGAAATTCGAGATTTGTGATTCAGTGTAAAGTTGTAATTGTGAATTAGTGATTAGTTGTAATTGCCGCTTGATAGAAGTTGGAGTTTTCTTCATTGCTTAGCAATAAAGTTGAGATTTTATCTCTCTGTCTGTGAGTTTAGACAGAGGTTGAATTTGCTAAGTTAGAGTAACAGAAATTAGATAGCCTGCTATCACTATTATTTGGCAAGATTAATCGTCGTAGCAAGGTTGAAGATTTGTTTAATCCACTGCTTTAAACTATTCGAATTGAATACGCGACAGTAGTAATTCTGAACCGGACAGTTTTGGCTTGTTAAGCGGGTGAACTTATTAACCGTGGGCTTAATAAGGGGGGACTACTGTACTGATAATAATTGCAAAAAATGAAAAGAAATCCTAAGAAGCGAACTGGAAAAAAACTTGAAGACTGCATGAGTTTCAGGTGTAGCCTAAGCCTACCTTAGGGTAAGACTGAAAAGATTTAACATGAGATTGAAGTAAGTTTGCAATGTTTTTCAAAACTTCAATTTTCTTTTTTTTTTCAAAAACTTTATTTTATGATTTATGTAGTTCTTTAATTCAGGTCTACATTGGCTTTTAGGTTCACTGTGCAATGTAAATTCGCTTAACGATTAGCTCATCGCGCTGCTGAGTTCAAAAACTTATTTAATTTTACTTAAAATTTTTGTCTATTTTCGGACTTTCTAAAAAGCTATGCAATGAGTCTCAAAAAAAGAAAATATTCAGAAACCTATTTAACGTTCGGGTTTACATTTAGATAAACAATGGTTTGGATATACCAGTATGTATACTTTGTCAAAAATCATTGGGAAATGATTCGATGAAACCAAGCCTTCTCAATCGGCATTTGGAGAGAGCTCATCCGGAATTCAAAGACAAAGAACTTGACTTTTTCAAGCATAGAGAATCAGTGTTTAAGAAACAATGCTTGGATAAAGTTGGCATGTTTTTCCAACAAACCAATGCTTCATTAAAGGCATCTTATGAAGTTTCTCTCATGATCGCCAAGCAAAAAAAAGCACATACCATTGGAGAAAATTAGGTCCTACCTGCTGCAAAAGTAATGGTACATTGTGTCTTTGGAGATGAATCAGTGAAAAAACTTAACTCTATCTCCCTGTCTAATAATACAGTCCAACGAAGAATTGAGGAAATGTCAGTGGATATTTTGCAGCAAGTGATTAGTGATATTTGTAAATCGGAAAGTGGATTCGCAATTCAACTTGACGAGTCTACAGATGTAACAAACTGTGCTCAGCTACTAATTTTTGTTCGATATGTAGGAAAAGAAGGCGTTAAAGAAGAGTTCTTGATGAATGCGGCATTAGAAGCAACAACTAAAGGAGATGATATTTTTCAAAATGGTGAATTCTTTTTTCAAGCAACATGGTTTAAAATGGGAAAATCTAAGGGGCTGCACAACGGATGGGGCCCCAGCTATGTTAGGACGAAAGTCTGGTTTTAGAGCTTGTGTCATGGAAGTGGCTCCTCATGTGAAATTTTTGCACTGCATGATCCACCGGTTTGCATTGTCATGCAAAGTCTTTCCTGCTGAATTCGTTGAAGTTTTATCACTGGTGATTAAGATGGTCAACAATGTAAAAGGGAGTGCGCTAAACAGCCGGTTGTTTAAAATTCTCTGTGAAGATTTAGGTGCCGATCACAGTGTACTTCTATTTCACAGTAATGTGCGTTGGCTCTCCAGAGAAAATGTTACTAAACGTGTATATGAGCTTCATAAAGAATTGCTGGGATTTTTCCAACAATTCAACAAATGTGAAACTCTTGTCACTTCCTTGAGGGATGATTTTTTTATTTTGATCCTTGCCTACCTTGTTGATATTTTGATGCTCAGAATATGTTAAACAAGAATCTTCATAGAAAAGACCTAATAGTGTGTGAATTCATAGCTAAAGTCAAAGCATTTCTGGCCAAACTTCGGTTGTGGAGAGGAAATATTTGCTCTGGCACCTTTTCCATGTTTAGTACAGTAACAGAATTTCTGTGTCAAAATCCCGAAATCGAGACCACAAGGTTCTCGGAATTGGTCACTGAACATCTCATGAAGTTGGAAAAGGAAATTGACGGCTATTTTCCAAGTCTTGGTGAAGACGAAGTTGCATATCTTAGAATCCTTTCACTGCGAACGCTCAGACACTGCAGGCTGGGACAGGTATGCAAGAGGAACTGATTGAACTTCAACATGATGGGTTTGCACGCGATGTGTACTCTGAGAAAAATTTGGGAGATTTTTGGTCTATGATGTGCAAGTCGTACAAAAGGATTGCGGAACCTGCTATTCAAGCATTGTTGTTGTTTCCATCAACATGGTTGTGTGAATCGACATTTTCAGTGATGCTTGGAATCAAATCAAAGTACCGATCCTAGCTCAAAACACCTGAACATGATTTTCGTTGTGCTGTTGCTAATGTTTCACTGCGTATTAATGAGCTTGTTGCTAAAAAGCAGGTTCATCCATTACATTAGCTAGGACTGCTGGGCTTATTCAGCCGATATATTGTTAGTTTGATTGTAGTGTTTGTTTAAGCTTAGATTACATTGTTATGAATAACTTTGTGTGCTTTGATTAGTACTAATCACGCAGCTTTTTCGTTTTAATCTAAAATATAATCAATTTTAAAGATTAAGCAAATTTAGAGAGAATGTAATGGGTTGCCTAACTATAGAAAATAAGTTGTTCGTTAGAGCAAGTTGAGCTTTGCAGCTAAAAATATGAGAAATTTTTGGGGCTACACGAGCGAATCTATAATTGTCCAAAGGGTACCCATGAACAGAAAGTTTGGGAAACCCTGTAATACAGGCATCATAAAATTTCTCTTTTAGCAATAACTCCTACATGAAACCGGCCTGTTAAAAAGCTTACTATGGAAAAACAAAAACAATAAAACTCTTTTACCAGTAAATTTTCAGATAAAAATTTTAACTTCTTGTTTAAGGTGCTAATGATCTTCCTGGAATACTTCCATCAGGAGTCAGTAAGATGTTTGCTGTCAATCACTTTGGTCATTTTCTTTTAACCAATCTATTGTTGGATAAAATGAAAGCTCAGTCGGAAACACGACCTGTTCGAATAATTAATTTATCATCAGACGCTTACAAGTAAATTTCAACGCTATTACTATAAGTTCTCTTGTTTTCCTGCATGTGTCTTTGGCATAGTTTGTTTCATATGAGATCAAAACTTTTATTCTCGCGTCATGACAGTCTAACTTGCGAGCAGAACAGAGTGGATTCTGTTATGCCCTTGTGAAAGCACTTGATTACAAGATGATCACAATTACCATGTTTATTCGATAATAACGTGCAAAATTTTCGACCAAAATATAAACTCCTGGGTGCGCGGTATATACGAGGGCAGGGCTAACTAAGGAAATCCATAATCAAACGCGTCATTTCCTTGGCTACGCCTCGGCTCATGAGTCGAGAAAAAGTAAAACAAAATTTTATACCGATTTTTAATGGAAAATTAAGGTTGTGCATTATACTCGAATAAATACGGTAATTAATTGAAGGCACTTTACGACAAGTTCCTGATTGGCGTCGCGCTACTAAAAAGCTGACTCCGCTTAACACAGACAGCAACAACCGGAGAGTTCCATCATCCCGGCCTGCTATCGGAGATGCCAAGATATTGCTGTCCAGTTGAAAGTTGTTTTTAGGCTAAATATTATCTTGTTTTGCTATTATCTTTTATCTTCTTTATTAAATAAAGAAACACGTTGTTGTCTACTTACTTTTTTTTAGGGGTGGTTCAAAATTATCGGAGGAGTATTTATATGAGAATCCAAATAGTACTTTCGGTTTGTTAAGATTATATTGTGCGACAAAGCTTGCAAATGTGTATTTCACTATGGAACTACATGAACGCTTGAAAGATTACGATGGTATCACTACGTACAGTGTGCATCCAGGTAAGTTCATCTTCAAATCTACGACGAGTTATTGACCACATTAGCAATTGAAATAGCTCGTTTTTTGTTTTGTACTTTTAAGCATATAAATATGGTTTTACAATAAAAAATTTATCAATATAAAAAAAATTGACAGACAACGTGAACTTTTTCGGCTTCACAAACTCTCTTGAAACGATCAAAATAAAAAACAAACAAATCAACCGAATTTTTAACTAGTGGTCAATTACCTGTAGCGAAATAGTCCGAACTCGGGCTCTCGGGACACATGTGGCCTGCAACATTATCATCTATGGCCCGAGGAAGATCATCACACATCAGGTACGGCGAACCTCATCCTTGAACATTTTGTTTTCACCAACCTTGCGTTGTCTGGCTCGGGCAATCTGTGAGGGAAATAATTGAAAACTTAAAAGCAGGGATTTTCAAACTGGGGTACACGAGAGAAATTTTGAGGTACGCGTTTACGCGAGCAAGTTTTTTATATTTGCACTTCAACGACTGCATTTAGACAGCAATCTCATCATCATCATAACTTTTTAGGTCTTCTTTCCCTTGCAAATAACTTATCATTACATGGTAACTCATCTTCCATCATAGACTTTACAGACAAATTAAAAGAATTTCGAATGAAACTAATCTTGTGGAAGGAAAAAATAATATGCGGTCAAAACGACATCTCTGAAAACATGAGCAAAAGCTTTGCTTTACTACAAAAAGACGAAATTACTGATATTAGCAAATTGGTGCAAAACCACTTGCAGTCCTTACGTGATCTGTTGGAAAATTATTTTGCGAATTTAAATGATTTTGGTTATCAGCTGATTCGCAATCTAGTTGAGGTTGATCCCAGACTTCTTCTTCCCCACAGTTTGCAAAATGAGTTTGTTGAACTTTTAAATGATTCAAAGAACAAAGATATCTTTGAATCGTCATCCCTGCAGAAATTTTCGTCGTTAATTGTGAAGTCATATTCATAGGTGTCAAAAAATTGTGTGGAAAGTCTTTTGCTTTTTCCATCAACTTATTGTTGTGAGCAAGGCTTTTCAATTGTGAGTATGATGAAAAACAAGTTTCGTGCGAGGCTTTAAGTCGAGCATGACTTATGCATGTGCCTTTTTAAAACGCTTTTACGAATTGATGTACTTTTGAAGTAAAGCCAAGCTCATCCATCTTATCAAATTTATGAAGAGATGATTAAAGCAGTTAAAAGTTACTTTTTGCGTTTTGTATATTCAATCGTATTCATTTTTTGTTAAATTCTTTTAGGGGTATGCCACACATTCAGGTTCAGCAAAGGGGTACGTAGCTAAAAAAAGTTTGAGAATTCTTGCTTTAAAATAAGACCAAAAAAGTCTGTGTCTGTTGAAGAAGCAGGCATTTGGTTCACTTAGGATCAGAAAACCTTTTTTATTTAATTATGTTTTGGTGTTTATATTAAAGTGAGGTGTTTTTAACATCACTTTCCATCACCGATTGCTTGAGACTGGCTACAAAAGATTAGTGAAAGCTTTTTAAAAAAGTAATTTTGTGATAGTTTTTACAACCAACTACGGTCCGCAAGTTCTACATAAATTTGAAAAGTGGCCCGCAGTATTGGCAAGCTTGGACCACCCTGGCCTATAATTTAAAATGCAATGGGTAAACGTTTATGGAAAAGATTTTTATCTTTTTTCACGCTATTTAAAAAACGGTTTTTTAGTGTATCGAACACAATCAAACTAAGAAAATAAAAGGTGCATGAAACGTGGCTTTATCCTTTTAATTTTGTATTTAATTAAACACATGATTTTGTAGTAATCGTTGTCAACACATGGCTTAAAATTTGCAGAAACGGAATTTCGTTTGCATAAATATAATTTCAAGTTTGCACAATATAAACCAAGGTTGCCAACTCATCTACTGATTGAGATCGACTTTAAATTATTTTAGAAACTCGTGACCCACCCTTGCGGAAATGCAATCCTAAAAGTGATCTTTAAAAAACAAAGGTTTTCACTTTGAATCTCTTGGATTACTTGATTTTTGTCCCCCTTAATCTTGTGATCCCTAGAAAAAAAGGCCTTTTTACAGTTTGTTTTACTGTACTTAAACTATCAAACAAGTAAAACATTCTAGTTCATTCAAAATCAGAAACGATCGACGTGTCGGCCATCTCTGGTCTGTACCAAGGGTGGGAACCTTTAGCGCTGCTGGGCCAAATGCATGCAACAAAATTAAACCGCAGGCAGCTGCTGCTTTCACTAGCCATACCAGCCCATATGTCACACAGATTAAATGTGAAGATTTTATTTATCTATTTTTTTGTCTTCACCTGATTTTGCAGTAGAAAAAAAAAGAAACGATTGGTTTTCTTCTATTCACTATTCTTCTTTTTCTATTTTTCTATTCTATTCACTATTTTCTATTCTTCTTTTCACATCTAAAAAAAAACTAGTGAAGGCCAAACCTTTCTGCAGGCCGCAGGTTGCCCACCCCCTGATATAAACAATGAATTGTAGCAGATTTTTTTGATTAATGATTTTTATGAGTTTAATAACGTTAAATCAGTAATGCAAATACACTGAAATAATATTTTTATCGTAATGGATTAAAGACCCGATATACTACTAGCGTGGAATGGAGCATTCTTTGTTTGTTCTATTGATTTTTTACTTCTTTCCGCGCTTAAGCGCTAAGTGAAGCAAAAAATCAATAAAAAACAAAGAATACTCCATTCCACGCTCGTAGTGGAAACGAGCTTTTAATTGTTTTTTATAGACGAGTGTAAGACTATCAAAATTAAAATTTTCCAGAATGCACTACCCAAATTATTAAGTCATACAGAGAAATGGTTACAATTTGAAAGTAGAAAGAACTACAGTACTACAAGTTTCCCAGTTCAAGACTAGGAATAAAAAGTGGGAAAGCCGTGTCAACTATTTTTTTTTTTTTTGGTTTAAAAGGTCTCACAATGTTATACGAGTATATCGCTTTTTCCGTAATGTCTCATAATAAATTGATCGCTTTTTTCATGTTTCTCTTAATTGTTTTTAGGCGCAATTACTTCTGAACTTGGTATGAATTTTTGGTGGCCTGTCAAGTTGATAATAAAATATGTTTTAAGCCCGCTTCTGTTTAGGTAAGCATTAAAATTGATATAAAATGTTTAATTATACCAATGAAAAACTTTAATTTTCTTTTTTTAAACAAAAAAATTGTGGAAGCTTGGAAGATATTTAATGTAATTTTTGTGCTGGTTTTATTACAAAATTAAAGTGTTTTTTTGCAATTTGTTTTTCAAAAACCTACATTTCTATACAGCTGTCACACTTCATAATAATTTTAATCATAACGATGCAGTTTATCCCCGTTGAAAGTGATTCGTAGTTCTATCGTAAAAATATTATCGCGCGACTCTCGTACTATGCGATGTAATGTCTACAGTTCGCTTGATGTATTTCTTGCCTTTTTCTCTTTGTATTGACGTAATATGTTTTTGATCAACGTCACTGTACTAGAATGTTCGCCTATATGCCACTTGATTCGAGCTTAGCAATTTCTCTGGAGAGCTGTAGAACTGTCTGGCGTTTACGAGCGAATTTGCGTCACGTGATCTTTTTTCTATATAAAGCCGATGCGTAACGAATTATTATGATGAGATGTGATTTTGAGACGACTCGAGTGGAAGTAATTTGGTTGGGCGCGGGAGGCCCGTAAGATTTTGTATTGGTCGACGAGCGTTGAATTTATTTTGTGCCAGTGGCTGGGAGTTGTGTTCTACAGATGTAGAATTATTCGTGTTGATTGAGTCGAGTTATAGTGTTGATTTCGCATTGCAGTTTGGCAAAGCGTGGAATAGAAGTTTTGTCGGACGTGATTTTTGTAATACATTTGTTCTTATTAGAGACAGTGGTCTCTGTTTGTTGTGAAGAAGAGTCTTCAACGAAACCAATCCGAGCTTTCGTTAAACCAACTGTATAAACCGTCAGGCTCAGCAAGACTACTTCTTGAGCCGGAATAAAATAAAATTTAGACACAGCTTTGTTTCAGCGCAGGTATTCGGGTTACCTAGCTCAACTGGTCCTTTGGGGTTTGGGAACAAAGTCTGTGACAACAGCATGTATATGATTCGCATTATTCCTTTTAGGGACTATGAGTTTTCGTTTAAGATTTGCTTTTGATTGATATTTTTAAGAAGATCCTTCCATTAATCAATATTATTTAGTTACATTTCTATCTAAGTTTATTTATATATTTTTTTTTTCACTACAATCAGGAAAATTCAATAAACTTATTGAATTTAATCAGTTGATTTATATTTATAGGAGTCCATATTATGGAGCACAAACAACTTTGTACTGTGCGTTAGATGACGATGTTGTGAACCACAGCGGGGGTTACTTTGCCAATTGCAAACAGGAGGCGTTGCTCGAACTTGCTGGAAATAAAACTTTGCAAAAGCTGCTGTGGAAGAGGAGCGTCGAAATAACAGGATTAAAAGACGATTAGAACTTGAATGAAAATTTATTTCAATATTTAATTATGACACTTCTATCTGGTTTTTTTCACTTTTAGCTTAGAAGTTGCCTTGCAAGAGCCGCGTCTAATAATAATCCTAAAACTATTGAATTGCTTCAAGGGCTTACGGGCTCGGTTAATTACTATGCATAGGCAGCATAAATGACGAATCTTTTTCAAATAAATGATATCTAAAATGCAGGTTAAATTTTTAGTATTGTTTCATTAAACCTAAAGTAAAAATTTGAAAGTCACATTAGATTATTAATAACGACCAGTAATTGTATAATTAGTTTGTATTGCAAATGTTGGTAATAAACAAAGTCAAATTTCTTCAAACTTATTCAAACATCTAGAAACAATAGGGTGTTTGACCGAACTGATCAGCTGTTTCAAAAAATATAATAAAGATATTTTTAGTTTGCGTTATTTTCATTCTCAGATAATGATATACCAAAACAAAGACAAAACTACTTTAACAAGTCAACCCCTTATATGTAACTTGCAAAACTCGAAAATAGAAGCTATGACAATCGTTTGTTAAATTTTTTATTTTGTGTTTTTATTTTTTCGAAAGTTGAAGCGACATAATTTATTTTTCTATGGTACAATTACTTTACAAAAAAATTTTTTTGATAAATATTTCTTCAATCGCACGATTAAGATAATATTTTAGATAACCTATTTTTTGTATTGCAAATAAAAATTAATGTAACGTTGGTGCAGTCATTCATTTTTGCTTTGTGTTCTCATGCCTCTAAATATTTTGCTAAGTAATTTTTGAAAAAGCTTAATTGAACTACAGTCATAACATGCAGTAGTCTAGATATTATATACAAATTAGGAGTTATTCTTATTACTAAGTTCTTGGTTTTTCGTTTTTTAAGTTTCTCCATAACTCTTGGATATATTCAAAATTATTTTTATCAGATGTGCTAAACAACACTCTGATGCGAAACTATTTTAATTTTAATTTTTGTTTTCAAAAGTTCAAATGAATTACACAGTCAACAAAAAAATATTTTTTTCTTTTTGCGATGGATCTTTCAACGATTTTATAGTATATCAGGTGCGCTGATTCCAAAAATGACTTTACTTTTGCTGAATTGGCTCTAGTTTTTGAGATAATGCAGACACAATAACTGGCTATAAAAGCTCAGATAACGGCCATATAAACTACACGTAAGAGGCAATTGTGCTGACAAGGAGATTTTGTTTTGCAATAAAGGACCAGTTGTCTCGTTTTCAGAAAGGTTAACAAAGCAGAAAAGTCAATAATTGACCATTAGCAATCTTGGAGTCTAAAAAAATTCTAATGAAAAGTTGAAATGCAGTAACTTTTACTATATTTAGGTTTTCATGTTTTCAGTTTTAATTGCTTTATGTTGCCTGCTATGAGTTGTTCAAGAAGAAGAAGTTGTTGTAATGACCCTGACAGTTTCTGTTACATATGTGGAGAATATATTCTTAAAGAGTATAAAAGGTCTATTACAGATTTTGTTCGCAAAGTATACCGTGCTTACTTTGGAGTTAAACTTGGTGACCAAGACAAGCCATGGGCTCCACATGTTGTCTGCAAATCATGTGTTGAGCACTTACGAATGTGGACAAAAGGAAAAACTAAAAGCTTTAGATTTGGTGTGCCAATGGTGTGGCGAGAACAGAAAAACCACTTTGATGATTGTTATTTTTGTATGGTAGATTTGAAGGGTTTTAATCGTCACAAGAAAAAATCATGGATTTACCCGGACTTAGAATCTGCTAGGCGTCCTGTACCCCACTGTGAAGATATACCCGTGCCACAATTTAGTCATCTTCCAGAAAAACCATCAGAATGGGACTTTGTCCACCAAGCTTCAGAAAGCTGTAGTGAAAGTGATGTTTCAAGCATTTTTGAAGAAAGTTCGACCAGTCCGAAGCAGTTTAATCAGGAGGAACTGAGCGATCTCATAAGAGATCTTAATCTATCTAAAGAACAGAAGCTTCTGAAGTATTGGCATCCAGGCTTAAAGACAAGAAATGCCTTAGTGTTGGTACGAAAGTAACCTTTTACCGCACAAGGGAGAGCGACTTACTTCCGTACTATCGTTCAGAAGAAGGGCTTGTTTTCTGCTCAGATGTTGAAGGACTTCTTTTAAAAATGGGAATACCTGAATATAAACCTCAAGATTGGCGTTTATTTATAGACAGTTCAAAAAGAAGTTTGAAGTGTGTATTGCTGCACAATGGAAACAAGTATGCCTCGATTCCCATTGGCCACTCTACATTGCTCAAAGAAAAATACAACAATATTAAACGAGTGCTAGAAAAATTGAACTTCTGTGACCACCAATGGTTAATATGTGTTGATTTGAAAATGGTCAACTTTTTGCTTGGTCAGCAGAGTGGTTATACTAAATATCCGTGCTTTATTTGTTTGTGGGACAGCCGTGCTCGCAGTGACCACTGGGTGAAGAAGGAATGGCCTGAAAGAATTACACTAACAGTTAATGAATGTAATGTCATCAATGAGCCCCTTGTCCCAAGAGAAAAAATTATTTTGCCACCTCTACACATCAAATTGGGTATAATGAAGCAGTTTGTGAAAGCTTTGCCAGTACACGAAAATTGTTTTAATTACAGTACATTTGCAGAGTATTTCCAGGGATGAACAATGAAAAACTAAAAGCAGGAATATTTGATGGTCCTCAAATTCGAAAGCTGATGAACGATCCAAACTTCACTGCATCTATGACTGAGAAGGAATTTGCTGCTTGGATTTCTTTTACTGTGGTTGTAAAAAACTTTTTGGGAAACAATAAAGCAAACAATTACATTCAGATAGTTGAAGATATGCTTTCAAAATTTCAAAGTTTGGGAGCAAAGATGAGCATCAAGATTCATTACCTCTTTAGTCATTTAGATAGATTTCCAGAAAATCTTGGGGAATTAAGTGAAGAGCAAGGAGAAAGATTCCATCAGGACATTAAAATAATGGAAGAAAGGTATCAAGGACGATGGGACACCCACATGATGGCGGACTATTGTTGGAATCTTCAACGACATAAGCCATTTGCTCCTCACGCTAGAAAGTCTTACAAGAGGCGATTGGTTTCGTAGATTTGACAGAATGGTAGTTGTTAAAGCTCAGTATTTTCAAGCTTCGTTTGTTTAAATAAATAACGGCAACATACATTTATACGCTGTAATACTGGGTTTTAGTTCCAATACGTTTCTTGCAAACTAACGGTAAATATTGCTGTTGCATCCTTTTTTAGCATTGTAGTTTGCATGGATGCTTTGCATTTTTGTTTTACTGCGTTTACAAAAGAAGATCGAAGCGTACAGTATTGATTTAATAGCATTAAATGAACAACAATGCCATATAACACAGTCTAAGTAATATTTTTACAAAAAAATGCAATTATCTCAAAAACTAGAGCCAACTAGCAAAAATGAATGTCATTTTCGAAATCTACGCACCTGATATACCCTAAAATCAATATAATATCTGTGGCAAAAATTTGTGTGTTGACCAGTGTTATGAGTAAACAATATTTTTCAAAGCTAAAGTATTGATTAATCATATTGTGATAACATTCATAATGCATACCGTATTTATTTAAAGTAAAAAAATTTTTCTGTTAGGCATTCCCTGAAACAGCAATACAAACTGTAATAACTGTAGGTTAACTGGAAAACTACACAACACGGAAGAAATAAAAGGAACTACAAGTTTTATATTTACTAACGTTATTAAGAAAAAAACGGAACCCTCTGACTAATGATCGCTAAAAATTGCTTCATTAGAAAAGAAAGTTTTTGACAAATTTTAGGTTTTTCCAGTTTCACCAGCCAACCAATTATTGGACTTGACTGTCACACTTAATTCATAATTTTAATCATAACGATGTAGTTTATCCCCGTCAATAGTAATTCGTAGTGTTATTATAAGAGAATACATGCGGCTCTTTGAGCGCTGTTTGCGATATACGTCCAATTTGTTCTATTGCTCGATACATGTATCTTTTTCTCTTTGTATTGACGTAATATGTTTTTGACCAACGTCATTGTACTGGAAGGTTCGCGTATATGCCACTTGATTCGCGTAACGATCTCTCCAGGGGGCTCTGGCTGAATCTCGAATTTACAAGGAAGTTTATGTCACGTGATTTTGTTTTCTACGAGGGTCAGTCAATAAGTAATGAGACTTTTTTAATAACTCAAGTTTGCAATGACTGGTAATCAAAAAATGCTTTTTTATTTTTCAACATAGTCTCCCTCCTTTGCAACACACTTGTTCCATCTTGATATTAGATTGTCTATTCCTTTGGCATAGAATTCCGTGGACTGGGTCCTTAGCCAGTTGCTCACAGCAGCCTTCACTTCTTCATCAGTCTGGAAGTGAATTCCCCTCATACTCTCTTTGAGTGGGCCGAAGAGGTGAAAATCAGATGGTGCAAGGTCTGGGCTGTAGGGTGGGTGTGTTAGAAGTTTCCAGCCTAAATCTTCAATTTTGGCTAGGGTTCTTGCTGCTGTGTGGGGCCTTGCATTATCCTGAAGGAGAATCACACCTCTTGATTGAAGTCCTCTCCGTTTGTTCTTAATGTCTTTTTTCACTTGAGTTAGCAGCTCACAGTAGTTCTCTGAGTTCACAGTATTGCCCCTTTCCAAGAAACTGATAGTGATCGGCCCATTTCTGTCCCAGAACACAGTGAGCATGACTTTCCTTAAACTTTTCTGAGATTTGAATTTTTTCTTCACTGGGGAAGAAACATGCTTCCACTCCATTGATCGTCGTTTCGATTCAGGTTCATAATGAAAGACCCAGGTCTCATCAGTTGTCACTATTCTCGATAGAAATACATCTCCCTCCTTTCTGTATCTGCGTAGTGATGCTCTGGAAGCCATCAGGCGCTGCATTTTGTGATCATCCGTTAACATCTTTGGAACCCAGCGACAGCTGACTTTTGAAAAACGCAGCTTCTCACGCACAATTGCGTACACTGTGCCATGGGAGATGTCCAAGTTTGTAGCAATTTCATCTAAAGTGACCCTTCTATCAGATTTGATCAGGTCTTCAACTGCCTGTACTGCTTCTGGGGTAGAGACATCCACAGGTCTTCCACTTCTCAGATCATCAGTAATGCTTTCGCGTCCATCTTTGAATGCTTGCACCCATTTGTAGAAGTTTGCTCTAGACATACAGGAAGGACCATATTGTCTTTGCATTCTAGACAGAATCTCACATGATTTTACACTCTCTGCCAACAGAAATCTGATGACTCCTCTTTGTTCCAAGCATGAGCTGTTTCCTAGCCTAGTAGTCATTTCAATTTATCGTCACACCTACAGTAATCTGAAAATAAACAAGTTTTGTTGTAAATAAGATGACAACTCCATTCATAATCATCACATAAAATTTCAGTTGCATAACTCCAAGAACACCAAAGTAATTGAGAAAGTCTCATTACTTATTGACTGACCCTCGTATATAAAGCCGCTGCGTAGCGAGAAATTAAGATTAGTTGTGAGGTAATTTGAAGCGACTCGAGTGGCGGCTCGAGCGAAGGTAATTTTGTTGGCCACAGGAGGTGGACCGTTAGATTTTGTGTCGGTGGACAATTGTTGAATTTATTTTGTGCCAGTGGTTGGGAGTTTTGTTCTACAGAAGTAGAATTATTTGTGTTGATTGAGTCGAGTTATAGTGTTGATTTCGCTTTGCAGTTTGGCAAAGCGTGGAATAGAAGTTTCCTCGGACGTGATATTTTTGTAATACATCTGCTTTTATTAGAGACAGTGGTCTCTGTTTGTTGTGAAGAAGAGTCTTCAACGAAATCAATCCGAGCTTTCGTTAAACCAACTGTATAACCCGTCAGGCTCATAGCAAGACTACTTCTTGAGCCGGAATAAAATAAAATTTAGACACAGCTTTGTTTCAGCGCAGGTATTCGGGTTACCTAGCTCAACTGGTTTTTTGGGATTCCCGAACAAAGTTTGTGACATTGACTAAATGAATGTTTCAGAATCTTCTCGTTCAAAATATTAACGCGTTTGAGTTTGTTTTCAGCAAAGAATTTAAAACACCCTAAATAATAAGTAAAAGATTGGAATGTTTTTCAAAGCAAAGTTAATTGACAGCATTTTTGAAGATGGGGCGAATCGGTCATTACAGTTTCGACAACATGCTAAAATGCAGTGCCAACAGATCTAACTAATTGCGTACGAGGTATGTTTTGTACTTATAGGCTAGGGTTGCCATACCGTCCGGAAAATTCCGGAGATGTCCGGAATTTTATGTTAAATTTTGTGTTAAATTCCGTCGCTTTCCTGCGAGTCAGGAGGATAAATATAAAGATAAAAAAAAAGTGTTCGGAAAGAATTTAAAAAAAAGCCCAAATATCCGGAATTTTATTAGCAACTAAAAACAACGTGTAATTTTTTAAGAAAACACATTGTTTATGGGATGAAAATAGCTAATTCCTAGACCAGCGGTTCTCAATTGAGGGTGCTCACACCCCCAGAGGGTGCGAACTTCTCTGCCAAACTTCTCTTCTCTACAAAAAACAATACATCAAATGGTGCAAGGGGTGCGAAAATGATTTTTTCTTTCGGGCGGAGTACGGGCTTCCAAATGAATTGAGAACCGCTGTCCTAGACCGATTCGAAGGGAAGACTTTTTTCTTCTTTTTTTTTCTAGAGAACACCACGATTTTGAGACGAAACTAGGAAAATTGGAGATCGATTCAAAGTGAAGATCTTTTTTTTTGGTCTTTGTCCTAAATTCGTAAACAAATTTATTTTGTCCACTCCTTCAAAAATTTTTTTGTTGGTGCACCTATGTCTGTCCGGAATTCTGCCCATTCAGATATGGCAACCTTATTATAGGCGAAATTTGAAAAAACCCAAACTGCGAATTCAAAAAAGCAAACAGTTTGACTTTTACTGTATCAATTGACACCAAACTGTGATAGCATTATAGTCTTTAGCCAGGGGTAATTGCTGCAGTATTTTTTAAAGTCGGGGCAGATGGTGTCCTTTGAAATTTGCAAAATGAAAACATTTGGCCACTCCTTCCTCTAATAATATTTTCTCGACGAAAAATAAATTTAACAAAAATTTTTAGAACGTAAATTTAAACAAGGGGACCCCAAACGTTTTTCGAAAAGAGCCCCACAACAAATAACAGTTTGCAAGGGGCAAAGTCTAAAAAGGCGCTTTTTTGTTGTGTAGGCAGTCTCAACAAACGTAAATTTTAGCAAAGTGGAGAAAAAATTTTTATTGAAAAACTTGGTGACGACCATAATAAAAAAAATATTAAAGGTAAAAATTTAGTTTAATGCACAGCAAAGTAAAGATTAGAAAAAAACTTCCATCAAGAGCCAATAACCTTTTTGAGTCAAAAACCATTTTGGTTAATCGAAGTATTTGCCGGCCAAGTAAATAAAACACCGCGTCTGAATGATATTTGTAAAACTTTCTTTTATTTTGAAAATAGCAAGTAAAATTGGAATCAGTCCCTAAGCTTTTCGTTGGAAACTAAGAGAAATCGTCAGAATGAATTATAGAGTAAGAGATCTCATATAAAAATAATTGACGTACCGAAAATTTTTGAAAGGGGTTGACCAGCAAACACAATCAATCATGCTTTGTAGAAAAAATTTTTTCAAGTCTCTGATTTCTCGATTTTCAATTTCCTCAAAGGTGGGCCATGGATCTATAAAGTGGGGGGTGTGGCACTAAAATTACTGTCCAACGTATGTTAAGTCTACGTATTAGTGATCTCCAAGGGTTTACAGCTATATAACAAATTTGTTCTATCAATTTATCAACTAATTGTTTAAAGGCCCTTTATCACTTTGAATAAAATAAAATTGCTGTAAATTAAAATAGTTTTTTAAACTTTGGGCCCCCATTAAAATTTACTAACCCTGATGAGTCAACAGACTTTGTGGATATCGCACAATTGCGCGTTTTCATAAGGATGGTGTTTGAAAACATGACTGCAAAAGAGGAGCTACTTTGCATGTTGCCTCTTAAAGGACATTTACGGGGTGAAGAAACATTTCAAGCAGTTATGAATTTTGCTGACAAAACCAAGCTGCCACTTGTCAAGCTTATTTCGATTACAACTGATGGGGTATCCGCTATGGTGGACAGTAGTAATGGATTTATTGCTCTCTGCAATCAGAATAACTCTTTTCCAAATTTTATTCATTATCACTGCATCATCCATCAAAAGGCTTTACGTGAGAAAGTATTGAATATGAAAGAAATAATGAACATTGCCATGAAAATTGTTTGCTCAATTCGTGCAAGGAGCCTGTAGAGAAGACTTTTCCGCGCTCACTTGGAAAAGGCAGAGCACACAGACCTGCTGCTCCATACAGATGTAAGGTGAGAAAAATTTTTAGAAAGATTTAGGGAGTTGTTGCCTAAAATAAAAAAGTTTCTCGTGCAGTTTGAAGATACAAAATATGCACAACTTGAGGATGAACAATAGTTCCTAGATTTGGATTTTCTCACTGACCTTACAGCACTGCTAAATGAATTTAGAGCTACAGGGAAAAGAGGAAAATATAGTTAACATGATCAGCTCTGTAAACACGTTTAAACGTAAGCTACAACTGCTCTCAACCAAGCTGCATTGCCATAATCTGCACTACTTTAAGCACATAAATACAGAACTTGCGCTTCCGAGAAAAACAATTGCACAGTTCAATAGTGCACGTAACATTAAGCAGATGCAAAGCCTGTCAGAGTTTGACAAGCGTTTCATTGACTTTGCATCAGTCGAGCCTATTGCCACCTACATGTGTTTCCCATTTGCGACAGATATAAATGTGGAGGACATTGCCTCTAAAATTGGAGCACTCTTTCAGCTGAATATAACTGCAGTGGGAAATGAGACGCTCTCCCTTCAAAATGACATAGAGATGAAATCCAGGGCATCGACTGAAAGAGAGAAGATCTGGAAACCGTTGTTAGAAGAGAAGCATCCCAATATAAAAATATGTGTTTTTTATATATTATCCTGTTTTGGATCAATTACCTGTGTAAATCTGTATTTTCTCACATGAAGATAACAAAATCCGGATACAGATCAGTTATGACAGATCAACATCTTTTGGCTTGCTTGAGACTTGCAACCACCAGCTACTGTATTAGCTACAAGGAACTTGCTACATCCTCCCAGTGCCAGGTGTTTCACTAACATTAAAAATAAATGTACTTTCATGAAATAAATGTAATTAAAATATGATTTTGGTTCACTACATTGTGCATGTCTTTTATTCACTGCATCATGGAAGTGTACTGTAAATTGTATGTGTAACAGAGATATACTGATACTCACTAGCATAAGTTTGTTTTGTTTCAAAGCTTCGCCAGATTGGTAGATCTCCAGAGACTAAAAAATGTAAAAGTAAATCCCATGTCAGAGAAAGTTGGGCACCCCTGAACTAAAAGCTAAATCAATATAAAGCTATTAAGTACAAATTTTTTAAAAAAATGTTTCTGAATGTCAATAGATGAGTTGATGCTTCGTGACTTCCAATAGAATGCTATGTAACTAAATTATTAGTTTATAGGCGGGAATCAAAAGCTCTAAATAAAACGCTAGGATTTCCAATTAATTAAAAAATAATGATTAAAATAATAATACAGGTAAACCTAATGCAAAAATAAGTTATTGAATAAGCTTGCCTATAATGAAAATGAAAGTTATTACTTCATTATAGTGCTTCCGTTACTCTTATATTATTAACCTTTGACAAACTATCAAAAACTCCTATTTCAAGTTTTATTAACAAAAGTTAAAAAAAAATTGTTCAGGTAAGGCTACTTTGCAGATCGAACCTTCAAACAATAGATTTAATAAGCTATCAAGTGTGTATAGGAATTTTCGACATAAATCAGTCGGACTTCGGTACTTTTAGAATAAAAAGATTTCAAAC
Organism: Diplosoma virens; assembly: GCA_963680785.1. NCBI lineage: Eukaryota > Metazoa > Chordata > Ascidiacea > Aplousobranchia > Didemnidae > Diplosoma > Diplosoma virens. The sequence continues at coordinate 18,553,494 of OY796880.1, forward strand.
CTCTGTGCTATTTAAAAAGTGATTTCCGTACATTATCCTGAAAAGATTTTTTGTCAGAATATTTCTGGCGACTAAACAAACAATTTTTTCAGCTTATCTCATTTTTTCGAAAATGAGACTTAGGTACTTTTAGAAATAGGGCCTTCAATTTAACTCTCATGGTTCGCTTTACTCGTTTTCTGCAATTTTTTATGGCATAAATATTTCTGTTCACAGGTAATTTGACGGCCTAGTGCAGAGTTGGCGAACTTCTTTTATAGCGCGGGTCAAAAAAATGACAGTTTTTTACATTAAGTGGGTCATTGGCAAAAAACTTAAAATTAAATTAAGTGGGTGGGTCATTGGCTAAAAAAAGTTGAAGACTACAAAAAAGTCTTCACCAGTGGTGGATATTCAAATTTAGGGGCCCGAGGCAAGAATTTTCAAATATTGATGTTCTCTAAAATAAAAGAGCTTTGATCTTGGCTTCCACTTTTTTCTCCAAAAAAAAAGATCTGCACTTCGGTTTCATTTGATTTTCCTATTTTTCTCCCAAAATCAAGGTGTTTTCCAAAAAAAAAAGGTTCTCACCCGAAATCAGTCTCGGAATTCCCACTTTTTGTACCAAAATCATAGTGATCTCTAAAAAAAAAAAAAAAGTTCCTCACCTGAAATCAGTCTCAGATTTCCCAACTTTTTGTCCCAAAATCACAGTGACCTCTAAATTTGATAAAAAACGAGAAAAAAAGGGGTCTTCACAGCAAATCTGTCTTCGACTTCTACCAAAATTGACAGGAAAAAGGGCCTGTCAAATGCCAGAAATTTCAGAACAACGAAAATACCAGAAATTTCAGTACATCAGGTGGATCATTGAATTTCAACTAGTGAGTCACAACGTGACCCGCGGATCACTGGTTTGCCATCCCTGGCCTTGTGTGACAACTGTCCGCCAGCTTTGTTTTGGCAGCAGTTTAATTAGGAGAAGACGGGGTAACTTCCCAGCCAACAATGCTATGCAGGGGCCATGTGGGCCCTGCGAGGGCTGCCCGTATGGGACCTGTACCGATTTGGCCGTGGGCACTGTAGTGGCCCCGCATGGGCTAACCGCACGGGTTTAATCTGGTTTTCAATTTTAAGCCGTAATCCAAAATTAAAATATGCTAATAAGCTAATATTTTTAATTATTTTTAAAAAGGAACATTTTGCATAAACAGTTTGAACTACATGAAACTCGTGCGGTAAACCCATGTGGGGCCACTGCAGCGCCTGCGGCCAAATCGGTACGGGTCCCGTACGGGCAGCCCTTGCAGGGCCCGCATGGGCCCTGCATAGCATTGTTGGCTAGGTAACTTTGAACTCTTATATTTCAATTTCTACAAATAAAATAATGCATCCAATAGATTGGAAAGACCAAGACATCAATATAAAATATTTTAATATTTAATTTGCAAATTTAAAAAAATTTTTTACACAATTTAGATTTTAAATTTTTTTGATAGGATGACCGCTTTGCCCCGGCTCTGAAACAAAGCGGTCATGCTATCAAAAAAATTACCAACTTGATTGGTTCGTAGTTCTTTTATAGTTCCAAACTATTGCAATGAAATGTCAATTTTGTCAGGCTTAAGCACACTTAAGATAGGTATATACAGTAATTATTACACTTTTCTGCGAGTTAAAAAACAGTTAGCTGGTTAATTGCTAACCAACTCAAAATCATCTTTAACCAGTTAACTTCATTCTAAAGTTAATTATATCAACCTTTACCAAATTTTACTGCAGTATAATACAACCATGATAAGTCTAGACAATTTTACTACTAGTACTAGCTAGGATACTAGTATGACCGTTTTGCCCTAACAACTAATGTCCGCTTTGCCCTAACAACTAATGTCCGCTTTGCCCCATCATGGCGTATTTTAATTAAATGCTAATTAAAAAAATACTCAGCCCCAACAAATAAAACGTAGTGTGATAGTAAACCACTATACCTAAATCTTAGAAGCAAAAAAAAACTTCTTCATATTTTATTTGCAAAACATAGCAAAGGCACTATTTACGTAGCAAGTTAAATACATCACCAGTGAAAAAAATATATTAGCTTGAATTCTTCCAAATTGAGAAAAGCTGTTTGGCCGATTTTTTTTGTCAAACAGTTTTGTACTTGATTCTAGCTGTTAAGCAAAAAAAATTTTTTTGCAAGTTTTTATTTTGCAAGAACATGAAGGTGTCTGCTTTGCCCCGCATGATCGCTTTACCCCGCTTTCCCCTAACTGTGAAAAGATATGTATTCAGCTTTGATTATGCATAACTTTTATAACTTTTATTGTTAATATCTACGAGTACATGACCATTTCGCCAATTTCGAAATATTTTATAAAAAAAATTCGCCTAAAAGCTAAGATTTTTACTTTTATTTTTTTATATAAACTTATCATTTGAACCGGTGATAAACTGATTTAGCAGTGATAACACCAAAATTTACCAAGGTATTTTTTTTTAAACTGACGTTCTGTCGATCAGAAATCAACAGACATCTTCAGAGATAAAGCGCTTACAGTAACAACTACTAAAAGCTCGTCAATAAGCGTTAAAAAGGCATTAAATTCGATTTGATCTTTTGTCTAAATAAACCAAAAGTTATGACAAAATTACTACATTCGCAGAGCGTACGTAAATAAAATTATTTCACATTTAATAAACACAGTTACTCTTTATGTAAGCTTCAATAGCTTACTTAATCACAATGACTTTGTCGTCCACTGGCCACGACAGAAGTGAGTTGCCGATTTCAACATCGGCCTGTATATCAAGAAAAGTCACATGAGGTCTTATGATGTCACATAAGGTTTAAGTCACTTATGACTCGTGCAATCTCATGACCACCGTCGGGTCTTGAGACAAGGGCGTACACCGAGTTAGAAAACCAATCGCTTTTCGTTTCAGCAATTTAGAGAACCAATAGCATTTTGTTGTCAGTTCACTGACATGCAAAATGAAATGCCTGCAATAAAGTTTGCCACGGGTCGCCTATATTAAAAAACAACCAAAAAATATTGCGCTTTTCCGAAATAAGAGCGCAGCGCAATAAAGCGCAACTTAAAATTTTTTTATGATTAGCGCAGCGCACTAAAGCGCAACGCTTTCAAAAAAGTATAAAAGCGCAACGCAACTTCCCCAATTGCGCAAGTTACGGAAGTTGCGCTCTGCCCACCTCTGGTTCTCAGATAATGATATACCAAAACAAAGACAAAACTACTTTAGCAAGTTGTTATTTGTCAAGTTTACGCCCCTTATATAACTTGCAAAACTCAAAAATAGAAGCTAAGACAATCGTTTGTTAAATTTTTTATTTTGTGTTTTTATTTTTCGAAAGTTGAAGCGACATAATTTATTATTCTACTGTACAATTACTTTACAAAAATTTTTTTTTAGATAAATATTTCCTCAATCGCAAGATTAAAATAATATTTTAAATAACTTATTTTTTGTATTGCAAATAAAAATTAATGTAACGCTTGTGCAGTCGTTCGTTTTTGCTTTGTGTTTTCATGCCTGTGTTTTCACTTCATAAATAATTTTTGAAATATGGTTTTGTGGCTTATTCGTTTTCAGGGGATACTTTATTACTGTGATTAAAACTTATCAAATTCATATTCGATTGCACAATTTAGATGTTTTTATCTCAATTTAGACAGTTTTGACCTGCTTCCATTCTGTCCGGTATGAAAATTTTTTATTATTTTTTGTTTTATAGATGTGACTGATATCTAGAGCTGTTTGCTACTGTAGAACCGCCAAGAAGAAGAAAGTGTCGTAAAGTGTTTTTTCTAACTAGACAACAAAATCACCCGAGTAGGTTTTTAACCGCGACTGTGTCGATCAAGTTTACCATCAATAGGGCCTCTTAACTAATGTTTGACTAATTGTTGAAGCACCCATCAAGAAGGCATTTTGCCGTTTTAGTGTTGTTAAAAAAAATCGTTTCTGGTTTTTAAAATTTGTTAATTAGTTTTAAGCAGGTTGTGTATTGAACTTTTAATTGTTGTTTATTGAAAAGTGTAAGCCCTTGTTGGTTTCAATTCTTTTATCGTCAATAGCCCAGAAAATTATTAAAGTAAAAAATTTTTTGTGGCCTTGTTCCATCATAAAATATACACTATGTGTTCTACCATAAAAGAAACTTTTTATTTGTGAAATTCGGCTGCTGGGTATTATTTACTTGCTATGAATATTTCTGAAAAGCCGAAATGGTTCGACAATTCTGATTTAAGTATAGAAAAACAGTTTAGATCAGTGGTTCTTAACCTGGGCGCTTTTGATTTTTGGGGGGCGAAAATATTCAGGGGGCATTTTTGGGGGCGCTGGAGGTGTACAGTATTGATCTCATTGCAGAGACCCTTTTTGGGAGAAAAATAGAGAAATCAGAGATGAAATTGAAGTGAAGACCTTTTTTTTTTAGAGAACACCCTGATTTCGGGAGAAAAATATGCAAGCCAAGATTAGACCTCTTTTTTTTCTCAGATAACATCAATTTTTGAAAATTCTTACCTCGGGCCCTAAATTGGAATATCCACCACTGTGTAGAATCCTATGTACTTCAATGTATAACTCATCATTTTTAGCAGTTACATTATGGTGGGCGACAGCCTATGGAAATCTCTAAAAAGGGGCGCTGGGTAGAAAAAGGTTAAGAACCACTGCTTTAGATTAATTAAATTTTGTTTGACTTTTAAGAAGCTTTGTCGCCGTTGTTTGGAAAGGTATCCAGTCCAGGTCAGACACAAACAAGACTGGGGCCGAGGGTTTAACCTTGTACTACCCCAGGCTGCTGTACTGCCCGAATCAGCTGCTGGCAGTATTGTTGTTAAGCCAGCATCGAGTTTCGTCATTCAAAACCGTCAGAGTTCGTGCTCTATGTGGTGCCCGATGTATAGGGCACACTGCTAGAACATGGTCTGCGGTTTGCTCAGAGGCGCCACACTCGCAATTCGGTGAAGGAGTGAGACCCCATCTGTGCATGGACGAATGGAATCGCCCAACACCAGTCGGAGGCGGTTGAGCTTAACCCAAGCTGTTCGGGGTAGGCCCATCCCAACAGGCCTGGCACTGGTCCCGGGCACAAAAGCACGGAGCCTTGAAGCATTTTCACAGTACTCCGCTTTCCATCTGTGGTTTGTCCATTCAGAAGCGCAGATGCCAAGTCTGGCAAGGTTGTCCAAAAGATTCCGCGCAGCTGGCACAAGCGAGTGTCTCGATCTTAGTCTCACTTGGCGAGTATCTGAGGGCCCACTTAAAAGACCATATAAGATATGATTAAGGTCCAGAGATCCACGGTACACCAAGGAGAGTGTCGCTCTCATTCGGCGAAGCTCAGCTGGCTGAATGTCTGAGAATATGGGTAAGTGGTCCGTTGGAGTGGGACGCAGGCATCCAGTGACTATGCGCAAGGCGTCGTTCAAGATACTGTCGACGAGGCGAGTGTGAGCACTGCGACACCAAACTGGCGCGCAGTACTCAGCTGTTGAGTAGACTAGAGATAAGGTCGCTATGCGTAGTGTTTTGGGACCAACACCCTATCCCGAGCCCACAAATCACCTCAGCAGTGTAACGTCAGCAGGATAGTTTTTTGCGCAATGCCACGTGAGCGATCTGTCTAGCTTTACCCCAAAGACAAGTAGGGGTTGGACAGAACCGTAAACATTTATCGTTGTTGTAGACTTTTAGCTCACGTTTGGCCTCTCGATTATTTAAGTGAAAGGCTGCCGTCACCGTCTTAATGTGACTGAGCTTCAACCTCCAAGTCTGGAGATACGATGAAAGTGTTGACATGTCTTGACTTATTATTTCCTCCAAGTTTTTCCAATTAATAAGCTTAATTGAACTACAGTCATAACATACAGTAGTCTAGATATTACCGTAAAACGGGGTGACTACAGGTAATACCACTGGTCAAAAAATGATTTTCTCGACTTTCGAAGTTAAAATTAAGCTTCATTTTATTTTAGATTTGAAAATAAAATGAAGCTTAATTTTAACTTTGAAAGTCGAGAAAACATTTTTTGACCAGTGGTATTAGTCACCCTCGTTGGTATTTGTCACCCCGTTTTACGGTATATAAAAATTAGGAGTTGTTTTTATTACTAAGTTCTTGATTTTTTGTTTTTTAAGTTTCTCCATAAATGTTGAATATATTCAAAATTATTTTTACCAGAGGTGCTAAAAAACAACTTGATGCGAAACTATTTTAATTTTTGTTTTCATAGTTCAAATGTATTATGAGTAAACAATATTTTTCAAAGCTAAAGTATTAATTAAGTCGTGATGAATGAGGATACCCAATTACAACTTCCTCCAGGTCACCCTTGGGCAAAGTGTAGTACCTGAAAGTCTCCCTGTGCTGCTGGGGTTACATGCCAGCAAACAATGTTATAAAAATAAACAAGGCTGTGTTAATTTTTCTTTTTTGTTTTGGCATTTTTTTTTATTTTATTTTTTTTTATTTTTTTATTTTTTATACTCGTATATATATTTTTTCTGTAGGTGATGCAACCGTGCAAACTGTTACCTTAGCTGGTGTAGTTTATTGAGTTTTTGCATATTTCAACGTTGTTTCGCTTTGTTGCGTGTCCTTTTTCCGTAGTGTAATTATGTTGATGGAAGTATTTTGTTCGACAAGTGGCGGAAATAAAAAGCGACTGAATTGAACTGAACTGAACTAATCATATTGTGATAACATGCATAATGCATACCGTATTTATTTAAAATAAAAAATTTAGCTGTTAGGCATTTGCTAAAACAGCAATATATAAACTGTACTAACTGTAGTTAACTGGAAAACTACACAACACGGAAGAAATAAAAGGAACTGCAAATTTTATATTTACTAACGTTATGAAAAAAAAGACGGAACCCTCTGACTAATGATCGCAAAAAATTGCTTCATTAGAAAAAAAAGTTTTTGACGAATTTTACGTTTTTCCAGTCTCACCAGCTAACCAATTATTGGACTTGACAAATAAATGGTCCAGAATCTTCTCGTCTAGGATATTAGCGTACCTGAGTTCATTTTCAGCAAAGAATTTAAAACATCCTAAATAATAAGTAAAAAATTCGAATATCTTTCGAAGCAGAGTTAATTGACAGCATTCTTGAAGATGGGCGAATCTCTCATTGTAGTTTCGACAACATGCTAAAATGCAATGCCACTAGATCTAACTTACTAATTGCGTACGAGGTATGTTTTATATAAGCTAGGGTTGCCATCAATGTTCCTTCTAAGAGCTTGCTTAGTGTGCGTGGAATGAAAGGCCGTGTGAGCAATGGTGGATATTACCCGAGACAAGAAAGTTTTGGTTTTCTCTCCCAAAATCAAGGTGTTCTCAAAAAAAAAAAGAAGGTCTTCACTTCGATTCCTTGATCCTTGATTTCCTATTTTGTTCCCGGAATCAAGCCTTGCCAATACTTGTGCAGCGAAAGCTAGTCTTGCCAATAATTATGCAGTGCGCGGCAAAACGAAAGTACTGCGCGGGGGTTCCCTCGTAACTGCGCTGCCGCGCAGCCGCGCAGCTTAGAGGGAACTATGGTTGCCATACTGTGCGGAATTTTAAAAAAAGCATAATGTCCGGAATTTTAGTATCAACTAAATACAACATGCAATTTTTTAAGAAAACACATTGATTATGGGATGAAAATAGCTAATTCCTAGACCGATTCGAAGGGAAGACTTTTTTCTTCTTTTTTTTTTCTAGAGAACACCATAATTTTGAGACGAAACTAGGAAAATTGGAGATCGATTCAAAGTGAAGATCTTTTTTTTTTTTTGTCTTTGTCCTAAATTCGTAAACAAATTTATTTTGTCCACTCCTTCAAAAATTTTTTTTGTTGGTGCACCTATGTCTGTCCGGAATTCTGCCTATTCAGATATGGCAACCTTATTATAGGCGAAATTTGAAAAAACCCAAACTGCGAATTCAAAAAAGCAAACAGTTTGACTTTTACTGTATCAATTGACACCAAAATGTAATAGCATGATAGTCTTTAACCAGCGGTAATTGCTGCACTGTTTTTTAAAGTCGGGGCAGATGGTGTCCTTTGAAATTCGCAAAACAAAAACATTTGGCCACTCCTTCCTCTATAATAATATTATCTCAACCAAAAATAAATTTAACAAAATTTGTAGAACATAAATTTAAGCAAGAGACCCCAAACGTTTTTCGAAAAGAGCCCCACAACAAATAACAGTTTGCAAGGGGCAAAGTCTAAAAAAGCGCTTTTTCGTTGTATAGGCAGTCTCAACAAACGTAAATTTCAGCGAAACGGAGAAAATTTTTATTGAAAAACTTGGTGACGACCAAAATAAAACAATATTTAAGATAAATATTTAGCTTAGTGCACAGCAAAGTAAAAATTAAAAAAACTTTTAACAAGAGCCAATAATCTTTTTGAGTCAAAAACCATTTTGGTTAATCGAAGTATTTGCCGGCCAAGTAAATAAAACACCGCGTCTGAATGTTATTTGTAAAACTTTCTTTTATTTTGAAAATAGCAAGTAAAATTGGAATCAGTCCCTAAGCTTTTCGTCCGAAACTAAGAAAAATCGTCAGAATGAATTATAGAGTGAGAGATCTCATGAAAACTAGTTGGCCCACGAAAAAAGAAAAGTTGAAAAATTTTAAGCCATAAACAAAATTTTTGTTCAATGAAAACAATGTTCCACCAGCGCAACTGCAAAAGACACCGCTAAGCCACAAGGGCATACTGGCGGCGGTTCCGATATGCTAACCGCATCGAGTTAGCTAACACGGATACGGGTTAAGACAAGCAAAACCCTGCAGTTCCCATTACAAACATATAGTAAGAATGGTCAAGTCAATCACTTGCTTGTTGATTGACTTGACCATTCTTACTATAAAATTTTTGTTGTCAAAGAATAATGTTCAGAGATTTCATAAAAGTAGCTTCTAGAGCAAAAAGGTGAAAATTAGAACGACCTCGAACAATTATGTTGCTGCAACGAACAGCACATTGGGTGTGGTTCAAAAGATGCTGGCCTGTGACAGAACGGTGAAAAAGACGATATTGGGAGCTGCTCTTAGCTTTGCCAAGGCGAGGGAGACTCTCGAGGCTTTGAGAAATGGGAAGATTAGTGACAAACTTAGGGGTGTCTTGTTTAATACGCTCTTGCAGTATTTGATATTTTATTGAATAAACTGTTGTAAACGTTAGAACTAACTCAAAAAAGGCATCATACTTTTTTCAAAGAAAAAATTAATAAAAACCATCAAACTTTAGCCTATACGCTTCGCAAAAACCACTTTGTAAATTCTAAGCCTTCTCGTTCGGTTAGGTATAATCTAAACCTGCTTCTAATATATCGTAGCAACTAGTAAAGGAAAAGTATAAAAATAAATCAAGATATCAGCCGCTGATTATTCAGAGGAATGGTGCCAGACTATCCTTCGACTATATTAAGACAGTCATCGGAAAAGGCCAAGGAGAGAAAGATAAGAATTCCATGCAGTGCGGTATGTCTTTTCTGATTGGTTCTTTTTCAATGTTGTTTCAAGGTACTTTTCGATGTTCCCCACTCCTGTTTAAGTTTGCAAATGTAGATTCTTGATTAGAATTCCAAATTTCCAAAAGAGTACTTCATGTAATTCTTATCTTTCCCTGCTTGGCCTTTCCCGATGACTGTCATAATACAGTTAAATGATAGTCTGGCATCATTCTTCTGAATAATTAGCGGCTGATTTCACGATTTATTTTCATACTTTTCCTTTACTAATTTATGATAAGAATCTGGTTATTGCTGCTTTTTAGATATTTAGTTCTTGAGTATCAAATTGACTACCAATTTGTTTTTCATTCTTTCTTGATGTCGTAGAAACCTTAAAAATACTGCTTTATATTTGTTGTTGCTATTTTGTTATACCACATTACAAAAATTTACCAAAATATCAAAATTTTCCAACTTTTTAACCTTTTTCTTATTCAAATTTTAAGGCTTGCATATAAGCGTCTAAACCAGGGTTCTCAAAGGGGCTCTGAGATCCCCCATGGGGGCCACGAGCAGAAGCCTTGTTTTTCAACTTCATTTGGCTTTTGGGACAAAAATAAAGAATTTAGAGACAGTTTCAAAGTGATGACTCTTTTTTCAGTTTCCACTTGTCCAGGGGTCACAGTGCTGAGAGTCTCTGAAAAGTCACAAACCATAAAAGTTTGAAAACCGCTGTGTTAGTCCGTACTACATACAGAAGTGTTCTCTGCAATTCCATTTATAAATAACTCCCTTTGTTGTAACAGTCCATCTGATAGTTTCTGGCAAATTTTACTCGCTTTAAATGTATGGGACTAAAATTTCGGACTTCACTATTCAAAGAGATTAGAGTCAAAATGTGCTGTGGGGATGGACGGAAGGTCCGTATTGATGATTAGAGTTTACTCAAGGTCAGAGTCAGTTGCGATGGAGACGAAAAATCCGTGCAATATCGTTGTAATTTGTTGCTGTGACGACAGATTATTGTCGAGTGTTGTAATTTGTGGTCATGCTGTTTAAATCTGAGAAGCATTAACTGTTGTAAAAGTGGTTGTTAGTAGTGAAGAGAAACCTACGCTAGCAAAAGCTAGATCTGGATTAGTGCTAGTGCTTCAGCGGCCAGAGTAAAAACTGGCGGCATCCTTGGCATTGTATAGGAGGGCAAAACTACTTCTCCAGCCAGCCAAGCACTCGCCGTCTGGACTGTTGTCATCGTAACCCCAATCAGCGTGGCGACAGTTGAAATCGCCGGCATAAAGACAGGGGTGAGGAAACACTGGGAGATCCAAGGATTGCAGTGGCGTTGATTGAGGTTGGTAGACATTGACTATTTTATAACCATCAACATCTACGCATAATCGTTCAATCTTTGATGTCAGTGAAAATTAGTCCAAAAGCGTACACCTTAGTCGCTCGTGGACAAACTTGGCAAGACCATGCTTTCTGCTAAAGAAGGCCCAGCTAGTTAAATCCCTGGAAGTTCTAGCTTCTCTGTATTAGTGCAGTGGGTCTCCTGTAGTAGGATGACGAGTGCCTCAACCTGTAAAACAAGATAGTAAAAAACATCCATCTTACTTGCATTGAGGCCTTCGATGTTCAGCTAAAAAATAGTGGGCTTTCGGAACTTTTTGGCAATTTTCCAGGCATTGCCCCGTCCTGAAAAGGAGGTTTGCCGATTAGCAGATCCTCGTTGAACATCGGGATGGATAGTTACCCTTTTTTGTGCCATTTTTTATTTCGATTTGTCATGTGTACAACAAGAGCAAACTTACAATACGGCCCAGGTTGCGAAAAAGCAACTGCAATGCGGGCCTATTTCGTCAGGGTAGAAAGCAACAGATTTGGTTAGGGCAGCTCTTGACCGAGTTAAGCTTCGTGCTTTTCGCGCAAATGATAACAATTATTGATAGATATACAGTAGAATAATTTTTATTTTCGTTTTGTTTTTAACCTATTTTTTGATTCGTTGATCTTAGCTAAAATGTTGGCAGCATGGTCAAATGGTTAAAGCGCCGGGATTGTGATCAACACGGTCCCGGTTTAAAACCTACTCGCACCATTCTGTTGTGTCCTTGGGAAAGACACTTTATGGCAATTTCCCCTGCTTGGTGGTCTTGGCAAGCAGTTCAAAATTAAAGTCATATCTCTATTAAATTTCAAGCGGACAGCAATATCTTGGCATCTCCGGAAGCAGGTTGGGGTAATTGCTTGCCCTATATATAGCGCCTCCGGCGCTTTTCTGTCAGTCAGGAGCATAAATATAGAAATAAAAATAAAATAAAAAATGTACATGTAGCCTTACTGCGTCAAAGATTTTAATTAAATTTTTATTTTCGTTTTGTTTTTAATCTATTTTTTTATTCGTTGATCTTAGCTAAAATGTTGATGTAGCCTACTGCGTCAACGATTTTAATAAATTCTTGCTTAATTTGTTGTATTAACAGAACGAATTACAACACATGAACATGCGTAATTCCATGTACGATAAAAAAAGGTTACACAAAAAATTTAAAATTTACTCGTAGCGTTAAAATTTTCGAAAAAACAGATAATTAATTTTCAATAGCAACAATCAAAGAAAACAAGATATTTGGCGTTAACCATAGGCTACTGTAGGTTTGTTTTTAAATTATTTTATTAGCCTTATTTTTAAATATTTTCGACATACTGTTCAAGATTAACATTGTCATTACACAACTTGAAGAAAACTTGTTTGCCGTAATATCGTAATTAATTTTTAAAGCAAAGCTGGCTGGAAACTTGTAGCAAAATTGAAACAGTCTTGTGGTAATGCTTATCGAATTCAAACACACCTAATGGATTTATCTTGTTGTTCAAACCAATATTTTATTGACAGTCAGCACACCCATGTCAATCTTCAAAAGCTTACTGCTCAATGCTGAATTAAACAATAGCAAATTTGTATGAACTCATACAAAAATATGATTAGTTGTGCGAAATGTAGCAGCGATTGCAAACGGGAAACACAAGTAATCAAGATTTTTACTTGCGCAATAGACGCTGCTCTTTTAAACAATTAAGAGCTGTTCGTAAATCATCAAAGTGATCAAAATGCTTGGTATGACACGTTGAGCTGTTGGTTTGCGACAAAAAAATGAAATTCTATTCAAGTTCTAAGGAAAATAACTTTTTTTGTTATCATAGAAAAGTTCAAAATGAAAATAAGCGAAGCTAATGCACAGCGTAGGTACTTTAAGCAGTAAAGTTTTTAAATTTATTTATATTTTACCTCGGAAGATAATTCTATTGAGGTGACAAAATAAGACGATTAATCACAGTGCTTTTTTTACTATATTAGTGTAAACACATAACATGCATTTTTATAGGTTTGAATTTTACGTAAATTGTTGAAAACAAACTCTGCAGTATATGGTCCCAAAATTATTTTGCTTTTGCTTTATTATTTCCTGATATTGTGCATATTTTGCGGCAATGAAGTTAATAATTATCAATCGTTATAGGTGTAAAGTGGATCGAGAACGTTTGTTTTCTTTTGCCTTGTAGGTTCAAACAGAAAATTGCTTACTAAAAACGCCAGCTTTGTTTGCATAAAAAATCATTCTTAACAAAAAATCTTAGCTAAATACTATTAAGATTATAAGCATTCATTTATTAAACTTCTTCTGATAACTTATTCAAATATCGTTTTTTAATAAGTAATCTTTCTAATTGAATAAGTTATATGAAGAAGTTTAATAAACAAAAGCTTATAGAGTTGTGGCATTTAACTAAGATTTTTTGTTAAGAATAATTTTTTAAAAATAATTTTCTTAGTTTATGTAACCTACAATGGATCTGCCACTCATTGCAAGTTTAGACCTGGTTTAGTTTTCGATAGCTTGGATTATTTTTTTGTTTATATGTAGGAGAGTTTGCAAGTCTTTGCGCTTTAAAAAACTTGAAATAATATCGACTTGCCGGTGAGGAAAGTTCGACAGATAAAAGATGGGAAAGCCAGGATTGTTTTTGAACATTCGATGTTTTGCTGCATGGATTGGCTGCATTCTCTTTTCAGAGGTGAGAAAATAAAAAATTTACACCTCTTACGATTAGGGTTTTTGGTTTTTACTAAACTGAGTCTAATTAAAAATTGCATATTTTATGAATTGTACTTGGGTTAAATTTATTTTCTTAGATTTGGTGGCTTGATGCAAAATTATTTTGTGCAACAATTGCACATAGCCTATAAGCAAATTAAATTGAAAAATAATTTAACTTGTTTTGAAAAGTGCTTAACAAAAATCCAGAGTTAATTTTAATTTTATCTTTATTTTATCAAAAAACAACTGTACAGCCTGTTTATTTTGTTTAAGAAATAGCCGTAACAAACAAAAACATTTTGGAGGGTGAAGTACCTGCTCCTCCGGCTCGTACGGCTATGATGCAAGAACTTATTCAAACAGAATAAATTAGGAATCCGTTATGATTTTTTAAAAAAGATAAAGCTTTAAAAGTTTGTTTTGTCAAAAAAAGATAGCATTATTCCTGAAAAAATCTCAAAATTTTTTCTGGTGAATTTTACTGTTGTGACTCAAGATAATGTATCTTTGTAACGCAGTTCAACAAAATAATATAATTGGTTTAATTTATTTATGCTGATCATGTGATATATCAAATCATATTTAAAATCATACCGACTTTGTCAGTCGTTTTCAACAATGTTAAACACAGATTGTAAAAACATATTTAAAAATTCTGATTAACCTTTTGTAGAAAAAACTTTGCACATTTTATAAGCCAAAAGCTTAAACAGCAGCCTTGCAAGTAGAAATTTAAAAAAATTCAAACAAAGCAAGACTTTAAAGTAAAGGATACTTAAAAGTTTGATGTAAAAAATGAGATTTACAACCTGCAAACTGCGACGAGCAAATCTTTACCTTCAGCAAATAGTAAGAGTTATGACTTACGTTTATGCACTAGTAAAGCAATTGATTGATTTATGACCAGTGTAATGGCCTTACAAAAGGGGGGCCACTATTTAGTGTTTCAAGGCAAAGAAATCTCCACAAAAAAGCCATTGTCATAGGGGGAGGCATTTTTAGTGTATAAAAACAAAGTGATCTCTAAAAAAAAGGTCTTCAATTTAGGGGGGTCACTGTTGAGTGCTCCAAAGCATTATGATGTCTAAAAAAAATAGTCATTGTTTTAGGAGGGACCACTTTTTAGTGTCTTAAAACAAAGTTATCTCTAAAAAAACAAAAAAATTTTTAATTTAGACATACCACCGACGTCCTGGTGCTACTATAAAAAATAGAGTTATATCTTGTGCAGGGGGCATTTTTTTATGTATTTTAGGGGGGCCGGTGCACCTGCACCGTTCGCATCCTATTTAAGCCATCACTGTTTATAACGACAAAGTTTTTTTAATTTGTTTTCTCCAAATCTGATCTTTTTTTGGTTGACTATTTTTGGTCAAATAAACATCATCATCATCATCCGTTGGTTTTTTAATCGGGGTCTACGTATTCTACTGTATTTTGATCACATACATTTTCGCACCTAAGGGTCTCTCTATGGTTTATTTCTGTGTCTGGCCTAACGTAAATATTATTTGCGACCAAGTATAGCAAAGTTTTGCAATAAACAAAAAATTAGTACACATAATAGCTTACTGTATGCTACTGTAAATAATCGATATGTAAATTTATTGTATAAGCCTAAAAACTTAGAATTTAGAACTAGATGAGTTAAAAATTTCTTTTCATAAATTTAGCTTGTTTAAATTAGTTGGGCTAAAGCAGCGGTTCTTAACCTTTTTGGTCCAGTTTAACTCTTAGATCTATCACCAAATTTGAATTACCACCTAATATTTTTAGTGACGTTATTTATATGGAACGCTATTTAACCAATCGTGGATTTTAGCTCTGTGTTGTATAGGCTTCGCTACTAGATATACAATTAAAAGAATTTCGTTCATCGGCATCGTATCGGATCAAACAGAAGAAAAAAGTGCTCATTTTAATATGGTTTTCGCTATTGTTTTTCTTCATTGACATCTCGGTGCGAAAATAATGATAGAAAAAGAAAGCGCGTAACTTACGTCATTGGACATTTTTGTACCACCCAAGTTGTCTGCGAAAAATTAGAATTTGTTAAAAAGTAAAAAGTATCCTGGGATATTTTAATGTTAAAAAATTATATGTTCCAAGCCGTATCTCGATTTCTTGTTAATCTAACTTATTACATTATAACATAACATAATCTTTACCGAAATATAACTTCAACAACTTTAATTTTCTAAAATCAGTTTTTTACGTATAATTTTTTTTAACGGTTTACATAACTGCTTATATAGCGACTGTGGCTGCTTTCAACCTCAGTCTGCAGCATGGTCCAGTGATTTAGAATGCCGTATTGATGGCTCCCTTGTGAAAAATTTTTTACCGGTCAAGAACTACGGGGGTCACGGTGTATGAGAAAAATAAAAATTAAATTGAGGCTGAATTCCTCTCGATTAAACCCAAACGTTTGTTTTATGTTTTCTTGCTGCAGTGTTATCCGCAGGCATAACTGGGTTTCGATCGCAAAGAGTAAATTAAATACTTCAATTAAACAACTTAGTTCTTTTATTGATTGTTGTCGACATGCTTAAGAAGTTGCGTGATTTGTTTGGGATTTTCTGGATAGCTATTAAAAATTTTAAGCGGACAGCAATATCTTGGCATCTCCGGAAACAAATCGGGGTAATTGCTTGCCCTGTGTGTAGCACCTGCGTCGCTTTCCTGCGAGTCAGGAAAATATACATTACACGAATATAATGAGAATAACACGAATATACAGAGAATGTATTGAGATAAAAAATATGATAAATAAATAAAATAACTTTTATATACCCTGTATTGGCACGGGTGAAAAAATGTTATTAATGAAAAGTAGTTACATCAATCTATCATATATCATTGCAGCCTGAAGATTTTTTTCTGGAAATTAAACCTGATTAAAAGCAATTTGGTCCACCTTAAGTACCTTAACCATAAGTTACTTGGCTAAATTGCTAAATTTTCATGAAAAACAAGATTTTGTATTTTTTTAGCGTTGATATTTTACAGAAATATTGTTAATATAAATTGTAAACAAGATTTGTAATTGGTCATGTCAAGCGTATTAAATTCTGTTGGAAATTTTTTCCTGGTTACCTTTTAATCAGCTTAATTACTCTTTGTTATTATGAATGAGGTAAACAGAGGACAAAATTTTAGTTTCTTATTTGAATTTATGACATAAATTAGAGCTTGCAGCCGACGTTTACACTTTTAAATGCATCATTGAATTCAAATAATTATTTCTTCGCCATTGCGCTTGCTTTTTCGGAAAAATTCCTCCTAAATAAGAGTAGCTTAAAATGCAATGAGATTCAGCTATTGTAAAAACTTTATTTGAGCTTCCGTAACTTCTTTTGTTTGAGATAAAAAATCTGTCGAATTCTTGACAAAATAATTTATATTACCTACGACAATTTTACTTGTAAAAACATCTGGTTGACGCACAACCTATTACTATAAAAGCAAAAAACAAAATTAATAATCCCAATGGTCTGAGGCAACCCACACAACAGCAAGTGAACAACTTCGTGCAACACAACTCAAAATCAACAAGTTGTTCTTTGCTTTTAAATAGGTTGTGCATTGTGTATTGTTTTTACTTGAAGAAGTCCGCCCAATGTAATGGACGAAACGTCCAGTACATGTTTTGCTTTAAAAAATATATTACACCTTTTATTGTATTAATTGAAGTTCAAATTTCTAATGGCTTCTGATTTATACCAAAAGAGCCTGTGAATTTTAAATTAAATATTATCCCGGGTAACAGTGATTACATTAATTGTTAAAAATGTTCTAAAATATTTATTTACCAGACATTTCAATATGCCCTTACCAGTTATTTTTGAAACATCGTAATTTTTTCTAGATTCTCGGAAGTGTTTGTTTCCGGAGTTCAATTAGCACCATCGAGCGACGCTTTACTCTTTCGAGCACCACCACCGCGCTGCTTACCTCCTGCTTTCAAATCGGAAGCATGCCCATACTGATCTTGGTCAGTTACTTCGGAAATCGTTATCACAGGTATGGGGTTTGGTAAATTTTACTTTGTATGCCTTTTAGAAATTTGTTGATTATTATCGTGATCTTTATCATTATATAAACTACTTATAATTATTACCTTTTCGAAAACCAGGAAGGAGTTATAATGTAAATAGCGCTCGAGCTGTATTGCTTTCGGATGTGCCAAGATGATGAAATCAAGGCCTGAATCCGGAACTTAATTTGGTTTAAAGTGTTAAAGGACAGCGGTGAATTCACTGCCGCAAAGACTTTGTTGCAGCCTGATTCATTTGATGTTGACGCGGCTTATTAGAAATTTCGTAATGCTATCAGATAGCCTATAAGCCAAAAAGACTATACCATGCGGTCTCCGAAACAATTGTATACTGGGTTGGAATGCAGAGTGTGAACCCTTCTGTACAGTTTTTCTGCGTGACCCATGGGGCACGGCGGAGTTCGATTGCTACAGTTTTAGATTAGGAAATAAGTTTGGTTTTGACGGGGAAAGTCAATCGTAAATCAAGTAGTTTTGTTGACACAAAACATGGAGGATTTTTTCGAGGCAAAGAAAGGAAAATGAAACTCGGCCATGCAGAAACGCTGCATAGAAGGAGTCACACTCTGCATTCCAATGCACTACCCTACAATTGTTTCGGCAACCGCGTAGGATAGCATTTTGAACTGCTTTTCTGATGGAATTGCAAAATTTCTAGTACACCACATCCACTTCAAATAAATCACGCGGCAACAAAATGTTAGCGAATTTGTTTGTCAAAGCAACGTAGTGACTCCACTTGACCTTGAGGAAATTGCATCCCTGGATAAGCATTGCTTGGCACTGGCAGAGCAAAAGGAAAATAATGGAGAATAATGAACGCGGGTCGATGCTGTGATTTGGAAACTTCTTTAGGACATGTCTGTCAAGTACAAAAAGGGACAACAGTCACGAAAGCTAGATTAGAATGGGCGTCAATTTTCCAGTGGCCACGATAAAAGCTTGCGGGATCCTTGGCATTCATAGAAGGGCAAAACTGTTAATACTTTCCTAACCAGCCACGTATTCACCACCCACACTGTCGGTATTGTAACTACAATCAACATGCTGACACTGAAAGTAACTAGTGGCATTGAGACAGAGATGGAGAGACATTATGAGATCGGAACTCGCAATCGAGTTGGTCGGGATTTGCAGACGTTAACTATTTCATACCCATCAGGTCCACGCACAACCATTCAATCATCGATATCGGTGGAGATTGATCCAGAAAGGTGTATTTTAGTTGTCCATGGACAAACGTGACAAAAACCCACCTAATTCAAAGCTTACTTAAAAGTTTATTTTCAGTATGCTTTCTAAAAAACTTTTTTTTATTAGACCACGATCAATCGCGATTGGGTGTCTTTTAATGAGTTTTGGTTTTCTTTTGGTCGCGATGCCCCAATTTGTCGGGAGCAGGTACGAGTTTGTAGATATCTCATCCGATGATTCTTCGGAATCTAATAAAAAGCAACAAGTGACAACTTGTCAAGCGTAAGTAAGCATGTTGCCATAAAGAATTATTTTTTTCTAACTATTTCAAACTTTCTAACTTTTTCAAGTACAGTAAATTCATCTAAGCTACATTAAAAGTTAGAACCGGCTCAAAGATGAAAGCAATCGAGTGTTCTTTCTTTTTTGGATTATTTTTATAAGCGAATGACAAATAATTTTTTTAACTTGAAAAAAAATTGCTATAAAATTATACTGATAATTTTTGATTCTTCAAAAGTTAGCTTGCTTTTCAGCAGTATAATTTCTTTCAAATTTTTTTTTTTGGTATCCGCTCTGCCAGAACCAGCAGTTATCAATTGTTTTTTAAGGGATCTAAACCTTCTAAGCTTTAGAGATTTCTGATTCTAAAAAGCTTTATTCCTAATTACAAGACTTACTTTAGTTTAGAACATCTTCCTTCGAAAAAAAGCTTTTATTGGCTAACCATTTCAGTGCGGCAAAAATTCGTCGCTTTAAAAATTTCATTAGGATATATCAATACAAAATTCTTCAAAAATTAAAAAGTACTTTTTTAGAATAACTGTCTCGTAAAATAGTTTAAAATAAAAAAAGAAAAAATATCTTTACATATAAATGCCTAATTTCAAGGTTAGTCATTAAAAGGTGAAGCAAGGTTGGGCTCCGGGCCATATCTCATCCACTTTTGCGAGCATTAGATTAATAGTGTGCAATAACAGGACAATGGCAGCTACGATGGTTAATTACACAACTATTAAAACCCGCATAAAAAATGCTTGCCACCAGCCTAGGATTGCCATGCGTCCCAGTTTAGCCGGAACAAAATCAATTTCAGTAGATTCATCGATTGAACTAACTTATCCAACACAATTGAACGCAGTTGCCCTGAAAATTCATTATGAATAGTAGGCAATTGCCCTGTTTTGTAACACATTTAAAACCCGAGGGCACGTGATGGCAAATACATTGCCTTTTGAAATTAAAATTGCGCGGTTAAGAAGATGGACCTCACAGATAGATAACACCAGTGATGTTGATTCGTAGCTTTACAATGGAAAGAACGAAGTGCCCGCACCCAACTAAAAAAAACTGTTTTGTTCTTTAGACCAAAGCCAAATTGTATATTTAAAATCCACTAAAAACTAAAAAATTTTGCTCACAGTGAAGAGTAAAAACCACAAAAAAGTCTCAGTTGTTTTTAAGTCACAGCCTAGTTTCTCAGCTTTCATCCTATGAACACTTTTTTTATACATTTCGCAAAAATTATAAAAAAGACATGACTCGCTACTTTCTTGCAATCGTAAAAATGATCACAAAATACCAAAAAAAGATAAGGAAAACATTTTAACTGAAGAAGTGTATAGAAGATAGGTTTATATAGGGCTACCAAAATTTTGTTTTATTATTTAATAGGTACATGTTAAAATGTAAAATTCACATGTAAATCGAAATTTTATTGCACAATACACGAATCTTGTTGGTAGAAATTAATAACATTTATTACCACTATTATTAGTTTCATTGACCACTTTTGGTTTTTTGATTGCTCATGAATTAACAAATTGTAATGAACTACAGATCTGCGACAAATTCGACGTGCGAAGAAAGTGAGGTCATCGAATCCGACAACATATATCTCCTGATCCTTTTCGGAATGATTATATGTGGTATCGGTTCCACACCAGCGCACCCTCTCGGAATATCTTATATCGACGATTTTGCATCCAAGCACAATGCCCCGTTATTAATAGGTAAATGAAGGAGATCATATAACTACAGCAGCCAGACTAGATTTTACATTTTTCATTTCAAAATTATTTTATAAAAAAAAAGGAACATTTTGACTCACTGAAGCCATCATTGGGTTTCTGGAATTTAGGTTTTTTTACTTCCTTAACTTATAAATCTTTCGGTGTTGTTTCCACTACGAGCGTAAATATATTTTTTTTAGTTCACAAGTTGCTAGAGCTAAAATTATTAAGCATGGCTCTTTTTAAAAAAGAAAAATTTCTAGTTAATTTGAAACTAGTGCGATCAATTTTGAGATTACTGTTTACTTTTTTTCATGGTGTGCTGTTATGGAAACAGCATATTACAAAGATAAATGTTCAACCAATCGCAAATCTTAATATATCATGGTATAGCTGTCTGGCAAATTTTAATCTTTTTAATTTTTTTTTGTTGTTCTTTAACTTAAGCTTTTGTAAAGTCCAGTTCCCAGAATCCAGCTTAAAATTTCGAGCAATGAGAGCAGCAAATGCCTTCAGGTCACGTTTTCGGACTATGAAAAACGCAACTATAAATTTTGTCCAATTGAATTTTTTTACACGATTTTGTTAAACAGTATAAACGATTCTGTTATTATTGAATTTATTTTCTTGAGTGTATTTTTTAGAAGTAGATGTTTTAGTAGTTTCTTTTCTTTTTTTTTTAGGTACGGTATTTAACCTGATTCATTGTTAGTGTCACAACTTTACTTGGGAATCCAAAAGCACCAGTTGAACTAGGTAACCCAAATACATGCCGATAGGTAATATTAAACTCCATAGTTCACAATTAACATGGGCTAAAACAATGCTATCTCACTATATAATTTACTTCCAAGGCGTCAACATTGACCCTTAAACGATTTAAACACAGTCACACAGGTAACAGTAACAAACGATTTTTAATCACTTACAAGATAACAATCGAAATCATTGAATTGGGCCAGATTTGTTAAATTAATTATTATATCACGTTTAGCATTCGGCCAAACCAGTTTATACAAGATTCCAGTCAATTGTTTCTTAAACGTTCTAAAAAAATTACGTCTGCTCCCCCCCCCCCCCCCGGGAAGTACGGCAATGTCCATATATGCGGCGAATTTTGAAGAGGTCCCAAAGTGTGCCGCAGATGCGAAAAGCTTGAGAACAAAAAATAAAACGGAACAATACCTTAAAATTACAGTCAATGCGCAATGAGTTAAAACGGTAAAACAAATATTTATAATACGTTAAGAACAACTTGCAAACAAAATAATTTAAGTGAAAGATGTACGAATTATGCAATCGCTACGTTACAATTGTGAAAAAAATAATGTCATAAACAAAAGCGTAAAAACATTTGGTGGTACAGAATTTGAAGATTGCGTGAAGTAAAAGATTTTTCTTCCCAAAGCTTTTCATCTGACACTCTTCAGGGGAAATCGTCAGAATGAAGCAGAATTAAAACCGAACTAAGTTATAAAGGAAGAAAGTAGAGTTCTCATTGGCTGAAAGAAGTCAACCAATGAGAGAAAAGATTAAGAAATTTTCAAAGAGTAGACGAATTCTTTTTGCTTACACAGAAGGGGATTGAGAGATTTAATAAAAGTCGCTTCAAGAGCAGAAAGGTGAAAGGAAGAGCGACCTCGAGCGAGAATAGAAACTTTTTCGTTGCTGTAATGAAGGGCGCATTGGGCGTTGTCAAGAAGATGTTGACCAATGGTGGATTCGTGAAATTGTTGTGGGCGTGTGTTGTTCTTGCAAGAGCGGGAAAGACTTTGGCGGTTGGCCGAGGCACGAGGATTGGTGATGGATCTAGGAACGTGTTGTTTAATTTGCTCTTCTAGCCGTTGAGACGTGCGACCAACGTACCGACTATCGCAGTGGCACAAAAACTGGTAAATAGCATTGCTGTGATGATGGGAAGGTAACACGTCTTTCTTAATCGCTGGAAGGAGCTGTCGGGTGTTGAAAATAACACGTGGTTCGACGGAGAAAAATCAGCGTTTCACAGCAGACGTAATCTGCTTTTCGAACTTCATCGAGACGTTTCCAATCCATGGGATGTGTAGGTAGACAGGGCACTTTTTTACTGTGTGGACCGGGTTAGAATTTAGTTGTTGAAGTTTTCGCTTGAAAGCCGAATTGATTACACGTTCCGGGTAGCCATTTTCCAAAAGAATTGAACGAACTTTGCCAAGCTCTTGGTCCAGTTTGCTTTTAGAGCAAATCATAAAAGTTCTGTGAACGAGAGTACCAATTAAATTGATTTTCCGTTTCTGGGGACTAAAAGAGTTCCAACGTAGATATTGGCCAGTGAAGGTGGGTTTCCTGTATACTGAAGTTAGAAATTCTGAATCATGCCTTTCTACCAACACATCAAGGAAAGGGAGAGAGTGATTAGATTCCTTTTCATAGGTGAAGCGAAGTAAGGGATGAAGGGAGTTGAGCTGAATGAAGAAAGTGTTGCAGTCTTCTTCATTGTTGAATACGGCGAAAGTATCATCAACGTACCGGAAGTACACCAACGGTCTTTTGGCGATGTTGAAAAGTTTTGCTTCTTGGTAGCCAACAAAAATGTTTGCTAAAGCTGGACCAAACGGTGAGCCCATAGATGGATGCAAAACCCTCAAGCAAAGTATGTGCCGTAAAGTATCTTTCCCAAGGACAAGATAGAAGGAAGAGACTAGATTTTGAATAGTGTTCGCGTCAATCGTGTTTGTCATTATTACGACCCTCCATTCCATTCAGCAGCGCTGCTGAAAAATTATGTAAAGATTGGAAAACCTTTCTTGCATAGTGAAAGCGAGAGGGAGCACGTCTCGAAGATCTCTACTTATTTATTCTATTGGATTAATTCCTGAGCAGTATCTTAGTAATAAAATGAAATCCTGAGCCAAACAACTAACTTTAAGGGCTACGAATCTATAAACTAATGTAGCAATAGCTGGATACGAAAAAACTATAAACCTTCCAGAAAAACAAACAATCGTGTCTCAGTCAGGTAGCACTAAAAATCTTGACTGCCCTGTACAGGTCGCAGTAAGCCCAGAGATTATAAAGAACTAAACGAACAACGTGCATAAGGCAAAACAACAATAACCAGGAGCTTAATAAAGACACTTTACATAATGAAGATCATCAGCTTGAAGATATAGGCTGCGGTTGTTAAGAGTAGTTGCTATGCAATAGAATAAAACAGTTTGAAGCCCACGGCGAGGGCTAACAGAACTAGAATAAAAAAAAGTTAAAATTTACTACTGTTAAAATGTTGGTGAGGTGCAGAATGCCAAAACAACCAGTGAATTACAAATTAGTTAAAATCAAAAATATTTTTAAAGCAACAATAATTGAAAAAAAATTTCATACATGTATTTAAGAATGTAAAAGGCGGGCAAAATACCCAGTTTCCAAAAAAAAATTCCAAAAACAGGGTTATCATGACAAATACAGAAAAGAGGTTTTGTAGTAACAAAAGATGGCGAAAAGTTTTTTGTAAAATCATTTATTTTCAACTAGATAAAAGACGACATGAAATCAGATTGAATATAAGAAAACTATTTAGCAGGCCAATAGCCTCCTAGCCAACACTGAAAAAATTACACTTTTATTGAATATTTTTGAAATATCAAATGTTTCCTTGCTTTTTTTCTCAAACGTTGGATAATTCAAAATACAAAAATTGTGTTTTGTAAAAACCTTTTTAGCCGTGCACAAAAAGTTTAATTTACTTAGTAAGCCTATCAAAGTCACTTTTTAATTTTTTTAAAGGGATTACGTTTCAATAAAAACTTTTGATTTCTAGATTATTGGAGAGTAAAAAGTGAATTTTTGTTGCAGGAATAGTTCTATCAATCAGCTTGGCAGCTCCAGCCGCGGGATACATTCTCGGTGCAATTACTTTAAAATTGTGGGTGGATATTGGATGGGTCAATACTTGTATGTTTTTTTAAAACAATAGGAATAGATTGGCTGTTTACTGATTAACAAAAGCAATAAAAGTCAGCATACCAAGTCTTATTATACTCACTTTTTCCGCGGAAGCGTGTCGTGGGTTGGAACTAGCCGTTTCCCAATTTTGCTTTTCAGCTACTCATTCACTAATGTGGCTAGTCTAATGTTGCAACAGTAACGAGCCCTCAGCAACACAATTCACATTTGGCCAGAAATTAAACCAAAATCTTCTTTCTGAATAAATTTACATGTGAAATTATTTGATGATTATTATCAAAATCATTTTCTCAAAAAAAATATCGGCCATAACTTCCTGTTTAGATTGTTATCGAAAAGGCTTTCTAGTTATTATGTCCTTAAGTTTTGTCCGATTATTGTTTGCACTGCTTGATTGGTATCTAATGCCTATAACTTATCGGTTCTACTTGGCTTGAAAGCCAATCTTCATTGTTTTGTTTTGTTTATCTATTTTTAGATTTTTTATATCAGGGATTCTATTCTATAAGATAGTGATTTAGAGTCGTCACAAACATAATTTTAGGGGTCGCTATAAACTTAATAGTCATCGATAAAAAATCGACCCAACGTTTAATGCAGGGAGCTCAAATGCGTGCCCGCTTTCGATGGTTAAGACCAGGGTTGCGGAGTCGGAGTCGGTCGGAGTTAGAGGTTTTAGGAAGGAGTCGGAGTCGGACTGTTAAGAGGACTAGGAGTCGGAGTCGGAATATTTTATCCGACGCGGCAGTGGAATGCAGTGCAGTAATCTTTTTAAGAGAACCTTGCCGGGTATCGCGCGACACAGCGTACGACTCATAAAAAGTTTACATTTTAATTTGTAAGCAAATAGTATTTTGGGTAATGCTATGCTCGGGCAGCCAATTTACGTAGTTGTTTCCCTTTCTTCAATTCAATGACAGGAAGCAAATGCTAGGTGCATAATCAATTACCACCCTAAGCAGCCTCTTTCTATAGTACAGTGGTACCTTGACATACGAGTTTAGTTTGTTCCGTGACCGAGCTCGTACCTCAATTTGCTCGTATGAAAAAGCCAATTTTTCCATTGAAATTAATGTACTGTAAATGCCATTAATCCGATTCAGCCTCCAAAATACCCTCCATTTTTTATTTTTGACGTGTCTTTAAATAAGTACTTCCTCCAACACAAGCAAGTGTTGAAAGTCTGTTTTCATCACTAAGGCTCATCAGAACAGACCAAAAAGGCTGCAATAAAGAAGAAACTCACAGAAGCAATTTTATTTTTACGAGCAAATTATTAAATTAAAATTTTTGAAAATTAAAACTTACTCTTCTTGCTCTATTCTTTCAAAAAAATATCAACCAAAAGTTTGAACCAAGGTGAATTTTTTAATAATCTCCTAATATGAATGTCAATAAACGGCAGGGAGCCTGCATGTTCAGTCTCGTACAAAATTACAATAATTGAAATATTCATGAGATAGAAACTACAGACCCCCTTTTATTTTGTTTACAAAATCCGACAAAATTCACATATATATTCTTACTATCAATATATAACCATGAATTACTGTGAAGAAGATGGACTCCATGCCATCAAACTAATGGCTGAAGTTTATTTGAAAGAAATAAGAATGAGCTTATTATTGGTATAGAAATGTCAACATTTTTCTCTGAGTTTCTTTATATGCAGCGGTGATTTAGGAAAATTCTAAAATTAGTCGCATTTTATTGTTTTTCTTGTAGTCTATGATTGTGGGTTTAAATTTTTAATTCTTTTACATATGGTTTTTTGTTTCTTTTGCTTTTATAAACTTTTGTTTTCAAATTTTCATTGTCAATAAATTCCATAGTTATTACTAACATTTGTAAAAATTTTTACAACTATAAATTTTTCATATACGTTTTAACCTCATTACATACTGATAAAAACAAAACTAAGCCACCTAAAACAAGAAGCACCAGACTTGAATTTTGCTCTTGTTAAAGCTTGTCAGTGATGCATCCTCATTGAGTTTCGAACCGACTAGATCTAGTTCTACAGGCAGGAGACAACACTCAGGGTCTAGTCCTACACCCAAGCCTACACAAGTCGTTAATCGTATTAACATTAAAGTTTGTCGTGGGTACGATTTACCATGGGAAAAATAATAACTGTAAAATAGAATAGAGATAATATCATAGTTATCCATAAAACACTTTGATGTTCAGAAAATGTAGTAAGCATTAATATAGAATACAGTACGTATTTAGTTTCGAGTCGTGTATGCCATTTCGAGTTAGTTTTCTAAATGTGATTTGTATTAATGTTTCATTCAAACTTAGTAAGAATTATAGTTAAGTGGTTGAGTATATAATATAATTATATGTATATACGTATTTATCAAAACATAAATACAAAAAACAAAAAAACATGTTGTATCAAAATAGTTCCAACAACTTGCTTCGCCTGTGAGGCTCAACAATTAAAAAAAGCAATATTATTTACATTGAAAGAAATAAATAAGCAAAATTAAAAGTTAAAATAAATTTTTATGCTTCAGATGAAAACTCGCATCTTAGAAAAATAGCGCTGCCAAAGTTTGGTTTAAACTTACTCAATTTAGTAATTGATTATTAAATAATTACTTTTGTCGCGAGATATTAAAAGAAAACATGCTGTAATGTTGCGCATACTCGTAGATGTATTAAATTTGGCCAAGCTGCCGAAAAGATTAAAGTGTAGAAAAGTTTATGGATCATTAGTTAAGAGCAAGTGTTATAAAAAAAATTTTTTATACTGCATAAAACATTAGTATGGATCATTCGTTAAGAGAGTGTTATAAAAACATTTTTTTTATAAAAGATTCTTTTATAACACTTTTTTTTAACTTCTTCTTCTTTTTTCGGCTTCTCCCTACTCGGGGTTGCGACAGTAATCTCCATTTCACTCAATCTACTTCGTCTCCTTCCCTAGCTCCAACCCTTTTTATGTCTTCTCTCAACAAATCCATCCACCTTCTCCTTGGCCTTCCTCTTTTCCTTCTGCCTGGCACCGCTATCTTCATCATCCTTTTCCCCACGTAGTAACATTATAACACTTTCTTTTAACTAATGATCCATAAACTTTTTTACGCTTTATTGGTAATCTTTTCGGCAGCTTGGCCAAATTTAAGAATACATCTATGCGCAACATTACAGTATGTTTTCTTTTAAAAACTCGTAACATAAGTAATTATTTGCTAATCAATCACTTACTTTAGTAAAATAATTGTTTAAACCCAAACTTTTGGTAACGTTATTTTTCTAAGATCCAAGTTTTCATAAATTATTTTTCAAAGAAGCGTAAAAATTTATTTTAACTGTGTCCCCTGATGAGCCTTACAGGTGAAACAGTCTGTTGGGACTATTTTAATAAAATGTTTTTTTTAATATTTGTGCTTTGATAATCAAGAATAATCGTTCTGACAATTGAATCCATTGAGCACTCTTCTAAAGAGCACCAGTAATTTGCAGTTATACATGTATATACACTCATATACATAATTTTTTTAAAGTAAATATCTTTTTATGAATTTAAAAAACCTGATTTATTTTGTGCAACTGTCAACTCGAAGGGATGATTTTTGCCCAGTTAAATCTAATTTAAGATGAATAATTTGCCCCTACTAGGGAGTCGGAGTCGGAGTTGGAGTCAAAGTTAAAGTCGGGAGTCGGAGTCGGCATTTTAGAAATTCTAGGGGTCGGAGTCGGATCTTAATCTTCCGACTCCGCAACCCTGGTTGAGACAGCTGCCAATTTTTTTTAATTTACTTTTTTGTTCACTTGTTCACGAGTTGATTTTTTTAATAAATTTTTTCAATATTAGCCATTAAGTGTTTTTATTTTGCACTGAGATTCTTAATTTAATTAATCGGCATGGATCTGCCAATAAACTTAACCAGGATATCTCGGTGCTTCTTGACAGGCTGGCCCAGTGCTTCTCAACCATACTTCTGTGTTTTGGTCAATGTTGTTGAATAATATCTTTGTCATTCTGAATAAATTTTGTACTAAATAAATATTTGGATTGAATGTTTTATTTTCCAAAATTTTTACTGTGTCTTGTTAGTGTTGTGTAAAATTGTTAACATAAAAAGTTAGTGATGATATTTTATGTTGCTCTGAAAATTTTTTCTTCCCGATTCAATGAAATTGGGCTATTATGAAAAGGGTAATCAAAATTTTAAGAAGTTAGAAATTACTGGGATAGGCTATCGTTATTGTTGTTTCCCTTCTCCACGGTTGTTTTAGGGAAGCCATGCGACCCAAGTATTTTTTTTGAACTTGCTTTGACTCCATTACAATTACGATAGTGGTTTTAACGTTTAGAGGCAATTTGAAAATTTGAAAGTTTTATAAACCTTTATACTATAAATCAATAAATTAAAATAAATATTTTTGCAATATAATTCAAAATGTAAGACAAAGATTTTTTACTACAAAATATTATACAACATAATATAATTGATGTTAGATTTAGAATGTTTATTTTTACCCAGTTATCACAAAATCGTTTGTACGAAAGAACAATATTGTTTTCAAAAAAGTCCTTGTTAAAGCTTTCGAGTCAGAGCGAATAATAACCAGTGCAGTGAAAAATCTCTCAAAACTCACCTGCGTTGGTGGCAAAGTTGTTACTGTACATACTACTTTTATTAGAATGGCTGTGTAGTGGCCATCCTTGAAATTTTTGGTTTTGAAAAGAACTTCAGTTAGTTAATTCTATATCTCTGTTACTCAGCGCTATGACATTATTTGTTTTACAACCAAAAACATTCATCAAGATAATTTTTCAAAAGGGCATCAGGCAAATCTTTATCTATTTCATATTTATCTTTAAAATATTATAAAGATACCAAATCAAACTTAAAATAAATTTTTGGGATCGGATCTGTGTTACGGGGTCGGATATACGACGAAAAATATTTTATTATAGCACCGTTTAGTGAAGAATCGCCTCGGTTCTTATGGCTGGTGTGACACCCAAATTTTCTTAAACGACGCTATGGAACTTTCCGAATTTTCTCGTCACTTTCATTCAAAGCACAACAAACAGAACTGCGTGTTTTAGAAACTTCTTTGATGCCTCGCTTGCCTCGCATATTGGCAGCGAAACAGCAGCAAATTTCACACTAGCATTGATTTTGTATGCAAATAGATTGAGATTTTGTAGTTTGAGTTGATTTGATTGTTGTAAATTTTCGTCTTAAATACATAACCTACGCCAAAATCTTGCATTGTATTACTCAACGACAATTTTTGCTAACAGAAATATTCTAATATTAGTTCTATTCATTGTATAATCTTTCGTTGCCGGTCCGTGAACCTTTTTTAAAATTTTACCGGTCCGCTAGTGTACAAAGGTTGGGAACTACTGGCCTGAATCAAATTGTACTGCTATTAAAATTGTTAGTATTTAACCAATTGTTTGTTTCAAAAGAATTTATCGCCTTTGCAGCCACAATGACAACATATTTTTTGTTCTAGCGTTTCTATTTGATGCTTCCTGGTTGTTAGATTCTTACCCTTTAAAACAAAATAAATATTTTTATGTGACAGCAGAAATAAAGATTTCACCAGAACATCCTGCATGGGTCGGCGCATGGTGGATTGGGTTGTTAGTAGGAAGTATTTTAATGCTTTTGTCAGGATTTCCTTTGTGGTTTTACCCAAAAGAATTGCAAAAACCAAAAGTAAATATTTTATTATTTTTGCCATAAGGCAGGGTTTCTCAAACTTTTTTGTTCACGGAACACCTAATCTTATCATTTTAGCTGACGGAACATTTAATCAAAAAAATTTCTAATTACAGATTTCACAATTACGAACAATTACAGATTACAGATGCAAATCGTCATGTTCATTGTCCAGGGGAATATTTTAAGTAAGCTCGCAGAACACAGTTTGAGAAACGCTGCCACAGCGCATAGGCTACATAGTTTTTTTTCTAAAAACAGTTTAAAGTTTAATGAATGATTTTCAGGAAGAAGAAAAATCAATAGAAAGCAAAAAACCTTTCATGGGAGATCGAGTCGCACCTTCTTTAAAAGTTGAGAAAGGGTAAACACTTTTAGCTATTCTAAAATATTCTTGTTTACTATGATCAAGATATAAGCACATTCTTAGCAAAATAAACAGCTTGACAAATATGGTAGTCAAAACATTAATTATTTTATGTTTTTTTGGTGTTTGATTGTCAAAGCGAGTGGCGGTTCTTGAAACCGCAACAGTTGGAAACTTTCCCCAAGTTTATACGTTATTTACTATGATTGTCTTGAAAAGCAATTAAAATTTTATATCATGGAAAGATAGTTTTTCTCTTGATTACATTTATATCTAATTTATAATTTATAAAATTACATTTATATCTAATTTATAATTTATAAAATAGTTACTTTAGTTTTTCTAGAAAAATGTTTTTATATTCTGTTTGTTACACGGTGTGGCGAAGTAATTTCAATTTTTTAGTCGCTAACAGTAGCTGAAAATTAAAATTTTATAGTCTAGCGGTTCTCAAACTGGGCGCCGCAAGACATTGCCCGGGGAGCCGCGTAAATTTGTCAAAACTGTTGCATTTATAACAAAAAACAAAAGCCCAAAACTATAGAAAGTATTTTATTGGTTGACTTTTTGAGTAAATAACTTAACTCATTGTTGCTTTTACTGCTTTATTCTGTCAACAACTTTCTTCGGGAATCCGAAAGGTCCAATTGAACTTGGTAACTCAAATACCTGCGCGGAAGTAAAGCTGTGTTTATTTTTATACCGGTTTAAGAAATAGTTTGCCGTGAGACTGAAAGTTCTTAACACAGTTAGTTCTGGCTAAGCACGAATGAATTCTTCGAATACTTCTCTCAACAGATAGCGACCTCAGTTTCTAACTACAAAGAAGGTACGAGTATTATTCACAAAATTAACAAATAACTCTTGCAAAACTTGGCTGTTTACAAAACTTCAAAGAAATTTACAACTGCAAACAATAACTCAACAACTTCGTACTGACCAACTTTAAGTATAATTAGCACCTCGATGGCTAATATGTAACTTAATAGTTTGTCCAAACAATTCTATCTCACTATAAAATTAACTTCCAAGGTGACAACCCTTGACCCTTAAAAAACTAAACACTTAAACAATGCTCCGCAAGCCACAAAAACACAAAGCGATTTCTACACTTTAACTCGAACAAATTACTCAGCTAGAATAGAATGAAAAACAAACTGCAAGCTACAGCAAAAATTAAAGAAAGCGAATATACCTGAACGAACGAGAATTCTTAGATTAATTATTATGCTAAATTTAGCAATCGAGTAAAGCGCTTAATTATGACGTTACAAATACGATCATACGACAAGTACAAAACACGTTATGTAAGTATAAAATAAAACTAGCTCAACATTAATCGAATTTACCAAATCTTCCCTCAAAAACACCAGAAAAACTACGTAATAATGCTGCAAAACTTTACAATGCTTAACTTCAGTCAATCGTTGTGCTTTGAATTAACAGCAAAACTACTCTATTTATAATTACTTTTAAGAACATCTCGCAAACAAAATAAATTAAGTAGGGGTGGCCACCGATAACGCAATTAACGTAACAATGGAGAAGATGACGTCATAAACAAAAGCTTAAAAATTACTGCAAAAGGTTGAAAATTAACTGTAGGTTTATAAAGTTAAGGTTATGATTAAAAATCAAGTGTGACATATTCCATACATACAAAAGTAACGAACATCGAATCGCAGCATGATGAAATGTGTTTGAAGCAGCAAGCTTACAGCTTGCCTTAAATTTTTAGTGCCTCCGTAAATTCGTCCTTTTTTTGGGCATAGAATATGATTTAACATAGTTTCTTGATTATTTAAAATAATTAAAAACTTTGTTTTGCTAAGGCGCCGCGATTATTTATGTTTTTAAATGGCGTTGTCAGCAAAAAAGTCTGAGAACCACTGGTATAGTCATTAAAAAAAAGTTTCTCAAGAGGTCAGCGCAAAAGCCAGTTATACTGTATAATGTGTTTCGCTTGAGATTTCCTGGCACGTGAGTGTGCTCAGCAAGTCCGAATGCGTTCGCATGCGTTTGAGAGAGTCGTATGAGTCAAGTCAATTAGCTATCAATCAATCAATCAATCAAGATTTTATTTTTTTGTCCTGCAGGCTACACAGCAGATATTCATATTAAAACTCACACATGTGGCCGAAAAAATAGGAATCAGCGACAAAATGATATACGTTGAAACAAGCACCAATAAAAAGGTTACAAAAGTAATTATTTAAAAATCTATGGTCTCTGACTCTTAATGCATGGTCCCTGACCCATAGGTCAAACATGTTTGACATCGCTGAAAGCTATGTCAAACAAAAGCGTCAGCTCGTAAACAAATATAAAAAATTCTCTCCATTAACACGCTAAAATGCATCGCACCGAGTCGCATGGTAATTTTTATAAGAGCGTAAATGTGAAATAAATTTTCGATAAACACAATTTATTTTGTTGAAATGCAAAGCAACTAACTTTGGACAAGAAAATAATATCAAAGAATTAGTCCGTGCAGCTGTGATGAATTTTTTTCGAAATTATTTCAAAATCTTGTTTTGTGTTAGGATAGAAGTAAAAAAATGACAATAAACTAAACTGAATTAAATAATTTACAAAGAAAATTTGTACTTGCTTGACCGTTTCGCTTTATTCACTGCTATCCTCCATTGTGCTAAACAGAGACTTAACCAGTGATTTTCAACCTTTTCGCATCGGCTGCACACTTTAGGACCTTTTCAAAATTCGCCGCACACATGTACCAGACTGCAGATTTTCGTCCCGAAAAAGTAGTGTCTTTAAAAAAAGGTCTTCACTATGAATCTGTTTCGGATTTCTTGATTTTCATTTCTAAAAAGTAATGTTCTCTAAAAAAAGGTTGCGGAGCAATGGATTAATGTTTTTTTAAAAAGTTTCGCAGCACACTTGCAAACCTCTCGCGGCACACAGGTTGAGAACTACTGAACTAAACAGAACAAAAAAAAATTCCAATTACGGTTTAGTTGAAGAATATAAGAAGCGTTGATAACTTACATAGAAATCAGCACCAAGCACTATTAAGGCGTTTGTTAGATTTGAACAATTATATTCTTCATAGAAAAAGGCATCAAACAACTAAAAATGGGAGATTATCTCGCAATATAACCATTAACATGACTTCATTTGCATTTGTTCACTTATCGAAATAAAACTAAAAAAATATTTAAAATAATTATAACCTTAAAATCTCCCTTATTCGATTGTGATCAAAGAGAAGTATAGCGTTATCTAACTGATGTTAACCCGAGACTATTTTCATTCATTACGTTCACTGGCAGTTCACATCGCTGTATAACATCCACCGAGCGAAATATCGTAAAATTATTCAATGTGGTATAACAAGATGTAAAGTTCAAAAGCGTATAGAAATATAGCATGGAATAGATAAATAGACAGTTTAAACAAAACTCTGTGAATACTATAATGTCTAAAGTTGTGTATCGTGAGAAAATTGCAATAACAGTTAAACCTCTCAAGTTAGTGGCTTATCCCAGTACTTTTGAACTTAGTAATAGGCATATAAAAATATTATTATCTGTTCAGGAGCTTGTTTTCTGCATTTAAAAGTTTGCTTTCCAATCCATGTTATTTACTGGTTGTAGCTATTAGTACTTTTGAAGCTTTTCGAATAGCTGGATTATCGGTCTTCTCCATCAAGTACTTCGAAGTTGTTTTTGGAAAGTCGGCGTCGACTGGAAGTTTTCTTATAGGTAAGTTGAATGCGAAGATTGAATCTAAAACATTTTCGAAATTGTTTCAAACGTTGTAGCTTATTCCTGTCTAACTGCTTTTGCGACAATGATAATTGATAAATTAGGATTAAGAAAACTGTAAATGATGACAATCAGGGGCGCCGTAAGTGGGGTTGGGGTAGGAGGAGCAATTACTATATTTTTAAAACGCGGAAGCACAGGGAGTAGATAGAGCTCTTAATTTTGGGAGAAGAGCAGTTTATTGGACTTCTACAATTATATATTCTCGACCAAAATTAAATTCAACAAAGCTTGTAAAGTATCGATTTAGACGAAGAGGTCACCAAAGTTTTTCCTAAAAATCCACTCAGCAAATAATAGTAATTCAGCAAAGGGGCAAAATTTTAAAAAACACTATTTTTGTTGAAAAAGCAGTCTTAACAAACGTAGACTTTACTGCAGCGTTTCTCAAACCATGGGTCGCCAAGACTATGTGGATGGGTCGCGAAGGCTTGTAAATTACCGCGCGTAAAAGAAAAGATCTGCGCACACAAGATTTTAGAAGTGAAGAACCTTTTTAAGAGATCATTACAATTTTAAGACAAAAATCAAGTAATCAGACTCAGATTTAAGGTTTTCAGAGGACCTTTTTTTTTTTTTAGAGATCACTACGTTTTTCAGCCGAAAATCAAGAAATCGAAATAAGTTTGCTTACAAACAAATTTCTGCCTACTTATTTACAGCTAAAAATTAGACAACCATTGTTGGCTTACATAACAATTTCGTTTCTTTCTAATCAAAATAAGCGCTCACTCAAATTTATTTGGGTCGCAGTCACATTTGTAAATCGTTGTTTTTAGCGATTTTGGGTCGCAGAAAAAAAGGTTTGAGAAACACTGCTTTACTGTATTGAAAAAAAATTTTACTGAAACTTATTAAACCAAAAAGTCTTCTATTGAGTTTAAAAGTAAAAATCTTTCTTAGTGCCACGTAAAAAAAAACTTGGATCAGGAGCGCTCAATGTTTTTGAGCCAAAAGCTAAAAGTACAGTATGCTCTGAGCCTTTTTTGGAAAACGTTTGGTGACCTTAAGTCTAAATCGATATTTTACAAACTTTGTTGGGTTTAATTTTGGTCAAGATTATATAATTGTAAAAGCAGGTTTAACTGCTTCTGTCTTGCAAATTTCAAAGTGCACTATCTACTCTCCTCCCTGGTGCCCCCGTGTTTTAGAAATATTTTAGGGCAGGGAGACAATTGACCGTTTTGTCTCTCCGCTTCCGGCGCCCTTGGTCCTCTGCTCATAAAAAAAAGGGAATTACCGTTACGTTGTCGTTCAATGACTTTCGAAAAGTTTAAAATGTCAAAGAAATAGAAATTCACAGGATTAATCAGACTAAAGATATTTTGGGGTCCTGGCAAAAGATTCTAGTCGGCAGTGCAGCGTTGCTGGGAAAGTGAGCTGCGCAGCCAAGCAGATAGGAGTCGCATTGATTGCCAACGTGATCAACACAGGCTCTGTTTCCAATTGAAAATTTGCCAGTCTCAGCAAGCAGCTATAAGTTTCAGTCATACCTCCAAATAAAAACTTATAAAATTATTCTTAAAATTTTTAAAATGTTTTTACTTTATTATGTTGTCATAAACTTTCTTTGGCGGTAAAGGCAAGAATTGTACAAAAGTATGTAGATGCTACTTCGGCATGTGATCTCAGTCGATAAAATAACAAAATCAATAATAAAATGAAATAATTTAATCCTGACTCTAACCCGTACGTTTGTTTCATTTTTTAAAAATTTTATTTTCATTCCAGTTTGTCTTTCTGACTCGCAGAAAAGCATCGGCAGTGCTAAACATAGCGTTGCTTAAATATGGCGCTAAGGTCGCAGGCCAAAGTAGAACAAGTCCCCTAAATTTTACAGAACTTTATGTTGCAATCTGCACACTTTATTTTATCTCTATATTTATCCTCCTGACTTGTAAAAAAGCATCTGAGCTGCTCGTGCATTGGGCCAACAATTACCCTGACCTGATTCCGGAGATACCAAAATATTGCTGTCCAATGGAATTTTTTATTTTTAGTTTATTTTATAGAGATATGATTGAAATTAAGAACTGCTTGCTAAGCAGGGGAAAGTGCCGTAAATTGTCTTTTCCAAGGACACAACAGAATGGCGCGAGTAGGTTTTGAACCGAGATCATGTCAATCAAAATCGTGGTGCCCTTAACCACTTGACCTTGCAGTTGCTTTAACGAAAACAATTTTTTTCAGGTGCAATTTATTTGCCTGTTTTAGTTGTTGGAACTATTTCAGGAAGTTTAATTGTGAAACGTTGGAAATTAGATTTAGTCGGAATAACAAGACTTTCTTTGGTTTCTTTAACTGGATCATTTCTAGCATCGTTTCCTATTATGTTTATCGGGTGCGAAACCATCGCAACAGCCGGTTTAACAGTTGTTTATCCTGAAAGGTAAGCCTTTATAAACCAGGCTCAATACGACATTATTAATCCAATGATAAAAATTTCTCGAGAAACTATCACCAGATAGAAGTACATTTTATGCAATGTAAAAACTAAAGGTATCTCAAATTAAATTGAAAAATTTATTGTTTACCCTGTACGCTTTTAAATCTTTTTTTTGAACAGATGTTTAGATTCAACATTAACTTTTTTAGTGAAACGGCAATGGGCCCTTTATCTTTGATTAATGAATGTAATATTAACTGTGGTTGCAACGAAAAAATATACACTCCTGTTTGTGGACCTGAAAATATTACTTATGTTTCTCCCTGCTTCGCTGGATGTTCAAATTTTACCTCTGACAAAAGCGGAAAAATTGAGGTAAGAAAACCTTTTAAAATTTTAACGATAATGGATTCGGGTTGATTTGATTTTTTAGTAAGCAAAATTACAATTATATGATAAACCCAATGTATAAACAGTTGAACCAACGCTCAGATCAGTTCAATTTTATTTTTGCTCCGTGGCTTAGTAAAAGACAATATCATTGTTATTTAACAATACACACAAAGGCTCGTTTCCACTACGAACGTGGAATCTTTTTTTGATTTTTTTACTTCGCTTAGCGCTTGACTAATGCAGAACTAAGAAAAATTGATAATTGAATGAAAGCAAATAAATTGACAATAAACTACAAAAAAACAAATTATATGGTAATTACAAAACGAAAAATAAACAAATCTTTGTTTAAAATCAAAATTGGCCGAAATGAAATTATCCTAAAAGATAGTGTTAAATCGTCGTCGTCGTCGTCGTTTGAAGCGGTATCCACTCCAGGTCAGACACAAACAGGACTGGGGCCGAGGGTTTATCCTTTTACTACCCCAGACTGCTGCACTGCCTGGATCAGACGCTGGCAGTGATGTCATTAAGCCAGCATCGAGTTTCGTCATCCAAAACCGTCAGACCTCGTGCTCCATGTGGTGCCCGATGTATAGGGCATGCTGTTAGTACATGGTTTGCTCAGAGGCGCCACACTCGCAATTCGGTGAAGGAGCGAGACCCCATTTGTGCATGGACGAATGGAATCGCCCAACACCAGTCCGCAGGCGGTTGAGCTTAACCCAAGCTGCTCGGGGTAAGCCCATCCCAACAGGCCTGGAACCGGTCCGGGGCACAAAAGCACGGAGCCTGGAAGCACCTTCACAGTACTCCGCGTTCCATTTAAGATTTGTCCATTCAGAGGCGCGGATGCCAAGTCTGGCAAGGTTGTTCAAGAGATTCCGCGCAGCTGGCACAAACGGGCGTCTGGATCTTAGTCTCACTTGGCGAGTATCTGAGGACCCACTTAACAGACCATGCAAAATATGATCGGGGTCCAGAGATCCACGGTAAGTCAAGGAGAGTGTCGCTCCCATTCGGCGAAGCTCAGCTGGCTGGATGCCTGAGAGTACAGGTAAATGGTCCGTTGGAGTGGGACGCAGGCATCCAGTAACTATGCGCAAAGCGTCATTCAAGACACTGTCGATGAGGCGAGTGTGAGCACTGCGACACCAGACTGGCGCACAGTACTCAGCTGTTGAGTAGACTAGAGACAAGGTGGCTATGCGTAGTGTTTTAGCACCAGCACCCCATCCCGAGCCCACGAGTCGCCTCAGCAGTGTGACGCGCGAGGATAGTTTTTTTGCGCAATGCCACTAAATGGTGACGAAACGTGAGCGATCTGTCCAGTTTTACCCCAAGGTAAGTAGAGGTTGGACAGAACGATAAAAGTCCACCGCTGTTGTAGACCTTTAACTCACGTCTGGCCTCTCGGTTATTTAAATGAAAGGCTGCCGTCACCGTCTTAGTGTGACTAAGCTTCAACCTCCAAGTCTGGAGATACGCTGACAGTGTGGACATGTCTTGGCTTAAGGTCCCCTCCAAGTCCTTCCAGTTTCCAGGAGAGTGCAACAATGCTAAATCATCAGCATAAGCAAACTTTCTGGAAATCATAGAAGGAAGATCGTACGTATAGATGTTAAATAGGAGGGGAGCCAAGACCGATCCCTGAGGAACGCCGTTTTTAAGACGGCGTAGCCTGCTTTGCTTGCTGTCACCGGTGGTAAGGGTGAAACTTCGATTTCGGACAAGCTCCATGATCATTTTGACCATGTGCTTATCCGGAAGTAGTCTCAGCAGCTTGCAGGTAAGGCCACGGTGCCAGACAGTGTCATAAGCAGCTGTCAGATCGATAAATACGGCACCGGCCTTCTTTTTAGCCTCAAAAGAATCCTCGATGTTCTGGGTTAGCAGAACAACTTGATCTACGGTTGACTTTCCGCGTCGGAACCCAGCCTGCTCTTTAGGGAGCAGCGGATCGATTAATGGTTCAACGCGGGCGTAGATAAGCCTCTCGAGTATCTTGTAGAGGACACAGAGCAGAGATATCGGTCGATAACTCTTTGTGTCCCCCACGGGCTTTCCGGGTTTTGGGATCGCGACCACAAGCGCTCTTCTCCAGATCTTGGGAATTTTGAGTCGGCGCAAACAGGAAGAAATAAAGTCACGTAACCAGGACTTCAAAGCAGCTCCGGCATGGAGTATAAGCTCGGGGCAGATGGAGTCAGGTCCCGGAGCTTTACCTGGTTTTAAATGTTGAAGGGCAGCAGCAAATTCTCTCTGTGAAAATTTGTCAGAGATATTTAACTGCGTCTGGTGTTGTGGCCCTCCAAAGGTCAGACACTTCTTGAGAGACAAGTCGAGATGACTTGCGATCAACAGCCTCGTATTTCCCATTTCTAACCAACTGAGATGCAATAGCATCGGCTGAAACGGGACAGTGACGAGGAGAGTGTCGTGACCTACCAGTAAGGTTGTTCAAGATACTCCACGCTTTTCGACTAGAGTGTGAGAAGTCAATGCTCCGAAATGCTTCGGACCATCGATCCCTCCGCTTTCTGTCAAGTTTGGCAAGCAGAGCTGTAGCAGCCAAGCTCGAGTCGTCTCCCTGAGGAGACTGCAGAAAGGTTTTATAGAGGGATTCACACTCTGCATCCCAACACGGAATGTAGGTATTTCGATACCCGCGTGGGATAGTCTTTTTGGCTGCTTTCTTAATGGTGTTACAGAAGTCCTGGTAAGCCGCATCCACATCAAGTGTATCAGGCGGCAACAAAGTCTTTGCGAATTTATTTGTCAAAGCAATGTAGTGACTCCATTTGGCCTTGCGGAAGTTCCATCGCTTAACAGGCATGCTTGGCACTGCCATAGCAAACCTTGGTGGTGTAATAAGCGAAGGTCGATGTTGTGACCTGGGGAACTTCTCAAGGACACGTCTATCCGGTAAGCGACTGTTTGGACCTACGCTGGCGAAAGCTAGATCCGGATTAGTACCAGTGTTCCAGCGGCCGGAATAAAAACTGGCAGCGTCCTTGGCATTATATAGGAGGGCAAGACAATTAACACTTGCCCATCCAGCCAAGCAGTCACCGTCCGGACTGTTGTCGTCGTAACCCCAGTCAGCATGACGACAGTTAAAATCGCCAGCGTACAGACAGGGGTGAGGAAACACTGGGAGATCCAGGGTTCGCAATCGCGTTGGCGGTGGTTTGTAGACGTTGACTATTTTATAACCATCAATGTCCACACACAACCACTCGATCTCCGATGTCGGTGGAGATTGGTCCAAAAGCGTGTATCTCAGTCGCTCGTGGACAAACGTGGCAAGACCATGCTTCCTGCTTAAAGAAGACCCAGCTAGTTGGTAGTTTGGTAGTACCAACTTCTCTGCATCAGTGCAGTGAGTCTCCTGCAATAGGATGACGAGTGCCTCAGACTGCATAGCGAGATGATGAAGAACGTTCATCTTGCTTGCAGTAAGGCCTTCGATGTTCAGCTGAAGAATAGTGGGTCTTCGGAACTTGTTGGCAATGTGCCCTGAAAAGGGCAGTTTTATCCTAGCATTGCCCCGTCCTGAAAAGGACGTTTGCCGATTAGCAGACCCACACTGAACATCGGAATGGGTGGATACCCTTCCGTTTTGGTAGGTTCGGTTTTGGTCTGTCATTTTAAAATCAGTGAACAGACTTACTCACGGCCCAGGCTGCGTGAAAGCACCTACCATCTGGGCCATAGTGTTAAATACTTGGGCATAATGATTTTGATAACAAAATGAATTGGACACAGCACAACAACTATCTAAATGCCAAACTTTGTAAAAGATCAGGCCATTTCAAAGCTAAAAAATATGTTAATATCCATACTTTAAAAAACTATTCCCACCTAAAATATTGTATGACTAATTGGGGAAAAGCTGCTAAAACTATTATCCAACCTATTATAAATACACAAAAACGCGTTATTAGTATAATGACAGGGAGTAATTGCCAAACTAATTCAAGTTCCCTTTTTACAAAAGTAAAAATTCTAAAATTATGTGACATATATAAATTACAAATGGGCATCACAATTTATAACCTCAAACACAATATATGGCAAATTAGCAACACAAATTATCTACTCTCAAATTTAAACACAATACATAAATATAAAACTAGAATCTCATTAAGTATTATGCTCACTCGATTCGGACAAATTTAGGAAAATCTTCAATCATTTTTGCAGGGCCGCAAGTGTGGCAAGATGTTTCAAATGAAATTAAGAACTATTCAAAACATACATTTAAAAAAGCTTATATAAAATTTTTACTTCAATCTTATAAATAAAAAAAATAAATAATAAGAAAGAAGGAATACAAGGATGTTTCGATTCCTTTGATACTTGACCATTGCTTTGTAATGAAAAAAATTTAACTGTTAAGGCCCGTTTCCACTACGAGCGTGGAAAAGAGCATTCTTTGTCTCTTTTATTGATCTTCGATTGAAGCGAGCGGTTAAAATTGAAGCGAGCGCAAAAAAAAAGCAATAAAACAAACAAAGAATGCTTTCTTCCACGCTCGTAGTGGAAACGGGCCTTTAGTTGTTAACTATGTGTTGTTGACTGTACATATTTGTTGCCTCTGTTGTTATTTTTCTTTGTGTATTTCTTTCTCTGCTGGTATTTTTGTTTTTGTTTTTTGTATTTATTGTTAATTTTTTTTTCTCTGCAAATTCTTGTTCATCTGTGCATAATAATCTTTCAGTGAAATTTAAATCATTTCTTGTAATTTTTCTTCTCTTTTTAAATTTTTTATGGGATGGCAGCTGACTTAGATGACCTGATGGTCTTTCGCTGTCTCCTCGTCAAGTGATTAGTTGCTCAATCACTAAGTTATTTCTTAAAGTAGTGCTCTGCAAATTATTTTGTCATTCATATGTATTTGTTTATATCTCACTTTTAATTTTAAATGATGTACGTACCAGTATTACTTGACAAATAATAAACTGAACTGAGCTGAACAGAACAGCTTGCTGAGATTTTAACCGCGGAAAGACCAATAAAACAAACAAAGAATGCTTCATTCCATGCTTGTAGTAGAAACTAGACCTAATAGAGAGCAGGAATCAGAAAATGGAAAGAGCAGCAAAATAAATTTACTTTTTGACTTGCTTGGTGGTTAC
Source organism: Diplosoma virens (assembly GCA_963680785.1). NCBI lineage: Eukaryota > Metazoa > Chordata > Ascidiacea > Aplousobranchia > Didemnidae > Diplosoma > Diplosoma virens. The sequence continues at coordinate 18,596,051 of OY796880.1, forward strand.
AGAAGTGGTATATTAAAAAGCGAGATTGCTTCACTTAAACCAATGTTTAAGGCTGGGTTGAGGAATCAGCGGCCCGCGAGATTTTTTAATGCGGCCCGTGTGTGGTTGGGATGAAGTAAAGCCAGTACTAGTTTTTCGTGACTTTTTTTTCTTCGTTTGGGGGAGATGGAAGCTAGATGTCCACTAAATGGCGTACATGTTTCCGTTAGCCAGTTCACCAGGCTTTTGTCGACAACTGAGAGAGCAAGGGCTCCATAAAGATTTTTTGCGACTAAAATGAAGAAATCAGGGACAGGTTCAAAGTGATGGATTTTTGTAGAGATCATTATGTTTTTGGGACAATATTTGAGTAATCCGATACAGATTCTAAGTGATGACCTTTTTTTGGTTTTCACCATTTTAGGATAAAAATTTTTCCCATATCCTTGAAGTGCTAGAACAGGGGTGAGCAATAATGGGCTTTTGAAATGATTCGCGGGCCGCTCATAAACTGAAATTGATAAATTTTAATAATTATGGGTCATTATGAAATGTCATTCGTCCCTAAAATGTAGTGGTATCTAAAAAAGGTCTTAATTTGAATCTGTCACAGATTTCTTGATTTTTGTTGTTAAAAATGGGCCGCAATTCTCCCACGGGCCGTAGTTTGGCCACCCCGATTTATCCTTTTTGCTTTTTTAAAACACCTCGCCGGCCGCATAGATATCTTTGGCGGGCCGTACTTTTCCCACTCCTTTGCTAGAAGGTTATAATTCAGGCAAACGTCTATAAAGTTATGCGCCCCGCACCAATTTTTTAGTTTTAGGATACGGCTCGCGAGTGCAATGAGGTTTCCCATCCCTGGTTTAAGGAATAAAAAAAAGAAACAAGCCATAGTTTTTTTTTTAAAAACGTAAATGAATAAAAAATAACATGAGATCATTTAATAACAACGCTTTTGTCGTGACGTAGGCCACGTATCATAAAAGAATTCGACTCGAAGACTTGAACATACTTTACCAGTCAAATAGACAAAAAAAACACATAAAGAAATGTTGTTGATTGATGAATATTTTTAGTAACAAATGTTTCTTTGGAAATACTCACCCAAAATAAAGAATCAATTATTGCCAAATTTATTACTATTCTTGTTCAATATATTGCTGTTTGAAAACCTTTTAGTTTATATATTGATACTATGTACTCGCATATGGTTTCTCAAAGATTTCAGTCATATATAACTGTATAGGCCATAGTTAGGAATGCGGCCCCCATAAATTTTTTATGCGGCTTCCATGACAATTTAAAAAGTAATAGAATTATGTGTCAATCACTACTACTGGTAATAAAAAATCTTTAAAGATCACTAGATTTTAAAGACGAAAATCGGAACAAATCCAAAAGTGAAGATTCTTTTTTAACGATCACTACATTTTAGGGACAAAAATTCAAAAAATCCGAGACAGTTTTAAAGTGATGGCGCTATTTTCTGGGGTATTTCAACTTAAGCGGCCTTCTTTTTACTGCCTGTTATAAATATGGCTTCTAATGATAAAAAGGTTTTCCACCTCTGATATAGGCTAGAGCCAAACAAGTATTCATTGATTTAGTATTCATTTATTTATGTTGGATTTATATTAAGAGTATGACTACGTGTATATACTAAATCAAGTCGAGTTTATTTTAATAGCGCTGAAAAAAGCATTATTGGTATTTAAATGTTACCGATCTCAAATGCACCACAAGCCAAACTACATGTAAAAGACAATAGCTTTATATATTTTTAATTAGATGAATTACTTTGAACAGTTTAAAGTTTGAATGTTTAAACGCGAAGATTAATTTTTTTTGGACATAAAATTATAGGTTAAATATATAACTGAGAGTCAGGGGCGCCCGAAGTGCGGGGCAGAAGTAATTATGCTGTGGTTCACCTTTCATTGCATGTTTAGCAAATGCCAAGCATTTACAGATATCTGAAAGCTGGCTGCTCTTCACGGCGTCACAATTGTTGAGTGTTTTCAAAACAAGCTTCAGTGTTCTTGACAAAGGGTTTGCTGTGGGTATAGGTCAGGTTTTACCGAATGTTTGTGGGTTTTTTTTTAAGTTGAAGACTAATTGGTAAAACCTGTGCGAAGTGCCTTTTTTACAAAAACATTTTTCTGAAATTTCTACCTTTTTCAGCAAAAAATTTCGGGCGCACCTGTCAATAGTAGAAATCGTATTTTAAGGTTAATATTTGAAATTTTGAAATTACAAAATTTGAACATTTTTACATATCTATAAACACATCAGGACACAACGCTAATATATAAGGTCTAGTAGACAGAGATGGCTTTAATAGGGTGCGAACGATGCGGCCGCACCGAGCCCCCCCGAAAATACATCAAAAAGTGGCCCCCTCCACACAAGATATTGCTCTATTTTTTCATAGTAGCATTAGGACGTCGATGGCATGTCAAAAAATAAAATAAAATATTTTTTCGGAGAAAACTTTATCTTGAGAAACTAAAAAGTGACCTCTCCGAAAACAATGACTATTTTTTTTACAGACCACACTGGTTTGAACACTTACCAGTGGCCCCCCTAAAGTGAAGAACATTTTTTTTAGAGGTAACTTTGTTTTGGGACACTAAAAAGTGGCCCTCCTATTCACACGACAACTTTTTTAAAGATGTCAATGCTTTGGATCACTCAACAGTGGCTCCCCTTAAATTAAAGACCTTTTTTTAGCGATAACTTTGTTTTCATACACTGCAAATGGCTTCCGCTATGACAATGTCTTTTTTTGAGAGATTGCTTTGCTTTGGAACACTAAATAATGACCCCCCTTTACTTTTCTTGCACCCGTTTTTGTAAGGCTATCACTGCTAGTAGAAATTTATTTGTATTGGAAAGTCATTGCAAGAAATTATGCTGGCAATAGAATTTAATTTCTTGGCATAGTATTCATGCTTATTAAATACTAAATATTATTCGCTGTCGCTGACATTAAATTGCAAAACATGAAGTAACCACTGAAATAATTATTAGGTTAAATAAGATTTTTACTTGAAAGCAAGACCATTTTTTTAAATTAAAAAATGTTTCAGAACTACCGGCAATGCTCCTGCGTCGGTGCAGATCCAACGAACAGCACAGTGGAAGTTGGTCGATGCTTCAATAGCAACTGTGAAGAGCTGGTCTGGGTTGTTCTGGCGTTGAAGACAATAGCGGTATGGTTCTCCGGTTTGCACGTGACACCACTTCTTGTTCTGTTGCTTAGGTGGGTAGCGTGCTTTTGTAGTAAAGTACACTTTTTCAAATTTATTTTTTATTCCAGTAATCATTAGGCATTTTGTATTTCCGTTTTTTTTTATCAAATTTTTTGTTCAAATTTAAAAAATTAACTAGAACAAAGTTATTTATCAAGATTTATTGTCGTTTGCTTGTAGCTACTGTACAATTTGATGTGTAGCGATATAGACAACGTCCAGCTGTTAAGTTTGATTCAGATTAAAAGTGGTTCCAAAAAAATAAAGCGTGTGACGGAAAGCGCAAAGTTTTTGTGTTCAGCGGAAAATTATTGAAGTTGAATTAATTTGACTTTTTAGCTTTGTTCGCACTGAAAACAGTCGCGGAGAAAGCAAGCGGAAAGCGGACCATTTTAAAAGTACTGTCTAGCAGAAATCCGCTTTCCGCTTGCTTTTTTTGCGAATCCAATCTGAAACAACCTTTAAGTATCTAATTAGCATCGAAAATTTTATACTTTTCTGGTAGAATAATATACTGTATATATATAAATTGTATATTATTGTTAATTCAACAATTAAATAGGATTAGTGTTCTTTATACTGTAATAAATATCCACGCAGGCCCTACCAATAAATTTGCAAACATTGAAATAGGTCGCTAAAACCTCAAGAAAAAGCTTTTGGAATCGGAATGGCTTACTTTACTTTTCGACTATTGGCTTACATTCCTGGTCCCGTAATTTTCGGTAATTTAATTGACCGAACTTGTCTACATTGGACAAACAAACCATGCAGTACCCAATCATATTGCAGTGTAAGTAAAAAAATCAAATCAATTTGTTGATTAAGGAAATTAATTGTTAAAAAAAGATTTTAATATTAAAGTGACGCCCAATTACAATATGGAAGCATCCTTTTCGCCAAAGCTTTTGTGCTAACGAAAGCGATTCAAGCATATGCTTACTTTACTTTTCGACTATTGGCTTACATTCCTGGTCCCGTAATTTTCGGTAATTTAATTGACCGAACTTGTCTACATTGGACAAACAAACCATGCAGTACCCAATCATATTGCAGTGTAAGTAAAAAAATCAAATCAATTTGTTGATTAAGGAAATTAATTGTTAAAAAAAGATTTTAATATTAAAGTGACGCCCAATTACAATATGGAAGCATCCTTTTCGCCAAAGCTTTTGTGCTAACGAAAGCGATTCAAGCATATAGATGTATGCTTAATCTGTATTAATCAGCCTACCGCATAGCCTAGACCAGGGCTTTTCAAACTTTTTTGTGTTATGGCACACTTGCACATTCTGGATAAGGCCATGGCACACCCACTTTGCAAAAGTTCACAATTCAAATAATATCAATATTTATTGCATACCAGCAGCGCTGTTTTAATGAGAAGGGTGCGACTGTATACGTGCACATATTATTTTGATACGGGGTTGAATGTCTGACAAGCACACTCTCAGTTCTTCCTCCACGCTTTGCAGTCCGGACCTGTGTTTGTTTTTGATTGAAGTCAGAGAAGAAAAGGCCGATTCACAAAGGTACGTCGTGCCGAACGGCAATAAGATAAGAATTGCTTGTTGGAAAAGGTCAGGATACTCATGCCGAACTCTAATCCAGAAAGTGTCAAGCTCCATTTCATTGTGTTTTAGTTGTAAGGAGCGATCCATGCTTAATTCGAGCAGTTGCTCTTGTGCACAACGTTGGCAGCTTTTATTGCAGACTGATTAAACGGATTTCTCACCCAATCATAGTGAGAAATGTCAAGATCAGGAAAATAATGAGAAAGCCTTTGTTGAAGAATGTGCAGGCGGTTGGTTATAGGCTTTTTCAAAACAGGTAAGTCATCAGTTTCAGCGACTGCTGCTTTTGTAAGAGGAAACATTTCTAAAAACCCTTCCTCAGCTTTTTGACGCCAAAGTTTCAACTTTAGCTGAAATGCACCAAGTTTGTCTGTTGCGGTCAACACAGATTCATTTCTACCCTGCATTTTGGTATTAAGCATGTTCAAATGATCAAATACATGTGCTAAATATGCTAGCCTGTCCTACCACTGTTTGCAACCAAGGTGATGTTTGAAGTTAGCCTTCTGATTAGCAAAAAAAAAGCATCACTTGCTCCTTAAGCTCGTAGATGCGCAGAAGAACTCTACCACGACTCAACCATCGAACTTCAGTATGTAAAAGCAAACCTGTGTGCTCTGCTCCCATCTCTTTGCACAAAATTTCAAACAGCTGTGTCTTTAAAGGACTGGCTTTAATGAAGTTGACTAGCTTTACTGCTGTATCAAGCACTTCTTTAAGATCATCAGGCAAGGTCTTCGCCATCAGTGCTTCACGATGCAGAAAGCAATGCGTAATTTGAACATCAGGATTTTTCTGTTTAACTTTGGAAACAAATCCTTTGTTTTTTCTAATCATCGCGGCAGCACCATCGGTGCAGACATTTACACAGTTCTTCCACTGCAACATTTCCTCTTCAAAAAATTTTTCTGTTGCATCGAATATTTCAGCTCCTGTTGAGCGAGCTTGAAGTTCTCGGCAAAAAAGAATACTTTCCTGGATTGAATCATTTCCAATAAATCTTACGTTTGCCAAGAGTTGGCATTTTCCTTTTATATCAACTAAAGAAAAAAACTTGCTCTCTAACAATTTGTCTCGAAGCTGTTCCAGTATGTCGTCGTGGTCGTAAGTCGGCAGCGTGGTCGAGTGGTTAACGCGCCGGACTGATGATCAACATGGTCTCGGTTCAAAACCCACTTGCGCCATTCTGTTGTGTTCTTGGGAAAGACACTTTACGGCACTTTCCCCTGCTTGGTGGTCTTGACAAGCAGTTCTAAATTACAGTAATATCTCTACTAAATTACTAGCGGACAGCAATATCTTGGCATCTCCGGAAGCAGGTCGGGGTAATTGCTTACCCTATGTATAGCGCCTCCGTCGCTTTCCTGCGAGTCAGGAGGATAAATATAGAGATAAAAATAAAAAAAAAAATAAAAAAAAATAAAAAATGTCAGCCGCCATGTCGTTTATGCGCCGGCTTACTGTATTGTCAGAAAGCGGAATTTTTTGAATTTCTTTTGCAGCATTTTCACCTAACATAATCCTCACTATTTCTCGACAGCATGGTACAACTAAATTCTCTGCGACAATATGGGGTTGCTTGCGTTGTGCAATTACTAGAGAAACAACGAAGCTTGCTTCCTGGCATTTATCAGACATAGATGTGTAATCACTCATCAATCGTGCTTGCTTTGTATGTCGGTCCAGCAAACGCGTAAAAAACGTCGTAGTTTTTTCCTTAAGAGTCGAGTGCTGGCTGACGAGATGCCGTTTCAGTTTACTCGGTACCATTGCCTCGTTTGCTAATTTAGTGCCACACACAAGGCATAGTGGTAGGGGAACAGCGGCATCTCCTGTCTTAGTAAAACCAAATTGTAAATAGCTGTCATCATACTGTCGACTGCTTGCTTTTTTAAACTTTTTTGCTGGTACACTCTTATCGCTAACACTTACTTCCTTTCGTTTGCCTATTATATCAATATATTTATCCCTTGCGTTGTACAAGCTCAATTTTAACTCGTTTAAAATATTTTCAAAACAATTCAGCAATTACCGATTTATGCCAATATCATTGTGATGTCACATATTGAAATTGTGAAGTTACTATGACCGTTTTAAGATATAACGCTTTGTTGTTTTTGAAAAGAGCGTTGGCAAAGCAATACTACGGGTCCTAAAAGTTTACAGCACAAGGTTTTGTACTAAAAGCTTGAAATTTTCGCGGCACACTTCAGCCTCTTCTGCGGCACGCCAGTGTGCCGCGGCACACAGTTTGGGAAGCGCTGGCCTAGACATTAGTTTTTTCAACTTCTTCATTCATTTATTGAATTTACCAAACTTAATTTTTTCTTTTATCATGTATCAGTGTGCAAGATAGACATTTGTTTTCCAATGATGTTTGGCATTAAAAAGTTTTTTTACATTTAGGATACTAAGTGTTTTTTCTAATATCAAAACAGAAATAGACTATTTTCATTTCATTAAATGCTTGTTCTGTACAGTTCAAGCTGAATTTAGTTCTTCTCCCCGAAGCGTGGAGAATAAAAAAAAACACAGCTTAAAACACGAATTTAGAGGGTCATCCACTGAATAGATGTCTTTCAAAAAGTGTGCCATGAAATTTTTGGTGTAGTCTATTTTTTATTTGAAAAATACTTTCAAGCGACGCATGTTTCCTGAAAGAAGGACAACCACGGCATGTTGTTCAAAACTCGCTGTTTTGTATTTTTAAAATGATGAAAAGGGCAATAAGTCATGGACATATCAGAAATTTTTGAACAACAAGGGAATAATTTTTTTTAAGTTAGATTACATTGTGACCCGCTGGACCGAGGTTCGCCACCCCTGTCGTAATAGACTATGTCATTGATGTTAAAGTCATTTATAAATGAATACTAGGGATACTTTTTATAATTTTAGTACATTTGTAAGATAGCTTTTTAATTTTAAAGTTATTTTACCACCGAGATTGTTTCTATATAAATAAACTAAATGCGATCAGATTTTATGTTTGTACTACGACAGCTGGTAAACCTAGCAATGCTTTTGCTTTTAAATTTACAACATACTAAAGATAGTAGTATAATTTTTCTGGTCACTTTTATTTTTCTTTAAACGACTAATTGAAGCTAAATATTTAGCTTTAACTTTACATTTTCAGAAATATGGAATTGACAGTTATTACTTAATACAGGATTTCTTGACTCGTTTGTATATGTGGACCTCCAGATTAAAAAACTCTGTGGACCGCTGGAGAAACCGAAATTATTTTTTAATGCACAAAAAATTTACACAGGCTTTAAATAAGAGTTCCACCATATTAGTTACAATAGATCTGTTTTTCGTAAATTGCAAATTAAAATTGTATATAAAAATCAGGTAAACTCCCTTGATAACTCTTTATAGACCTCTAAAGGTCCATAGTTTATTTTATTGCCGATCTTTTTAAAGTTTTGTTTTGTATGGTTTCGGTCTAGTGCTGTGCTGAAAAAATATCAATTATAATAATTTTAAAACATCAAGCCGTAATTGTACTTTACTAAAAAATGCTATTCTGTACAACACAATAAGTATAAACTTCAACATTGCAGACTCAAAAAAATAATTTTGTCCCTTAGCTATTTTGGTTTGGATGAAATGCTTTTACATCAAACTTCGCCTAGACATATTTCTCAAAAGACTAGAGATGAGGTTTTTCTCACCAGATAATTAAGCAAAAGCTCCACCCGATAGCGATCGGACAGGAAGAAAGAATGAACCAACTTGTTATAATTGAAAATGAACCACTTGTGCCTAACCTCGACGAGGCCGACTCATTCAGGAAACTAATTTTTGAACTGTATCTGAACGAAGACCTTTTTAAGCTTCATGACGCTGAAGCGGCTTGAAAAACGTTCAAGGCAGCATTTCATAATTTTGCAGTGTAACCGTACTGCAAGTGAATTTTTATATAAAGATATCCGTCTAGACTACGTGGTTGCCATTGAGCACAGTCTGCCCAGGTTTAAAGCTGCCATGTTTTGAACTACATTTTGTCTGGTCTCTATTTGCAGAACTCTTTGGCATGGGTATGCCTAACAGGAAAGAAAAATATCTTTACAAGTTATTAAGACACGCAAACTTTCCCACCACGGTAAAGTTAGTTCATAAAAAAGACCTCACACCATAAACGTCCATAAGGCAAACAAACAGTTAGTCAAGGCTATACTGGATGCCGAGAGACGCTTTATCCTTAAAAAGAAATCACAACAACATAAATCAGACTCATCCATACATATCTGCAAGCTTATCCTTCACCGTAATCACATCGGCAAACAAAACCAGTTAGACCAGCTAATCATTACTACGTAACAATCACATTAACATGAACACCAAATAAACACCTGGAAAAAACATCTTGACAAAATTGATCACAAACACAATCCCACTCCCTTTTGGGCACCATAGCAACATTATCCAACAAAAAATCCACCAAGACAAAAAAGAGGTATCCGCTTTGAAATTAAAACAGCTATCATTAACATAGACAAATATAGGATTTACACTCCCCATCTCAACAGGAAATATAGTTTTAAACAAGTCCGTAATCTCTACTTTCATCCTAAATTTAAGTCGAAGAGAATTACCCTGCCCTCCCCATCACGCTTCCGTTGCCCCTGCTTATAGTCAAACTTATCAGATATGTGTATGCATTATTAGCTGGGGCGGTAAAAGCGGAAAAACAGGAGGAAAATAGTGCCTTTTGAAATTTGCAAGATAGAAGCATTGTGTTATCCAGAAAAGTTTGTAAAATATCAATTTAAACAAAGGAAAAGGACCACCAAACTTTTTTTGAAAAGGGTCACTACAAATAATAGTAATTTAGCAAGGGGGTTTAATTTTGAAAAAAAGTATTTTTTCGTTAAAAAGGCAATCTCAACAAACGTAAATTTTGCGTATGGAGAAAATATTTACTTAAAAACTTTGTGAAGACCAACAGAAGGGCTTCTCTTGGGTAAAAATTTTTTCAGTGCAAAGTATAGACGAAACGAAAAGAAAAAAATTAAAACCAAAGCGTTTAATCTCTTCGAGCCAAAAGCCGTTTTGGTTTATCGAAAGTATTGGCGTGACAAGTGAATAAACACCGGGGTAAAATTTTACAGAGGAAAAATTTTTTTCTTTATTCTCTAAAGTTTTTTAATAAAAATTTTCTGCAATACTCTAAAATTTCTTTTTTTAGAATGCTTTTTTTTTGGAATGCTTTTTTTTTAGAATGCTTTTTTAATAAAAAACTGACCTTTTTTTAAACTTTTCCTCTCCAGCCCAAAAAATTTTCGGCGTCCCTAATTATTATTGAGAATAATCAATAAAACTTTAAAAACTTTTAGTTTGAGTATATTTTTCCGGATTTGTAGACGTCATAGCTTTTTAAACTAAAATAGTGTGGCTAAATCCATAAAACGACCAACTCGATATTAAAAAAAATGAGTTTACTCAACCAGACTTGAAGCGGAAGACGATTGGGATTTATAATATTACAAAGATTTAGTTCATTAAAGGAGTTGTCGATTGTTTTTGTTTGTTGCGCTTATTATAACAAAATTTAAGGCCCGTTTCCACTACGAACGTGGAAAAGAGCATTTTTTGTTTCTTTTATTGATCTTTCCGCGCTTAAAATTGAAGCGAGCGCTAAGCAAAGCAAAAAAATCAATAAAACAAACAAAGAATAATTTTTTCCACGCTCGTAGTGGAAACCTGGTGGAAAGTTTTTAAGCACAACTTTAAAAACCGAAAGTAAAACAATGAAAATCATAGATTCTTTTTGTGGATCATAACCAGACCATTATTTAAATTGATTTTGTGTAAAATTTGCACTTTTTCAAGAGAAAACCTTTTTATTTATATATTATTAAGCTGGCCGCTGAGCTATATGATTTTGTCTTTCCATGTATTTTTAGTACCCAAAACAGTTTTACACATTTAAATTTTTTTATTTTTTGCTTTAAGGTTTTTGAAAGCATCGGATTTCGTTACACATTCGCTGGCCTAGCTTCGGCAGCCCAGATATGTTCATTAAGTGCGGCTTCATTATATTACGTAAAATTTGCAAGGTACAACGAATCGGAAATCGACAAGAAAAATATGGAAAAAAGCACATTTGGTGAAAAATTGAACAATGAAGACCATCAAAATAAACCAGTTCTTACCAACAGCCCAGAGGTTTTGATGACGGAAACCGTTATCTAACGGCTATGTTTCCAATATCGGGTTGTTTTTACGTAATTGTCGGAAAATTCATAATTTTACAAAAAATTGTTGTATGGGTTTTAATAGACAAGTAATCAAAGTTGAACTTGAAAGGTGGATCTCTATGAGGGTGCTGGCCCATATACGCCTACCCACAGCCCGAAGCCAATCCCAATACCTAATCTTTATTTGTCACATTTTTGTACCATTGTTGACAGGGCTAAAATAAGGATTGTGCAGACACAAGCAAGCAGTGAAAAGTGATTGCGCTTGTTGGAATAAACCTATATATAAACCTAGCAAATTTTCAAGAAAAAAGCAAAGGATTAGTTAAACTTGATACCGGTAAATGAATCAGTGATAAAAGCTTCGAGAACTATTTTTGGTGATTGACCTTGTGCTTGTGGTCTTGGTCTCGGTCTTGGTCTGGAGGTGATGTGGTCCCAGTATTGTACATTTAAAATTGGATTTGAGACGGCATAATATTTAATATTTTTGTTTCTCGAGATGATTGTGATAATTATTTAAGTTTTTTAAAAAAGAGTCACACTTTATTAAATAGTTTTGTCGCGATTCGAAGTGCTAATAAACTTTTAATCCAAACTTTCTTAATCTCTTATAATTGCAGCTTTTTCAGTCTATTTCCATAAAAATTTGTTTTTCTTCTGGGCCATATGTGCGCGCTAATCCGATCATAAAAACATTGATTTTATTTTAACTGCGGGCAGCAGAAAGGTTTGGTAATGCTTTCAAAGTTTGTGCTCAGTTGCACCCAGGGGCGCAGAAAAACGTTTTGGCGGGAGAGGGACTATTTTGGTTGAAAAGTCTCTCTGAACCAGGGTTGCGGAGTCGGAAGATTAAGATCCGACTCCGAGAATTTCTAAAATGCCGACTCCGACTCCCGAATTTAACTTTGACTACGACTCCGACTCCGACTCCCTAGTATGGGCAAATTATTTTTCTTAAATTAGATTTAACTAAGCAAAAATCATCCTTTCGAGTTGTTAGTTGCACAAAATAAGTCAGGTTTTTTAAATACATAAAAAGATGTTTACTTTAAAGAATTATGTATATGAGTGTATATACATATATAACTGCAAATTACTGGTGTTCTTCAGAAAAGTGCTCAATAGCTTCAATAGTCAGAACGATTATTCCTAATTATCAAAACACAAATATTAAAAAAAACATTTCATTAAAATTGTCCAACAGACTGTTTCACCAGTAAGGCTCATCAGGGGACACCAGTGGCGTACGCAGAAATTTGTAAAGGGGGGGGTTTTGGAGCCGAAAATGTGATTGCTCTCAGTAGTCCTGGCAATGGGTAAAAACTTCCAAAATTAGGCCTACATCCAAAAATAAAGTGATTTGGTTTTAAGAACATCTTGCAGTAGCATGAATTTCTTTTTACCAAACCGTAAAACTAACTATTGAAAAGGTATGTGCCAGTAATTCAATCATGACAAGAAACTTTTCAAATTAAAAGCAACTCGTGTAAATGATGAGAACAATAGGTGGAAAATCAAACGAACAAAAAAATAACCTAATTACTTAACAAATATTTAAAATTTTTTTAAAGGCTTATATTCAAACGCCTGTTTTTTTCACTTAATCTGTTAATTACATCATCAGGGCAAGGCACGCGTGTGGCTCCTATAAATGTTTAGTAATGCAGATCCATTCATTCGAGTGGTACCACTTGTGTTTCGTAAGCACGTTTTTAGTCTGCGTAATATGGAAAGCTTTACAATTGTTCACTAGTGCATGTTATCACTGGAAGAGTTAACAAAATGGTAATCAATGTAAATATGTTCGGAACAGCATCGGAAGTGCATTCCTTGATGCTGCTCAACGCATCAGTTGGTCTTTCTGCTGCGTTCAACCGAAAAAGTTTCCTGTAACATAATATCAGTTCAGGCACTAATTCTCCCCAGGATTTCGTTAAATCATTTTCGTAAAATTTTTCCAAAACTTGAATACTTTTAATCTGTTGAGGAGTTGGTGCACTAGTTTGATCAGCAGAAATTAAACACTGAAATTCACCAATAATCGATTTGTGGGCTGAAAATCTTGCTTTGAGAGTGACAATAAAGTTATCAAGAAATAGAATAAAAATCCCTAGTCTAAAATGTTCTTCATCTGTTACAGCAGCAATATTGCATCGATTGGTCTGTCTTCAAGAGGGCATGGTATTTTCAAAATAAAATCTTCGGCTTTGGCTGTTTCTTACGCAAAAATATAGAGCTGGGGAAATTCATATTCGGTTTTTTCTCTAAGACACTTCAACTCATTTGCAATATCCTGTGCAATGTTGACGGCCTCAAGAAGGTTTATCGACTTTTTTTGCTTAACTTTACACAAAACAACACTGTATCCAAAAACGTATTTTAAAACTAAGAGAGCAATGCAAAATTCACTTTGCGTAATTGTCGATAGCAACTGCAGAGCTCGTGATGAGGTTTCTCTGTCTGGCCATGCTGAAATTTCTGCCAAAGCTTCTACAACGGTAAATTGTAAATTTGAAAAAGTACTAACACTCTCGTGTCGATCGACCCATCTGATAGCACAACTTTGAACAAGTTTTTAAGCTTTTGTTGTTGACGAAATCGTGTTGATGGACTTGCGCAAAATGTTTTGAAGTTTTGGAGCATTAAAAAATTGTGAACTGAAGCTATTGTTCCCATGCAGTTTATTTCCATTCCCATGCTTAACTTTCAATATTTTACAAGTTTGAAAGTCTTCTTCACAGTGGCAATGTACAGTACATGAGCTAACTTTGAAGCAATTTAAACGATAGCAAAAATTGATGCGCAAGAAGTACCGTATTTTCCCGTGTATAAGAGACCCTTGTGTATAAGAGACCCTTCAATTTTTAGGCAAAATTTTCAGGAAAAAAGTTTTTTAGTAATCAAAAGACTTACTCCCATGTATAAGAGACCCCCTATTTTTAAAGTGAAAATCATGAACAAAAAAGGGTCTCTTATACACGGGAAAATACGGTAATTAAGTTTAAAAATTGCCGTAAACAATAGAAACCAAAATCCTATTATTAAAGCCTATTTATTACAATGTATGTATATATGACTAAACACCATTTTTCAAGGGGGGGTTTTAACCCCTGAAACCCCCCCCTTGCGTACGCCTATGGGGGACACAGTTAAAATAAATTTTTAGGCTTCAGATGAAAACTCGCATCTTAGAAAAATAACGCTACCAAAAATTTGAGTTTAAACGATTATTTTACTAAGGTAAGTGATTGATTAGCAAATAATTACTTTAATATTAAAAGAAAACATGCTGTAATGTTGCGCATAGATGTAATCTTAAACTTGGCCAAGCTGCCGAAAAGATTACCGGTAAAGCGTAAAAAAGTTTATGAATCATTAGTTAAAAGAAAGCATTATAGAAGAATCTTTTTATAAAAAAAATGTTTTTATAACGCTCTCTCTTAACGAATGATCCATACTAATGTTTTATACAGTAAAAAAAAAATTTTTTATAACACTTGCTCTTAACTAATGATCCATAAACTTTTCTACACTTTAATCTTTTCGGCAGCTTGGCCAAATTTAATACATCTACGAGTATGCGCAACATTACAGCATGTTTTCTTTTAATATCTCGTAACAAAAGTAATTATTTGCTAATCAATCACTAACTTGAGTAAAATAATTTTTTAAACCCAAACTTTTGGTAGCGCTATTTTTCTAAGATGCGAGTTTTCATCTGAAGCCTAAAAATTTATTTTAACTTTTAAATTTTGCTTAATTTGTTTTTTTCAACGTAAATAATTGTTGTTGAGCCTCACAGGCGAAGCAATTTGTTGGAACTATTTTAATACAACATGTTTTTTTGTTATATTTATGTTTTGATAAATACTTATATACATATAATTATATTATATACACAACCACTTAACTATAATTCTTACTAAGTTTGAATGAAACATTAATACAAATTACATTTAGAAAATTAACTCGAAATGGCATACATAACTCGAAACTAAATATGTATTTCATAGCCTACTTAATGCTTATTACATTTTCTGAACATCAAAGTATTTTATGGATAATTATATTATCTCCAGTCTATTTTACAGTTATTATTTTTCCCATGGTAAATCGTACCCGCAACAAACCTTAATGTTAATACAATTAATGACTTGTGTAGGCCTAGGTGTAGGACTAGACCCTGAGTGTTGTCTCCTGCCTGTAGGACAATATCTAGTCGGTTCGAAACTCAATGAGGATGCATCACTGACAAGCTTTAACGAGAGCAAAACTCGAGTTTTGTGCTTCTTGTTTTAGGTGGCTTAGTTTTGTTTTTATCAGTACGTAATGAGGTTAAAACGTAAATATGAAAATTTTATAATTGTAAAAATTTTTACAAATGTTAGTAACAACTGGGGAATTTATTGACAATGAAAATTTGAAAACAAAAGTTTATAAAAGCAAAAGAAACAAAAAACCATATGTAAAAGAATTAAAAATTTAAACCCACAATTATAGAATACAAGAAAAACAATAAAATGCGACTAATTTTAAAATTTTCCTAAATCACCGCTGCATATAAAGAAACTCGGAGAAAAATGTTGACATTTCTATACCAATAATAAGCTCATTCTTATTTCTTTCAAATAAACTTCAGCCATTAGTTTGATGGCATGGAGTCCATCTTCTTCACAATAATTTATGATTATATATTGACAGTAAGAATATATATGTGAATTTTGTCGGATTTTGTAAACAAAATAAAAGGTTGTCTGTAGTTTCTATCTCATAAATATTTCAATTATTGTAATTTTGTACGAGACTGAACATGCAGGCTCCCTGCCGTTTAATGACATTCATATTAGGAGATTATTAAAAAATTCATCTTGGTTCAAACTTTTGGTTGATATTTTTTTGAAAGAATAGAGCAAGAAGAGTAAGTTTTAATTTTCAAAAATTTTAATTTAATAATTTGCTCGTAAAAATAAAATTGCTTCTGTGAGTTTCTTCTTTATTGCAGCCCTTTTGGTCTGTTCTGATGAGCCTTAGTGATAAAAACAGACTTTCAACACTTGCTTCTATTGGAGGAAGTACTTATTTAAAGAAACGTCAAAAATAAAAAAATGGGGGGGCATTTTGGAGGCTGAATCGGATTAATGGCATTTATATTAATTTCAATGGAAAAATTGGCTTTGTCATACGAGCAAATTGAGGTACGAGCTCGGTCACGGAACAAACTAAACTCGTATGTCAAGGCTGCTTAGGGTAGTAAATTGATTATGCACCTAGCATTTGCTTCCTGTCATTGGATTGAAGAAAGGGAAGCAACTAAATCGGCTGCCCGAGCATAGCATTACGAAAAATACTATTTGCTTACAAATTAAAATATAAACTTTTTACGAGTCGCACGCTGTGTCGCGCAATACGCGGCAAGGTTCTCTTAAAAAGATTACTGCACTGCACTCCACGGGAGCGCCCGGCCACGTAAGTTGCGCGGTTAACATCAGTAATATGTAAAGGAATTGGACATGAGGAGTCGGAGTCGGATAAAATATTCCGACTCCAACTCTGACTCCGACTCCTAGTCTACTTAACAGTACGACTCCGACTCCTTCCTAAAACCTCCGACTCCGACTCCGCAACCCTGGTACCTTCATTGCTTTCCTGCAAGTCAGGAGGATAAATATAGAGATAGAAATAAAAAAATCTTTTTAACTGTAACCAAGTACCAACAGAACGCCACTAGTGGAAAAAGCCTTTGGAAGCAGCAGGGTTTATTCAAGTGTGGGAATTTAGATTGGCTTCTTTGAGAGGTCCAAGATATCCTTGGAGTTAGAGGAGGGGTAACAACTACAAAATTAAAAAAAATCTTTACTTACAATAGTATTCAATTTCTGAAGACAACAATATCTTGGTATCTCTGAAAGCAGGTTGGAGTAATTTCTTGATGTTGCTCTACATTTAATGCCTCTTACTTTTATTTGTTAGCCAGGAGAATAAATATAGAGGTGAAAATAAAAATAGTAAAGTAAAATGATTTTACATAAAATTGTATCCTAGACACCCACTTGTATAGTTTTGTATCTTTTTTTATGTAACTGTACTTTAAAAATGTAAGACAGTAGTAAGCTAGACCCCTAGTATGTATTAATAAAATTTTGTTTTAAAATTTTAGTCCTAAAGCTGATCTTAGAAAAGTTATCTTTTAACTTCCCGATCCCAATTTAGATGAACTTTGTGACTTGCAAAGAGTTTTCAAAAGATTAGTTATGTGGTGTTGTGTTGGTATTTTGCTGCAGCATAAAAGGTGACTGATTAATATCATTTGTGTATGTCAAGCATAGCAAGCACTTTGGTATATAAGTGTTAGTATTTAGGTAACATTCCTGGAGTAGTGATTGATTCTCAGTTGTGCCAGTTTTGTATGCATGCAAAGTGGTGCTGATTGTGATGAAGAATGTATATTGTGGGGTGTGGTGTTGTTGACTTTAATGTTTTTTTGGAACTGAGGTATTGTGAGGTGATAATAATGTGACTGTGTTTTAGGTATTCTGTACATTTCTAAGATGTTTTATGTCTCTATTGATATGATGATGTTAGTAAGATAATTGTTTTAAAAGATTGTGGTTTTTATGTTTCTGAGCAAATCTGAATGTGCATTAAGATGTTGTAAATGTATATTGTAAAGTTTGTTGTCAGTTGCAAAATTTAACTAGCATTTTACTTGAAATTAGTGCCTATTAGATAAGTAGTGATTTTGTCTTGTAGTTGTTGAGCATTTGTGTCTCATGTTTGTTTAGTGGGAATACCCAGAACTGGAGACGGGGTCGTGATCAATATGGCGCCATATTACATGGCGCCATGTCATGGCAAAATTGCCGGCAGATCACTAAACAAATGGCGACTGCTCAACGACTAGTGGCGTTAAATAACCGAATGCTTCATATTCAACAGCCGGCTACTCATGTATTCAGTCAAAATTTAATAAACGTAAGCCGTTTGCTTGAAGAAGTTAGACTATTTTCAAAAACAATAGGACGTAGAAGTAAACCTCGGTTTCAGAATTGAGTTGGTGCAAACTAGATTTTAGCGCATAAAATTCTCATTGAAAAACAATAGCAAGTATATGTGCATTAAAAAATGATAAAAAAAAATTAAGAATTCTTTTGGAATTAAGCGAACAAAATATTTTTTTTAACATTTAGAATTATTAATTTAGCTAATTACATAAATATTTTTTAAAATAATAGAATAATTTGATAATTTTATTGCTGTTAGTTTTACACCAATTTTTAAGTTTTTAGTTTTGATTGAATACCTCAATAATGTTTTACTATCTGATAAGAAATGTTTTTTTTTAAGTTTTTTGATTTATAAATTAAGAATTTAGTAAAAAACAACTTTTTATGATAAGAAAAATTGTATGTCTACTATCTGCAAGAAACTGTATTGTATATATTTCCACAGTAAAAAGAATATTGCTTATGAATTGCAATATTTATTTATTTTTTTAAAGTTTTAATTGCAGTGGATCCTGCTACTTTAAGTACAATTTTTATTTTGTGACTCTAACCACAACATATTGAAAATAGGGGAAAATTTCTATATGTCTGGACATGTGCTGCAAGTAAAAACAAATGCACAACAGCAAGCTTTTGGAAAAGTTCAAGCTTCCCAAAAGACAGTTTTTTGTAATGTTGAGGTTTGTCTTTCAATTGTATTGAATAATTTGTGAAAAAATTTTTTTCAGTTGCTTTTAAAACAATTTCATGTCATAGTTATTAAATTCTTTTTATTTCTAACAATAAGTTAATTCACAGAGTATAAATTTTGGCATTAAAAAAAGCAAAGTCTTTATAATTTATTAAAAGATGTATCAAAATTTTTACTTCTTTCATAAGTCATTGAATCGAACCTATTTAAGTATGTAAATATATATAAGAATATAGAATTGTTTGATAGCCTTTGTGAAGTATTTTTTAGATTACACTCGAAAACCAAATTGTTCAGTCATATGCTTTTAAGTGCCCAAAAGGTCTTGCAAAGTGTCATTATATGATTGCACTATTGATGTGGCTACTCAAAAATGCATCAAGAATTGATGTAAAATGTGTTTGGAATCAAAAGCAATGCAGGTACATAATTTTATTGACAATGTCAAACTCTTGCATACTATTTATAGTTAGTTTTTAAGTAAAGTGTTGTTCTTAGGTCTTATGACACTGTCAAGAAAGTGGGTGATGTGTGGCCAGATACTTCACGAGATGATTGTGAAGAGATAATTGCCAATGAAGACAAAATAAACTTTTTTCATAAGCTACAGAAGTTGCCATATAAATGTAACATGGCTTGGTTACTACAACAACAAGTTTTTCAAGAAAAGAATGTAAATATTAAACTAAAGTTTTTGATATGTACTGTATTATAGGTATATGTCTAACTGGTACCTATTTACTTAACTAGTTTAAATAATATTGTTTAAAATCACAGGTCAAACATTAATATGCATTCTAAAGTGTTAAATTTTATGTAATATTTTAGGTTGTTTATGAGAAATATATAAGATTTATTGTGAAGAAGCTTAAAAGTACCTGTCCTTCTCAGCTTGCACCAGCTGATGTAATATCGGCATTAGTGATTCCTTTTGACATTGTCAAGTTTGTTGCAAAAGTGACAGTTGGTCAAGCAACAAATCCTTTATGGTATGTTTGTGTTCTTTTTTTTTATTGTCAAATGAATAGACATTTTTCGATGCAATGTGGTATTTTTGTGCTTTATTCAATTTGGTACTTGTTTTTATAAAGTTAAGACCTGTGCTAAACATTGCTAATGGTTTATGTAGGCACCAACTGCGAGAATGGCGTTTGACAGCTAGCAACTTCGGTGCTGTTATTACTTCCATTAGAAATGGCAAAATCCCTTTATCACTTTTGAAGAAGTTGTTTAATGAATATGGACCTTTAGACAAAGTCCAGGTAAATTCATGTACTTATATTTAAGTTCCATAACTACTGTAAACAAGCCCTTTGTAGCAGTTTTGTATGCTATGTAATTAAAATTGCTGTTTTTTGAAAATAAGATGCACCCAGCCACTTTTAAAAATCTGTAAATAGTGATGGCTTAGTACGGAGGAAACGAAGCGGCCACACCAGGGCACCCCTAAAAAAACGGCAAAAAGTGCCCCCTCTAAGCAAAATATAGCTCTATTTCTTATTAGTAGCACAGTGACGGTGGCCCCCCTGTCTGCACCTTAACTTCACTGACACAGCTGGGATAGACAAAGTTACATTGCAAACGTTGTAGCCCTCGATCAAAAAAGTTGTCTCTTTTAGCGAAATTTGTCAGTATGTTTCTTTTTGGTTTTTTAATTACGGCTACTTATTTGGCAAAATATTTGGACCAACATATAATCGCTTCATTTTTAACCCGAAAAGTTTAATGAATAGAAATCAACGTGCGTGTACGCTGCGGAGGCAGTGAAAAAAATACAATAATTGTCTTACCAGATAATGAAGTAATTAAGTTTTCATTTTTTTCTATAATTATCCTTCTGACTTACGGGAAATCGTCGAAGGCGTTACATTTAAAAGCAACCGTCAAGCGACTACTCCGACCTGTTTTCTAGATGCCAAGATATTGCTGTCCAGTTGAAACTTTTTTGTTTTTCAGAGATATGACTGAAATTTAGTGCTATTTGTTAAGACCGACAAGCAGCGGAAAGTCCCATAAAGGGTCTTTTTCAATGAAAAAACAAAAGTGAAGACCAAAAAAAGAATGCTTTTAATTTGCCCAAATGCCGTAATTAGAGGCATTTACCTGAATGAGTTTTTAGCAATAATTGTTTTTTTTAAAAAGCTTACGAACACTTTCACCACTGAGCCAATGTAAACGAAATTGTTGACTTATTTTACCGTACTTTTGGCGTATTGCAAACTTGAGAACATTAAACCATGGGTAGGAAACCTGCGGCCAACAAAATATTAGAATGTGGCCCGGGTGTGGTTGGGAAGATGCATATAGAAAAATGCTTAAGAAAAAACCAGTGCTCCGCTACCGATGTACCTGTTTTGCGTTTTTTTAGTCATCACTGTTTTCTAAAAAAAAAACGGTAAATTTAGAGTCGTTTTTTTTAGTCATCACTGGTTTTTTGGGACGAAAATGTATCGCTTCATGTCATAACTTCAGCAACGCAACATGATCAGACTTCGGACAATCGTCAATAAGATTTCAGCAAAGCTGTATTGCCTACCAAAAGTTTCATGCGGCTTGAGAATCATGTCAGGTTTCCCACCCCTGCACTAAGCCGTTAATGGCACGTGTCTATTTGAAGAAAGTTGACAATGCCACTAAATTTTTGAAGTAGCAGCACAATAAACACTGAATTTTTTAGCATTTTTATCTGAAATAAAAATTGCATCTCCATTTTTTTGTTCAAAAATTATGTAATGTAGGCTACGTTTTTTTTGACGTCGAAATGAATTAAGTTAATAAATATACATTTTGTTTTACAGTCGGTTCAGTGGGGAAGAACTCATGAAAACACAGCAATCCTCAATTATGAAAAGATGTTAACAAGACGGTTACAAAATGTGGGTTTTTTGTGTCTAACAGCGGCATGTTGGCAAGAAGCCTCGATGGTAGTGTTTATGAATGTTGTGAGCTGCTTTAATTGGAAATCAAGTGCCCGTGGAAACATCGTAATAATTCTGTTCGACATACTGCTCTATCAGATGAACAGTTTTTTTTAGCAATTTCAGAAAGTGGCGAGTTGTATTTAAAACCTGATTGTCACTACATGCACCAAATACAAGGTTGTATGCACCTTGCTAATGCTAGTAAATGTCATTTTGTTGTGTTGGACTGCAAAAAGTGTTGAAGTCATTTTGGTGTTTCGCGATCCTACCTGGAATTTATTTTTATCACAGTTAGAAAGTTTTTTTGTTGAGTTTATGCTGCCAATTATTTTGACAAAATAAAATGTTTGTTTTCAACTCGGCATACTAACTATCGCTTGCAATTTTTGTACCTTTTTTAATTTACGGCCGAACTACTGAAGGAGCTGCCAGATAAAATTAATAAATTTAAATTGCCGAACTACATTTATCTGAACCAAGTTTCATCAATATTTGTTTTTCCCAAACTGGGTTCCATGGCACTTTCATTACTGTGCCAATGTAAACAAAATTGTTAACTTATATTTGTCGTACTTTGGCGTATTGCAAACTTGAAAACACTGAACGAGCTACGAAAAGTTTACCCCGCAGTTCGGTCCGTTTGACTGAATTAGGACGATAATTGAAAAAAACAAACTTTGTATTCTTTAATCTTGGTTCATACTCTCAGGTAAGGAAGCATTTTTTTTTTCTTCGCGACCTTAACAATTTTTCTGGTGTAAATTATTGTCATACAACTTTAACAAAATATTTCAAACGGACAGGGCGAGAGGTTTACGAGTCACCTCTGTCTAGAACTAGGGAGGGGGTCTTAAAATTATAAATGATGCCCTTAAAATTTTATGGTATAATAGTAAAAATTAAGAATAAAATTACGCTTCACTTTAGTTGCCAGGGGTCCGCAGCCCCCAGTTTGAAAACCATTAGTCCAGAAAATTAACTTAATTAAAATAAAATAAATGTAACTGCTACTGATAAAAACAAAGAAGTAAAGTATCACATTCCTTACATACATATTTTCATTCGTATTTTTGTCAAATCAATCTCTAGCGATTGAAATCAATATCAAATCAATCTCTTTATTCACCATTTGTAAGAGGTGTGACACTACAGTCAAAGCTGCAGTAGCAATGGTCCTGGCAAGCAGTTCTAAATTGCAGTCATATCTCTATTAAATTACAAGCGGACAGCAATGTCTTGGTATCTCCGGAAGCAGGTCGGGTTAATTGCCTACCCTATGTATTAGCGCCTCCGTCGCTTTCCTGCGAGTCAAGAGGATAAATATAGAGATAAAATAAAAAAATAATTTAGAACTAATAAATTACCCAGCCATAACTCTCTTGTTACACTAGCAATTCACATCTAATAAAAAAATTAATTTAAATACCTAGAAAAACATTTCAAACCTAAATTCAATAATATTTTTTAACATTTTCAAACCTACAAAATACAATTCTTCTCTGACATATTGCAAATTTATATTATCGTAATAGCGCTAAAAATCCTGTTTGAACCAATTCAGTTATGGAATCTAGCACTTTTACGCCCTATATCAATAAATTAAAAAATGTTACGATAATTTTAAGATCACTGCTTTTAAACTACAAATAACCTTTTCCTTTGATTCTTACTAAATGTTTAAAATAGGGGTTCGCAAAATTGGCAAAGTAAGCCCAAGGTTCTTGAAAAAGGGTGAAAAGCACTGCTACAATGCAAGATATTTTTAATTACTAAGATATAATCACATGTCAGCTAATTAATAACTGTTTTATTTTAAACAGCCCTTTGTTAATTTTTAGTGCAGCTGTGTTGTTTACACTGTAGAAATATAAGTTTGGAAAAAAAATTAATATAAAAGCGAATTATAAAATTAAACAATCGTACTTAAAGTAAAAAACAAATGTATTAAGTTTTATTGAGTTAATATTAAAACAATTTTTTAAAAGTTATAATGCTATGTCAGCTTATCAACGATTTATTAATTGATTCAAACAGCCGTCCATTCATTTTTAACGTCGTCGGGTTGTTTATGCTGAAGGTTTCTAAATTGATTATGAAGCTGTTTTGACAGCGTTATTTAAGTATATCTAAATTGGTCTGGCAAAACTAGGTTAATCTTTGTGACAAAGAAGTAGCATCTCCGTTCGCAACTACTTTGCAGCTGCAAATCTTTTCAACGCTAAAACTTCTTTTATGGCTCTGTGCGCGCGAAAATATGACAGCAAAGCTTATTATTGTAAAGGTCCATTAACTAGAACTGTTTTTTATTATTTTTTTCAATTAAAAAGAAAAAAATATAACAAAAAAACCATGTGTGATCAAAATCATGTGTCATTTTATCAACGGCAGTTTTAATTCAAACAGCTGTCTGTTCATTTTTAGTGCCATCGGGTCGTTTACGCTGTAGATCAATGGTTCTCAACCTTTTTTCTAGCACGTACCATCTAGAAATTTTTCTTTACATTACATACCACCATGGCCTACTTAAAACACGGCCTTATATGTCACATTTTGCGATCAATTTCTAAGAGGCCTAAAATAAAAATGCTGTGCTGCAGCAAAATACACTCAATATCATTTGCTCTGGCTAGTGCCCTAATAGTGTCATGTTTATCAAATTCTAGTTTGAACAAAGACAGACAGAATAAGTAATTTAAATATGTAACATATACCAGAGAAATCGTTCTATTAAGTAACTTAGTGTTGATCATTATATTGTAGAGTATTATGACATCACAATACTCGTGTGCTATAACCTTGCCTCGTGTGCTGTTACAGTTCAGTCGCTAATTGTTATCCTAATAAAGGGCAGTTGTTAAGCTTGAAGTTTTAGCAGTTATAGTTAGAAAAACGTTACAATGTTTTACTAACGCACTTAGTGTAAATATCTTTATGCATAGTAGGCTATGTATTCTTTGTTTTTGGTTTTGAGTGCTGTTGGCTAGTGCGTTATAGTATGAGTAGTAGGTGGGTTCAAATAAATTTAGTTTGCTATTCTGTATGAACGTTAGCCAAATATAGTAAGTTTTAAACATTAAATTTGTAATAAGAGGCAATAGTTGTATTTTCCACTGTCTTACTTTTAAAAAAACACTATGAGTAACTTACTAACTTACTTACAACACTTTTTTAATGAGATATATTAACTGTAGGAGCTTTAAAAAAAAGTAGCGCGAGCAGCGTAAAAAAACGTACCATTATTACATTTGAAGAAGTTTGTTAGTGTAAAGTTTGTTCTTGACTGATGGCAGGTTATCATCAATAGGTTAGATCCTAAAATTGTTTCGAAATTTCTTTGCAGTAGCCTACGTGTTTTTCTTTGTTGACGCCAAAAGTTTTAAAGACGTATGAAGTGTTTATAATTTGTTATTAGAGCAATCATGGTTAACAAATGTGTAATTTTCGGCTGTAAATCTGGATATAAAAGTAATGCAACTTCTGTTCCGTCTTTTCACTTTTCCCTTAAAAAAGTTGATATGCTGGAAAAATGGACTAAATTCGTCAATCGTTTGGATTGGTCACCCACAAGTAATTCAGTAATATGTGCAAATCATTTTGATCAAAAATTTATATTAAATGGGAAAAGAAAAAAGTTAAATTGGAAATTAAACCCAGTACCAAACATTTACCCTGAAAGTTTACTTTCAAAACCATCTTTCTTGCCTACGCTTACAGGTTTCAGAAAGTCTCCTAAACCTCGTATTTACCAACCAGACCAGTTGGACAATTTTGTGGAAAAAGATAAAATACACAACATTGAAGATATAACAGAGAAACATTGTCCTTCTGGTTACACCTGGCATAAAACAAAAACTTTATATTGCTTTATGTTTTGTTATTTGATGATTGCAGTGGCTTTCCCACTATTTGTGAAGCCATAAAAATTGACGATAGTTTGCATGTTGAACTCCAATATTGTAACAACCCAGTTCCTCTCCCAGATTGGTTTTCGCAAAAAAGAAATTCAAAATTAATCAGATTTTCTATGTTGGAAAATTTACCAATTTATTTGAAAAGCTTTGCTGATGACCATTCCTTATTGTCTGAATTACAAAAACGAAAACATGACAAGCCCAAAGGACAACCTCCGTATTCGTCAAAAATGATACGTTTGGCTTTGCTTTTGCGGTACACATCTTTATGGGCATACAAACTGCTGCTCGAAGAGTTTTGCTTTCCTTCATTATCGCTTTTAGCAAAATTAAAGTCAGGAAATTTGGATACCATTAAAGCTGCGGAACTATTGAGGCAGAAAAAAATATTATCGAACAATGTCGTGCTTATCACCGATGAAATGTATTTGAAAAAAAAAGTACAATATTCTGCTGGGAAGTATGTTGGTGCAGATTCCGATGGCAACATGTACAAAGGTGTTGTTGTTTTCATGCTCCAAGGGTTAAGACAGTCTGGTAAAAGCTTGTCCTAAAACTGAGATCAGTGGACGGTGGCTTGCAGAAAAACTCTCAGAATGTGTCACCGATTTGTGTAAGAGTGGTTTTCAAGTACGTGGCATTGTGAGTGACAATCATGCGGCCAATGTTTCAGCTTTTAATATTTTATTACAGGAATATGCACACAAAGATACAAGGTTTATTGTGCATCCACAAAATTCATGCAAAACATATTTGTTTTACGACAATGTCCATCTGGCAAAAAACATAAGAAACAATTTGCTAAATAGTCAAAAATTTGTTTTTCCAGCATTTTACTTCTCCATCAAGAATATACATGTAGTTGTGGCATCATCACAAGCGGGATACATATCATGGAGAGACTTTAAAGATATTCATGAAGAAGATGCAAAACTAAAAGCCAATTTACGTAAAGCACCAAAACTTACATATGAAGTTTTACACCCGGGCCATAATAAGCAAAATGTCAATTTAGCATTAGCAATTTTCCATGACACAACAATAGCAGCAATCAAAAGTTATTTTCCCTCTCGACAAGATGTCGCTGGATTTTTGTCGGCAATTAACGTGTGGTGGAAAATAGTAAATAGCAAGCAGGAGTTTTATCCCGATGATATTGCTAATGCCATTACATTAGGTGATGGAAAGATAGATTTTTTGCGAGCTTTTGCTAAATGGCTGGAAAATTGGTTGAAAAATGGGAGTGCTTCTTTTCGATTTTCTAAGCAAACAATGCAAGCATTGATATGGACTCTTCGTTCACAAGCAGATCTTTTAGACGAACTACTCATCGATGACCACAAGTACATCCAAACTGCTCGCCTGCAAAGCGATCCTATTGAGCGCAGGTTTTCCCAATACAGACAACTAAACGGTGGACATTTTCTTGTGGATTTGAGAGAGGTGGAAACCAGTGAAAAGATTTTGTTATGCCAAACCCTACTAAAAGAAAACATTAACTTTTGGGAAGAGGAGCTGGCAGTCACCAACACAACCCAGGAAATTGAAAAATTTAAAGAAGCTCTTGATTCTATGAGTGTCTTAATTCAAGAAGCAACCTTGACAGCAGAAACCGAGGAAGTGGTACAAGTAGTGTCTGGCTACATTGCCAAACAACTAACAAAAAAGACTAAATGTTGCCATGTATCAACTCACTATGTGGCAGTGAAGTTGAAAAGAATTCGTACTTTGAACTTTTATCGCGTGGGGGACTCAAAGTACGATCTGCAGTTCTCAAAGATTATGTTGCTTTTGGTTTTGCCACTCTAGACCTCACAGACACTTTGCTGCAGCAGTACGGTTGTGATAACATCCGTACAGGTGCTCAAACTATTTTGAATACCTACTGCACCAATGTTTTATTTACGTGTGCCGACCACATTGTTTGGGGCCAAAAGTGTGCGAATAAGATCATGACAAATATTTTCTACAATAATAAACAAAAATTGAAAATAGCAAGATTAGAAAAGATGTCGTAAGTACTTTTAAGAAGCGACAACGGTCAAAGTGTTGAATTATTTGTCAATTTCTGCATTGACCGTAGTTTAAAACCTTGATATGCAACTGTTTAGAAAGCTCAATTGAGTTGAGGAATTCATTGTTTTGCAGCAATTTATTACATTACGTTGTACATATTGCAAAAACTTAAAACATGTAGCATAGCTTGCATTAGAATGTGCTTTAAAACGTAACCCTTCGAGATTTTTAACAAATAATTCGTATTGACTTTTCAATATTTTCAATTTTGTTTAAGTAATATTTATTGTAATATTACAATTGTGATCACTACTTCATAAAAAAGATATTTATGTGTCAAAATTCTCTAACTCTAATGATATTAAGTGTATTTTGCTGCAGCACAGCATTTTCATTTTAGGCCTCTTAGAAATCGATCGCAAAATGTGACATGTAAGGCCGTGTTTTAAGTAGGCCATGATACCACAAAGTTCATCAAAAAATTAATTACTTCGATCTTTTCTTAATTTTTTAATTTTCGTCCTAAAAATTATGTGTTCTTTAAAAAAAGGTCTTCAGTGAAAATCTCGCTCTAGTTTCTTCATTTTCGTCCCAAAACTCACATGTTCTCTAAAAAAAAGTTCTTCGCTGAAAATTTCGCATATCTAAAAAACACGATTTAATCCGAGTGTTTGATTTTTATGGAATCTAAAAACTATTGACGTACCACCTGAAAAGATCTCACGTACCACAGGTTGAAAACCACTGCTGTACATATATCAGTTGAGTATAAAAAATATTTATATGAAAGCAAGTTAGAAATTAAACAAAAGTAATTTAAGCGAAATAAAGAGATGAAGGTTTACATTTAGTTAAAATAAAAAAAGTTTTTTAAGTTATACGCGTAAAGTTATAATCATATGTCAGTTGGTCAACGACCGTTTTAATTCGAACAAACGTCCGATTCGTTGTAATTCTGCCGGATTGTTCACATAGATTGTTGGTTCAACTACCAGTGACTATATTTTGTATTATTTATGGTTGATACTGGTGCTTCTTCTATACTCGGTGTTTGTTTCCTAGAAAAGAATAAGATGGCATGTTTAAAATTCTTTTTTAGGATTTCGAGTTTTGATTCTACAGTACTAATTGAAAATTATAATTTTTAAAATTTAAAATGTGCGCACTCAAGCAAGTGACAAATGGCTGCATTTTTGAAGAAGACGTGGTTGGATTCTTGAAAAACTTAACCGAGGAAGGAGTGAAAAAATGTACATTGTGTTCGGACGAAGCTGTACGCGTGAGCAAAACAGCATTTCGAAGCCGTTCACATGCGTTATTCAATTAAAATAACCTTCCATTTTAAACCAGGTAATTGTTTGTTTCACTATTATCATAAATCAAAAGTATTTTCTGCATTACAAAAATTGAACATAAGCTTATAGATACACCCTAGTTTTTGGTAGTCTAAATTTGTCGTTCCCGCAGGCCACTTTTCACAATTGTTAGAACTTTTGCGGCTTCAATACGTTTGAAATTGCTTCAATAATAAGCGGAAAATGTTGTTTTGGATTGAAGGTCAATTAAAGACCACTTGCTGTTACGTTAAACGAATAAAAAGAAGCACTAGCGTACCGAGAGGGAGGCCACTGTACCATGGCCCCCCTCAGACCGTAAAAATGAAAAACTGTAAAGCAAAACCAAACAGGTTTAGCAAAAGCAAAGCTGGTTTTTCGCGAGTATTCGTGGTTGGGTACGTGACAATTTGGCGGAGAAATTTGTCGGCGAGCCAATTTGTCAGCGAGCCAATTTGGCGGGAAAATATATAAAAATTATCTACTTTCACTAGCGTTGCAGGGACAGCAAAAAAATTTTGTTATGTGACAAAAGCAATTGTAAATGTTCAGCTGATACAAGTAAAAAATCTAATTTAAAGTTGTTAAATGCGTTAAATTTAGGTTCAAATCTATTCATTTTTAGTGCTGTCGGGTCGTTTACACCGTACATACGTCAGTTGAGTATAAAAGATATTAATGTAAAAGCAAGTTAGAAATCGAATAAAAGTAATTTAAGTGAAATAAAGAAATGAAATAACGCATTTAATTAAAATATAAGCAGTTTTTCAAACTACAAAGTTATAATCAAATATCAGTTGGTCAACGACTATCTTAATTCGAACAGCCGTCTGTTCATTTTTAGTGCCGTCGGGTCGTTTACACTGTAGATATATCAATTGAGTATAAAAGATATTAATGTAAAAGCAAGTTAGAAATCGAACAAAAGTAATTTAAGCGAAATAAAGAAATGAAATAACGCATTAAATTAAAATATAAGCATTTTTTCAAAATATAAAGTTATAATCAAATCTTAGTTGGTCAACGACTATTTAATTCGAACAGCCGTCTGTTCACCTTTAGTGCCGCCAGGTCGTTTACACTGTAGATATATCAGTTGAGTATAAAAAATATTTATATGAAGCAAGTTAGAAATTAAACAAAAGTAATTTAAGCGAAATAAAGAGATGAAGAAGGTTTACATTTAGTTAAAATATAAGCAGTTTTCTAAACTATCAAGTTATAATCTTTGATTGGAACAGCCGTCTATTCATTTTTAGTGCCGTCGGGTCGTTTACACTGTAGATACGTCAGTTTAGTATAAAAGATATTACTGTAAAAGCAAGTTAGAAATTGAACAAAAGTAATTTAAGCGAAATAAAGAAATGAAATAAGGCATTTAATTGAAATAGAAGCAGTTTTTCAAACTATAAAGTTATAATTAAATATCGGTTGGTCAACGACCGTTTTAATTCGAACAAACGTCCGATTCGTTGTAATTCTGCCGGATTGTTCACATAGATTGTTGGTTCAACTACCAGTGACTATATTTTGTATGCACGCCGGTTGCGCGTGCACGCCGTTCCATGGCCGACACCCCTTGATGGGCGGCATGTAATGTGCATAATACTTGATAGCGGAGTTGCGGCGGAATAACAACACGATCATTGGGATCTTTTGTAGAAAGCCCCGCCAAAAAAACATTCCCGCCACCGCTCAAAATCACCACAGTGGCGGGGGTGTTTTTCTCAAATCTCACATTTTTGCATCAGTGGCGGGAGCTCTCTACAAAAGATCCGAGCATTGTATAAAATAACACCATCAAAAATATAAAACCCATCGCGATATGGGAGGTATTGACGAATACCTCTTTTTGGCGGAAGAAATAAAAAAAATGACTTAAAACTCAACACGCTACTAAACTAAAGGCCCGTTTCCACTACGAGCGTGGAAAAAAGCATTCTTTGTTTGTTTTATTGCTTTTTTTCTGCGCTCGCTTCAATTTTAACCGCTCGCTTCAATCGAAGATCAATAAAAGAGAGAAAGAATGCTCTTTTCCACGCTCGTAGTGGAAACGGGCCTTAAAGCTTAAAGGCCCGTTTCCACTACGAGCGTGGAAAAGAGCATTCTTTGTTTGTTTTATTGATTTTTTTTTGCGCTCGCTTCAATTTTAACCGCTCGCTTCAATCGAAGATCAATAAAAGAAACAAAGAATCCTCTTTTCCACTACAAGCGTGGAAAAGAGCATTCTTTGTTTGTTTTATTGATTTTTTTCGCGCTCGCTTCAATTTTAACCGCTCGCTTCAATCGAAGATCAATAAAAGAAAGAAAAAATGCTCTTTTCCTTGCTCGTAGTGGAAACGGACTTTTACTGAACTAATACTAAAGCAGAAAATAACTATACAGGCAAACGATAAATTATGACGTAATAATACAACCTAAACAATCACATTTCTACAGAAGCCATATAAGCAGATGTAGTAGGTTTAATTTTGCTTAATATGTAAACCATTTTTAAAGTATAAAATTAGAATCATATGTGAGTTAGTCAACGACTGTTTTGATTTGAACAGCCGTCTGCTGATTTTTAGTGCCGCCGGGTCGTTCACACTGTAGGTATATAAGTTTGGGAGTTATTAATATAGAAGCAAGTTATAAATTTAACAAAAGCAATTTAAGCAAAATGAAGATATAGTAAATTTGCATTGAATTAATATAAAAACAGTTTTTCAAACTATAGAATTATAATCTCTGATTCAAATAGCCGTCTGTTTATTTTTAGTGCCGCCAGGTTGTTCACACTGTAGGTAACATAAGTTTGGGAGTTATTAAATATAGAAGGAAGTTATAAATTAAACAAAAGTAATTAAAGCGATTTAAGAGGAGTTGTAGTAGATTTAATTTTGCTTAATATTTAAACCATTTTTAAAGTATAAAATTAGAATCATATGTGAGTTAGTCAACGACTGTTTTGATTCGAACAGCCGTCTGCTGATTTTTAGTGCCGTCGGATCGTTCACACTGTAAAAGTGTCAGTTGAGTATAAAAGTTGTTAATATAAAAGCAAGTTATAAATTAAACAAAAGTAATTGAAGCGATTTAAGAGGAGTTGTAGTAGGTTTAATTTTGCTTAATATATAAACCATTTTTAAAGTATAAAATTAGAATCATATGTGAGTTAGTCAACGACTGTTTTGATTCGAACAGCCGTCTGCTGATTTTTAGTGCCGCCAGGTTGTTCACACTGTAGGTATATAAGTTTGGGAGTTATTAATATAGAAGCAAGTTATAAATTAAACAAAAGTAATTGAAGCGATTTACGAGGAGTTGTAGTAGGTTTAATTTTGCTTAATATATAAACCATTTTTAAAGTATAAAATTAGAATCATATGTGAGTTAGTCAACGACTGTTTTGATTTGAACAGCCGTCTGCTGATTTTTAGTGCCGCCGGGTCGTTCACACTGTAGGTATATAAGTTTGGGAGTTATTAATATAGAAGCAAGTTATAAATTTAACAAAAGCAATTTAAGCAAAATGAAGATATAGTAAATTTGCATTGAATTAATATAAAAACAGTTTTTCAAACTATAGAGTTATAATCTCTGATTCAAATAGCCGTCTATTTATTTTTAGTGCTGCCAGGTTGTTCACACTGTAGGTAACATAAGTTTGGGAGTTATTAAATATAGAAGGAAGTTATAAATTAAACAAAAGTAATTAAAGCGATTTAAGAGGAGTTGTAGTAGGTTTAATTTTGCTTAATATTTAAACCTGTTTAAAGTATAAAATTAGAATCATATGTGAGTTAGTCAACGACTGTTTTGATTCGAACAGCCGTCTGCTGATTTTTAGTGCCGTCGGATCGTTCACACTGTAAAAGTGTCAGTTGAGTATAAAAGTTGTTAATATAAAAGCAAGTTATAAATTAAACAAAAGTAATTGAAGCGATTTAAGAGGAGTTGTAGTAGGTTTAATTTTGCTTAATATATAAACCATTTTTAAAGTATAAAATTAGAATCATATGTGAGTTAGTCAACGACTGTTTTGATTCGAACAGCCGTCTGCTGATTTTTAGTGCCGCCGGGTCGTTCACACTGTATAGGTATATAAGTTTGGGAGTTATTAATATAGAAGCAGGTTATCAATTTAACAAAAGCAATTTAAGCAAAATGAAGACATAGTAAATTTGCATTGAATTAATATAAAAACAGTTTTTCAAACTATAGAGTTATAATCTCTGATTCAAATAGCCGTCTGTTTATTTTTAGTGCTGCCAGGTTGTTCACACTGTAGGTAACATAAGTTTGGGAGTCATTAAATATAGAAGGAAGTTATAAATTAAACAAAAGTAATTAAAGCGATTTAAGAGGAGTTGTAGTAGGTTTAATTTTGCTTAATATTTAAACCTGTTTAAAGTATAAAATTAGAATCATATGTGAGTTAGTCAACGACTGTTTTGATTCGAACAGCCGTCTGCTGATTTTTAGTGCCGTCGGATCGTTCACACTGTAAAAGTGTCAGTTGAGTATAAAAGTTGTTAATATAAAAGCAAGTTATAAATTAAACAAAAGTAATTGAAGCGATTTAAGAGGAGTTGTAGTAGGTTTAATTTTGCTTAATATATAAACCATTTTTAAAGTATAAAATTAGAATCATATGTGAGTTAGTCAACGACTGTTTTGATTCGAACAGCCGTCTGCTGATTTTTAGTGCCGCCAGGTTGTTCACACTGTAGGTATATAAGTTTGGGAGTTATTAATATAGAAGCAGGTTATCAATTTAACAAAAGCAATTTAAGCAAAATGAAGATATAGTAAATTTGCATTGAATTAATATAAAAACAGTTTTTCAAACTATAGAGTTATAATCTCTGATTCAAATAGCCGTCTGTTTATTTTTAGTGCCGCCGGGTCGTTCACACTGTAGGTAACATAAGTTTGGGAGTCATTAATATAGAAGGAAGTTATAAATTAAACAAATGTAATTAAAGCGATTTAAGAGGAGTTGTAGTAAGTTTAATTTTGCTTAATATATAAACAGTTTTTAAAGTATATAATTAGAATCACATGTCAGTTTATCAATGATTGTTTTGATTCGAACAATCAATCGAAATGACGCGAAGTAAAGAGTTTTTAAAAATAAAAGCTATTTATTAAGCGATATCGCCTGATTTAAAACAGGCTTATAGAGTAATGTAAATAAATTTGAAATTGGGCAATTTTTGTTAACTAAAAGTCTATATATATTGAGACTTGGAAAAACTATACAAACGGATTCGGCTTCGAAGCCTTTTTTTTGAAAAGAAAATTTAGCAAATGTGAAATGACAAGGACGCTTTAGAGCTGAGTTTAGCCGTTTCATTGAACAATTGATATTTTGTAATTTAAGCATAGTGTTGTAATTTTTAGCAGAAATAAAGTAATCACGTTTTCCGTGAAAAGATCAGCAGGCTTTTTTTTGCACTACAAAAACCACTGACGGAAATAAGGGGCAGTAGCATATTTAGGGGTAGGGCATTGTGCCATGCCCCCTTTTCCAGATTACTAATACGAGAAATCAGAAACAGATTCAAAGTGAAGACCTTTTTTTTAGAGATCTTTATGTTTTTAAGACAAAAAAAATTGACAAAACCAGATGTTAATAATCTCTTGAAGCCTTATTATATTTCTTAGGTTGCATCAACACCGGGACAGATTAAAAATGGAAGCCTGTTTTACCATTTAAAAAGTTTTTTTTCCTTAACCCTTTTTGATTGGGGTAGTATGCTCCTTCCCCTTTAAAAAATTATCAGTACGCCACTGCCTTGATATCAAAGCACTGATATTGAACAGACAGTTAAAATATGGCTACTGGCGAAACTTCTGTCCTTAAACAAAAAGGAAACGATCGCATGTGCACCCTCTAAGGTAGATTGGAAAGGTGCACGCAAAAGTATTTGCGCAATTGTAAGAAACGTGAAGTGCAACAAAAAAATGTTTATTTTTTGTATATTTAGTGGGCTCAAATAATGCTTTTACAAGGTCTGTTTTCTGTTAAAATAAAACTAGACTACTTAACACAGAAAAAAATCTTTTTCGATGTTGCTTAGGTATTTTTCAATGTTCACTGTTCATATTTACGTTTAAAATTGTACATTTGGAAATTTGGAATTTTCACCAAGAGTTAAGGCCAGTAGAATTATCTTTTCCTGCTTGGTTGTTTGCAGTAACTGTCTTAATACAGTCGAAGGACAGCATGGCACCATTGCTCTGAATAATTAGCGGCTGATTTCATAATTTGTTTTAATAATTTTCCTTTACCAATTCATAATATGAATCTAGTTATTGTTGCTTTTTCGCTATTTGGTTGTTGGGCATCAAATTGACTACCAATTTGTTTTTCATTTTTCTCAATAAATTATATTATATTTATATATGTATTAGAATAATTGTATATGTGAAAATCTTATAAAAACTAAAAACAAATATACAGTATTTGTTTTGGAAATAGCTATATTTTTTTAAAAATTAACAAAATACTCTTCATGTTAAAATTTTATCATAAGTACAAGCTAATAAGTTTATTTTGAAAATTAGCCATCTCTTTTTTTCATTTACTTGCAAAATAGGATCTGACCAGATTGAGATTTAGTATATACTAATACTATAAATATACAGACGGCTGCTTTATCAGAAACAGTCGTTAATTGCTGCCACTAGTCGTTGACGCGTTGCCATTTGTTTAGTGAACTGCCGGCAATTTTTTAAGACATGGCGCCATGTAATTACGGTGCCGTATTTGTCACAACCCCTGTTGCAGAACTGTTTGCTGAATACCAGAATGGTTTGCTGTATTTTGCAGCTGATTCGATAAGATAAGGCTCCATATAATATTTGCAAATTCCACAATGGGGTTAATGATTGAATGTGAAAATAATTATTTAGCTTGTGGGTTTGGTGTGAAAGTGTGGTTGTATTAATAGTTTTGTCTGTGTTTTTTTGAAGATTGTTAGTGGTGACACATTCTGGATTTTGTGAAGATGTGGTTGAATGGTTACTGGGCTTTATGATAGTTGATATTGTGATTGTCATGTCATTGGCATGTCTTGTGATTTTCAACTAGGGTTTATGTCCCAAGATCCTGGATGATTTTTAAGTTTTAAATTTCCAGGATTCCAAACCAACTTTCTGGGAAATCCTGGTTTATTGCATTAGAGTTGAAAGGAATGATTCAAAGCAGAGGTGCTTAATGCATCAGTCAATTGCAACCTATTTATTGAGCAAAGGCTTTGGATTGCAGGTGAAGATTTTTTTATTCTTTACCTGCCATTTGGGACAAAAATGGAAAAATTGGTTATTAATTGTAAGTGAAGATCTTTTTTAGTCTTGTAGTTGTTACCCCTCCTCCAAGGATATGTTGAACCTCTCAAGGAAGCCAAACTAGATTCCCACATTTCGATTAACCCTGCTGCTTCCAAAGGCTTTTTCCACAGATTAGTGGTGTGGTGTTTTGTTGGTACTTGCTTACAGTACAGTTAAAAAGGTGATTAATGTCATGTGTGTGTGTTAAGTGTAATGGGCATTGTGGCATGTAGATGTCAGGGTTTACTGTGTTTCTACGGACGAGGGGAAAGACTCGTCTAATCCTGCGCAGTCAGGTATTCGAAATTCAAATTGTTTTGGATCAAAAGGATTTAATTGGCGTTTCAAAATGCATATGAAAGAAAACAATTTAGGTTATACAAATCTTTAGCCAGGAAACTATTTGAAATCAGATTAACAATTTACTAGAATTAAGCAATGATCTAGACCTTATTCAAATAGAAAAAAAAAAAAATACAAAGATTAATGGAAAAACAAACGCAAACAGTATTACAAAACATACCTAATCCTACTCTAGCTAAATCAGCGTATAAACAAACACTAACCTAACCCTAAACTAGCTAAGCTAAAATTGACCAAGTAAAAAATGGATAAAAAAACTCAAGATAATTTACAGCGCTATAAACAGAAGGAAACAAAGCTTTT
Organism: Diplosoma virens; assembly: GCA_963680785.1. Classification (NCBI taxonomy): domain Eukaryota; kingdom Metazoa; phylum Chordata; class Ascidiacea; order Aplousobranchia; family Didemnidae; genus Diplosoma; species Diplosoma virens. Next base: position 18,632,933 of record OY796880.1, read on the forward strand.
TAAGAACAAAATTCGCGCCACGAGAGATCGAACAGAAAGAAAACAAATTACAATAATGATGTGCCGCGTGAGATCGAACAGAAAGAAAACAAATTGCAATAATGATTAACTGAGTAAAAGAATTAGCGACGCGAGTTCAAATCCAACAAAAACGGTAAAGTAAAGTTTAACGGAAACAAAAACAAATTTAAAACATATAATAGTCCTTTTGCCAAGCTGGAGGTTTTATTGTTCGCCGTCTTGACGGGACCTCACAGCTTGGCGCATCATCCGTTGCAACATACTGTATGTAGGTAACTTTGCAAGAGTAATGATTTGTTGGCTGTGTGCTGTGCCATTTTTGTACTAATATAACTTGGTAATGTTTGTTCTGATCAATGTTATAGAGTATGGTGTTAGTAACTTTTTTATTTTCTCTGGAACTGACATATTGTGAGGTGATGGTAGCATGAATGCGTTTAAAGTTTTTTTATGTTCTTCAGGTGTTATGTCTGGTTGTGAGGTATAATGTTAGTGTGTGCATTGTTTTGATGCCATTTGCATTAAGCTGCTAGATTTTGAGAAAGTTTTTTGGTGGTGTTGTGTTTGTTTGTGTCCTGTGGTTAAAAGTGCTGTGAAGTGTGCAGCACCACAAGTTGTAGTCCTTTGTTGTGATTTGGAAGAATTTTAATGCTGCTTATTTGTATATATAAAATAGATGTTTGATGTTAGTGATAGGTTTGAGACAAACGTCACAAATCTATTTGTGTGTTTGTGATTTAAGATTTGGATGTATGTTGCTCCCAAGAAGCAGCAATCTGATCATCCAGTTTCTGTATGAACTGAAAAATTGACTTTCCTGAGAAGCTGGAGATGAATCTTTTCTTACCAGTTAAAGCAAAGGCTCCACCCAATAGAAATCAGACAGTAGGCAGAAATTAGCCAGTTTGTAATGGTTGAAAATCAACTACCAATGTTCAACCTTGACAAGGCTGACTCATTCAGAAAAGTACTTTTCAAACAGATACCTATTCCAAGTACATGAATGCTGATTTTTTTAATCTGCACGATGCTCTAGATCAGTGGTTTTCAACTATTTTATGCCTGCAACACTCTTTAGGACTTTTTCAAAGTTTATGCCACATTTGGACCAGAGTGCAGATCTTGATTTTTGTCCCTAAAAAGTAGTGTTTTCCAAAAAACGTTTTTAATTTGAATCTGACTTGAATTTCTTGATTTTCATCCTAAAAAGTATTGTCCACTAAAAAAAGCTTGTGGAGCAATAGACTAATGTTTTTTTAAATGTTTTGTGGCAAACACATAGAAAACCACTGCCCTAGGCAATATGAAAAAATGTTCTAGAGAACATGTCATGATTTTGCAATGTAACCCTAAGGCAAGGAGGTTTTTATATAAGAGATTGCCTTCTCCTAGACCAGAGGTGGGAAACATGCAACCTCCCTGAGTTTTTTGTGTTGCCTCCATAACAAAAAAAATTATGTGTCAATGATAAGTACTGATAACAAGAGAACACTACATTTTACCAACAAAAATCAAGAAATTCAAGTCAGATTTAAAGTTAAGACTTTTTTTTAGAGATTATTACTTTTCAGGGACGAGAATCATAAAATCTGTGACAGATTCAAAGTAAAAACCTTTTTCTTTTCCTTTTTTTAGGGATAGCTATTTTTTGGCAACAAAAATTAAGAAATACAAAACAGATACAAAATAATTATGCTATTTTTTGGGTATTTGAACTTATGCAGCCTCCTCTGTCAATAATTTTAAAATCTGGCCTCTAATAATAAAAAGATTTTCCATCTCTGCCCTAGACTGTTTGCTTGCCACAGCTTTTGAGCACAGTCTTCCCAGGTTTGAAGTTGTCATCTTTTGAACTACATTTTGTTTGATCTCTATCTACAAACCTTTTTTAACATGTGTATGCTTAAGAGGAAAGAAAAATCTTTGGCCAATACAACTTTACAGGTCATTGAGACAAGCAAACTTTCCCACCACAGTAAGGTACTTAGTTTATAGAAAACTTTTTTAGTCTCCATTAGATTTTTCAAACAAAATTGTGTGACATTTACCATCTTTATGGTACATTTTGTAATTCTGGTATTTCCTGGAAAGTTCAATTTTTCCAAAATCATAAACCCTATTTTCAACTTTTTTTTGGAAAGTGATATGACAGATGTGTAAATTTTAAATAAAGTTGGAGCAAAGCTTCACTTTGTGGTATTCCAATGTTGCTTTGTTTTCGTCTGGAGTAAATCTTATTGATATTGTAGGCAAGGGTAAATTAATGTCAGATTTTTAAGTAATATCTAGTTCTTCATTTCATTGTTTTTATAGATCTGGACCAAATCAAAATTTAATAATGCAAAGCAGTGACAGAACTGGTTTCTAAAAAAAGTAGGATCTGCTCGTCTTTGAAGTGGAGTTTCACTAAAGACTACTCCACTATAATTACCTAGCCATTTTAAAACTATCAATTTTGTTCATACATTTTTGAATAATTTGTTAATTGTTCTGGCAAATGCTCAATTTTGGTGTGCAAGAGTAAATATTCAGTTGTGTTTTTCTGTTGACCAAAAAAACTTTCATTAGTTCTTTGCACTAAAAACAATATGATGAAAAAAAATGCTCATATAATCAACCTTGCTTAGAACATTACTTTGTATAACTCTTTGTTTTACAAAATTATGAGAAATATCATTTGAAGGTATTAGTTAAATTGTTTCTTGATTTAAAAATTATTTATTGGAATGAAAACAATTGCCAGTACATTATAGAACTTTGTACTTTTTTCCTTAGTGTTTTTTATAAAAACTCTTCAAACTAATATTTTTAAAACTACTTGTTTGTAATTATGAGTTTAAAAGTTATCAGTTATCATGATTCACTTTTATATGATACAGATGTGTCTACACTAGATGATGGAAATTGGATTAATGACAAAATTATTAGTTTTATGTTTGAGTAAGTTATTAATTAAAGTACTACTACTACTAATATTCTGTATTTATAAATTTGTTGTAGATATTTTATTTATATTTTGGTTGGGACCAGTTTAGCAGGCAGTTATTTAAGTGCTTGATACAACTAGTCAGTTTTTTTTTATTTCATCTCAAATTTTGTTTTTATGAACAATTATTTATTTTTGATTGTTATGTTTTATTATATTTAGCTTCTCTTTTTATTCTCCTGACTTTTGGGAAAATGTTGTTAGTGTTATACGTTAAGCAACCCTCTAGCAATACTAAAATACTGCTGTTCAGTTAAATTTATTTGATTTTTTAGTTTTTAAAGGTATGACTAAAATTGGGAGCTGCTTGATAGGAAGCAGAAATGATTGAAAATCAACCACCAATGTCCTAACCATGACAAGGCTGATTTGTTTAGAAAAGTAGTTTTTGAACAGATACCTCTGCTGTGTACCTGAACATCAACTTTTTTATTTGTGCAATGCCCAAGGCAGCATAAAAAAAATGTTCTTGACAACATGTGATGATTTTGCAGTGCAACTCTACTGCAACGGTATTTTTATATAAGAGATTTCTTACTAGAATGCTTGCTACTGCTTTTTATTTCTATTGAATGGAGCTTTTGCTTTATCTGGTGAGAAAAGAATTTTTTCTGGCTTCTTGGGCAGGTCAATTTTTCAGTTTACTCACAAGAACAGCTGCTTGATTAGACTGCAAAGCAGAGAAAAAAGCCACAAAGTGTTTTTTTGAAAAAGCACAGAATTCAATTCAATTTAATTTTATTTGCAATCAAGGTATGAGGGGCATTCAAAAAATATGCAGAATTTTGTAATTTTATAATTTATTGATACAATCAATCTACTTTTCAATGTAGTCTCCATCAAGGTCGATGCACTTCTCCAGGCAGTGCTTCCATCCTTTTGTCCCATTTTTGAAGTAATCTGCTGACCATTTTGTGAGCCATGTTTTTGCTGCTTGCTTGCCTCATTAGTGTCATTAAAATAAACGCCTTTCAAGTGTTCTTTGAGTTTTGAGAATAAAAAAAAGTCAGATGGGGCAAGGTCTGGGCTATAAGGTGGATGTGGCAGCAATTCCCACTGAAATTCTCTCAAAACATCTCTTACAATTCGAGAAGAATGCACTGGGGCATTGTCGTGATGGAAAAGAATTCCACGGTGGAGTTTTCCTGGATACTTTTCAGCTAATTTTGCTCTCAATTTTCTTAAAACTTCTGCGTAATAGGCGCCTGTAACAGTTTTTTTACCTTCTAAAAAATCTACTGGCACAACTCCTTTAAAAGTCCCAGAAAACAGTTGCCATTACCTTCTTGACAGACCTCTCAGAGTTGAATTTGATTGAGCCAGATGATCCATGTGGGAGCCACTGTTTGGACTGTTGTTTTGTTTCAGGATCATACTGGTAGACCCATATTGCCGTTGACAATTCACTTCTGAGATTGAGCTGATTTGGGTGCAATGCTTTTGGCACCCATTGCATTGAAAGCTTGCTGAGGCATAAATTGTCATGCACAATCGAATGAGCTGAACCAACTGATATGCCCACAGTCTCAGCTATCTGATAAACTATTAATTGTCCATCTTCTTTGACTAGGTTCCTAACAAAATCAATTTTTTTATTGATTTTTTGAGGTTGTTGGTCTTCCACGACCTTCATCATCTTCAACAGCTTCTCTACCATCTTAAAATCTTTCAATCCACTTGTAAACACAAGTTTTCTTCAGAGCATCATCTTTATAAATGGTCTGCAGAGCTTGAATGATCTCCATTCCTTTCCAACAAAGCTTTACCAAAAATTAGATGTTGGTTCTTACCTCGAAATCCTTATGCTCCATGGGTTAAAAAACTACCTTAAATAAACTAGCTCTTGACAACTTCATTTACAAGCACAAAATGAGTGATAGCAATTATTTGATCACAAAGAACATGCTTTTTATGGCTAGCATGCTAAAATACGTTTTTTCTTGCTGGCATTCTTATCACAGGAGAATTCCACATATTTTTTGAATGCCCCTCATATTATGCTTCAAAGTTGTTATTAACAAAATGACTGTGAAATAGGAAACAGCAGCTAAACGATATATGTTATTATATATACATACAGCATCAATTGTGCTTGGTTTCCATACCTTTAAAACAATGTAGCTAAGTTGATTTAAAAAAAAAGAATTAAAAGGAAACAATTAAGATAAATTTTGAAAAATTAGAAGTGTATACATAAGCACAAAGGTAGTAATAATACTGTATAACAATAAAATACAGTTATATATTGATATAAGAGAATGTTGCATAATTATGGGTGGGAGAAACAACAAACTCTGTAATCAAAAGGGTAGAGACCCAAAAGGGGTCAGAAGGCAAAGAAACCCACCAAAAAAAATCCTGCCATGAATCTAAAGGACCATTTCAAATGTATACAGCCAGCAAAAAAACAACTGAATTGAAACCACAAAAACAATAAAAGAATTATGTGCATCTCATAAAAAAATTAATTGATATAAAAGAATGATGCTAATGAGTTTAGAACTGCAACTGTGTTGATATTATTCACCATTAATATGTACAATGCTTCTTGCCACTCAATCATGTTGCTGTCATTGCAATCACAGAGGTTTTAACGCTTATTAGAAATATCATTTTTCAGGAATGAATAGTTATTATAAATTGGTGAAAAATGTATTAATACATTTTGAAGCATAAAATTTAGAATGCCTAAATAATTTCAAAATAAAAAGTAAAGCCAATATATTGGAGAAGAGGATATGTTAAAATTTTAACTCATTCCATCATCAACTGCATTAAACTAATTACTTAATGGTAAATTTAAATATTTAAATTTGGATAATTTATAATGTAATATAGTAAAATATTGTCATAATATATGAAATGAATATAGCAAAGTAAGTTTGGGCATATGGAAAATAATGTAACTTGAAAAATTAGAATACAAATTTTGAACATCCTGTAATAAACTATGTTTCACTGTACATTGGCTAACTTTTTATTCTGACTTAATAAATTTTATCAATTGTTTTGTTGAAATTAGGAAAATATCTTAAAATTTTTGCTGATTTACCAATTTGTCCTACTTTTTTGCTTTTTTTTCTTACATTGCTTTGTCCTTCTTTTGCTTTTCTTCTACTTGATTTCTTAAAAACATTGATTTCTCAGCATTATTTTTCAACATTTGAAAAGTTTATAGCTAAATTAAAAGCTATCTTTCAATTCAAGGTTATATTACTTGTTTTATCATGAATTGTTTTTTCTAAGGTATTTTCAACATGAAAAGTTCAAAGAATTTTCCAAAAATGTTTATTTCATTGATCCTGATGTTGTTCATCTTTTGAAAATGACTTCTGGTGAGATAAAATTAATGCTTTGTTAACATTTATTTTTATGTTAATCTAACTGTTAGTTAATCTACTGTTTGCTTTTCTTGCTTTCAGTTAAAAAAGCTGACAAATTGAACTATGTTTCTAACAATATTCCAATGCTATTACAGTATTATGTTAGTGGCTATGTTGTCAAGGTGCATGTGAAGATGAACAGTATTAATAGTATAGGAAATGACATCTGATATTTGATAAAGTTTTATAGCAACACAATGCCAATGTGTGACTTTGACCTTTTTGTTATTTTGCTGTAGTAATTGATTGATTAACATTTAACGTTAGAACAAATGTTTGATGTTGCCAATTGAGGCAGCTAACTGCTCATTTGGGTCTCTGTAGTTTCTATAATATTTTTAAAAAATTGATAAATAGTTTGGTTAGGTTAACCATAATAATAAAGTTTGTTTAAATTGGTGTTGGCAAAAGTTTTCCACTGCTTTTGAATTATTGTTTTTCAGCATCTGTTTATCTACATTTTTTTGTAACTGATAAGAACTTTCAAGTCTTTGCTATTTCCAAAAAATAAATGAAGTTGATATTGAAATGACATATTAGAATTTTGGCAAAATTTGTTTGTGATGTGATGTTATTTATTTTCAGTAGAAGAATTGTCAGCTACCAATAAAAATATAAAAATTTTCCATGTTCTGATTGAATTGAAACGTTCATATATTACAACTTTCAAGTTGTTTATTTATTTACAGAGTTGGAAGCCAAGCAAATAATTGAACCCCTTGATCTAGCTTTCAGACGATTGATATTTTTGCCTATCAATAACAATGACGAACCATTATTGAGTGGTGGCAGTCATTGGCAAGTTCTTACTTAAGTGATAATTATTCAATTTATTTGAATAGTTAATTAAAATGACTAGTTAAATGTAGACTTTAGAAAAATTAATCATAATTGCAAATATTTTGAAAAAGAGGCTTGGTCAACCTAACTAACAAGATATCTTGACAAGTTCAAGTCAATAAATAGCATTTGTTTGCCAATTTTGACTTGAAGAGCTTATTTTCAGTGCTCAAAACTCCAGGAGTAAAAAAGAATATTGTCTTTACCTTGATCCCAATTTTGCTGATGAAAGATATGCTAGAGCAGGGGTCGGCAACCCCCGGCACGCGTGCCAATCATGGCACGCGAGGTGATTTTATACGGCACGCGGCGTCGTGAATATTTTTCAAAAACACGTTTACGGACCTTTTTTTTAGAGATCAACCTGATTTTGGGAGAAAAAAATAGGGAAATCAGAGATGAAATCAAAGTGAAGACCTTTTTTTTTTTTTTTTTAGAGAAACATCCTGATTTTGGGAGAAAAATAGGGAAATCGGAGATGAAATCAAAGTGAAGACATCGGCACGCAAACGTATATTTTGACATTGAATTTTACAACTTGGCACACTGGAAAGAAAACGTTGCCGACCCCTGTACTATATTATCAAAAATAGTTCGGCACGCGCAGCTAACAAAATTCAAAAACTGGCACACTGCGTTGAAAAGGTTGCCGACCCCTGTGCTAGAGTTAGTGTAGCTAAATTTTTTTTGTGTAAGAATCATGTCGTAGAGGTGTAAGCAGGCTTTCTGTTTTTGGCTTGCTATTTAATGACCGGTTTATGGGAACATCAAACATGAAATAAGAATGTAAAATTTTAAAAATATATCTTAAGGTTATGCAAGCTCATTATGACGTACTTACAAAACGTCATATTTATTGTTCAGCGGAAGACTAAGTAATAAGCTCGCGGAGCACAAGTGTTTCACAAAACACAGTTTGAAAAACGCGCCACTATTGGTCAACAATTCACAAGCAAAGACTGTTTACGAATTTTAATTTTTATACCGAAAATATCACACCTGCTTTACGTCAATTTTATCATCATCAACAATGTTGTTCATAATGTTTTCTATCAAATTTTTGTGTTATTTTAAAATTCGCTGAGAGGCCTACGGTAGGCATGTCAAACTTGCGGCCCGCGAAGTCTTTTAAAGAATGTCCTCCCCCGAACTCAAAAAGTTTTTTTGACAAGAAGTTGCGAGAAGGAATTATTTGGACATAAAATTTTTTTGGTTCACAGAAAACGAAGAACTACTCCTGCAGGACAAAGTTCCCAAATGCAAAAAAACGCTTAAGATTTGAGGTGAAGCTTTTTTTTTAGAGATCACAACTTTTTTAGGTCGAATATTGCAAAATCAGAGACTGATTCAAGGTAAAGACTTTGTTTTTAGTCTTTACTTGTTTAGTGATACGATCGCTACCCAAGCCAAATATTTCCTATGCGGCCCACGAGCTGGACATCTCTAGCCTGCGGTATCAATAAAACTTATGTTGGTAAAAACATAATATAAGCTGCCTTTGATTCGAAGACGCACAATAAAGTAAAATAAAATAGGTACCCTTCAATTCAAACAACTATTGTAGTGAAGAGTGTGCACACTGTACTGGAATGAGGGTCGATAGAAAATTTTTTACAGTGCAATCCTTCTAGTTCGTTTTACGTACTCTTAGATATTGGACAGTGATTTCAACGTGGTCCAGTTTGACCATTGGTAGTGCTTTCTGCATTTGTAGTGCTCTCCTGACAGTTCCATATATCCTTGATAAGATTAAAGATGGCCTTGAGTTCACTGACCTATCTGCCATACAGTTTCGACTTAAGGCGTTCATGTGGTGTCAGCATGACAAGGTGGTTTGTGGAATATTTTTATAGTTCATAACAGTGATGATGGTCTCGGTCTTGTCATGAAAATGTGGTCTCGGTCTCATATTTTTTAAATTGGTCCCGAGACCGGACATTTTTTGATATTTTTGTTATTTAATGTCGTTATGATTTACTGCTTTCTTTACCATGAACAACTCCCTCCCGAAATTAAATAGAAAACCTTTTCTTGCGTCGTAAACTTTTGAGTAAACATAGTAAACAGTTAATTAATAGCGTTTTGATAAAGAGTTTACACTTCTTTTTTTCATCGCTTTTCGCTGCTTTTATTTTGCTTTTCATGAAATATTCAAAAAACTAGTAACTAGGTCTTAAAACAACTTTTAATAATTTCAAAATTACTTAAGCGAATTTTGCAAAAACTCTAGTAGCAATTCGTAGATGAATAAAAAAATCGGAAAAGTCAAAAAATTTGAAGACAATTGTGCGAGTAGTTTTTGAGCAGCATATAGCTTTTTTAAAAGCGTGCACTTCCCCCCCCCCCGCCCAGTGGTAATAAGGTTAAGCTTTATGGAAACCTTGTTTTAAAAGAACGTAGCCTTTTGAGACAAGTTTTTATGAGTCAGCTTTTTTAATTTTTTTTCACGCCCTATCGATATAGCGTAGTCTACGAAAAAGGTTTTTTACAGAGATAAAGCTCAAACCAAATTTGGGTTATGTAATGAAATACGGCAGTTTGTAGATTTTTTTACAGCTTTAAATAATTCTTAAAATGTCAAAACATTCTGCAGTTATAAAATATGGTGACGTTAATCATAAAGAATAAGAAGATAAGATTGCAGGTAATTAAAAACATTCGGCCGTTTGCAAATTTTGTACTAATTCATCGGTTATTTCAGAAAGAAAAGGGACAACGTCAACTTTCGTTGGGCATTTGCAAAGGCATCTCACAGCCAAGTGAGTACTTTTTAAATATTGAGCAATTTTTTTGAATTGCAGAAAAGTTTCTCCCACACATTATTTTTTATCATTCTTTTAATTTATTGTTAGATCTCATAAATTAAACTTGGGCACAAGGAATATTCTGAAGACAGAAATTTGTTAAAGAATGTGTGCGTCACACCCGACCAACAAATAATAACAGGATATCTATCGCTAATTGCCACAAGCAATAGCAGAGAATGCTTTTATGTTTAACCACCAACATCCTCGAAAGGCGATCAGCGATGCAATTGTGCAAGAATCGATAGTTAGTTGCTCAATGCCATTATCAATTGAGGAAAATGTTCCTTTTCAGAAATTTATAAAACAGCCGAGCCTGTGTGAAGTTTTCTAATTATTTTTTGATCAACCTTATATCCTCGCATATGAGCCGAGTTTAAAACTCAATAAGAAAGTTGCCAAACTAAGGAGTCGGCTTATACGCGCATAACTCTGATTGCACCTTTTGTTCTCGTGATAAGATCGTCCACGCACACACGCGAAGCAGCGCAGATTGGAGTTAGCCAGAGACTTCTAAACTACATATAGTATACTAGTCTCTGAGTTAGCAGACACGTGTTAAGGATTTATCGCATTACGCGTTTCGTTTGAAAGAAAAAAAGATATTTGAAGGATTTTTTGAGATACTTCTTGCTATTATTAATAAAAGTAAAACATAACAATAATGATTACCATTTTGTAAACACTCTTCTGCAACCTTTTGCTGTGATAGGTGCGTATGGCATGTTACGATTTGTAGGGTCGGCTTATATGCGAATTTTTATAAATTTACCGTTTTAAGGTTGTTTTTCTAGAGTCGTCTTATATGCGAGATAGGCTTATATGCGAGGATATACGGGTTCAAGAATTGTAAGGATATGACGTTTCATACAGATTGATAAAAGCTCAACTGAATTATTTTCTATTGAAATAATCAACCATCAACACTGGTAGATATAATAAGCTTTTTTATGGGCTTTAAATGTACGTTTTTGGCTAATTTTTTTGCCTTGTATTTTTGTAAAGGCGCTACTCCGTTAAAGAGTGACAGAAAGTATGACGTAATTAGAAGAATTATTATAAGATTGAAAATAAATAATTTTTTAGATATAGATATCACGATCCATGCTAACAAAAATATGTTTGCCTCAGATGTATGCTTCTGTTAAGAAACAAGTTGAGGAGCTTTTGGCAAAATAATCATTCCTTTCAGTTACTGTTAATATTTGGACAGACCGTATAATGCAAAGCTATCTCGGGATCACAGCCCATATTACCATAATTCCAATTACTAAAGAAATGAAAATTGCAATTAGTTTTGCTAAAATCTCAAGAGATTTACTGGTTCACATACAGCCAAAAAAATTTTGAAGCATTTTACGAAGCTATGGACGAAGCCAATATAAAGAAAAAAGTAGAGATCATTGTGACCGATAATGCAGCAAATATACGCACTGTTTTAAAACATCTTTTCCCGGAATCAAACGCGCTACGGAATTCAATGAAGGCAATGGTGAAGAATCAGAAGATGACGACGAAGCGTATCAAAGCTTGAAAAATGAAGAAGATGGCTGTTTCTTCGGTATAGAAAAAGTCGTCGCCTGAACTTTGATTTTTACTAAAGCGACTGTAAAATTTACTCGTCTTTGCTAGATCAAGAAGATGAAGAACATTGAGGGTACATTACAACTATTTTCAAAAGAACGAATTTCTTGTTTTGCTCATACTCTACAACTCACCATAAAAGACGGTTTAACTTTTTGACGGCGGGGCTTTTATGCACTGGCAGCGCTATAAAATGGGTTTTTCAAGAATTAAGCAATATTTAATTATAATTTTCCGATTGATTATAAAGAAAGCTGTTTAAAAGAAACGAAGCACTTGGAGGGGGCCATAGGAAAAATATTCCGTCTAGCTGCAATTTTGCATTGCAACACGATTTTTAAAGGGTGTTAATTTACATATAATTAGTAGGAATAACCAAATTTCAATAACAGCTTTAAAAGTTTTATCAAAATATTTTAGAACAAAGTTAACGAATTGTGTTTTAGGTTTGAGGCAAAGTTCGGGAAAAACAAATCTATTCCCGGTACAACTAATACCCCCATGAAACTCCACTCTAAACCAAATGCAATCGTTACTAATGCTTGATTGGCGAGTTCTGGCAGATACGGTCAGCAGTGATTTCACCGAAACTTCAATTACGTTACGAGAATGGAGCCAATTACAGAAATTGTTCGGCATTCTCTTTGTTTTCGGAGAAGCGACAGATCTGACACAAGGTTGGTATGAATGAAGTGATTTTTTTCTGCTATTGCAGCTAGCAATTTTTAGATTAATTTAATTAAAAAATGTGTGCGTAATCATTGCACAATATTTTTTATAATTATTGGTCGATAAAGCAAGGATGAAAGCGACCCGAGAATTTGAGGGCTTTAAATGAAAGCACAAAGATTTTGAGGGCTTTAACCAAATAACTTAAGAAGCCCGAAAAAACATTTCTGAATAATCTCAAACTTTGAGGAACAGCTGATTCGATATTGAAAAATTCGGCGCCTGAACTTTAATTTTTACGGAGGCGACTGTGAAATTTACTCGTCTTAGCTAGTTTGCAAGATTGACCGATAACTTAAAAAGAGCATGAAATTAAATCATTAAAAATTAGCTCTGAATTGTTCGACAATTTAGTTGTCCATGACAACTAGTTGCCAAAAATGCAAAAATATAAGAAGTACAGTCAAATCTCCTTACTATGTTACCTCGCTACTATACCACTTTTGATCGTCCCCAACAAAATTCAATAGAAAATAAATTTACTATACCGCCCCTTAATCGTGCTACTATGGCACGTGAATTCTAAATGTATGCCACGTCTTGTTTTACATTTTGTTTTACAGTGTTGTAAAGTACAGTATAGTGTTTTCGAATTCTAAATTTTGTTTTAAATTTTTCTTACAATGTCAACGAAAAAGCGCAAACGAACCGACTTTACATTGAAGGAGAAGAAGGAGATCATCGATGCTGCGAAGAAGGAGCCAAATCAGTCAAAACTGGCCTGGGAGATGAGCAAGAAATGAGGCATCGAAGTTAAGCGAACCACAGTGAAGGGAATTCTCAGCAAGAAGGATGCAATCGAGGCTGCCATCAAAGCTGGAATTCCATCAAAACGCATGAAGCTGAAGCCGGCTCAACACTCGAAGCTCGACGACGGGGTGCTCATATGGCTGAAGCAAGCAAGAGGACAGAATCTGCCTGTCAGCGGTAATCTGATCAAGGAGAAGGCTTTGAAACTGGCCAAGTTGTTGCACATTCCAGACTTCATCGCCAGCGACGGTTGGCTGGACAATTTCAAGAAGCGCCACGGCATCACATTCATGACAGTGCAGGGCGAAGCTGGAGCGGTGAATTTACAATCCCTCCTTGAGTGGCAGCAACAGGTTCTCCAGCCCTTACTCAGTCAGTTCTCCGCAGACGTAGATGACGGCGAAGCTTTTCAAAGATACGTTGCGTGCGTGGGACGGACAACTCGGTCAGCAGGGACGAAGAGTACTGCTCTGTCTCCATAACTTCTGGGGCCACTACCGAGCTCTAGCTAGACAACATTCAACTGGTCTTTTCCCACCCAACACGACAGCCAATTCTCAACCAACGGATCAGGGAATCATAGAGAACCTCAAGCGCCACTACAAAAAGATTCTGCTGTGTCGTCAGATCGAGGCCATGGACATGGGAAAAGAGTTCGAGTTCACATTGCTCGACGCTCTACGCGTTGTCCGGTGTACCTGGGAGCAGGTCAGCGAGTCGACGATCAGAAACTGTTTCACGAAGGCCAAATTTATTGAAGAGGAATACCAAACTGAGCGAGATGATGCTGAGCTGCTCGAGATCTGGGAAGCTCTGCCTGCCGAGGAAAAGATGTACCAGAACGAGGAGATCGAGCTGCCTGACTTTCTCGAAGCCGATGAGCGCTTCGAGACTGGAGGATCTTTCACATTAGAGGAGATTGGGGAGGAGATGTTGGGCAGCAAGGAGCCGGTGGAAAGCGAAAATGATGAGGTAACTGTCGAGGAAGAAATCATTTTGTTCAAGAATGCCCAGCGGGCATGAAGCACCGTCCGGAAATTCATGCAGCAGAGAAGCGGGAAGTTGGGTGTGATGCAAGCATGCGATCGGTTAGAAGACGAGATGCAGGAGATCCGCCGAAAAAACATGCGCCAGCTGACAATTCTTCAGAGTTTTGGGCTGAGCTAGGTAACTTGTGAGACATCATATGTACATACACTGTAGCCGTTTACAAACCCTTCTTACTATGCCACTTTACCTCGGTCCCAACGGGTGGCATAGTAACGAGATTTGACTGTATTAAACATATAGAGATAAAACAAACAGTTTATTTTATGTTTAGCTTTTTACTTCAAGTAAAGATTATTATCGGTTTGTTTCTGATTGTCATTAGTTTTGACTGACAGGAATTTTACCGGTAAGCTGTAGCAAAGTAGCTGCAATTTTTTCAGCAGATAATTTTGACTTACTGGGACATTCCATGTCAACTCACACCCTTTTCGACATTTTTTTGCCGACCATCTCTGATTTTGCTGAAATTTGGCATGTTTGTAGGTCTGGATGAAAAAATGTCTCACACTAAATTTCGAGTTTCTAAATCAAATAGTTTTTGATATATGAAGGTTGAAAGTTAAACACAAAATCGCCACTTGAACGCCCCTGATCGAGCAAAAGTGGGCCTCCTGGCTTTATTTTTTGTTCGATTTCAAAGATGTTAATGTCATTGGAAAGCTCTTTTCAGCAGCTTTCCAATGATATTCATATCTCAAATGTGTCTATATAAATAAAAAAGTTATCTTTTGTCGTCCTTATGACCTTGACCTCGCATGACCCCAAAACCCCCAGTCTGGACAAAAGAAATTTTTTAATATTTTTGTTCCTCACATAAAGGACTATCAGCATGCCAAAAATCAAAGTGGGATCTCTATGGGTTTTTAAGATATTTGCATTTTATTGAACAGGTGTGCCTAATGATGCAAATTTGTTAATATTTACGCAATAAATATTTTTGCAACTTTGTTGATATTTTCAAATAAATCATTTTCGCAAGTTTTTTGTTAATTTTTTTCTAATTAAAAAATAACTTGAAAATCCATAGAGATCCCACTTTGATTTTTGGCATGCTGATAGTCCTTTATGTGAGGAACAAAAATATTAAAAAATTTCTTTTGTCCAGACTGGGAGTTTTGGGGTCATGCGAGGTCATGGTCACAAGGTCACGACAAAAGATAACTCTTTTATTTATATAGATACATTTGAGATATGAATATCATTGGAAAGCTGCTGAAAAGAGCTTTCCAATGATATTAACATCTTTGAAATCGAACAAAAAATAAAGCCAGTAGGGCCACTTTTGCTCGATCAGGGGCGCTCAAGCGGCGATTTTGTGTCTAATTTTCAACCTTCATATATCAAAAACTATTTGATTTAGAAACTTGAAATTCGGTGTGAGACATTTTTTCATCCAGACCTACAAACATGCCAAATTTCAGAAATATCGCAGATGGCTGGCAAAAGAGGGGTTTGAGTTGACATGGAATGTCCTCACTGCAGGTTAAACAGAATATTATCCTTTTTTACTTAAATACACAAAAAAATCCAATAAAAGAATCAGGCGCGAAGTTTTCGCTATTGTTTGGTCATCAGTCATGTTGCATACCGATAACAAATTTTATATTTTCTTGAGTAATAAACGCCAGGCGCTGAATTGTTCGCCGAGTTTTTGGTCCCGAATTCTCGAGACCTGTGGCTGACTATGAGTCGCATAAGAAAATAAATACGCACCAGCAATTCACAATTAATCACTTCATTACTAATTGAATTTCGACAATAAATGCGAAATGAGCACTTAAAATTCAATAAATCGATCTCTAATTATGATTTGCTTTACAGGTGAATAAACTGTCACAATTAGTGCTGTGATTCCTACTGTTCTTAACCTCAACAATCATTTGAGGACAATAAAAGAAATTGACCGTTTTTGCAGAGGTCTTGTTACTGCTTTAACCTCTTCCCTTCAAAAATGATTTATTGGCATTTTCAAAAATTGCTATTTGAAAAAGCACCAACAAAATCAGCACTCTTGCAATTGGCGTTCTGTCAAAGCATATATATCATTGCCACTACTCTTGATCCCCGGTTTGCTCTTGACTGATTAAACGAAGATGTCATTTTTGACGGAGAAGATAATATTGATTTGCAAAGGATTTGTAAAATAATTAGATGCACAGTTAAAGGTAATACTAAAGTTAAAACTTATTAAAGCAAACGCAATGAAACTAAATCGTTTTTTACACTAATTAATTTAATCTATCTCTTTTGGTAAAGCTAACGTTCAGTCAAAGTCGGTTCGTTTTATTGTAAATTCAAAATGGAGCACTGCTTTTCAACCGGGTGAATTGTATTGTACACTCCAAGGTGTCCCAGCTTGATAGTCTGTACAGGGGTGTAGAGCGTCTTCAAAAAGATTCGAGTTTTTTTAAGAAATTTTTCTAATTTATTCGGACTAATAGATTGCCTATTATTATTATCTTTTGTCAAAGTAAAAACAAATTGTCAATTAATTAACGTGAAAACTTTTTTTTTTCATTTTAGTTGTTTTCAACCATATTATGTTCATTAAAAGAAAAAAACTAAAAGCTAAAAAAATGAAAGTTTACATTGTAATATTACACTTTTAATTTTAAAGCATAAAACTAGGGTTTAGGCCTAGTTTAGTCAAAATTAGGTTTTTTAGTTTAGTCAAAAGTGTGTACCGTTGCCAATAAAGTTGAAAAGCAGTGAACTATTTTGCAAGACTTACTGTTTTATGATAGAAAGTAGAAATCTATTTTCAGCTTTTACTTACGATATTGTTTTTGTTAAATTTTTCTTATTGCGTTATACAACCGTGGTCGAGTGGTCGGCAGCGTGGTCGAGTGATTAAAGCACCGGACTGATGATCAGCATGGTCTTGGTTCAAAACCCACTTGCGCCATTCTGTTGTGTCCTTGGGAAAGACACTTTACGGCACTTTCCCCTGCTTGGTGGTCTTGACAAGCAGTTCTAAATTGCAATCATATCTCTACTAAATTACTAGCGGACAGCAATATCTTGGCATCTCCAGAATCAGGTCGGGGTAATTGCTTACCCTATGTATAGCGCCTACGTCGCTTTCCTGCGAGTCAGGAGGATAAATATAGAGATAAAAAAAAATAAAAAAAAAAAATAAAAAATAACCAGTACAATTGCTGTAAGAAAATGTCACAATAACGTAATTTTCAAAAGAAAATTAAAACAAATCAATTCGAATTTGTGTGTTATTATTTCTTTTGGATATTGTTATGTGGCATATTCTTACGAGAGGACACAGTGGTTAAACGCTTGCTTTTGTCGCAGTAGATCACTGATATAATTTTTTGAGATACGTCCAATGGTTTAATTGTAGAAGTACTTTTACGAATGTAAATAAGATATTTCGTTTTTCTATTAAAATTTTTTTAAATCTTTTACTGTCTTTTAATTCTATAGAGATCATTGTTACTGCAGCCGAGCGCTAATGGCGAAATGACGTCGAAACAAATGACCAGCAATATCAATCTTGTAGCGGTACTTCATTTTCAGCGGATATAGTTCGTGATTCTTACACTTCAGAAATGCCGAGAATTTTGACAAAATATGTGAACAAACGAGAAAGAACCAATAGAACAAATTCAACACCAAGCTGAAGATGCTAGTTTATTTAAAATGTAACTTTCGATTTGTGGAAAAATAAAAATTATTGTCATTAAAAATATATTTCTTCAAAAAATATTTTGCTCTCGGTCTCGAACCTTATATATGTCGACATTTTCTGGTCTTGGTCTCGAAAAAATTTTCCTATCTCGGTCTCGAATCATGTGCTCTCAACTGCATCACCGGTCTATAAACCAAAAAAAAATTGAAAAAGGGTAAAGCATGGAAATTGAGTTACTTAATCAGCTTACAAAGATTTTTTAAAACCTTCTAAAAGCGTAAACTTTCATTCGGTTTCTAACTATACTGAAGTTTTGACTGACACAAAAAAGCTGCTTGGGTCTGCGAGACCCATTGGGACCATGAAAGAATTAATAACAATTTTCTCTGCTTACGTTTAAAAAAGCAGTTCTAAAACCAATAACCGAATAGAAATCCAACCAGGCAGTATTCTCTTTGCTTCTGAAGCAGGTCAAGAAAACTACGAAAATCCTTTCTCCGTTGTTGTTCCAGTTAAGTTGATACATGGTAGATGTAGTTAGTTTTTGCATTTCTTTTGCAACAGCTGTTAAGAATGTTTTTTTTACGAACTTAGTTGGAGATTTATTTTAATAGGAGTTTATTGGTATGCGATCAACAGGATTCGGTTGTAGAACATTACGATTCCTGTCCAGGTATGCATCGAGATTTGGCCGAGCAACTGTTTGTCAAGTGTTGCTCGATCTTCTTCAACAAAACCGGTGCATACTTTTGGTTATGAAAGCTTTCACGGTGGTAATTGATTGTTGTTTTAGATAATATTTCTCTCAATCACATGCCAGTTGCTGCACAAGAAAACGGTACGAACTACTCTGGTATAACCTACGTATAAATTCGTGCTTGCTAATGAAATTATTTGATTCCAATTTATAGAAATTTGATTTTTTTGTGTAGGATATGATTGCGGAATTTATCTTATAAAAATCGCCGAAAACGTTTGCCAATCCAAGTTGTTAAAAAGGAAATGGAATGCATTGGATTTGACAAAGTGTGAAATAACAGATTATCGATTGCGAATAAAAAGATTAATTAAGGAACTGTCCAGTTCAAAATAAACTAATTTTTCGAAGTGTTCAAAAAAATTTTTTAACTCTTTCAGGCTCAGATTTTTGATAGAAAAAAAGCCGTAGATGCTCAAAAATTTATTTATTGTTGAAAACCTAATTTTTCTTGCACCAATCACTACTTATGCTTTAAAAAATTAATCCAAACTGGCGTAATACAAACAGCTCTTACAGCTTAACAACTAGACTTTTCATGAATATACTCTTGCATCTAGTAGATGGTACAAGTTTTAAGCTGCTGAGCAGGACAGAAGCTCGATTTAAATGAGTGGTTTATTTTCTGTACCACTGAGCATTAAACATGGCTTTCAAGGTGGTTCAAAATATGTACCACCAGACTTGAAAGAGTTAAACAGCAATTTTTTGTTTCTTATGTAACAGATATGTTTTTCTCGTGTTTATTTTTCGTATGTATTAGGCCATTAAAAAATATAAAAAAACTTTCTTACAAATGCTTTATTAAAAATACAATTCATTGCATCTCATTGCACAAGCTAAAAAAATTTTCCTTTTTTGTAAAAGATTATTAAATTCTCTATCTTGTTTTTCTGCTCTATTCTGCTCATCACCATTACTGGATCAATGATATATATTTTTTAAATACCGTGGCCTATTTATCCGATTGTAAGTCGCGGCTTACATTTTTTTCTGCTTTCATTTGATACAGCTTACTTTCAAAGGCGGTTAACAATTTTTTTCATCGCAGCATTTCAGTCAAAATAAGAATGTAAACCGATCTGGAAACTACATCGCACGAAATGGCAATAGGAAATTATTATATGCCGTCCTTAAGAGAAAACCTAAAGCTGTAAAAACTTCGATTCTTTAACTTATAACCGTCTGTGACGCAACAAGAATGAAAATAAGAATTAACTCGAAAAACGCGTAAACAGTTTTGGGCTATTATTCGTATATCATAAAACAATCTTTACGGTAGCTTTCTACTTTCCTAACACCTTGCTTTTTTACTATTAAGCAGCTAGCATCAACTGCTTCCTCGTTTTCTTTCAGCCACATTTTGGTCCGCGATAAGCCGATTTATGCTGCTGTTTCCAGTCCAGATATCAGTACAATTACTTAGAAATCTAATAATAACCTAAAAAACATTTAAAAAATGAAAAATATAGGAAATGTTTATTAAAATCTTCAAACATTGTTCACACAAGTTCATGAAGTCAAAATTTTTGATTTTTTATTTTTGGCCAAAAACACTTAAAATTAAACACTGTAGGTACATTGGTGTGAAAATAAAAGAATTTATTATTTGAAGGCTAAAATTAATATTAATAGACTTTCTAAGTTTTTGATTGAGTTTTAAACCCGTTCCGTTTATTTGTTGACTATCTTTCAAACTGCACATACTGTGAGGAATCATCTTCACTAACGTAGGTGATTGATAGTCACGATTAGCAGTGGTGGATATTGAGTGAGGCGAATGATCAGTTACCTCGGCCCCCCCTTGAAAACACCGCATATAGTTTCATTTTGCTGTATATGTTTTTTTAGAGATCACCATGATTTTGGGAGAAAAATAGCGAAATACGAGATCAAATCGAAGTGAAGACCTTTTTCTTTTTTTAGAAAAGACCAATTTTTGGAAATCCTTGCCTCGGGCCCTTAACTTTAAATATCCGTCACTGCCGATTAGAATGAAGATTGTTTTTTTAATTTTTTAAAAGTTTAATTTTTACAAAAACTAATGATGTCTTTATAGGTTGAAATCGATTTTTCGTTACGACTTAGTTAATTTTAGTTTTTAATTGCGATATTAGATATTTGGCTCAGAACTTGACTGATTTTAATAATTAGCCTAATTTATGTATCGCCATTTGACCAGTAAAATAAAATCGTCAATTTGACTTTGCTGAGAAGGATAATAGATTTCTGTTAAAAGACTTATAACATACCGGTAATGTGTTAGAGTGGGCTCCACTTATTCGATCCACGTTCGTTCTAGGCAAATTGGATCCTATAAGCGGCGTATTATCTACTTTAGGCCTCCATATGATTTAAACAATTTCGTTCCACGCGATTTGGCTCCAATAAGCCGCGCCCACTGCATCATTAATTTTTGCTTTAACGTTAAAGTTGTCAGTCATGCATCAGGTCTATTATTATTGACAATAACTAAAGCCGGTTCAAACTGGCAATGAGTGGTCGATCCATTGGGAGATAGGGGAAATGTGGGACCAATAAACCACCGAAATATTTCGTTCCTTAAAAATCTTTTTAAAATAATTCTTGTTTCTTGAATCAATGTGACGGTAATAAATAGTTTAATGAAGTTTCGCAATATCAGGTAGCGTGGGATGTAAAATAAAAATAACGAGTTTTGATAAACCAAAGTAAATTTTTGCTGTTTGTTTTAAACTTTAATAATGCAAAAGTCGTATAAAGTTTGATATTGAATTTCAGTTTAATGTGAAGTCCGTATAGTAGGGTAAATATGTAAAAAACTTGTTCAGTTCAGTTTTCTTTTATTTCTGCTCCGCCACATGAACAAAATAACAAAATGTAGAAAAGTTCGTGAGTTGTTGAACGACGGGGTTAGAAAAAAGGAAGAAGCAACAAAACGGGTTGACGTTGTGACTTGCTAATTCGCGATGAAAAGTGTGACCTGTTGTATCATATATAGTTGTTTGAAAAAATATAAAGAAAATAAAATATAAGATGGGGGCAATGCATTGGTGGGACCATAGCAGAGTTTGGCTGGAAGAATATGATCAGCCTTGTATTTAAATAATTTTTTTTTTGTCAATTGGGAAAAATGATTATAAGTAACTGGTTTGGGGACCAATGAAACAGTGATTCATATGGCCTCGATTTATAAATTTTGTTTTTAAATTTCACAAAGGCCTACTTTTAAAAAAAAATAATAATAATGGTAAATTTTATGATGAAATACTAACTGCAGCTGTAAACGATGTTTTGCATCTTTAAATGAGCATCATAGCTGCTACAAAAAAGCATCACATGAACCATGCTTCGCTTATTCGCTGTATTAAAAAACCAAGAGAAAATTTAACCACTGTAGCTACAATTCCTTTAAAAGTTTCAAACTTATAACTTTAATGCAAGTACAGTGTCGGCAAAAAACCTTGAGACCTAATCTAATTTTAAGCAAAAATAGAATAAAAATTACATACATAAAATTTTATTTATTAGACAATGATACATTAATATTTAGTCATTTCACCTTTGTTTTTAATGACTTGTCTGAGTCTTTCAGGCATACTTTCTGATAAGGATCTAAAGTATTCGGGTTTTATTGAGATCCATAGCAATTTCAGTTCCATGATGAGTTTTTGGATAGACTTTGTATTCACTGTTGACAACTTGTTTTTTATATAATTCCAGCAGTTTTTTATTGGATTTAAATCAGGTGAGTTTCCAGGCCATTCCAAAAAGGTTATGATATGGTCCTTAAACCATTTCATAACTTTTTTTGACTTGTGACAGGGTGCCCCATCTTGCATAAAAATTAGGCATTCATGTAGAGAAAATGGGTTTGGAATGGGCATTCATGTAGAGAAAATGTAGAGAAAATGCATTCATGTAGAGAAAACATTTGGAGAAAATGGGTTTCTAATAATTTAATATAGCGCTCAGAATTCATTGTACACTTTTTAGGAAGGAAGTATACACCTGCTTTACCCATCTTGCCACTGTAGGCTCCCCACAACATTACAAAATCAGGGTGTTTTACTGTTTTGATAGTGTATTTAGAAGCAAATCTATTTGACCCTGGAGGGCGTCTTACTCTATTACATGCTGATCTTAAGCATTTAAACGTGGATTCGTCAGAAAACATCACTGAATTCCACATTTCTTTAGTCCAATATACTTATAAGCAAATTCAAGTCTTTTTTGCGTCATTTTGTCTGTGAGAAGAGGTTTCTTTGCTGCTCTTCTTGATGGCATGTTCAAGTCCTTTTGTAGCCGATGACGAATAGTTCTTAGTGATACATTTTTAAATAAATTTGGATGGATTCTCCTTAATTGAGTTGATGATATCATTGGATCTTTTTCAATTTCTCTATTTAAAAATTTATCAGACTTTCTAGAGGTTTTTCTAGGCCTTCCCTTTATTGGCTTATGACATGAAATGTATCCTGCAGGATGTCCTTTAGCTTGAGAAAGAAGCCTCATAATGGTGGCTTTAGAACGTTTTATCCGAAAGCAAATTTTCTTAATTGGTACTTTTTCTTGTTTCAATGCCAAAGCACGTGCTTTTTCTTCTTTTGACATGTACTTTTCAACCATGGGTAAAAGGTATAGATAAAAAATTAAAATTAAAAAAATTGTTAAAATTGTTAAACTGACACCCTTCCACTATCACAGCTATGACTCTACTGAACATGAGTTAATAATTCACATTTTTGGAACAATTAGTTGCCAAATGTTACCACAATTCATTTATGTTCAATAGAAGCAAATTAAGCTAAATTTCAATCATAAAAAAATATATTTATTAAAGTGTTAAAAAGTTCCTAAAATGTAACTTGTTTTTCAATAGGTCTCAAGGTTTTTTGCCGGCACTGTAGCTTAGTCTTAATTTTTGCGAAAAATTCTTGCTTATTAGTCGCTTAAAGTATTAAAGTAGCATTTTTGTAGATATTCAGCAAAGATGAAGAACTCAATTTGAGAAACTACAATGTTTTATGGATTGTCAAAAGTGGAAGTCAGAGGGTTGGCTTATCAATTTGCAAATGTTAAGAATATTTCAATGTTGATGTAGGCCTACTTGTAAATAAAATCAGTCAACGTTGAGTTGATATTATGGGGATGTAGTTTTCAGCATTTTCTCTAAACACACGACAAGCACCGATTGTTATAACACGAAATCTAATTAAACAAAAAAAGCTTATGGCATATCTCTAAATTTCCATTACTTTTAAAGCAGTGGTACTGTGGTTTATAGTTCCCATATAGGTGCTTTATAGATCCCATTCCTATGGAACCAATAAACCACTTGAAAAATTTTTTTGATTGCTCGCAACTTTGCTAAAGATTTAGATATGCGTAGTTTTTGTAACGCATTTAATACCTGTTAAGGCGCGTTTACAGCCGTTTACAGTACTTTTTTCTTTCAGCGCGATCTTGGTTTGTTTTATTTCTTTTTTTCATGAAAATATGAGTGGATTTGAGCGTCAATAAAACAAACCAAGATCGCGCTGAAAGAAAAAAGTACTGTAAACGGCTGTAAACGCGCCTTTAGGCAGAAAATTGTGTTATTCAAGTTTCACTGGCCTACTATTAATAACTAAGTCAGAAGAGCCAAAACAATTTTTTTGGTTCATTGGTTCCACATTTTTCCTACATAGAATGGAAAGACCAAATAACTTGATTTTTGTAAAGTTTAATACTATTTTAATAAAAATACCATTAAGTGTATTTAATAAATTTGCCCAATACTGTACGAAGAGGTCTAGGGTGTTATAATTGAATTTTTACTATGCTTGTTTGAGACGTTAATTACGTAGCCAAATGAAACTGATAGGCTCCTGCGTTATGCAATTGGAAAATTCTGCTGTATTATGCAATCGGAAACAACCTACATCTTGTATCAAAAGCTTCATTTGTCAGAACCCATAGTTAAAATCATTTGAATCAAATTTTAGCCGAGCATGGGAGAGCACAAAAAAACAAACTCGAGATTGTGACCTTTGAAGAAAACTTTTTTGGGTTAATTTTTGTTTCTTCTTCGCTTAAATATTCCGACGTTTTCACAAAAAGATTCTATTCAAAAGTAGAAAATCAAAGTTTTTATTAAGGGTTACCAAAAAAAGTGAATTATCTCCAAATGCAAGTACATAGTATAATACGAGAAAAGATGAGTACGTAGAACATTCCAGTAACATGGCAATAACAGAAAGAAAAACAAAAGAAGGTAAAAATCCTGTATGCACCACTGAATGTGTGCTCAATAAATAATAAAAAGGTAGCCTACGTTCATTGAAGTAGAATAGCAATAACTGATAGAAAACAAAAAGGTAGCCCACGTTCATTAAAGTAGCACAGCAATAACTGACAAAAAAAGCAAAGCAAAAAGTACTGTACATCACTGAGTGTGTTCTTAATAAATAATAAAAACAAAAAGGTAGCCTACATTCATTGAAGTAGCATAACAATAACTGACAAAAAAACAAAAAGCATTGTACATCACTGAATGTGTGCTTAATAAATAATAAAAACAAAGATAACCTACGTTTATTGAAGTAGCATAGCAATAACAGACGGAAAACCAAATGGTAAAAATACTGTACATCATGCAGTAAGTGTTCAATAAACAATAAAAACAAAAATGTAACTTATATACAATTAAGTAGCATAGAAATAACTGACGGAAATAAGGTAAGCCGTACGTCACTAAATGAGTGCACACCAAATAACAAAAAAACAAGGAACGTAACTTGATCACCGACAAAAATTTCCAGGTCAGGCTCAAGTTGTAGTTTTTGTTCGCATCAGTTGAATATACGTAAGTACAAGCATTCCAACAAATATGCAGGAAAGTGCTACCATATTAATCCACAGTTCCCAATCCGTCAAAACTACGCCTGATCCAATTCCTAGTCGCTCAAGCACAAATCCTTCTCCAGTTAGAGTGCAACTGCGCGCAAAACAAGATTTACATGCGAGGTTAAACAAACAAATGTTGTGTGGCCTCTTTTTTATTATCGGGTACAGTCAGTAATCTCACGTTTTTGGTACAAAATCTAAAATTAAACGACTGATGTTGAATTAGATTTGATCTTGATAATTGATTAAACTTGTTTTAGCGGTAGATCTCAGTATGATAACACTCTGGCTTGTCAACAGATGGACGTGAGTTAGTTTATCTAAATGATTTCTAAAAGCTTAGTTTATCTACATAATTTTTACCGTGCCCGTAGGAAAGGTACTTTAAGGCAAGATCACGCTGCTTACTTATAATAGTGACTCAGCTTGAAACAGCAGGCAGCATACAGGCCAATAAGCTACATCTACACGAAGAAGAACTTGATTACAAACTTACGTATCTTATAATTTCGGTGCTTGACTAAAAAAAAGGACAACAAGCAACTAACAGGGCAGTTTTTAAAACAAAACAAAAACACGTAAGTGCATTTGAGATGAAGGACAAGAGAGCGTGATCGACTTTCGAGCCATCAAAAAAAGGACACTCCCGCCAACGCTCGTAGTGGAAACGAGTTCAAATGCAGTTCAATTAGGTAAATCTTTTACGACGGATATAAGACCATAGAGCCCTTTTCAGGACCGGTGGACGTCGCTCAAGATCTTTTGCCTATGCCTAACATCGCCACGATGTTAGTAGATGCTGCGTAGCCTACTTGAAACATGAATGATGTATTATTAAAGTTTTAAGTCAAAATATGTTACACAGCGATAATATGTTTATATTATAATATGCATTAATACTCGTAGTTTACTGTACAAACCTACTTTGAAAACAATAAAAAAATATCGACATAATATCGATTTCAAACTTAAAAAAATTTGTTTAATTAAATTAAATTCAAACCTAAAAAAAGTTTTGGACAATAAAAGCAGCACTCGAGAAGCCGCTATGAGCAACAACATTCCTCGTGCAATTCTGCGAAAATGTGTCTAAGAAGTGCAGTCCACTTCAACCTAGCAGACAAGAAAAAAATCCTTGGTTCAACCAAGTCTTGCAGTATTGCAATTTTTCTAACTTGCAACTAGTGAATTTAGACAAAACATAATTATTTATAAGGTATAAGGCTTTTAAAATATGACGATTAAAAATTTATTTTCCAAATTTTTATTGATAAGAAAGAAAGTGCTGTTATCACATACACGCTGTTATTACACGAAGTGCTGAACGTATACAGTATTCTTCAATCACTAAAGCTATTCTATGCACTTTCCAAAAAAGAAGTCAACCAAGTATTTTCCGAAAAAATCTTTCAAATCCAAAATTTTTAGGCTTCAGAAAGCGTGACGTAAACTCCAGTCTGTGCCGACCAGAGTTAACAACCAAGGAGCAAGCAATGCCATTTACTAGAAAAAATGCTTCATAAATTTTTATGAGGAGCTACCGGAAAAAGTGAATTATTTTAAAAATCTGCAAGAGCTATATCTTCCCTATTATTCTATATCGCCACAAAATACGTGAGACCTCGACAAAATTAGTTTGTCAACAGCCACGAAGTCTCAAAGAATATTTTCCATTGAATTAATAAAACAAATAGGTTCAACACCTTCCTCAGAAAGGTGGCTGATGTCACTGTGCTGTTGTAACTGGACATGCCAATTTACCAATATACATTTTTCCGTGTGTCCATTATAAACCACAAATTCTGCAAAAAGCTCTATCGCGAGAGCATGGGATTGGCATGCTCTTGAAAACATGAACTCCGATTTATTTCCCCGTGCTTTGCAGCATTTTTTGGCGCGCATAAACATGTAAAAAATGCAGGAAAAGTGTCAATGGATAACTGTCACAATTATAATCTTAGTTGTGTTTTGTGCATAGTTTTATGTCTGTCTAGAACATCTTATTGGCCGATTGAATTTTGCGACGTCGGGATTAACCTTATTTTTTGGTTTTAGATGCGCCGCTTTGGATTCTCACATTTCGCGCCTTAATTGTTGCCCGATCATCGCTTTAAAAAATTTAGCTCGACTCTAAGCTTCTTGACGTCTATTCTTGCATTTTACTTCGACATCTTACCCATTGTGCTTTAAATAAGCTTATTAACTCGATTTATTGTTGCATACACTTAATATCATTTTTATAATTATTCTAAGGCGTCACGAAAACTAAAGTTAAATGTAAGCAATAATTATGCAAACATTCTTGTATTTGGTGAATTGCTTTGTGCTTCGTTCTGATTTTTGGGACATCAAGTTTAACTTTAATTTCTTTCATTTTGTTTTGTTCGATACCGTCACCGTTAACGTCACCGCTAACGTCACCAGTCGGGAACGTTGTATTTTTCTGCAGCATGCATAGATAATTAGATAGAGTCACTACAAGAGACCGGACAGAGGCCGGCGATAGAGTGCGAGAAACTCAGAAGAGTTTCTTTATGGTACAGAATTTTAATATCGCTTTAAACAAAGTCGATTTCATCGGAGCCAAAAGCTTTTGTGACCCTCTCATCAGTAGCTATCGCGTCAAAATAGGGCGAACCAGAGAAAATCAAGTCTCAACAGTTAGGAGAACATCTGTGCCGATGCCTTATATTGCGATGACTCGGATGTACAACCATTTATTTCTAAGGCTGTCTTCATTGTTCAATGAAAAGTGCCACCACATCTGGAGTAGAGTTTAGCTTCAACGATATCATATACAAGCAAACTGATGGGGTTGCAATGGGTTCACCGCTAGGCCCAGTCTTAGCTAACATCTTTGTTCGGTTTTATGAAGAAAAACTTTTCTCCCAAATACCAAAACCTTCCACATATTTTAGGTACGTCGCGATGATACATTTGCTATTTTTCGTAATGAAAAAGAGTCGGAAAACTTTTTTAACCAACCAAACTGTCTCCATCCTTCTCTCAAATTTACCTTTGAGAAAGAGAAAAATAATTGTTTACCGTTTCTCGACGTTAACGTGGAACGAACAGTTACCGGTTTTGAAATTAGTGTGTATAGAAAACCTACCTTACTGGACATTACTTACTTTGGGGATCTTTCAGTCTCACCAAACAAAAAACAAACCTTATATCAACTTAGTGTTAACACCGGGTACTAATGATATGATACACCGGGCACTAATGATATGCACGAAATCCAAACTAAACGAAGAAATTAAGCGTATCAAGAACATTCTATTGGACAATGGTTATCCTGAATCGATTATTAACAGCAACATCTCCAAGAAAATTGCCAGTTTTCTATGCCTAAACGATTTGGTCCTGAGAAGTGCCCAATGTATTTTAGAATTCCTTGGATAGGGAAAGCTTCCATTAATCTTGATAAAAATGTCAAAATGGCTGTTGAAAGCTGCTATGGCTTCGTTACCACCAGAGTGGTATTTACATCCAAACGCATGTTACCCTGTAGCCCTCAAAGATGTTTTGCCTACCACGCTGAAAGGCTCCGTTATTTATGAATATTCGTGCCACTGTGACAGTAGATACGTAGGACAAACATCACAACGATTACGGGATAGAATCAAGCAGCATGTTTCTAAATAGTTACAACAGCAAGCGAAGCGCCCTACACGATCTCAACCCGGTGATCCTGTAAGCTAAAATGTAATAACCCAGATTGTGACTCTGCCATTGGATAACACTTGCTTGATAACAAGCAATGTGCTTAAAACTATAACAACAAACGTTTTAAAATTCTTGCTGTGGCACGCAACTCGTTTTATTTTTGTCTACTCGAGGCAACTTTTATTAAAACCAGACATTCGGTTTTATGTAAGCAAAAGGAATTTGTTTACACATTAAAACTTTTCAAATAACCTAAGTTGTGAGTGACAGTGTCTCTCTTTGGTAATTGCACGTTGTGCTTTTCGCCTTTCTGAGACCACACGTACAGCACTTTTCTCCTAATTGTTGAGACTATAAATACCTTGATTTTCTCTGGTTCGTCCCATTTTGACGCAATAGCTACTGATGATAGCGTCACGAAAAGCTTTTGGCTCCGATGAAATCGACTTTGTTTCAAGCGATATTAGAAACTCAGAAAAGATTTGGAGATCGTGGCGACAGTGGCTGACACGTACGAGAATATAGTAGTTGAGAATTGTGCAACGTGGAATTGCTTAACGCATCGGTATTTACAGTATTTATATGTTAACATCTGGAGTTTGGCCCAGATGGTAGGAGCTTTCTCGCAGCCTGTACCGTGGGTAAGTCTGTTCATTGCTGTTAAAAATGACAGACCAAAACCGAACTTATCAAAACGAAAGGATATCCACCCATTCCGATGTTCAGTGTGGGTCTGCTAGTCGGCAAAGTCCTTTTCAGGATGGGGCAATGCCAGGATAAAACTGCCCTTTTCAAGGTACATTGCCAACAAGTTCCGAAGACCCACTATTCTTCAGCTGAACATCGAAGGCCTCACTGCAAGCAAGATGAACGTTCTTCATCACCTCGCTATGCAGCCTGAGGCACTCGTCATCCTACTGCAGGAGACCCACTGCATTGATGCAGAAAAGTTGGTACTCCCGAACTACCAACTAGTTGGGTCTTCTTTAAGCAGGAAGCATGGCCTTGCCACGTTTGTCCACGAGCGACTGAGATACATGCTTTTGGATCAATCTCCACCGACATCGGAGATCGAGTGGCTATGTGTGGACGCTGATGGCTATAAAATAGTCAACGTCTACAAACCACCGCCAACGCAATTGCGAACCCTGGATCTCCCAGTGTTTCCTCACCCCTGTCTTTATGCTGGCGATTTTAACTGTCGTCATGCTGATTGAGGTTATAATGACGATAGTCCGGACGGTGAATGCTTGGCTGGCTGGGCAAGTATTAATTGTCTTGCCCTCCTATATAATGCCAAGGACGCTGCCAGTTTTTATTCCGGCCGCTGGAACACTGGCACCAATCCAGATCTAGCTTTCGCTAGCGTAAATCCAAACAGTCGCTTACCGGATAGACGTGTCCTTGAAAAGTTCCCCAGGTCACAACATCAACCTTCGCTTATTACACCACCAAGGTTTGCTATGGCAGTGCCAAGCATACATGTTAAGCGATGGAACTTCCGCAAGGCCAAATGGAGTCACTACATTGCTTTGATAAATAAATTCGCAAAGACTTTGTTGCCGCCTGATTCACTTGATGTGGATGCGACTTACCAGGACTTCTGCAACACCATTAAGAAAGCACCCAAAAAGACTATCCCACGCGGGTATCGAAATAACTATATTCGGTGTTGGGATGCAGAGTGTGAATACCTCTATAAAACCTTTCTGCAGTCTCCTCAAGGAGACGACTTAAGTTTGGCTGCTACAGCTCTGCTTGCCAAGCTTGACAGAAAGCGAAGGGATCGATGGTCCGAGGCAGTTCGGAGCATTGACTTCTCACACTCTAGTCGAAAAGCGTGGAGTATTTTGAACAACCTTACTGGTAGGTCACGACACTCTCCTTGTCACTGTCCCGTTTTAGCCGATGCTATTGCATCTCAGCTGGTTAGAAATGGGAAATACGAGGCTGTTGACCGCAAGTCATCTCGACTTATCTCTCAAGAAGTGTCTGACCTTTGGAGGACCACAACACCAGACGCAGTTAAATATCTCTGCTCTGTGTCCCCTACAAGATCCTCGAAAGGCTTATCTACGCCCGCGTCGAGCCATTAATTGATCCACTGCTCCCTGAAGAGCAGGCTGGGTTCCGACGCGGGAAGTCAACCGTAGATCAAGTTGTTCTGTAACCCAGAACATCGAAGATTCTTTTGAGGCTAAAAAGAAAACCGGTGCCGTATTTGTCGATCTGACAGTTGCTTATGACACTGTCTGGCACCGTGGCCTTACCTGCAAGCTGCCGACTACTTCCAGACAATCACATGGTCAGAATGATTATGGAGCTTGTCCGAAATCGAAGTTTCACCCTTACCACCGGTGACAGCAAGCAAAGCAGGCTACGCCGTCTTAAAAATGGCGTTTCTCAGGGATCGGTCTTGGCTCCCCTCCTATTTAACATCTATACGTACGATCTGCCTTCTATGATTTCCAGAAAGTTCGCTTATGTTGATGATCTAGCATTGTTGCACTCTTCTGGAAACTGGAAGGACTTGGAGGGGACTTTAAGCCAAGACATGTCTAACACTTTCATCGTATCTCCAGACTTGAGGTTGAAGCTCAGTCACACTAAGACGGTGACGGCAGCCTTTCACTTAAATAACCGAGAAGCCAAACGTGAGCTAAAAGTCTATAACAATGATAGACTTTTACCGTTCTGTCCAACCTCTACTTGTCTTGGGGTAAAACTGGACAGATCGCTCACGTTTCGTCACCATTTAATGGCATTGCGCAAAAAACTATCCTCGCACGTCACACTGCTGAGGCGACTCGTGGGCTCGGGATGGGGTGCTGGTGCTAAAACACTACGCATAGCCACCTTGTCTCTAGTCTACTCAACAGCTGAGTACTGTGCGCCATACTCAACATCTGGTGTCGCAGTACTCACACTCGCCTCATTGATAGTGTCTTGAATGGCGCCTTGCGCATAGTTACTGGATGCCTGCGTCCCACTCCAATAGACCGCCTACCTGTACTCTCAGGCATCCAGCCAGCTGAGCTTCGCCGAATGGGAGCGACACTCTCCTTGACTTACCGTGGATCTCTGGACCCCGATGATATCTTGTATGGTCTTTTAAGTGGGTCCTCAGATACTCGCCAAGTGAGACTAAGATCTAGACGCCCGTTTGTGCCAGCTGCGTGGAATCTTTTGGACAACCTTGCCAGACTTGACATCCGCGCTTCTGAATGGACAAACCATAAATGGAAAACGGAGTATTGTGAAAATGCTTCCAGGCTCCGTGCTTTTGTGCCCGGGATCAGTGACAGGCCTGTTGGGATGGGCTTACCCCGAGCAGCTTGGGTTAAGCACAACCGCCTGCGGACTGCTGTTGGGCGATTCCATTCGTCCATGCACAAATGGGGTCTCGCTCCTTCACCGAATTGCGAGTGTGGCGCCTCTGAGCAAACCGCACACCATGTACTAACAGCGTGTTCTATACATCGGGCATCACATGGAGCACGAGGTCTGACGGTTTTGTATGACGAAACTCGATGCTGGCTTAATAACACCACTGCCAAAATCTGATTCAGGCAGCGCAGCAATCTGGGGTAGTAAAAGAATAAACCCTCGGCTCCAGTCCTGTTTGTATCTGACCTGGAGGAGATGCCCTTCAAACGACGACGACGAGCGTCTGGAGTGACAATTAAGAACAATAAATCAAACTTTTTGAAAGAAATTTGAGCAACTGTAAACAAAGTTGCGTCCTTCTTGATTTTTCTAGTCAAGCAACCGTTTAGCATCTAAATCAGTGTTTGCCTTATGGATCACTCAACTTTCGTCGATAAGTTTTCTTAAGCGAGTTAGCTGTTCGCCTTTTCCCCGTGAGGATAAAGTTGCTGGCTTTAACTTAAAAGAGCGTGACAACACACTAGGAAAAGTATCTTCATTTTATCGCAATTTTGACTTTGAAACCTGACAATGATGAAAATTATGAAGACAAGTTTTTGAAAAAGTTTGAAAAAATTAAAAAATATAAATTTGCCAGATAATAAAGATGTGGCTTCGGTTAGCACAAAACACATTTTGCGTATTCTTTCAAACCCGTGACCAGTATCTCGCACTAAGCGACTTTTAACAGTGCCAAAATTTGGCATTGATCTTAAATATTAATGATTTGTAAACTTTAATTTCTCGAGATGCTGTAAATGGAAAGATTAAGCTGTACTTTATGTTTAGTTTAGTAATACAGTAAACAAGTAAAAATTTCTAAATCAAGTAATAGTCATCTTGACATATTTAAAAGTATGTAAAAATAATGGCGTAACAGTTTCTCTAAGCATAACGCTTCCACCATTTTCCTGAAAGTTAATGCTAATACAAAATAAAAAAACGAGTTACCAAAATTAACACAGTAATACAAGATTTATTTACCATGAGAGGTTTCCCACTGTGTTGATATTGGCGTTGGAAGAAATCGCGCAAGATGCTGCGTTCGCACTGCCCGCGACAAAACAGGAAGTAAAGTTCTGATTGCGAAACTCGTTGATGCTTAAACCCTGTTTAAGACAACTGGTTTAACTATATAATTTACATTACAGGACAACAAAAGCTCACCGAAAATCCGTATTGCGCCACGCTCAGATATTTGATCCAGGATAGCCAAGGAAGAATAGTATCGATGTTCAGCAACAAACCGGCAAAAACCTAGAAATTGAAATCAGTTAAGTGATAAATGAGATATAGGCCTATCTGATAATCCAATCGTAAAGGTGTATTAAACACCTGAGGGTGTAACATTTTGATAGGGTGCACTGGCGTGTAACACATACCATAAGGTCGGTGTACCATTTTGAATAATTTATCTATTTGAATAACTAACCACCTGATGAAACAGATGGCTGCGGTTTTTTAAAAAATAATTTAAAAAATTTTGTTATGTATATATAGTGCGAAGGATTATTATTCTGGAGATCGTTAAGTGTTAATTGAAATTATTGTTGAAAAAAGATTTGTGAAAGTCGAGTTGGAATTTGCAGTTGTAGAACTGTCAGGATAAATTTGTTATTTAAAAATATTCGTGAAGTTTGCGATTGTGAGAATCGTAAGTGAAGTTTGGCGGCTGTGTCGTAAGTGAACATTGGTCCGAAACAATTGTCGCCATGGAATTTGGTTTGCAGCAACAGAGTTTTCTCGTGGCATGTAGTGTTGCTCTTGTAGTGTAATTTACTTCACGTTCTAAGCAGTTTATTTTTTTTCATTTCAAACAAGGCAATAATAAATGAAGTTTGAATTTTAGGTTGTAATAGTGAGTAGTTTACCTACACAGTGTTTTGTCATAAAATAAATGATAATGAACATACGTAGTTTTTCAAGAAGTCTTTCATGAAAATCAACATTCAAATAAGTAAGCGTGAGCATTTTGTCATACCACATTTGATGCAAATGGATAAAGATTTAAGAGTTTACAACATTTAAAAACTACAATAATTTTGTATATCTCTTCTTAAAGTTCTTAAATAGCAAAATTCTTTGAGTACCATTTACATGAAATGACTGATGAAATATCGTGCTGGTATAAATATGCATATTTTCTTTATATTTTTCCGATTGAGATCAATAGAGTTTTATAATAATATAAATCTGCGCTGTTCACGTTTTTGAGTAAACATTAAAAATGTGTACCATTTCAAAAAAGTTAACAAGCACTGGTATACACCCATCTAAAGAAATCAATCAAAATCTTGTCGTAATATTGCTGTGCGATTCTATAGAAGACGGGTTTTGAATATCAGAGGACAAAAAAATACAGCGATTAAAACAATTTGAAGGGGAGCAATGTTATTTCATTTTCGAAATGAAATTTTTTTGCTAAACATTAACATAGAAGTCATATTCTGTAGAATCGTAGAGCAACAATAAAAAACACCATAAATTCAAACAACAAGAGGAAATCAAGTGAATATTGTACAATGACGCTGATCTTTAGGTGCGGGCTTACTTGTGAGTCTAGTCAGCAATTGCATCCAGCATGTGCATTGCGCAACTGTTGCTATGACCTTTGTCGTTAATGACTTATTGGTCACGGATTTAAACCATTTTGGTCACAATATGAACGCTGAATAACCATAACAATAGAAAGACAACTTTGATTTATATTACAGTCGCTTGTTTGCAACTTCGGGCGCTTTCATAGCCATTAAAGCATCATCTGAATAAAAGCATTCAAGCTTGTTTCTGAAATGGCGACTAAAGATTCAAGTGATACTACTCAAAATAGAAATTTTCAAACCTTTTCAACCAGAAGTGCATAGTTTATTCGATTTTGCTCACATTTGGTTCAGCACTACAGCGATTAACAAACAATGACTAAAGCAGTTTAAGTTAAATTTCATGATCGAGGATTTAAATTCGATTTGTCTTTATCTAATACTAAAAAAAATTAATACATTAAGACAAACAAAGATCTACACGCATATTATTCCGTCCTCTTGTGCACATGTCAAGTCTTGTGACATGTCTAATTATAGTAGCCAAGTGTGCAATGGTTCTGCAAACACGAAGAGTTCACTGTAAAGTTTCACGAAAGCTTTCGCAGTCATAAATGACGATGGAAGTTTCTAGAACAAACCATGAGAAACACGACATTGATTCGCAAACTCACGATCGAGAAGACGAACGTCAACGTGATGAAGAGACTCGCCACGGCGAAAGCTTCGAATGTTGCCGAAAAAAAAAGCGCAATCGCGGTAGCGCTGTAGCCGATTAAGACGAGGAAGAATAGAAAGATAAAGAAACTCGAGACGTCCGCTTTCAGGCCTGTAAAGTATTTTGAAATCGAAAAATCATCAGCGAAAAATCGAGAACTCCCGCAAACTGCTCGAACTCACCAACCATCCAATATGTCACAGATCCGAATACCAAGGGTCCTATCGTGCGTAACGGTATGAGGTCGGCAAAGAGTTTGGCGAGAAAATAAGATATGACCATGTAGTAACCGGAAACGTATTCGTGTCTATACAAAGGGGCAATTAAACAAAAAATCAATTTAAACTTGGTCGAAAAAAGACTTGACAATACCCAACGAAAATTTAAGTATTTAACGCAGCTTTACGATTGTAATTATTTGCATCTTGAACGAGTTGTTACAAAAGCGGCAATCGTGCCTTAATAGTTTCTTCTAGAAAGTAAAAAATGATTCTTTTATATCCTGCTTTGAGATGAGATGGGGATCGTCACAATAGTTAATGAAACGTCTTATAAAATTTTTATAAGCATAAAAACCACACAAACGCCAGCAACGCAAAAATTTTTTTATGTCTTTTTAAAAAGCAAATAAATTATACAAACAGTAACAATAGGAAAATAGACTCAAAAATCAGCAAGCCTGACATGAAAACTTCTTTTTCCAGACTGAACACTTCAATAGCGCTGATGGAACTGAACATGAGGTTGGTGACGATGAAGAACAGTACCCCAAATCTAAATCAGTTCAGGGCGAAATAGAATTGTAACGCTACGTGTTCTAATAAGGCACTAATCGAGCATTGATCGTTAACAAGCTACGTCAAATTTAAAATAATCTGTATAACAAAAAACGAGCAAAGTAGAAAGTTTAATAGCGCAACTTCTAACCGACCTGTTTTGAGTTCCAGTAGTTGGAGAATCGTCGACTTGATAGAAAAGAAAACCGAACACAACGGCAACGATAACGTTGAGTCCAATCTAAAAAAAAACTTTCGGAAAAAAGGAAAGCAATCGCAATATCTTTTCACTTACAGTGCCAATAGAAGCGATCGGATTTCGAATTACATTCTTAAAAGCTCTCCGAGACAAAATCATGAATTGGTAATGGAAGGGAGTGGCATAAGTTTCCAGGTCTGAGATTCGCTTGCTTGCTATTGAAGTACATTTACATTGAAGTACATTGAAGTTCATACATACATAGCTATTGAAGAAGCATTTGAAAAAATATAAATTAAATAAATACTATATATTTATAAGACTTGTATATACGGTTTGCAACTGTTGCAAAATATATGTTTGAATTATACGTCGAATAAAAATCTTCCAGATAAGAAATTAAGCAAAACAAAAATTTTGACGTAACAACGTATGTAATATACTGTATATTGCATATTTATTTTGATTATGCGACTTTATACTAAAATTAAGCGAAGTCATTGAAATGGCAACTTTGTTTTTTTCAAAAATCTTAGAAAATAATCACTTCTCACATGAAGGTTGCGAAGTGATTTTCCCGATTTCATCTAGGTTTGCTTTGTAAATAGACGTTTGTTCAAATTTTTCGGCCATTTGTTGAGCCAAGCTTTCACATTCCTCAGCTAAATTTTCTTTCGATTTTTGATCTATAACGTGATTTATCGCTGATTTTAAAAAAGTAAAAATTTGAACTACTCAAAAAATTAATTGCAAATTACTCTTCTCTTTGCGTGTTTTCTAGTGCTTTTTGGTATTATTTTCAGTTTTTAAAATGATGATCGATTCTACCAATACATCACAACACAAAAACTTGAGAAAAGACTAAGATAAAAAACATTATACGAGGTAAACATAAACAAGTCACAAAGATGAGACAAGCACACCACCACTGAAGCTTCGATTCCACTCGAGGAGGCCCGATTATTGGGACTCTGCAGAATTGAACTACGTTTCCATTCCTAGGAATAAGCTGGTACCCACTACTACTACCACGACCACCCCACTACACGTTACAAGCTGTGCAGAATATGCGCAAAGTTCTGAAGATAGCCGCTGGAAACTCGTGACTCACATTGGCGTAAAAAGTTAGTACAAGAAAACGTTCGATATTACTTTGACGTGTATTAGTTCGAACTCAAGAAAGTGCAAGTTAGAGTAAAGGAACGAAAATCAAGAAATCTACTTTTAAGGAAGGAAATTGAGAAATCCGAGAAAGATTGAAACTGAAGAACTTTTTTTTAGAGAAGACTGCTTTTTAGGGACGAATTTTTTTCTTTTAACAAACGTTCCAGTTTTCCTCTTCAGAAATATGGTATGCCTAGCTCTGAGCTTAGGTCACAATTCAGCCTTCTTTTGAAAAACGTGTTCAGTAGGTGAAGAATTAAAAAAAGTTATTATTTTGGTCTTTTTAAAAACCGTTCACGTGATTGCTGAAACGGATGTACTGTGTCAAAAAAAGCTGAATAAAAGTGAAGCTACTCCAGTTACTTGTGGTGAAGGATTAAAAATTAATTGTTAGGCATTCGCTTCATTTAAATAAGTGAGTGTGGTGGTGGTAGTAGTGTAGTAGAATTTACGAATTTACATATTCGTACCTAAGATCGCTACACCGTAAGCAAAACAAATTGATTATAGCGCGGTTTAAACGCTGACGTCTATGGCGCAAATTTTTCCAAGCTCTGCGGCGATAGAACGTGTCTTCTCTGTTGGATCCGACATAATAAAACCAAGAGAGCGAACTTACGTGTGTAGTCAGAAAACTTTAAACAATTGATATTTATTCAGAAAATAAAAAGTATGTGATCTCGCGTTTGGTTTTGCCTAAATAATTAATAACAATTAATTTTTTTGTAAGTTCTTAAGTTTATTATTTAGCAGCGTTTGGGTTGTTTTCTTAAAGTCTGCCATCAAATGAATTAAAAAGGAAAACCCGTTCAATAATTATCGCAAACAATCGAATCGAAAAAAATGCTCTTTCATTGACTTTGGTTTTATTAACACAAGGTTTTGTGAGCTATTGATTATTTCTTCAGAAGTAGCAGTATAAAAACTTGATGCAATTAATGATGTACGAGTGAGCAGTAGTTTACAAAAGTTTGTGTTAATAAAAAGTAAACTCAACCAAAGAGTTTTTTTTTTTTTTCATTGAAATTTGTAAGTACAAATGTCTTTTTGTTTTACAAAGCAATGTTTTGTTAAAAGTTTTTTTTATCTTATTTTTAGTTTTTTTTATGTGATGGAACTGGAATTTAGAGCTTCACTAAATTGAAAAACTTTGCGCTTTGCTAATTTAAGAAAAAATGCCCACCTCTGCGTATTACATAATCAAACAACATGCAAGAAAATTCGGTACATCGCTGGTTCCTGTGGTCGTATTATATTACGATCGTGCAGTTTACATGATCTCAAACAGTTCATTTCCCACTCTCATTCCTGCACTTACCAATTCATTGCATTGCTCTTGTACTCCAAATATCAAAATCAGTCATATTAAACCTCTCTACCCATAGCCGTACCAGCCAAAAAATTTTTTTGGAGGGGGGGGGCGATAAAAATTTGCCCAAATTTTGTCACATTTGTCCGACTGATGATTTTCTAGTACTTTACAGATATGGCAAAAAAATTGTCTAAATTCTAGTAAAAGTTCTTGTCTAGTAAAAGATACTAGTAAGACCAGAAAAAAAAGTCTTCACTTTGAATTAGTCTCAGATTTCTCGATTTTTGTCCCAAAATCATGGTGTTATCTAAAAAAAAAAAGGTCTTCACCTAAATTTGGTAACTATTTTCTGCATTTGATCACTGAATGCCTGCGTCCCACTCCAACAGACCACTTACCCATACTTTCAGGCATCCAGCCAGCAGAGCTTCGCCGACTGGGAACGACACTCTCCTTGGCCTACCGTGGATCTCTGGACCCTGATAATATCTTGTATGGTTTTTTAAGTGGGCCCTCAGATGCTCGCCAAGAGAGACTAAGATCCCGACGCCGATTTGTGCCAGATGCGCGGAATCTTTTGGACAACCTTGCCAGACTTGGCGCCCGCGCTTCTGAGTGGACAAACCATAAATGGAATGCGGAATATTGTGGAAATACATCCAGGCTTCATGTTTTTATACCCAGGACCAGTGACAGGCCTATTGGGATGGGCTTGCCCCGAACAACTTGGGTTAAGCTGAACTGCCTGCTGACTGGTGTTGGGCGATTCTATTCGTCCATGCAGAAATGGGGTCTCGCTCCTTCACCGATTTGCAAGTGTGGCGCCTCTGAATAAACCACAGACAACTTCTAAAAGCGTGCCCTATATATAGGGTACCCCATAGAGCACGAGGTCTGACAGTTTCGGATGATGAAACTTGATGCTCGCTCAGCAACATCACTGCCAGCATCTGATCCGGGCAGTAAAGCAGCCTGGCGTAGTAAAAGGATAAACCCTCGGCCCCAGTCCTGTTTGTGTCAGACCTGGAGTGGATGCCCTTCCAAACGATAATGATGACTTAAGCATTCCTGTATTTCACAATCTTTTTCTCGCTTCATATTATTTTAGTGCCAATTCCTCTATATCAATTAGAAACGCAGCACCCGATCAAGAATTTTTTAAATATCAAATCCCATCAATTTGATGTCCTATGATCCAGAATCATAGTCGTTGGAGTAATTGAGAGAGGCCACAACAAGAAGAGCAAAGAAAAGAGAACAACGTAGAATATAAAGGTATAAGGATTTGATGGTGACAGATATCAAATTAAATACCGTGTCTCTAATCTGTTTAAAAGGTATAGACGTTGGAAGAAATTGAGGATGACAGAAAGAGAGGGGTGTTTGGGACCAATGAATCATCGGTTAAGACAAAAGCGTCAGTCAAGTTGTTGCCAAATCAAAAAAATTTGCGGGTATCCACTGAAGATGGACAACCTGGGAAACCTAGGTCTCAAAAGGCAAGTTAGATTTATGTGTTGGTATAGAATTTAGGAGATAACTATGGGATGAGACGGAGAAGGTTAGCCAAACAGATTAAGAAATATAAACTAATTGATTGATTGACGGCAAAAATTAGAAATGACTTTAAGGCGTAAATTTCTTAAGTCTTAGCACTGTAATTTATAGCCCAGAAACCGATAATTAGTGGACCAGAGAGAGAGGTGGCAATGAACCAACTCATCAGATCCATATAGTAACGTTGCCTGGGTGGAAAGAAAAAAGAACGACTTTATTATAGAAACGTGGGTGTTTAGGAAATAGAGTAGAGGGGTAGAGACACGCGATGTACTGAGATAGACGTGACCAGAAATACTTGTGATGGCACGGGTAAAGGTTTACAAAGAAGCAAAAGGCAAAAAGTGAAATTATATATTCTTGTAAATGATCTCCAGAAATCTTTGTTCAAAGTTTATTTTCCTTTCACTTTCGCTCACTCTCTCTGGTCTGAACTTTCTCCTCTACGCTGCTAAAAGCAAAATTCTCTTCTTAATCAATCTTCATAGGATTGATCAAGTCGAAATTACTTCATGCTAAAGCATAAACTATCCAACATTTTGGGCGCGAATTTTCCGAATTAGACTCCTTACAACAGGTTATTTTTGACCATTCTCGTCCATGGGGTGTCTCCTATTTACTAGAACTTTGCGGTGGTGATCCATAACCCAACCCTAGGAATGAGTCAGGTGGTAAACTCAACACCACTATATATTACGTACTCGACAAAGCAAAAACGCTAAGTATGTTGATATTGCTAAACTGTCGGTGTTGAAGCTGTGTGAAGACATTGTGGGTGACTGCACCAGATAGTAAGATACCATCACGCTTTGAGTAAAAAAGAATAAAATAGAAGAGAACAGTGATAGATGATTACGAAAAAGTTAAAAGTGTTAACAAGTGTTAACATTGATAACATTGATTAAAGTAAATCTAATGGTCACAAGAGTAAAAATGTTGCAAACTTTTACATGTACTTGCTGGAAACTACATGTAAATCTTAAATTGAACTGCTCACTCACACAATATAATGAATATTTACGTTATGTTATCCGTGCATAAATCTATTATCTCTTCAAACAAAATGATGTCAATAGTAAATTTCCATAGAACAAAATTGCAACAAAAAATTTAAGAAAAAGTTTTTATCATAACTAAAACAATCAATTTATCAACTCACTAAATTTTTCTTCAAGGTCACCAGCGAGAGCAGTTGAATCTCCGTTAATAACATCCAAGAAGAAATCAGCAGGATTGTTGTGTTGCTCGCAGTGATAACCTGAATGATTGGTGTCATTTAAAAAAAAAGTATTGTTCAGAATTTGTCCATTGCCTTCAGAATTTTGTCAATTAAATCATAAAAAAGAAATATGAAAATTGAATTGGATAACGATTATGAAAACCACGCTTTTGGAAATAAACCGCTTCGACCAAACATATAAAATTATTCGCGTAGGAGTGATATTTTTTGACATGACGCGTGCCTCAAACTGTAGCGCATAATGATGTTAGCATTTAAGGCTTTCAATATTTACCTGGAGACAGATCGGCCTGAAAAACTTGTTGACAATAAGCTTTAAGAAGGACATATTTTGCACGAATCACCCCATTCTAAAAAGAACTTTTGCCAATTAGCTGGCCTTGGCAGAACATCAGGATGGGTAGATATCCTTTCGTAACATTAAAACCAGTAAAACTCTCGCGCCCGATTCCACCTGCCCAAAGCTTTGTTGAAGCTTCGTTGAAGTTCAAGTCATGCGACTTCCTTTCGTTTAGCCCGCCGACTCAAAAATTTCAAAATTGAAAAAAGAAAGCTTGTTGTCACAACACTAAGGCTAATCAAGCTTAGAAAGCACTCAAAAAGATATAGACCAATATCTCTGCTCTGTGCCCCTCAACGCAGATAAGCCTTCACAGTTCTCAAGAGAGTTATCTACGCCCACGTCTAACCACATATTTCCTGAATGATTGCTTCCTAGAAAGTAGGCTAGGTTTTGACGCGAAAAGTCAAGCGTGAACCTAATCGTTCCGTTAACGCAAGGATTCTTTCGAGGTAAGACAAAGGCCAGTGCCGTATTTGTCGATCTGACAGCTTCATACGACTCTGGCAGCATGGCTTCACCTGCAAGCTGCTCAGGCCTCTAACGGATAAGCACATACTCCAAATTATCATGAAACTTGCCCGGTACAGAAGTTTTACCCTTACAGAAAACAAAGAAGACTCCGCCGACTAGAGACGGCGACGATTACGGCAAACTCAATCAATCCAGGGCGTTGAACTATGTCCGTGCGCACAATAACAACGTTGAGACTTTTCGTTTCAATTTCAAATTATAAAACAATTTTTTGAAATTTTTCTGTCTAAACAAAGAACTACATTACGCTTTCAGAATTTTCTGTGTAAACGCAATTCACAGGTGGATGACTTGCGAAACTATCAATAATTATCAATAAGGTTATCAGAATTTGCCTCATTTTACCACTTAAGACTCTATTACAAACAAGCAAATTTAAGAACCTTTTTAGATTGTACACAAGCGATTATAAAACAATCTGCAAGTTACTATTTTCATGGCACTGCTGCTGAAATCACAAGATGTGCTTCGAGTCATTACGTAAAATTCACACGAATTCCAACGAGTTTAGCAACCCTGATATAATTGTTCAGTCTATAGACTACTATAGTGTAATGTTGGATGAACAATTTATGATTGAATCTGATTTAGTGGGAAAAGTTGTAACAAAGTCTTTATTTTTACATTGAATACGCTGTTATTATGAGCTATTTGTTATTTTCTTTTTTTTTGTATACAGTACCATTACATCCTTAGTACGGTGACCCCTCGACATACGAGCTCCTCTACTTACGAGAAAATCGAGAAACGAAATGCGTTTCGGGCAAAAACCTTCTTCGACATGGGAGCGCGAAAAACCAAGAATTTTCAAATACTCCCGCTGGGTAGCTGATTGGTCGTTTAAATTGTTTTTTGGTTTCTTTTTTTTCGAGATACGGGGAACTCATAAAACGAGCTCGATCACGGAACGAATTATTCTCTTATGTCGAGAGGCCACTGTATTTTAGTCCTTTTCAATTAACTTCATGTAGTACCATCATGAAAAAATAAAGAATCGTTTGTTTTTTTTTGGTGCCCCCATAGTGTAACTTTATGGATAAATAACTTTTTTGTTTTAAATTGAGTAGTAGTTGTAAATAATGTTATGCTATGGTTACGTCAAATAAAATTCTAGTCTTCCCAGAAGGCCACTCATAATATTTTTGATAAACTATAAAGGTTTTAGCCAATCGCATCACAATGACGACTGATCCGTTACAAGCAATATCTCGGAGACGTCACAATACATATTATAAATTTGAATCTAACTTGCGAATAATTAATATCATGACTACAATCAAAAGAACTTTTACATTTTAGTAATACGCATAAGTTAAATACTTACCAAGTGATTCAAAATAATTCAGGACTTGATCATTCGAGCCCTGGTATGCCAACTTTCCCAGGGACAGCAACGTCAACGAGTCAAACAAACGATAAATGCTGTAGCGAGGTTGATGAATCGACAAAACAATGGTGCGATTTCGGTTGGCTAACCTAAAAACGCAGTTTTACGTAAGCAGTAATGGATATCGGGTAAAGCGAGTGAGGCAGTCGCCTTAGGTCCCCCCTTTTTAGGAATATCGAGGGATCCCCGTTTTCAAAATGCTGCATGCAATTGTATTTTGGGGTATTTGACCTATGTCAACTGACCTCAGCAACTCTAAAAAATATGAAGTTTTCAGCACATAAGGGAAATGTTGGTAATATGGACAAATCGTTTAAATGTGAAACAGTAGTGTATAAATATCAATTCAGTTTTTAGATAATGCACACCAGTGGATGACGTGGATTATTTTTAACAGTGTTCAAATTTTTATAAAAGCTTCTATAATTAAATAGTATTTAACATCAACAACCATGCAAACGAAAACATGCTAAACAAAGAAAAATTCTGTTTTAAATTTAAACTTTTCAATTAATAAAAATAACTTCTTGTAATTTGTAATATTTATGTGTAGGCAATTAACCATTTTGAGTAATTGCAGT
The DNA here is from genome assembly GCA_963680785.1 of Diplosoma virens. Lineage (NCBI taxonomy): Eukaryota > Metazoa > Chordata > Ascidiacea > Aplousobranchia > Didemnidae > Diplosoma > Diplosoma virens. Next base: position 18,677,790 of record OY796880.1, read on the forward strand.
ACTGACACAAAACACTAAAAAAATATACACACGTCATAAAAAAATTCATTTTATTTTTGTTAAATAGCAAATACTTTATGTGCAACAGAGACCACAAGAACATTAAATTTAAGCTCACCATACGTCGCGATTTAGCCTGGACAGTCCAGATTTTTAGGGCCCTGTCCCGGCGTCCCGTCCGGTTAACCATTATGCCCCGGTATTTCCAATTTTAAAAGACCCTTTTTTAGATAACACTACTTTTTAGCCACAAAAATCAAGAAATCCGAGACAGATTCAAAGTGAAGACCTTTTTTTTTGGGAGAACACTGGTTTTCAGTGAGGAATTTTTTTTCTTTTAACAAACGTCCCGGTTTACCACTTTAAAGATATGGAATGCCTAACTAAATCCAGTATACATATGATCCACTGTAAACCTTTTCACTTTTTTCCACAACTCTAGATTGATTTAATTGCAGTTTTTTTTTAGTCTGCTCAGCTCATAATTAAGAAGTTCTTTGCAGCCTTTTTTGTTGTAGGTAATTTAGCAATTTTTAAAATGGAGATTTTGACAATTGGTTTGTGGAGTGAGGGGGTAAAAGCTATTTAAAAAAAGTAAAATATTATATATTGCCTTTCTGAAAGAAAATTGAAACACACGTTATTTAAAGAAATCAATTAATTTTAAATGACAATTTTAAAAGGTAGCCTAATTATGAATTAAGTTAAATGGCTTTTCACAATTTATTTAACTATGATTTGTTAGGACTAGGCAATTTGTTTTAGGAACTAACACCAAACAGTATAACAAACCTATACAAATAGAACCAATCGAACTTATTAATTAATTATAAATGTATAAACGTCTCTGATACAGAGTAGCGCCATCACGTCATACAGAATTTCGTCGCCTCTCTTCGAATGGTACAACCACGTCACTATATATAGAGAGCATGAGCGAATGTACGCGTAGCTCTAAATTACTGACCGTGGGGCACAGAAACGCCGTTGCACAAAATCGGGAAGTCAAAAAACGATAATCCAAAATTTCACACGATAAATATTATAAGAAATAGAGTACAATTAATAAAATAATAAGCATAAGGTGTCATGCTATAATCACGCATTTGGCGCATACGAATCACAACAGATTATTAAAATTGTCTATTTTGCACAAATTAACTCATAACATAAAAACCATTTCCACAATATTTCACCAACCTTTTAGTTATTAACAATTTTTGTTTAAAGGTTTATTTTAGCCATTTGGAATCCTTTGTTTTGAACAATTTGAGTTTCAAGTTATGTTTTAGCGTTTTTTGCATGCTTGTATTGTACAAGATGTCCACAAATTATCACTATAACTTCAAAATTTGCCATAAAGCTATTTTAGACGTTATTTTAGTACAGTTTGTACAAAAGAAAAAACAAACACTTCGAATTTTTATCTAATTATGCTTTTTTTGCTTTTTTACATTTTCCCTTTTCGCTGTATTTATTTAATTACTTCCTTATTTTTTGTTTTTATGCAAATTCTTGAATTTCTTAAAATGAGCACTCCCCAGGAAAAAGCCCAGTGCGTGTCTTGGTTTATAAAGACCAAATTATACAGTTAGTTCGGAAGTCTCTCAGGACTTAAGTGTTTCTATAAACCAAGACACGCACTGGGCTTTTTTTTGGGGAGTGCTCATTTTAAGGAATTCAAGAATCTTCATAAAAACAAAAAATAAGGAAGTAATTAAATAAATACAGCAAAAAGGCAAAATGCAAAAAAAAAAGCATAATTAGATAAAAACTCGAACTGTTTGTTTTTTCTTTTGCACAAACTGTACTAAAATAACGTCAAAAATAGATTTATAACAATTTTCTGAAGTTGTAGTGATAATTTATGGACACCCTGTATATTTATATTTTTCATGCTAAAGCTCTTTGAAATATTCGATTTTTTCATTTTATTTATCTCTATATTTATCCTCCTGACTCGAAGGAAAGTTACGGAGGTCTATACATAGGGCAAGCAATTACTCCGACCTGCTTCCAGATGCCAATATATTGCTGTCCAGTTAAAATTCTTATTTTTATAGAGATAGGACTTAAGAACTGCTTGCCAAAACCGCCAGGCAAAGGAAAAAGTTGTAAAACGTGTCTTTCCCAAGGACACAACCGAATGACGCGAGTAGGTTTCAAACCGAGACCATGTCGATCACAATCACGGCGCTTTAACCGCCCGACCAACGCTGCCGACTTCAACATTACAGCCACGTAAGCTAAAAATATTTCATATTTGTAACTTCATAAATCAACAACGTGGTTGTTCTTTATTGGGTTACTATTATTCGACCCTGTTGTATAAAAAACTTGAATTTTTGTAATAACATTATTCAGCTAATTTAAATGGTAAACTTCAATTTTTATTTTTTTACAAAAAATTAAGGTAGTGAGTTATATTTCACAAAAGTACATTCATTTGTATTTTTTTTCATCGTTTTTTGGTGATAACTAAAAACAAAATCATCTTTCTCTTTTTATAATTTAGGCTACAGGTTTTAGAACTGTTATAAAAAAATTGTTGCGACATTGTCGACTTATCTCAATTTTTGGATTTAACCTCATTTTGCTCAGTTACTTAGGTAGTGCAGATTGGGTGATTAATTAATTAATCAGTGTTATTTTTTATATAGTTGTTGTTGTTGCAATGTAATCTATAGCCTGCAAGTTTGTTTTTTGTGTTTAAAATAAATCAACTTTTTCTTTGTGATAACCAATTTATCCAATCAGTCTAATTTTCAGTTATTTAAACAAATTTATTGTTTTAATTAGTATTTTTTGAGACTAATTGGACTTTTGCCTTAAATGTCAAAAGCATAGCCATAACAGACCAAAAAAATTTGGGGAGCAATCTATTTTTGCTCAAATTTTTTGACTAATACCCTAATCGTAATTTTACATTACTTCACGAAGATACCTAAATTTCACTCGGATTTAAAGTAAAAAATTTCTTTAGTTTAAATAGAGCAAAAATGGTTAATTTTGCCCAAATAAACTTTTCAAGATAAAAAAAGGTCTTCACATTAAATCTAAGTTATTTTTGCCTATTTTGTATCGCTCTAAATGGAGTAACTTTCTTCTACCCAAAGAGTTTATCGTCGGTTCCCAAAAAATTCTGATTTTGCCCAAATTTTTTGCGTCTTGGGATACAATTGCCCCTCGTCTCCCGGCTCGTACAACTATGGTTGCAAGTGAAGAAGTGGCAGAGTTATAAAGATATAAGTTTGATAGATGTTGTACAATGGTTCATGATGAAATTTACAGTCCAATTCCAACTACTTTTAAATCCGAGCCGAGTCGAAATCCTCAAAATTGAGTCTATTCGAGTTTAAGTGCGAGTCTACAAAAACTCGAATTTACAAAGTTATTTTTCCGCGTTCTTTCTATGCATTGCAGACTATGTAAAAGTTAAAGCACATAAGAATATTTCTAAGTCATCAGTTAATTTATGATGATTGATGATTTGAGGGCTGGCAGATTCTATGCTTTTTCCATGTTACTAGGACTCGAGTTAGGCCTAACAGAAAAACTTGAATCGAATGCAAGTCCTTCCTAAATTTTTACAAGTAAAAATGGATTTGAGTCCGTGCAAGTATGGTATTTAAAACAATTTTTTTTCAATATTTGATTCCACCTAGAAAACATTGTTAAAATTGGTCGTCCAATTCTTGCTATTGTCAGATTTTTTTGGGGGGGCTCCTGAAAAGAATTTTGCCTAAGGCCCCCAAATTTTAAAATTCATTGCTGTACATAAGTAAAGATTTTAACAATAAGTAAACCAGATTTAAGATAGAAATTAATCGATTTACTTTTTGAGCAGCAGCATCACGGCGTTGGCTGTTGACGCGTCCAGCCCAGTCGTGGGTTCGTCGAGGAACAGAACAGCAGGTGCAGTGATAAGTTCCATACCAATACAAGCTCGTTTCTTCTCGCCGCCGGATATGCCACGAATCAGTGCGTTTCCGACCTTCGACAATGCCAACACAATTAGAACGTAGAAAAACTTTAAAGTTCTAGTTTAATCTCGAAATTTTAATATGAAATTTTTAATTTTAAAATATTGATGCATTGTTGCGGAAGTGGAAATAAACGTTTTTCTGAATTTTTTAAACAGTTCTTCTCATTAAAGGTAAACTATTTCGGATATTTTTTAAAAAATCACTTTACAAAACTACTCTTTTCAGGGAGTTTTTTATGGCAAAATCTAACCGCTAAAAATATAAATACAAGAATTCAAAACAAAAAACTGTTGAAACAAAACCGGCATCATTTGAACAAAAATGTTTTGTAAATAGTTTATTTTACGTTCATATGTCAAAAAGTTATCAAATATATGTCTTAAACTTATTAAATTTTGGGACTTTCGATATTTTTTAGGCAAAATATTTTTTGAAAAGCTTTTTTTGCAACAAACATTCTGACTTTGGTGTCAGCACAGCGTGTGAGTCCAAGGTCTTTTAAAATTTCGTCTACTCTTTCTTTCTTCTTCTCGTGGGACACTGACCGCGAAAGTCGGAGATTCGCCGAAAACCAGAGATTTTCCCGAACACTCAAAGTGCCAAGCAGAACATCTTGCTACAGAGAAAAAACGCTTTTTAGTAAAAGGTGCAAATCCTTTTAAAGTTTTCGCAGTTCACCTGCACGACGTATCCGCTGATTCGCTTGAAATTCGACGGTAGAGGTGAACCGTTGATACGAACGTCACCAGTTAATCCTGACACATCTTTGCGTCCGGCGAGGATGTCCAACAACCTGAATTTTATTGGACTGCCAATTAAAAACTTTTGAATTCCAAATTTTCAAATAAATATTTCAATTTTATAGGTAGTATTCGAAAAAATAAATTTCTCAAATACAGTTGGTTGGATTGGAATAATAAAATTGAACTCATTATGAACTTTAGTTTGTTAACCATAGTAAAGTTATAGATAAATATTTGATTGTTATTTAGTAAAAATAAGTTGATAGTTTTAAACAAAAAATTAAAGATGGAAACTTATTGTCGAATAATTTTGATTTTAAATATTTCATAAAGGTCTAATTTAATTTTGATAATCTCGATTTTGGTTGCTGGTGCTGCAGCCCAGACCCACTATCAAATTTTTTTTCATTACGTAAAACATATTTTTGATTCGTTTCGTTCAGGAATAAAAATATGCTACAGCTATTTGGCGAGGTTTACGAATTATTAATAGATAACTAAACAAAAAATCTTTCAACTCTGTTAGATAGACAAAATAAACAGTATTATGAAATATCGATTAACTTTACGAGCAAAGCGGTGTTGATAAAAACAAAACGTCCTGATGCCTTTTAATTTACACTTTAGTAAAACTTACGATGATTTTCCACTTCCAGTTGGTCCCATTATAGCATTTAATCCTGGTTTCATTAGGCCGCTGCAACATTATAAAATATGTTTATGTATAACGACAACACCTGGCAAATTATGCATTGAAATAGTATTAAAATTTAGCATTATTTTGAGTTGACGTTCTTAGCCAGGGATTCTCAAACTTTTTTGTTCTGCAACCCCATTTCAAAAAAAAGTTTTGTACGACCCCATTATTATTGTTACGGTACATTCACGTTAAAAACATTAAAACATAACTTCTTATTGGTGTGGTTTTTCACAGGTTGACAAAACGTTTTTTCTTCTTCCATGCTTTCTTTATGAACTATCGTTTCATCCAAGTGAATTGCAACCTATGGACCGTTTCTAAGTCGAATGATTAGTTACTGAAATTGATTATCACTAAATTCAATGATTCTTTTGCCAACAGTAATCATTAGATAAAAAATTTGCAAATTTTGTCACCGCACTTTTTCCCGTCTATTATTTAACAGCTGCAAATCGAGATTTTTACCATCTGAAAAATATGTTTGATTTAGCTATCAACTAACTGGCTTTACAAATAAGAGATTTGCAAATATTTTTATTATATTTCCATATTTATCCTCCTGACTCACAGAAAAGCGACGGAGGCGCTAATACATGGGGTAAGCAATTATTCCAACCTGCTTCCAAAGATGCCAAGATATTGGTGTCCGGTTCAAATTTAATAGAGATATGATTGAAATTTAGAACTGCTTGTCAAGACCGCTAAACAGGGAAAGTACCGTAAAGTGTCTTTCCCAAGGATACAACAAAATGACGCGAGTAGGTTTTGAACCGAGACCGTGTCGATCACAACCACGCCGTTTCAACCACGCGACTACACTGCCGACATTATTTCCCATTGACAGCGAAATAATTTTCTGTAAACAATTTTGCTTCGCCAAGGATTTTAAAAGTCTTTCCAAATATTGTATTCGTTTTTTTAAATATTTTAAATCGAATGTATTAATATGCCTTTTTATTTTTGCAAAGTTTCATAAAAAAATTAAACAAAAATGTTTTTCGACTCCCGCATAATAATTATAAAAAAATCCATATTGCAAAAATGCGTCATCGTATTTTCTTTTCCTTTTTTGACTTATTAACTCTGTTTTGTGTGATTTCAATGTTTCCAAAAATAACGTAACCTAGTCACTAGTCCACTATGAAATAAATCTTAATTACTTTAAACTTTACTCAAAAACTATTATTTATGTTCTCGCGCTATTAGAATGACACAATAAAGATATTTTTTATCAGTAACTACTTTGACATTAGAATACAAGCATTAAAGCCACGTTTAATCAGCCAGCTACAGCAATGCTGAAGTAACAATGCATCAGCTTGTAATGATTAGTTATTTTTAATTATTTGATAGCTGAAAAAGCATTGCAATAAATTCTTACAAAACATATTTCTTTGAAACAAACCTTTCCTTGATAAAAAAAATTGCCATGTAACACAAGTAGTAGAATTTTGTGATTTGGTTTGAAATCACAAAATTTTATTACGTGATCCCAAATGGGGTAGCAACCCATAGTTTAAGAAGCACTGTTATGAACGACTGAAAAAATTTCATTACGTGATCCCAAATGGGGTAGCAACCCATAGTTTAAGAAGCACTGTTATGAACGACTGAAAAAATTCTGGGGTGCTTCTATAGTATGCAGTCTACATACAATCTTCTTTTAAAGCATGCGGTTTATATATAATAGAGCAGTAACATAATTTTTTCAGATTTTTAATAGAATGAATAAAAAATAGGGTTAGCCTTAACCAGTTTTCAGAAAAAGCAAAAAATACATTTATTAGAGAAATCAACTATGTTGGAAAATTTCTTAGGTTGCTCGTTTACCAATAGTTACCTATAAATTTCTTAAAAGTAGTTAAATTGCTCATTACCTATAATTACCTATAAATTTCTTAAAAGGTAGTTAGGTAGACCGCATTCTCATTTTTGTAGATATCGATTGTGGTAGATGGCATATGATAAGAGCACCAATTCTGGTTTTCATAAACAATTTTAGACACAATACACAGTCTTTATATGACTAATATGGCATTTGAGTACCTAAACATATGATTGATTCACATAAAAAACATTACAATCTACTAGGTTTTAATTTTGCACGATTTGTCATAAACTGACTGATTTGACGATTGGCAGCCTTGTCAAGTGATGGAGAGCATTGTTCCAGTGGTCTTGTCTCAACTTCTGCTCTTTTATGTTGTTATGTCCTTGAGAAACAAGTTGTAGTTATAATTTATTTTGTTTGTTGGTTTTGAGAAGCAATTTTTCAACTACAGTGAATTTATTCTCACAAATAATAAAACAAATAAAATTATTTCAACTAACAACAATATCTCAGTATTTCTAAATGGTTTTCAGTAAATCTGTTTCTCACTTTTCAAGGGCAATTGTGAAAATGATGAAGTAAAGAACCATGCATATTTATAGGCAGAGTAAGCATTGCACAATTACTTGTAAAACAACTTTGTATTGTATTTATTGTGTCGTGTGAGCACTTGCAATCTGCAATCATTTAAATAGTTGCAGAGAGAATACGAACTCTTCACTTGCACAGAAAAGGTTGCCTGATCTTTATATGTGTTACCTCCAAAAGTTGCAGTTGAAACTGTGAACCTGCAATTGTTAGAATTGAGAACTTGGTATCTTCATAGTTCTTAGTGCATTTCTCTAATTTTTAACAGATGCTGTCCCAATAGCTGAATTGCAGTCTGGCTGTGCAGTTGTTTTCTTATTCAATCTTCAAGGGTTGTGTTTTTGTTGCATTAATTCTAGATTGGATCCATTTTAGAATGTGCTGTCTGATTTGGTCTTCTAGCCTCTGTGATGTGTGACCTACATACCAACTTATCATCATTATCATTGTTTGGAAGGGCATCCACTCCAGGTCAGACACAAACAGGACTAGGGGCCGAGGGTTTACTCTTTTACTACCACAGGCTGCTGTACTTTCCAGATCAGATGCTGGCAGTGATGTTGTTAAGCCAGCATCGAGTTTCATGATCCAAAACTGTCAGACCTCGTGCTTCATGAGGTGCCCAATGTATGGGCCATGCTATTAGAAGTGGTCTGCAGTTTGTTCAGAGGCAGTGAACTCACAATTCAGTGAAGAAGCAAGACCCCATTTGTGCATGGATGAATGGAATCACCCAACACCAGTCTGCAGGCAGTTGAGCTTAATCCAAGCTGTTTGGGGCAAGCTCATTCCAACAGGCCTGGCATTGGTCCTGGGTATAAAAACATGGAGCCTGGATGTATTTTCACAATACTCTGCATTCCATTTATAGTTCGTCCACTCAGAAGTGCCAATGCCAAGTCTGGCAAGGTTGTTTAAAAGATTCCACGCAGCTGGCACAAATGGGTGTCTAGATTTTAGTCTCTCTAGCGAATACCTGAGGACCCACGTTAAAAACCATACAAGATATGAACAGGGTCCAGAGATCCATGGCAAGCCAAGGAGAGTGTTGTTCCCCATTGGCAAAGCTCAGCTGGTTGGATGTCTGAAAGTATGAGTAAGTGGTCTGTGTGTAGTGTTTTGGCACCAGCACCCCATTCTGAGCTTATAAGTCACTTCAGCAGTGATAAGTAGATAAGTAGGGGTTGGACAGAGCGGTAAAAGTCTATTATTGTTATAGATTTTTACCTCCCATTTGGCCTCTCAGTTATTTAAGTGAATCTTGTACCAGACAGGTTAATTAAATGAATGGCTGCTGTCACTGTCTTAGTGTGACTGAGCTTCAACTTCCAAGTCTGGAGATACATTGAAAGTGTAGTCATGTCTTGGCTTAAAGACCCCTCCAATTCCTTCCAGTTTTCAGAAGAGTGTAACAATGCTAAATCATCAGCTTAAGCAAACTTTCTAGAAATCATGGAAGGCAGATCATATGTATACATGTTGAAAAGGAAGGGAGCCAAGATCAATCCCTGAGAGACGCCATTTTTTAGACGACGTAACCTGCTTTGCTTGCTGTCACCAGTAGTGAGAGTGAAACATAAGTTCTAAACAAGCTCCATGATCATTCTGATCATGTGCTTATCTGGCAAAAGCCTCAGCAGCTTGCAGGTAAGGCTATGGTGCCAGAAAGTGTCATAAGATTGATAAATGTGGCACCAGCCTTCTTCTTAGCCTCAAAAGAATCCTTGATGTTCTGGCTCAGCAGAACAACTTGATCTATCGTTAACTTCTCACATTAAAACCCAACCTGCTCTTTAAGGATCAATAGATCAATTAATGGCTTGATGCAGGCGTAGATAAGCCTCTCAAGGATTTTGTAACAAACACAGAGCAGAGATATCCATCAATAACTTTTTGGGTCCCCCATGGGCTTCATTGGCTTTGGGATTGCGACAACAAGCACTCTTCTCCAGATCTTGGGAATTTTGAGTTGGTGCAAGCAGAAAGAAAGGAAGTTATGTAACCAGGACTTCAAAGCAACTCCAGCAGGATTATAAGCTATGGACAGACGGAATCAGGGCCCAGAGCTTTACCTGGTTTTAAATGTTCAAGGGCAGCAATAAATTCTCTTTGTGAGAAAGTGTCAGAGATATTTACTTTTTTCTTTAACCTCAAATAGATAAACCTCAGGTCTATTTTAGATATGTTGACAATTCTTTTGTCATTTTCCATCATTAGGCTGAAGTAAGTAAATTCAACTTCTTTTTCTTGATGTCTGTGTTGAGAAGCGTAATCATTTATTTGAAACAAAAGTCTACAGGAAACCCACCTTTACAAAACTATACATCTGATGGAAGTCTTTTTGTTCAATCAGCTAAAAATTAAATTTAATATTTACATTGGTATATAGAGCACTTAACATCTGCACCAGAAATCGTTTAAAACAAGAAATGGAAAACATTAAAAAAATCCTGCTAGATGACAGCTACACTGAAGATGTAATCAAACAAGAATTTCCACAAACTGCAAGGTTTTTCACACCTAAACCTTCTGGATCAGACAAATGTCCTGTCTATTTAAAGGTTTTTTGGATGGGTGAACCCTATACCAAGCTTAGCAGAGGAGTAAAAGCCACTGTTGACAACTGTTTTGCTTCAGTCAATCCTAGAGTAATTTATACTTCAAAAAGTATACTACTTATTGCCCATAAAGATGTTGTACCTACTACAAAGAAAAGCAATGTCATTTACGGATTCCAATGCCACTGTGACAGTCGATATGTAGATCCACATTGCAAAGGCTCAAAGACCAAATCAGACAGCATGTTCCAAAATGGATCCAATCTAGAATTAATGCAACAAGAACATAACCCTTGAAGATTGAATAAAAAAACAACTGCACAGCTAGACTGTGATTCTGCTATTGGGCAGCATCTGCTAAAAAATATAGAATGTGCTAAGAACTATGAAGATACCAAGTTCTCAATTTTAACACCTGCAACTCTTAGAGGCAACATAAATAAAGATCAGGCAGCCTTTTCTGTGCAAGCAAAAACAGTTTGTACTCTCTCTGCAACTATTTAAATGATTGCAGATTGCAAACTTGCAAAATGCTGTGCAGCATGCAAAATTTTGCAAGTGCTCAAGGAATAGAATAAAAACAACATAAAGTTGTTTTGCAAGAAATTGTGCAATGCTTACTCTACCTATTAATATGCATGGCTTCTTACTTCATCCTTGTCACAACTACCTTAAAAAATTGTGACATGAAAAGCTTCTGGCATGGCTTTACTAAAAGCCATTTTGAAATTCTGTACCACTAATAAATTATTTATTTTTAAAATAAATTTAATGTAATAGGTTTACTGTTGCCCAAGTATAGAGTGCAGCATAAGTTTTCAGATAGATTAATTTTATATTAAATCTATTTTAATAAAACATTTTATAAAAATTTTTTCGTAAAATGTTACTATAAATATAAAATCATTTTTAATATGGCCACCTTTGTTTTGAATTACTTTCTCGAAATCTTGTTATCCAACTGTCACATTTAGCACACAACACTGATGACATTATTTTCTCCCATGTTTATATGAAATCTCACTTAAGTGAATCAAACTAAATTATGTTTTTACCATCAGCAGTGTTTTTTAAAATAAGCCCAGACAGAAAATACCTCAGTTTGAAAATTTTCCCATTACACAATTGTTTTTTCAATTTTAAATCTCAGATTGAAAACAAACTTTCATTGAACCACACAATGTCCCCTGCATTGCCTTCTTTTATTTCAGAGAAAAGGAGTTTTGATCTCTTCAATCTTTTACACCAACTATTTTTATGTAAAAATTGAAATTCAAATCTTTTTTAAAAGTCAGCACAATGAAATCTTACTGATATGGTGTTCTTTGACCAATTGATTTTTTAAGATCACCTGATATTTTTCTCATTGCTTTGATTTTGTCAGGCATTCTTGCAGTTCAAGGTTGGCCAAATCTTAGAAAATCATAGACTTTTTCAGATTTTTTGCACTTATTTAAAATATTTTGAAGTTTTTTTTGAATTTTAAGTAATTTAAATAATGCAATGTAATGATATCCTTGGTCATGTAATTCAATAATGGGTTTTCTCATTTCTATTGACAACATTTTTTAAAGTTAAGTATTTTTTATTTTGCTGTAAAACATTTAAAAAGCTGTAAAAAATACTTCTGTTTATTTAAAATATATTCATAATCTATCCAAAAACTTATGATGCACCTTGTATAATGCTTAATTATTTTTAAGTAGGTCCAAAATAACATTGTCATAAAAATGATACATCATTTTTATGTATCATTTTTATGACTTAAAAAATAAACTTAAAATAAGCAACTTAAAAATAAGCACATGGTAAGGTAAGCTTTAAATTATAAGTGACTTTAAAGTAGTTTCAAAATAATATAGGTATGAAACAATCTTGTCTAATAAGAAAAAAAGTGTAATTTAACAACTGCTAATTCTATTGTTGTTAGTCATATAAGCATAAAGTTGGTAAGCATGGGAAAAAATAAGAAAGTGCATGTAAAATTAAAGTTAAAAGGTGTGTTTTAACAATTCATGGCTAAAAAATTATCTGCAACACAAGCCAAGCATTAAATTATGATTTTTATGCTATGCACACAAATCCATAAGATTATCAACAGATACCAAAACATATTCAAACTCAAACTACAGTGAAATTCTGATACTACATTTAAATATCAAATTTTTTGAAACACCCTGTATAAATGATGGTTAAATTAAAGCCAATTAAATATCATTGGCTCTTTCCATGATTACAAAGCAACAAAATTAAAAAAAACTACTTATACATGCTTTTCTTCATCAAAAACAGAACACTTGTTACTGAAAATTTTGTATGATTTACAAAAGTAGTGTGAAGTAAAAAATAAAAACTAAAACACACACCAAAATTATATGTTGATGCAGACATTTTAAAAGATTTTGACTAACTTGTTATTTTCAAAGTCACAAAAAACCCTACATATACCTGATGCTTGTTAAAATTTTTTGAAAATTTTTTTTCCGACATGCACCAAATAAACTCTTCTTGCTTTTGATTGTGTAGTTTATATTGTGAAATGACAATGTGACAAGATTATCAGAACATTGAAAATCAGTTACCATAGAAACTAAAGAAGCACCATTTTGCATTTTTCCAAAGTTTTCATCAGAAACAGGAATCACAATGCCTTTGTTTCTATTCATTTTCTAAGCCAAACTACATAAATTGCTAATAATTAAAAGGTTCAACTGCTCATTTTAAAAATTATTTAAATTTCTGAAAGAATATAAACATAGATCAAGAAAATGTACAAATATGATATTTATAAAATTTATACACCTTACTTTTTAAAAATTTTGTCAAAAAAAAGAAAGCTGCCATAGCCTACAAATTGAATCTTTGTAATAACACTATTGATTAAAAATAATGGACAAAAATTGACTAAAAATATGATTTGTGTTTAAAAATCTTTTTTTTTATTGAATAAGCCATAATTTTTTTCATTTTGCTAAAACTTTTTTTACATCTTGCTCTAATGTAACTGTGATCACGTCATTTGCTGAATCATGATTCCTTACATCAACTGGTGACTTGATCAAAAATTTACTAGCTAAGTATGAGAGTGACAATTACACTTCTTTCCAAATATATTTATGTAGCATTACTTTTGAAGAAGCTCTCAACTTTGATAATTGACCAATGCAAAAAACATTAATAATAAATGGATTAGCCAGCCAGACCCAAAAATAAAATTCAGTTCAGAAAAACTATAAGCAGTCAATCTTAATAGTAAAGCATTGATTTCTATTATGTTTGAATTTTAAAACTCTAAAGTTTTCATTACATTAATATTATTTGTTTGCAGGAATATTGCTCCTCCAAACAAATGCTTGATACATAAGCATCTATTCACCCCAGTTTTAACTAAACAATCTATTTGGCTGTACAGCAATTCTTTGGAATAAAAAAAATAATTGAAAATCAATTATTCATTTACAAGTGTTGTAGAAAAATAGTTCTATTTCTGTGATACAGGGTAAGGGCTTCAAATTGTTGTCATCTCATAGTCTTAATATCTTGAATTTGATGTGTTCAGATTATCAACAGTTATGCATTGTTAGAAAGCCACATACTGTATATCAGCTTTCTGTAGTTTTTAGCAAATAGCAATGGAAGAAACATGTGCCAAGTTATCTGAAGTTTTGTTTACTGAATCAGAATTAAGATGTGCCATAGTCATGGCCTTGGTTCACAACAAAGAAACAATTGACAGCACCAGCATCCTTGGGGTCAAAATGGGGACCATCCAGTGTAATTGTAAGAAGTTCAAGGGGAGTAAGGGCCCCAAAGAATTATCACAAAGAGTTATCACAAAGAGTCCAAAGTCTCTGGAGAATAACTAAAGTTGAAAATGCAAATTTTGTCAAGAAGGTTGAAGCAATGATCAACAACAACCACTCCCAGTCCATGAGATTCACAGTTGCTAAACTGAAGGTCGATATTTTTTTATTTTTCTTTATTTTATCTCTATCTTTATCCTCCTGACTCAAAGAAAAGCAATGGAGGTGCTAATATGTAGGTTAAGCAATTACCCCAACCTGCTTCTGGAGATGCCAAGATATTGTTGTCTACTTGTAATTTAATAGAAATATGACTATAATTTAGAACTGCTTGCCAAGACCACAAGTGGGGAAAGTGCCACAAAGTGTCTTTTCCAAGGACACAACAGAATGGCATGAGTGGTTTTTAAACCAGGCCATGTTGATCATAAGCATGGTGCTTTAAGCACTCAACCATGCTGCTGACAAATAAACAAACAATTTAATGTTGTGAAGAGGAGGATTTGTGCTGCAAAAGTTACAGAACGCAAAGTGATCAGATTTTGACCCAGGTAACCAAGGAAAGAGGGATGCTCAAATCTACCAAACTTTTCAACAAGCTGCAGCACCCAAAGAAGCTTAAAATACTGTGGTTCTTCTCTAATGAAAAAAATTTTGCCAGGAGGAGACCCACAACAGACAGAACAAGGTGAATTGCTATGTGAACAAAGGACATGCTCAGAGTGATGAAAACCAAGTTTCCCACTAGGATTTAGTCTTTGGTGAGATCAGCTCTGATGGTGATGTAATGTGGCCATACATCTTTGAGACAGGTTTAAGGGTCAATACTGAGATCTATTTTCAGGCCATGGAAACTGTGGTGTTACCCTGGATCAAGCAGGTGGCTGGGGACAAGCCCTGGATGTAGCAGCAAGACAGTGCTCCTTGCCATATCTTCAAATCCTCTCTCACCTGGCTAAAGCAGCACTGTTACAACCTTGTCACCAAGGATGTATGGCCCCCTTACAGCCAAGGTTTAAACCTAATGGATTATTTTTTGGGAGTGTTTTGGAGACTTGGACTAACCAATGCCTCATACCACCAAGGAATTCCTCATTGCTTCCATCAAAGAGCACTAAACCTTCATGATCAGGGAGATTGTGAAAAAGGCCTGCAGGCACTTTAGGACCAGGATCAAGTGTGTCATCAAGGCTAACGACAGTTATTTTAATACAATCTTTCTTAACATATTAATGTCATCAAGGCTAATGTGTTCCTGACATCATATCCTTCATACTGTTTTTTTTTTTTAAATAAATATCTTAAAAATTGACTGTTTTATGAAATTTTTAACAAAATGCAATCTAGGGCAACAATTTGAAGTTCTAACCCTGTAAATGTTTGTCTTCCTTACTTTTGTAAAGACAACTTTGAAAATTTTTTGAACTGCCTGATGAAAGTTAAGGTTTGATCACTGTAAATCTAATACTTGGATTGTTCAAAAATTTGATGTTAAATTTATTAATTTAGAGGTTCTCAACCTGGGACTTGCAAACCCCTAAAGGGATAACAAAAAAATTTCCAGGTGTACTTAAATGGCAGATAAGTTTTCAAATGTTGTTGTTTTTCAAATATCCCAACCCATACCAACTAGATAACAAGGCCTTAAATGTTGCATTTAAAAGCCAAAAATTACCAGTCCAACTTTTTTTACATTCTGAAAGATTAGATTGTGTGCATGGTGTGTGCAGCATAAGAAGTAAATTGTGATTGCACACACACACAAAAGAAACAAAAGTTCAATT
This sequence comes from Diplosoma virens, assembly GCA_963680785.1. Taxonomy (NCBI): domain Eukaryota; kingdom Metazoa; phylum Chordata; class Ascidiacea; order Aplousobranchia; family Didemnidae; genus Diplosoma; species Diplosoma virens. The sequence continues at coordinate 18,693,783 of OY796880.1, forward strand.
CACCTAGTTCAATGATGGCGATGGAAGCGTCTCCTGATTGAAGCGACTAACTGCTAATGTGCTTTCCATCTATTGCTGTTATAAACTTTTTTTATGATTTTATTACTTTTGAATGATTTTCCACTTCCAACTATTCTGTTGTGTAACTGGGAAAGAAACTTTACATAACTTTCTCCTGCTCAGCACTTTCAGAAAACAGCTTTAAACTTTATTCCTATCACTATATAAAAAACTATAAAAAAAAACAACAAACACATTAAGCAGACTGCAATTTCTTGGCATCTCCAAAAGATTTAATGCTCTTAATGTTGTCCTGCAGTTCAAGAAAATAAAAAAAATGATTATGGTGACAGCTAAACCTATGCAAAAAATAGTGTTCATTTTTGCCAAAAAATTTTCATATAGTTGTCAGTATTTAGACAGCTAGCTATAAACACTATTTGCATTTTTTGAAAAAAATTTCAAAAAAAAGTTTTAAAATTAAAAAAAAAATTGTTAATCTTTACTAGATATTTCTCCAGTGTATCACAACACTCTCTAATTATATTGCAATATTCCAAAGATAAAATTTTTTTTATTTTCTATTTTATTACTTGACTTGCAAGAAAACATGTAAGGCATTTAGGGCAATCATCAAGCAATTACCCCACACTGCTTTCAGCAATGCTAAGACATTTCTATTTGGTTAGAATTTTTCTTATTTAATTTTATAATTTTTGTTAAAGATATAACTAAAATTTAAAGCTACTTGCTGAGAACACCAAGCAAAGAAAAGTGGCATAAAGTGTCTTTTTCAAGTGGACCACAGTGGTTTTTGAACTGTGATCATTTTAATGCAAATCAAAACACTCCAGTTTTGCTGCCTTTTTGAGGCTATTAAGTATTTGATAAGAGTAAATGATATTTTATTTTAAAAAGTAATAAAACCCAATGTTCTATTGTGTTTTGTGCATCTTCATAAATTTTGGTACTAACATCAAATTAAGTAGGAGCATAGAAAGGATATCTGTCAAACACATTTTTTGTTACTAAGAATGTATGTCAAAATGGTGCACTATGCCTTTTTTGTAGCTATTTACATGGAAAATAAAATTGGATTTTCTAAAAAACCTCTTACCTTAATACATTTTTGCTGATTATTGGAATTGCTTTTCCTTTTGACCTATTACTCTTAAGAAGAGCTGGATAATATTTGTTTTAATAAATTCAGGTGCTTTCTGCTCTTCTAAATACTTTTTCACTTTTGTCAAATTGCATATGCCAGTGCTTCTCCATCTTTTTTTTATGGCAACCCAAAATCTTAGCCAAAAATAGACAAAAAAACTTTTGACAACCCAATCTTTTTTACAGACTTTATTACAAGAATAAAAATCTCTATTTTTATCTCCAAACTGTGATAATCTCTAAAAAAAAAAGTCTTACTTTGAATTTGTCTCAAATTTTTTTGATTTTCAACCTAAAACCTTAGTGTTCTTTAAAAAAAAAAGATCTTTACTTTGAATCTGTCTCAAATTTACTTAGTTTTCAACCCAAAACCTTAGTGATTACTAAAAAAAAAAGTCTTCACTTTGAATCTAACTTGAATTTCTTGAATTTTGTTCTTAAAAAATAGTAATTTAACTTTTATACAATTATAGTTATCAATGGCTCAATCAAATTGAACCCAAAATTGGGTTGCAACCCAGAGGTTGAGAAGCACTGGCATATACTGATAACTACTTGATTCTGTTCAGTTCCATTATTTGTTAGTTTTCTTTTTAAATTTTAAATGTGCCTTTTTTGTTGTTGTTTAAGATATAGGAGGTTTGCCCGTGATAAATTCTTTATTTGTTCATTCACCATTTCTATTCATCCTCTTGCCTGAGAGAACTGTAAGAAGTTATAAACTTGAAGCAACCATCAAGCAATTACCCTGGTTTGCTTTTGGAGATATCAATGCATTGCTGTTAGTTGAAATTTATATTTGGTTTTTTGTTTTTAAAGATTTTATTACTAAATTTAGAGCTGTTTGCCAAGGATAGGTAAGTGCCATAAATAGGTTTAAAACTGTTTTTTTCACAACAAAATAAAAAAAATAGGTTTAAAACTACAACTAGGTTGATTGCATTTGCCATCAATAGAGTGCTTCTACCTACTCAGTCAGCTGCTGACTAATTCTAATAAGATAATAATAGCAATGTAACTGAAATAATTTACCTTAAGTTAAACAAAATTTGCTTAGCTACTTTTCTTTCATGACTTGCAAATTTTTCTTTTCTTGAGGAAGAATTTTTAATATCTATTAAAAAAATTTTGTTTATTCATAGCTTAACAAAAAATCTTTTAAAGTAAAATCAAGATAATTTTATTAACAATCAACAGGGTACAATATTTTGTAAACATGATATTTTTACACATTTGAAAATTATTTTATGTAAAAAATTTTGTTCAAAAAGAAATGAAAATAAAATGATAAGATTAATCTGTTTTAAATATTTTCAGACTTGATAATTTCATGGTCTTTTTTGCAAACTGCTTGTCAGTAATTTACTAAATTTAAAATAATTTCTAAAAAGAGTTTTTGAATGGTTAAACTTTCTAGCTGCTGTAATTTTTTAAAAACTCTCAAATTGCATTACACAAATGTAGGTTATTTGATCTAATTTTTTTATCTTTATTATAATCATAATAAGTTTTAACAAAATTTGATTTTTTAAAAATTATAGGTCTCATTCACTGTTTATTAACCTTAAAAGCTTTAGGAGTTTACCAATATTTAAAATTTTAAAACCAAGAAAACAACAAAAAGATTTTCTAATTGATTTGCTTTATACAAATAAAATTTAGATTTGTTAAGTTTTTAATTTCTACTAAAAAATGTACTTTTAAATTGAAATTAGTCAACCCAAAAATAAAATAGTTAAATAACTGCTTAAAACTTATGGCTTATATTTAAAATATAGTCGGCAGCGTGGTCGAGTGGTTAACGCGCCGGACTGATGATCAACATGGTCTCGGTTCAAAACCCACTTGCGCCATTCTGTTGTGTCCTTGGGAAAGACACTTTACGGCACTTTCCCCTGCTTGGTGGTCTTGACAAGCAGTTCTAAATTACAATAATATCTCTACTAAAATTACTAGCGGACAGCAATATCTTGGCATCTCCGGAAGCAGGTCGGGGTAATTTCTTACCCTATGTATAGCGCCTCCGTCGCTTTCCTGCGAGTCAGGAGGATAAATATAGAGATAAAAAAAAAAAAAAAAAAAAAAAAAAACTTGAAAACTTACTAATTTGTTATCTAGTGTTATGCTAAAATAATTCAAATTGCTAAGTCTTTAATTGAACTTCATAAATATAAATCTGTATATAATATTTCTCAAGCAAATTTTAATATGATCTTTCTGAACATGCTAACTCTTTTTGCTTCAAATCTAAAACTATAACTTAATCCAATAAACCTACCTCCAACTCTAAACGATAGATTGTGAAAAGAGAGAATGACTTGCTCAGTAGCTAAAGAAGATCTAAGAAAATTAAGATTAATACTCACAATAAATTAATTTTAAGTTAGAAGTAATAAATGTAAAAATTAATCTATTAATCTACCGTGTTTGTGAAAGATTGGGATTTATATTAACTGTAAATGCTGCTCCTGATGATGGTGATTCATTTGGTGCTTTATCTTTATACATAGTAAAATTGCCTAAAAAAATTTTTTAAAGTAATTTTCAATGCATTTGAAATAAATAAATATAGTAATAGTATAAAATGTTTACCAAAAGCTATAAAATTTTGGTAAAATAAAAAAATTAAACTTTAGCAACAATAAAAATAGTTTTCTTTTAAATATTAATAGTTACAATACAAAATTGCTATAGCATTTTTTCAATTAAAAATTTAATTGATTACTTTAAAAAAAGATTTCATAATTTTTTTATCAAATTCTGTAAAAATCTTCATTAAACAAAAAAGTGTAGGTTTACTATGTTTTTACATCTTGTAACATGTAATATAATTATTTATAATTCTTCAAAAAGAATGTCTTTTCGTAATTAAACAATATCATTACAAGTGTAAAGCCATTTTTGGTTAAAAAACAAAATTAAATTACATATATATTTTTTTAAAAATTGACATAAACTTATTCTTCATAGTCATTTTAATGTGAAAAAATTCACAAATCTTTTGAAAAAAAACTAACCATAGTCAAAACTTTTATCATTGTTAGAATCATATTTCATTTGTTCACCTTCTGCTGCATTTAGAGTCATGATCTGCTTATACAAAAGTAGTTTGTTTTAAACTTTAAAAAATGTAAATTGATATTCTAGTCAAAGCAAAAATCTAAATTTGATGTTTAACACATTTTGGTACAAACCAAACTTTAAAAACAAAACTTTTCTTTCAAGTGTCTCAATTGTAAAAAAAAATTGTATTTTAAATAAAACATACCACAACTTATTTATTATCAACAATTAATGGACACTACTGTATTTTCTGTATGCTGTTGTATATATGCATTAACTTCAAAAATACAATACATTAAAAAGATAGACCGAAACTTTTGGGGTCTCTTCAAGAAGTCACCGTAAGGAATTTTTGTTCATAAAACTAACCTGGAATTCCTCTGTGGTTATTATCCTTCTTTCATAAGATTTTTTTTTCATTGTTTTTTTTTATTTATTTCCTCCTGGTTCTGTGGGAGGAGGGTTTCGGGTTGGTCTCACCAACAAAAATTGTTTACAGTGACTTCTTGAAAAAACCCAGATTTGTGTAGTGTAATACCGTTAGCTATTAAATGGATCGGCTGTTGCTTATTATTATTATCGATAAGCAATAGCCTAGCTGAAATTAAAATTTCAATCAAGATCTGTCGTCGCAAGTAATTGTTGTAGAATTGTCATCCAAAAAGAGTATCATTGATCTACCCAATTATTTCACAATATTATTAATGTATGCACTTTGGATAAGATTAAGCCAAAGCGTGCTGTTGCTAAGTTGTGATGTAATAAACTGAAGCTGCCAATAAAAATTTAAATAAAACTTCAATTGCGAGAAAAACAGCAAAAACAACAACAGTAAACTGTAAACACAGTGACGCACGCAGAAATTTGTGAAGACGGGAGTTTGCAAGTCAAAAACACAATTAACAAAAGTGATCCTAGTCATCGGCCAAAAATTTTTCAAACTTAACTCTATGTCTCATTTTCAATAATCTTTCACTTTACTGCTTTAGCACATTAACTATTTAAAATCACGCTCTCTTTGTTCACCCCACTCGACCAATTTTTTGCTTTAACTTGTTGCCAGAAATGTTGTTTATAACGTTTCTTTTTTTCTTCAAAAATATGAGTGACCAAACAAATTGTGGCAACTTGAAATGCAAAATTGTTATTTATCTACGCCTATAAAAAAAAAATTAAAATCAGATCGTCAAACCGGAACCGTTTAAAATAACGCTTCGGTCCAGATTCAGGTTCGGAAAATTTCATTTTAAAGGATTCAGCAAACTTTATTTTTACTGGTTCAGTTCCGGTTGAGATTCAAAGAATAATAACGGTTAATATTGGTTTACGGATTCGGTTCGGGTTCGGTTCGACACCCTGCTTTTTAGGTCATAACAAATTTTTCATTTCAATTATATACCTTACAACGAATAAACTGACTTCGGAATGTAGACTAACTTTTTAGCAATTGACCCGATAAGCTTTCGGAATTGTTTTGTTATTGCAATTAGTTTGATACTATTTTTATTTGTGATTGGACTGAAATTTAAAGCTGTGTTTGTTTACATCACCAAGCAAAAGAAACCGCCGTGAATAATCAATCATTTATTAAAAAAGAGTTTGTGATTTTTTTGGTTTTTTTTGCAACAAAAGTCAGATGGCAGCTGTGAATTGGTGACTTTAAATTGTTTCCTGTGAAAGGCAGTTTTAAACTGTAATTAGTTTTGTACTTGATCGATGGATTGTATTATTCGATTCCAAAACCTATGTAATATTAATAACTATCGACCAGTTAGTTGATTATCAAATATTTCAAAATTACTTGAAAAAGTTATATATTATAGATTGTACTCATTTTTAGAAAAGCAAAATTTTTTCTACAATTATCAATTTGGTTTTGAAAAAATCATTCTACTACACATGCAATTTCAATTTTAGTGGAAAAAGTATCGCAGTCATTTACCTGTAAAAAGGCAACCCTTGGAATTTTTTTGGATTTATGCAAAGCATTTGATACGATTGATCATTCAATATTACTTCCAAACTTAATCATTATGGGGTTAGAGGCAATGCATTAGAGGGGTTTACTAATGAACCTTAACTAGTTGACCAGTAATTGATAGCAAATCGATTATATCAGTCAATGTTTCTAAAACTAAATATGTTTTATTTAGCAGTGTACAATCCAAATTAACAACAAAAAAGCAAGCTCTCGTATTGCGACAAAATAAAATTGATCAAGTTGAATGTATTAAATTTCTTGGTATTTACGGTATATACAAGAGCACTTAACATGGTCAAGACACATAAATCACCTAATATCTAAACTACGGAGCGTTCTTGGAACTGTTATTAAAGTGAAATCACTGTTAAACAAAGATCTCTTCTCCTATTCTATCGATCACTCTCTTATAAAGAGTCAGCTTTCTTATTGCATTTTAAATTGGTGTTATGACAATAAAACCTTGGTTAAAAGATTACAATGACTGTGTTATAAATTTGTTAAATTAGTTTTTGGTATTAACAGTAATTCACAGAGATGGGCACGGTACTTCTTAAAAGTACCGCGGTACCGGTACTTGGTACCTTGCTAAAATTGTACCGCGGTACCGGTACGGTTAAATAATACGAATTAATGGTAATAACTAAAACTCTGTCATACATTGGATTTCATTTGACATTTAAAAATTGTATTTAACAAAGCAAAAACAATATTGTACGTATCCAACTGTTCACTTTCAAAAATCAATTATGCTTTGGATGTAAACAACATGCGTGAATATGTTTTTAACTTGATTTTTTGCATAAAATATGCCTTGGATATATGAAAGGCATAATGAATACATTGTCTTCTGCTGTGTTTTTTATATTAAAAAAAGCTTGTCAAAAATTGTACTAATTTTCATATAACCTGTTATAGTGGTTTAGTCAAAGCTATTCTCAAACTTTTTGGGTCACGAACCTCTATTTGCAAATCTTTTTTTATCATGGACCCCAATCATATGTCACATCAATTTTCTACCCAACCAATGAGGAAATATAAAACAAACCTAAAATTAAATAACACAAAATCCGTTAAAAAATAAATGCTTATAAACAAGCATATCATATTTCCGAAGGGGCAAACCGGGACGCTCGTTTATAGACAAAAATTTGTCCCTAAAAAAAAGGTCTTCACTTTGAATCTGTCTCGGATTTCTTGGTATGGATTATTTTACCAGGTATATATGTTGACAAATTTTGTTATATCGTCGCGGATCCCTTGTGCGCTCATCACGGACCTCATTTTGGGAAACTCTGGTTTTGGTAATTTAGTAAAATTACTCAACCTTCGCTGGCCGTTCACTGTTATGATAATTTTTTATATTTTTGATTGCAAAACAACAAAATTAAAATTTCATCAAGTCTCTTTGCATTGGTATGAATATAAAATCTGGTATTTAGTGGATTTTTAATTTTATGCAAAATATTTTCATTTTTATAATTAGACAACTAAAATGTTTCTTGCAAATGCAATACCTTCAGAAAATATTTACTACACTAAGATTGAGTCCTATAATTTCTGATATACCATATTTAGCGCCTAAAGCGCTAAAGATTTTTATTTTATTTTATTTTAATCTCTATATTTATCCTCCTGACTCGCAGGAAAGCGACGGAGGCGCTATACATAGGGTAAGCAATTACCCCGACCTGCTTCCAGAGATGCCAAGATATTGCTGTCCGCTAGTAAGTTAGAAGAGATATTACTGCAATTTAGTACTGCTTGTCAAGACCACCAAGCAGGGGAAAGTGCCGTAAAGTGTCTTTCCCAAAGACACAACAGAATGGCGTAAGTGGGTTTTGAACCTAGACCATGCTGATCATCAGTCCGGTGCTTTAACCACTCGACCACGCTGCCGACTTAATTGCACGCAAAAATACTACTTTTTCCAAAGCTACAATGTCTTTTTCGCACAATAATTACTATATGCACATTATACACGATAATCACTCTTTTTTTTGCATAACTAGTGCGGTGACCATGCACAATTTTTTTTGTACATGTTATAACGTATATAGTTTAATGAAAACAATGCATTACCAGCTTAACTACTTAAAATTTTTTGGGCAGTGACAAGAAAATATTTGGGCAAAGTTAAAAATTTTAGGACAGTGACAATGATCAAACTGCAAAAAATAGTTACCAAATTTAGGTGAAGATTTTTTTTTGTAGAGAACACCTTGCTTTTGGGTCGAAAATTGAAAAATATGAGACTGAATTCAAGTGAAAACTTTTCTTTTTTTTTAGAGATCACCATGATTTTAGGACAAAATTTGTTCTTGGTTTGCGAATCTCAGACAATTTTTTGTTCTATCCGTAATGTGCTAGAAAATTATGATTTGGGCAAACGTTACAAAATTTGGGCAAAACTTCATTGCCTCCATATTTTTTTGGCTGGTACGCCTATGCAACCAATTAATGATATTGCACTCAAGCGTAACACAATATGTGTGCTATTCAAATGTCTTTTGACTTTGTTTAGGTAAATGTTTGATATAGTTTATAGCATAATTGAAAAGTAGGGTGGAAGTCCTTTGATAATTTTCGATCACCTCAAGCAAACTGCGACAAATATTTCTTAAAACTTCACTTTTTAAACGAATCTATATAGTTTGATCTTTTGGTCATTTTCATCAAACGCTCAGTGCAACAAAGAAAGTAGGCTATTCTATTTAAAGCTATTTCAAACATAAACTTACAAGGAGGAAAAACGAACGCACACCTATCTAGATATTATACTGTACAGAAAGTAACATATAAAAATAAAATAGCTATTCACGCCAAGTCATTTATGCTAAATTTTAATACCGGTAAGTAGTGTTGTAAAATATTTTCCACTGCTTGTTCTTGTTGCAAACAAAAATATAAGAAAAAAGCTGGAGCAGGGATCTTTTAATTCTGCTACAGTACATTTGATGTGTCATCTGCTTGAATAAAAACAAGCCAAATAACCTCTGTTGGTGCGTTTTTCGTTAAGTTCAATATCAACACTAAAAAATGATTGTGTCATTTTTTTGTGGTAATTAGAATTTTATTGGTTGATTTCATTTCAGTAACCTCTTTTTATTCTGTTAAAATTGGTCAAAAAAATGGAGTTTGAATAAAGTTTCAAGAAAAACACAGAGTCGAATGACATAGACTGACGCAGGTTTATAAAAAAATGATACAATTAATTATATAATGTAAAACTTCAAGCGCATAAGCAATTAATGATCTTTCTTCAATTTTGTCAAAACAAAACCTTATATTTAAACGGATAAGTTAAAACAATATTTTTTCAACCAATTTTAAAATTGTTTCTTTTTCTATGCACATTAATAACATGATTAAGATTGATGGAAAAATATAAGACAAAATAAGCTTTATACACAAACCTATCATTCGTTTTCAAGATTTAAAATTTTTATTGATTTTTATCGTATTTCAACTCCATTTATTCTTCAGACTCGTACAAAAACGTTGAAGGCGTTATACTAACGACAACTTTTAAGCAATACCGTACCTGCTTATTTAATGCTACGTGTATATAGGCTATACAGGTTTGCAAGCAACCAGAAGATCTAGCTAATAATTGCTTTCAGAGATGCCAAAATATTGTAGTGAATTGGAATTTTTAATTTACTTTTTTAGTTTTTATTTGAGACATAACTAAAATGCTAGTCTACCCAGACTACCCTACTAGCCTGAGTAAGTTTAGCCTAAATAAAAAGTTGCAAAAGGGCTACTGGCTATGAAGTGCGCAAAACGTTCCTAAACCTGATTTCACTTAAAATTAACTAGTAACTACTACCGGAAGGATGAGGAAAGTACTGGTAAACACTTAAGTTTGACAAATGTCAATTTGTGATGTAAATCAACAAACTACTTTGAAGCTGCAATCGACACGAAAAACAAAAACATGTCGCAATGCTTGCAAAAAAAAATTTCAATGACCCTAAAATTAGATGGAGTACCGCGTTACTTTATAAAAAAAAGTACCATCGTTAACAATTTATTTTCTTTCATGATATTACAAACAGTTGAATTACCAGAGGTGGGCAGTACCGTGTACAAAAGTACCGCGGTACCGGTACCGGTACTAAAAAGTACCGCGGTACTTTTGTACACGGTACTGCCCACCTCTGGTAATTCAACTGTTTGTAATATCATGAAAGAAAATAAATTGTTAACGATGCGTCAACTTTTAACTAAAGAACTAATTGTGTTTATGTTTAAGCAAAAAAAAGGTAAAAACCCAATTGCATTTAAAGATATTTTTATTAAAAACTAATCTATATACAATACCAGAAACAAATCTATCTTTATTCCAAAGAAATGTTCTAGCACAGTATGTCAGCAAGCTATTTCACACTGTGGTCGAGCATATTGGAAATGCATTCCTTTCGATTTAAGAAATAAGAAACAAAGTGCTCGATCTTTTACTCGTAAGGTTTGCAAATATCTTTATGTAATGAGAATAATATTTAATTGTAGTGTTAGATTCCTAAACACAATACTGCCCTATATATTTTTGATTACAGGTTTCTGGAAAAAAGGCAATGGAAATGATATAAAAACTTTTGAATTCAATCCTTGGGAGAAAAGCTCAAACAATCAAGATATCCAGTCTTCTCACAAAGATATAAAAAACTTTTTTCTTAAATTTTGTTTGTCTGCATAATTTCAAATCAATCACTAAATCAAATTTATTATTTTTTATTCTATCTTCGCTCTTTACTTAAAATTTCTTTTTGGCAATGGTCTACTGTTTCATTTTAGCAATTAATTTTTTATTTTTAGAATTGCAATACAAATTTCTAAGTAGTTACTAAATACTATTGACTTTGTTTAATTTGTTTATTTTGCTATTATGCTGCTCTGTAAAAATTTTGTTATTATTATTATTATTATTTTTTTTTTATTCATGAACTTTGTTGTATAAGTTTTTTTTTCACTTTTATTACTTTTTTATTATCTTACATATATACAATTTTTTTTATTTATATTTGTTATGTTAATCATATATGATTTTTTTTTATTAACTTCAACTAGCATAATAGTTTTTTTATGTTATATTATGTTACCTTTAATATCCTAATATCTGCTTATTATTTGATTTATAAATTTCTAATTTTTTGTATATATTCATTATTATTTTTTTTTGTATGTCACCATATGCATTCAGAAAAGGTTTCCGGACCTAATGAGGTTTCTTTTTATGGGTGGTTTTCCTTTACTCACCCTGCTCAGTTGAGCTAAATTCCCATCTTGGCTATCTGCGCCACCCATCATCATTACGCAGACTAATCACAACTGGTTATTCAATCTCTTAATTTGTTTGATAATATTATTAGTATATTTTCTTTTTTAATTCTTATTTCTTATATTTTTATCTGATTAAGGTGTTGCGGCCATGCTTTCTACTGTTTTGTACTTTCACTTTCTGATTATCTCATGCATGTTTTAACGTCTGATGTTGTTCCGCTTCTTGATCTTTTTAATATTTATAAGTTTTGTGTTAAACTGTTTAATAATGATTGAGAATAAAATTAATGAATACATGAAAGAATGAATAATTTAAATAAAAATTCTTGTTTGCTCCAGTGTATTCGCTTTCTATCTGGCAATTTGGGTTGATTTTTATATATGGTTTACACATTGTTTTTCATTCACTCTAGCTGATTAGTTCAAGTTAAGTGGTTGGAATCGTTTGTCGCCTGTATTGACCTTTTTTAAGTAGTCAAAGGTCACGTTGACGCCTTTAGAAGTTAATTCTATAGTGAGATAGAATTGTTTTGATAAACTGTTTTATACCCATCGGGGTGCTAATTTATTCTTAGAGTTAGTCAGTACGAAGTTATTTAGTGATCATTCCCAGTTGTTGATTTGAAGCTTGGTGAAGTTTGAAAGTCAAGTTTTACGAGTGATCAAGTTCGTTGATTTTGTGAATAATATATTCTTTATAGTTAAATGCTGTATTTTTTCCTATCTGTTGAGAGAAGTTTTATAAAGAATTCATTTGTATTTAGCCAGAACTACGATATAAAAAACTTTAATCTCGTGGTAAACTATTTCTAGAGCCGGCATAACTAGCTTGCCGGTGAATAGAACTAGTGTTTAACGTTCAGAAATATCTCTACTTTAAATTTTTTTGTACACAACTTTAAAATATTTACTATATTCATTACATGACACGTGCCACTTGAGACCCATGAGATATCATTTGACTACAAATATATCTTTAGAAATAAAGACAATGTGGGCAGCATTGCCATCTCAACCTTTACCAGAAAAAAATAGATAATCTAATTTTTTTGGCACAAGGTATGTTTTTTGAGACATAAAATGCAGCTATAAAAATGTTTATTGGAAAAAAGGAAGTGATGTAACGTCTAAATAGTCTATTTCAATGTGCTGAAAAGCAGATTCAACCATAAAATTCTCGTTTATGGGGGAAAATTAATTATTTTAACGCATAACATCTCTAAATTGATTTTTCGGGCGCCAAAGAAGATATTGGGTACATAGCAAAGCTAATGTATTTGGCTCAGTTATGTTTGCTGCGTTTATGCTTCGTAGTAAAATCTTACCAAACAATAATTCGGGCAATACTGTTTCGTCTTCTTTTCTCAAAATCTTTAGTCTGATAAAATTAGGAACTGAACCAAACATGAATCAAAAATTTGTACCTGCTAATAGTTTTTTTAGAATTCAAACCGGAGCTGAACCTTTAAAAAAGATTTGCCAAACCTAAACCGGAACATTATTTTAAACTGTTTGACGCCCTTATAGTCTTAACAGTTCAATGGTTCAGTTCTCCTGCTACTTCTTCGTTTGGGCAGATGGACAGGATCTGGATATTAAACTAAATGGCCGGACATGCTTCCATCAGCCAGGTCGCCAAGTGCTTGTTGACATCTGAGAGAGCACGGGCTCCATTCGGATAGTGACAAATGGGGTGTTACAACGTGCTCAGCTGTCTGCTCCTTTGCACCACACTCACAGGCGGCCATAGAAGTCATACCCCATTTGTCCGCATCGTGAGTTGATGCAGCTTGTTCACTGAGCGACTCGTGATCAGCAGGACACAGGTTTGCTGCTCGAGCTGTTAATGCTTACTTGCATTTTTTAGCAATTCAGCTTTTTTAGACTCATCAGCCTCCATATGGCGACCCTCGGCTCCGGAAACAAAAGAGACTCGATAAGTCCACAAATGCTAGATATGGGCCATTTGTGCCCATAATACTACATTTAAATGTTGAAAGTCTAAGCGTAAATGTGATCTGCGTTATCAGCCAATTAGCCACCCGATATAAGGCTCTTGTCATTCTCTTACAAGAGATCTAGTGCACGAATGCAGACCAGCTAATAACATCACAATTCACATTGGCTGCTTGGGTCTTAAGCAGAAAGTAAAGTCTTGCTACGTTTGTCCATGAGAAACTTAGCTGCACACTTGTGGATCAATCTTCAGAGAGATTAACAATTGTGTAGTTGTGTGTGAACATTGATGGTTGCAAGATTATTAATGTCTACAAACCATGTAGCCTACCAATCTCGCAAGTCACACTAACAGTCATTCCAATGTTTCAATACCCCTGTTTTTATGCAGGTGATTTTAACTGCCAGCACACTGACTGGAACTGTAGTTACACCAATCCAGATGGAGAATGCCTGGTTGACTGGGCAGTCAATGGAAATCTTTTCCTCTTGAATATCCCTAAAAATCTTTCTAGCTTCTTCTCTGGTCGGTGGAAACTAGAACCAATCCTGACTTTGCTTTTGCAAGTAAGGATTTAAACAGCTCCAAACTGGACAGACATAGGCTACTTTAGAGAAGTTTCCTATTAAACAGTGATCATTTCTAATAGCAGCCTCAAAAAATTTGGCTCCAAGTTAGCCATATAAGCATTGCAACTTCCACAAGGCCAACTGGGAGCTATACAGCTTTATCACAAAAACCAGCTATTTCTAGAATTACCATCTCCTGACTCTAGCTCTATTGATAAGACATACCAGAAGTTCTGTAATACTATCTTTGCAGCATCAAATTGTCAATTTCACGCAGTTGCAGAAACAACTATAAACCGTGTTGGGATGTGGAGTGTGCACACCTCTACCACGTTTTTCTACAGGCTTTGCAGGGGTGAAGCAACTAGTTTAGCTGCTTCTGCCTTTCTGTCCCATCTTGATGAAAAACAAAAAGATCGCTGGTTCGAGACTGCCAAATAACATCGACTTCTCGGACTCAACTCTGCTGACATGGAATATAATTATTAATAACAACTTCATAGGTTGCCTTTGCCCCATTATCACCAAACTTGATTGCCTCACAGTTGGTTAAAAATGTAAACAAATACAAAACAACAAACTCCAAGTCAGCCAGACTTGTCATCAAAGAGGTGTCCCAACTCTGGAAAATTCCAATACCGCTTGACAAATGTATCTATGGAAATTTTTTCTGGAAGAATTCTTCTAATGCCCTGATAAAGTCTGGAAAAGCTCCAGGCCCTGACTCTCTACGATCAAAGCTAATAGTCCATGTCAGCTCTACTTTAAAGTCCTAGTTAAACAAGTTCCAGTCTTCCTGGATGTGCCAACTCAAGGTTTTAAAAATTTGGAGGAGAGCATTAGTGGTTGCCATCTCAAAGCTAAATAAGCCATTAGAAGGACTCCAAGAGCTATATACCTATCTATTTGCTTTGTGTCCCCTTCAAGATCTCAGAGAGACTTATCTATGCCTGTGTAGAACCAATCATTGACCCATTGCTACCTAGAGAGCAAGCTGGGTTTTGGCACAGAAGTTTGACCATAGAACAAGTCACTCTTCTAACTCAAAAAATTGAGAATAGCTTTTTGCCCAAAAAGATGATCAGCGCTGTGTTTGTCAATTTCACAGCAGCCTATGATACTGTATGGCACTGCAGCCTCACCTGCAAGCCACTTCGTCTTCTTTTGGACAGGTACATGGTTTATTGATTATGGAACTTGTTCGTAATTGAAATTTTACCCACACCACTGGTACCAGAAAACAAAGCAGGCCACAACGCCTTAAGAATGGTGTCCCACAATGATCAGTCCTGGCTCCCCTCTTGTTTAATATCTATACATAAGATTTGCCAGTGACAGTTGGCAAGAAATTTGCTTATGCTGATGATCTGGCCATCTTACATTATGCAAGAAACTGGACTGCAGGCATTAAAGAAAACTCTTACTCAGGACATGGCAATCCTATCCTCCTACCTTTACAAATGGAAGCTCAAACTCAGTACTCTAAAGACTGTGTTGGCACCTTTCCATCTTTACAACGATTGGAGGCACGACATGAGCTTAACATCTTTGTTAATGAACAGGTCCTACCGTTTTGTGCTAAACCCACTTATTTTGGCACAAAGCTGATAGAGCAATCACGTTTTGCCGACACTTACAGTCACTGCACAAGAAGTTAACATCTTGCTTTGGGCTTCTAAAGCGATTGGCTGGATCAAGCTTGGTGTGGATGTCACAGTGACTCTGCACAAACATCCTTGTCTTGGTTCATTTCATGGCTGAGTACTGTGTGCTTGTTTGGTGTCCTAGAGTCCATATACTCACCTTACCGACACAACATTAACAATGCCTTGCACATATAGTGACCGAATGCCTACGTCCTACACCAATAGACAATCTTTTTATTTTGTCAGGCATTCAACCAACTGAGCTTCACCACCAAAAAGTCATACTATCACTAACTTGCCACATTCAGGACCCAGAACACCTCCTACATGAAAGGCTCCTGTTAAGTTGACCTTGACTTTATCCAATTTGATTTTAATCGAACAAGAGTCACGACTTCTGATTTAATTAATTACGTATATTAACCAAGGCAGCGATCAAGAATATAGTTAATCAAATAAACCAAAAAAATAAAATAAAAAATTAAAATCAATTCTGGCGTTATCTAAAACATTGAAAAAGGTTAAAATCGTAGTTACTTTAAATTGTACACTCCGTACTGACAAACAACTAAACCTTATCTACTTAAAAAAGAAAGCCTTTGAAGCTCATATGCGCGAAACAGACTCTTAAGAGATTTTAACGTACGAGGTAATTCACGGAACGTTTATGACGAAACACAAAGGCAATAAAAAAGGATTGAGTCAGCCAAATCTTTACTGTACAATTCTTAGCGATAAATTTATGACGAACATTTAAGCGAACAAAATTTTAGATTATCCAATTCTCACTGCTACAGCTCCTGTCTCCATAAGGTGGACAGCTGTAGCAACTTAAACCAAGATACACGTTTGTGCCTGCTGCATTGGAACTGCTAAACAATCCCACCCAGTCAGATACGAGCATGAAATGGCTAGAAAACGCCTCCAAATTCTATAGATTTATGAAAGATATTAGCCCAATGCCACCGGCATTTAACTTTTTTAGACTGCATGGGTCAGGCTTAATCGCCTCCGAACCGGCGTTGATCTATTCCGCTCAGTTATTATTGTTGTACATGATTAATCAAGTGTAACTGTACACTCAATGGTCTGTCAAATCTCATTTCAATTCAAGTTTAAAGAGTGAAGCTGTGAAAAGGGAATTTAGCGGTAAAATGAGCAAATTTGCATAAATTCTCGTATCAAAACAACTTCAACCTTAGTAATCTGCTTTCAAGATATAATCTTGACGAGTTTAATCAAATAACACATGTCTAAAATTTAAACATTGCACTTAGATAATATCTGCTATATGATAATATATTGCCATCTTTGATAGCATATGGTGCATAAGTGGGGTCTCTTTAAAAAGGCAACGTAAGCGATTTTTGTTCGTGAAACTAACCCGGCTCCCTTTGTGGTTACTATTGCTTTTTGTGAGATCCCTTTTCTCTTAGTTTCTTCTTTATTCTATCCTGCTGCTGAAAGGGGGATTCCGGGTTAGTTTTACCGAAAACAAAAATCGATTGCGGTGACTTATTGAAGAGACCCGGTAAGGCTACGTTCAATGAAGTTAGAGATATATTCAGTCATTAAAATCAAATGACTCAAATAAAAATTGTTGAAAAATTTGTTGTAGTCACTAAATTGAACCAAAATTAGAATAAAATTTTTTAGTAAATTTAATATTTCAGGTTGTAACTTTAAATAAGTTTATTTATTGTATTTGTATTCAAATTTAATATGAGTAATGATAGTAATAATTCTTTGTCTCCCAATAAAGAAATTAAAAGCAATCAAGTTGATCACGTTCCATCTGTTTCTTTAAATGTTGATTCTCAAAACTTTGAAAAACAAACTGAATTGTCATTTGAAAACATCAGTTATACTGTTCAAATTAAAAAAAATATCTTTGGAACTTGTCGATCAAAAAAGTCAAAGACAATTTTAAGTAATGTCAGGTAAGATTTTAAAATTTTCATGGCTATAATAAATTCTTGGTTATAAATATGCTATTCCATTGAATTTTAACTGTATAGTTTAGCGGACTGATTTTCGAGTGGTTAAAGCACCGGACTGATGATCAACATGGTCTCGGTTCAAAACCCACTTGCGCCATTCTGTTGTGTCCTTGGGAAAGACACTTTACGGCACTTTCTCCTGCTTGGTGGTCTTGACAAGCAGTTCTAAATTACAGTAACATCTCTACTAAATTACTAGCAGACAGCAATATCTTGGCATCTCCGGAAGCAGGTTGGGGTAATTGCTTACCCTATGTATAGCGCCTCCGTCGCTTTCCTGCGAGTCAGGAGGATAAATTTAGAGATAAAAAACAAAAATAAGCATTTTTTTAGGTTATTCCTGACATATTGAAAACTTGGGTATGATTAAAGTTTATGTATGTAAATTATTTAAGCTGAAAAACGATGGAAAAAAAGAATATGAAACTAACCCAAATTCCCTTTGATTACTGTCGCTTTTTAAAAATATTCGCTCCTCTTGTTTTCTTTTTCATCTTGGTGTTTAAGGCAGGATCCTGGGTTAGTTTCACCGAAAAAAATTATTTACAACAATACAGTTGACAATTACATAGACAAACGGTTGTCAATGGAAAATACTTTGAACAATGTTTGAATATGATTCATGTTATTTATTCCGTTTAAATTTGCTGTACATATAGATAATAAAGATAGATATTCTTTTTTTCCATCGTTTTTCAGCTTAAATAATTTACGTACGTAAACTTTAATTATACCAAAACTTGTTTTAACATTATATGTCATTTGCAAATTTTGTCACAGGTGTTGTGTGTATCTTATCTTAGCATTGTGTTATAATCACAGGCAGTTAACTCTTGATCAGGCTTCAAACTTTGCTTTTTAAGCCACCTACACAGCTTACTTGTCAAATTTGTACTGTATTATATTGTGTGTTAAATTTTGTCCACTGTGTTTTGAAATTTTTTTATTAATTTTCTACTTAAGGTTTTGTATATTATGCATGTATGCAGAAAAAAATTTAAATGACAGTTGATTAAGTTACTCCTAGAATTTTACAAAAAATTTTATCTATATTTGAAACTAGCTAATGAAAAAAGCTGCATGCTGCCTGAAACATTTACCTTTTTCTTTGCTGGTTTAGATGCTATATTATAAATGAATTGGTTCCATTTTCATAATTTTTTATGTAATCTAATGTGTTATGCTTATGCCGGCTCAAATTTTTTGATATTTTTTAATTTGTGAGCATTTTTTCTATTAAACTTTTATCAAAATTGGTGAAATTGGTTTATAGCACATTTTATAAATATTAGGTCTACCAGAAAGTTCTGTCTGTTTTTATGACAACAATTTTCAACACGTAAGCACATGTATTTTTGCATACATTCTGCTGTCTATTTTTATCGTTTAATGTATATATACAGACATAGAAAATTAGCTAAAACAAAGTTGAAGCATTATTGTACCCATGGCTACTGATAATGTTCATTTACGCCACTGTATTTTATACAAATTTCAACAAGGAAGAAATGCTACAGAAGCATGTAGAAATTTATTGAAAGTGTTTGGTGAAGGTATAGTCTCTGATAGGACATGCAGAAGATGGTTCAAGAAATTTGAAACTGGTGACTTCGACCTTTCTGATAAGCCACATTCTGGGCAACCATCTTTGATTGACGATGATGTTGTTAAGACCATGTTGGAGCAAGATCCTTTTCTGACGACATTGGAGATTGCAGAAAGGCTTAATTCAGCTCAGCAAACCATTTTGGTTTACTGAGCTGAAACCATACATTATGAGCTTTTAAAACTGAGTGAAAAGCTAAATTTGGAAAAGTACTGCCAGCAACTGGATGATTTAAAGACAGCAGTCCAAGAAAAGAGGCCGGAGATGTTCAATAGGAAGGACATCATACTGCATCATGATAATGCCAGGCCACATGCTGCTTTGGAGACTCGTCAAAAAATTGCAGAACTAGGCTGGGAAATTCTATCGCATCTACCATATTCCCCAGACTTAGCACCCTCTGATTATCACTTGTTTTTGTCCTTACAAAATTTTTTGAGAGGCAAAAAATTTAAAAATGAAGAAGATATCAAACAAGCACTGGTTAAATTTTTCACATTAAAAAAGGTAAAACATTTTTCAAAAATGGAATATACAAATTACCGGCATGCTGGCAAGAAGTCATTAATAATAATGGCAATTATATTATTTAATAAAGTTTATTGACAGTTATAAAAATTTATATTTTGTTTCATTCCAAAAACGGACAGAACTTTCTGGTAGACCTAATATATAAATAGCATTGAAAAAAAGTAATAGTTTATTGCATGCCATTTATAAAACAAATCAGTTTATTGCATAATATTTGTTTTATATTTTGTTTACTTGGTTCACTTTATTGCATATTTTTTGTTTTTAAAAAAGTTAATTGCAAAAAAATTCATATAAAAGATATATTTTGTAAAAACAAAACAAAAAACAATTGTTGCAGTCTTAAAAATTTTATTACTGTGCACTAAGTTTCTGTTTTGGCACAGGTGGACTTTTTCAATACAAGAATTCATCAATTTTACACTAACCATCTTTTGCAACATTTTGGTTTCAAATTTTTAATGTTTTTCTGCCTTTCATTTTAAGTATTTGTATTTCAGTACTTCAAATAAAATGCAGAACTTGTATTTCAGTACTTGAAATGAAATGCGGAAAAACACTAAAAGTTAAAATCAATTCTTTTCTACTTTTATTCTTCTCATTTGTACAAGTTCTTTTAACTTTATTAACAAACCCTCTTTTGCATAGCACACCTGCAAATCTTTAAGTCTTTTGTATACAGCTTTTTTTGTTGTCACTGCATCTTGAAGTCCAACTTCTGTGCACAAGAAATTCAGAAGATGGTAGAACACCAAGAATATACAGAAGATGGCTAAATTTGTTAAAACTTTTTATTTCAGTTACACTAAAAGTGCTTTGTTTTCTTCATTAAATAATTAATATTGTGCTTACGTGAATTTCTTATTTTGTATTTTACAGTGGTATTATGAAACCTGGAATAAATGCAATTATGGGACCAACTGGAAGTGGCAAGTCATCGTAAGATTGTGATATTGTTTGATTGATTAGTGCAGGGGTCTCAAACTCAAATTGCTCTGAGGGCCAAACAAAAAGTTTTAATTAACCCAAGGGTTGCAATTCATAAAAGGTTAAGAATCAAGAAAACATATAAAAATACAATAAACAAAAATAATTAAGTTAATTGCATGCAATCGGTGTTGCAGTCATTTATTATTTCTGGCTACTTAGCTGGCAGCGTTTTGCATCAATAAGGTCCTCAATATTAGGTTTGAATTCATCAGAAGAAACCAATCTCAATGTTGCTTTTAAATGTTCATCACCTTTGCCGGTGCACATTGCTGGTGCATTGTGCAGAACATATTGCTGGTGCACCACCAGTGGCCAAACATACAAGTCTCCCATGGCAAGCCATATTTTTGAATACAATTTTCCTGGGCTTAAAATAAATCATGTCCAGTGTCAGTGCCCTTCAGTGGTATAAAATCCAGGAATTCTTCCGCTACGTTTAGTTGGCAATCCACACTCCTGATAAAAACACCACATTGTGCCATACCTGATGAATCTCTGCTTTCGTCAAGAGCAATTGAAAATGCTTCAAAGTCCTTTGCTGTTGCAAGTAGTTGTTTCTCTACATTGGCAGCTAAATCTGTATTCTTGCTTGCAACTGTATTAGGCAACAAGCTGATGCCTTCAAACAGTTTCTTTTGGTTAGGACATAAAATCTCGCTTGCCTTTAAAAGACATTCTTTTATGAACATACCTTTTGTAAAAGGCCGCAATGACTTGGGTATAATTTCACTTATACAAGGGGCATTCAAAAAACATGCGGAATTTTATAATTTTTTATAATTTATTGATACAATCAATCTACTTTTCAACGTAGTCTCCATCAAGGTCGATGCACTTCTGTAGGCAGTGCTTTCATCCCTTTATCCCATTTTTGAAGTAATCTGCTGACCATTTTGTGAACCATGTTTTTGCTGCTTGCTTTGCCTCATTAGTGTTATTAAAATAAATGCCTTTCAACTGTTGAATTTTGGGAATAAAAAAAAGTCAAATGGGGCAAGGTCTGGGCTATAAGGTGGATGTGGCAGCAATTCCCACTGAAATTCCCTCAAAACATCTCTTATGATCTGAGAAAAATGCGCTGGAGCGTTGTCATGATGGAAAAGAATTCCACGATGGAGTTTTCCTGTATGCTTTTCAGCTAATTTTGCTTTCAATTTTCTTAAAACTTCTATGTAATAGGCGCCTGTAACAGTTTTTTACCTTCTAAAAAATCTACTGGCACAACTCCTTTAAAAGTCCCAGAAAACAGTTGCCATTACCTTCTTGACAGACCTCTCAGACTTGAATTTGATTGGGCCAGATGATCCACGTGGGAGCCACTGTTTGGACTGCTGTTTTGTTTCAGGATCATACTGGTAGACCCATGTTTCATTTCCTGTGATAATTTGATCAAAAAAGCAGTCCTCATCTATTTCAATTTTGAGCAAAATCGCCGTTGACAACTCACTTCTGAGATTGAGCTGATTTGGGCACAACGTGCCAAAAGCTTGCTGAGGCATAAATCGTCATGCAGAATCAAATGAGCTGAACCAACTGATATGCTTACAGTCTCAGCTATCTGATAAACTGTCCATCTTCTTTGACTAGGTTCATTGTCCCATGCTGGTACCTGACTGGGTGGGATTGTTCAGCAGTTCCAATGCAGCAGGCACAAATGTGTATCTTGGTTTAAGTTGCTACAGCTGTCCACCTTATGGAGACAGGAGCCTTTCATGTAGGAGGTGTTTTGGGTCCTGAATGTGGCAAGTTAGTGATAGTATGACTTTTTGGTGGTGAAGCTCAGTTGGTTGAATGCCTGACAAAATAAAAAGATTGTCTATTGGTGTAGGACGTAGGCATTTGGTCACTATATGTGCAAGGCATTGTTAATGGTTGTGTCGGTAAGGTGAGTATATGGACTCTAGGACACCAAACAAGCACACAGTACTCAGCCATGAAATGAACCAAGACAAGGATGTTTGTGCAGAGTCACTGTGACATCCACACCAAGCTTGATCCAGCCAATCGCTTTAGAAGCCCAAAGCAAGATGTTAACTTCTTGTGCAGTGACTGTAAGTGTCGGCAAAACGTGATTGCTCTATCAGCTTTGTGCCAAAATAAGTGGGTTTAGCACAAAACGGTAGGACCTGTTCATTAACAAAGATGTTAAGCTCATGTCGTGCCTCCAATCGTTGTAAAGATGGAAAGGTGCCAACACAGTCTTTAGAGTACTGAGTTTGAGCTTCCATTTGTAAAGGTAGGAGGATAGGATTGCCATGTCCTGAGTAAGAGTTTTCTTTAATGCCTGCAGTCCAGTTTCTTGCATAATGTAAGATGGCCAGATCATCAGCATAAGCAAATTTCTTGCCAACTGTCACTGGCAAATCTTATGTATAGATATTAAACAAGAGGGGAGCCAGGACTGATCATTGTGGGACACCATTCTTAAGGCGTTGTGGCCTGCTTTGTTTTCTGGTACCAGTGGTGTGGGTAAAATTTCAATTACGAACAAGTTCCATAATCAATGAACCATGTGCCTGTCCAAAAGAAGACGAAGTGGCTTGCAGGTGAGGCTGCAGTGCCATACAGTATCATAGGCTGCTGTGAAATTGACAAACACAGCGCTGATCATCTTTTTGGGCAAAAAGCTATTCTCAATTTTTTGAGTTAGAAGAGTGACTTGTTCTATGGTCAAACTTCTGTGCCAAAACCCAGCTTGCTCTCTAGGTAGCAATGGGTCAATGATTGGTTCTACACAGGCATAGATAAGTCTCTCTGAGATCTTGAAGGGGACACAAAGCAAATAGATAGGTATATAGCTCTTGGAGTCCTTCTAATGGCTTATTTAGCTTTGAGATGGCAACCACTAATGCTCTCCTCCAAATTTTTAAAACCTTGAGTTGGCACATCCAGGAAGACTGGAACTTGTTTAACTAGGACTTTAAAGTAGAGCTGACATGGACTATTAGCTTTGATCGTAGAGAGTCAGGGCCTGGAGCTTTTCCAGACTTTATCAGGGCATTAGAAGAATTCTTCCAGAAAAAATTTCCATAGATACATTTGTCAAGCGGTATTGGAATTTTCCAGAGTTGGGACACCTCTTTAATGACAAGTCTGGCTGACTTGGTGTTTGTCGTCTTGTATATTTCATTTTTAACCAACTGCGAGGCAATCAAGTTTGGTGATAATGGGGCAAAGGCAGCTTGTGTGTCTGGTTCTGCCTGTGAAGTTGTTATTAATAATTATATTCCATGCCAGCAGAGTTGAGTTCGTGAAGTCGATGTTATTTGGCAGCCTCAAACCAACGATCTTTTTGTTTTTCATCAAGATGGGACAGAAAGGCAGAAGCAGCTAAACTAGTTGCTTCACCCTTGCAGAGCCAGTAGAAAATGTGGTAGAGGTGTGCACACTCCACATCCCAACACGGTTATAGTTGTTTCTGCAACTGTGTGAAATTGACAATTTGATGCTGCAAAGATAGTATTACAGAACTTCTGGTATGTCTTATCAATAGAGCTAGAGTCAGGAGATGGTAATTCTAGAAATAGCTGGTTTTTGTGATAAAGCTGTATAGCTCCCAGTTGGCCTTGCAGAAGTTGCAATGCTTATATGGCTAACTTGGGGCCAAATTTTTTGAGGCTGCAATCAACATTCCCTCTAAGAGCTTGCTTAGTGTGTGCAGAATGAAAGGCCGTGTGAGCAGTGGTGGATATTCAAATTTAGGGACTCAAGGCAAGGATTTTCAGAAATTGATGTTCAGTAAAAAAGAAAAGGAATTTGAATCTCATCTTTCAGTTTTCTCTCCCAAAATCAAGGTATTCTCTTAAAAACAAAAAAAAGGTCTTCACTTTGATTTCATCTCTGATTTCCCTATTTTGTTCCCAAAATAAAAATTTTCTCTAAAAAAAAAAAAAAGGTCTTCTCAAAAATAGCACGAGACCTCATATAGAGAGATTGATTCTAGATGGAGACTGGAGACCTGTTTTTTTTTTTTTAGAGAACACCTTGAGTTTGGGAGGAAAACAGGGAAGTCAGAGATGAGACCAAAGAGAAAACTTTTTTTTTAGCGATCACCATGATTTTTGGAGTAAAAACTGAAAGATGATACGAAAGCTATTTGAATATCCACCACTGTGTGGAGCTTGCTTCTGATTAAAAGCATGTATTTAGCTTCTCTTGCCAATACTTATGCAGTGTGCAGCAAAACGAAAGTACACAGACATGACAGAAAAGAATAGACACCTATAGAAATTGTTTATTTTGATAAACATGTAATTTATTGAACAAAACCAAAAATTAATGGCCACAAATTTAATATTGATGCTCTTTTGGTTCGTGGCATGCTTCAATGGTGTTAGATGCAATTTTATGGATTTTCTCTAAGTTATTCCAGAACTATTCTCACCTGTAAACATAAATAAGCACATGTTAAAATTAGGAAAATATTTATGTTGGTGTCTATTCTTTTCTGTCATGTCTGTGTACTGCGTGGGTGTTCTAGGTTAGCTGCACGGCCATACAGCTTAGAGGGAACGTTGGCTGCAATTACCAATGGTCAATGTTTGGAATAGGAAACTTCTCTAAAGTAGCCTATGTCTGTCCAGTCCAGTTCCTAGCTGTTTAAATCCTTACTTGCAAAAGCAAAGTCAGGATTGGTTCTAGTTTCCACCGACCAGAGAAGAAGCTAGACAGATTTTTAGGGATATTCAAGAGGAAAAGATTTCCATTGACTGCCCAGTCAACCAGGCATTCTCCATCTGGATTGGTGTAACTACAGTTCCAGTCAGTGTGCTGGCAGTTAAAATCACCTGCATAAAAACAGGGGTATTGAAACATTGGAATGACTGTTAGTGTGAGTTGCGAGATTGGTACATGGTTTGTAGACATTAATAATCTTGCAACCATCAATGTTCACACACAACTACACAATTGTTAATCTCTCTGAAGATTGATCCACAAGTGTGCAGCTAAGTTTCTCATGGACAAACGTAGCAAGACTTTACTTTCTGCTTAAGACCCAAGCAGCCAATGTGAATTGTGACGTTATTAGCTGGTCTGCATTCGTGCACTAGATCTCTTGTAAGAGAATGACAAGAGCCTTATATCGGGTGGCATTATTATAAACTTTCAAACTCCATTGTTATAACTTTCAAACTCCAACTTTGCACTGATGACAATGCTCATCTGCCATTTTGGTACTCATTGACTGAAGACTGAAAGGAAAGTTAATTGAAGAAATTCTCTCTTAAATCAAATCACATTTCACTAAATACTAACATACCACATATACCACTACCTTTTTCACATACATTTTAGAATGAACATAACATTATTTCAACAAACTATTAAAAAAGCTGAATAGAGGTCATTTGTAACACAATATGTGAATGATCTTTAATCACAAACATATTGAGAGCAAACAAACACTTTCTCAAGGCATTACCAAATGCTTCAAATTCTAATTTACAGATTTGCGTTTGCTTCTGTGATACTACTAAACGATAAAGCATTTAAAATTTGGAAATTGTAGATAATTTGAAATAAAAGTGGCTACAAGGTGATTGCAAAATGTCTTCTAGTTAACCACCCAGGTTTTTTCTTTGTTTTTTATCTCAAAATTACTGCCCAATCAACTGTTATATATTGTTGCTATGATAATCAAATTAGAGTATCCAGTGCAGAAAAAGCACACTAACCTCTATATCATCCTTAAAATGTGATATATCTCACTAAACATTAATCTTGGACTAATGGAGCATTTCTTAACCTGGGGTAAATGTATTCCTTGGAAGACCTTTGAAGCAAACGTTTAGAACAACTAGCTGTGAAATATATTCTTGTCTCTGTGTTGTTTAGTACAGTTAGCTTATTCATCCAAGCTAAAAAATTTATAAATTTAAAAATAGAAATAAATTGTATAAAGTTAACAGCAAAAGTATACATCAGATCCAGAGACCAAAACTTGATATATCTGGTTGTGCTTTAAGATTTGCAATCTGAGTGGGTAAGCAATTACCCCGACCAGAGATGCCATAATATGCCAAAATATTGCTGTCTGCTTAAAATTTTTTTATTTTGGTTTTTTAGTTTTATAGAGATATGACTGAAATTTAGAGTTGCTTGCCAAGACCGCCAAGCAGGGAAAAGTGGAAAAAAAGGAAAAGGTATTGTCAGCTTGCTCAGTTCTTACTCAGGCCCCCGAAATGTTTCAATAACAGTTGTCCAAACAACTTAAACGTTATCCTGCAACTCATTAGAATAAATAGAGGTAATGAATCCAAGCAGTTTTACAAACAACCTCTTTATCGAACTTTATTTTCATTTTATCTCTATTTTTTATCCTCCTGACTCGCAGGAAAGCGTCGGAGGTGCTATACAGAGGTTAGGTAAACAACTACCCCGACCTGCTTCCGGAGATGCCAAAATATTGCTGTCTGCTTAAAATTTTTTTATTTTGGTTTTTTAGTTTTATAGAGATATGGCTTCCAATATGATATATGCAGGGTGCGGCGTAAAGTAACGAGTTGTTGTCTTGTTGAACATAAATTTATTGAACTACCTTAAAGAGAATAAAAATAATAACTTGTTGGTAAGTTCTTAAGCATTGTTTTATGAAAATATAGGCGTTACTTACAAATATAAAAAGGGCATCTCTAATATGATATATATATAATATAACTTTTATAGAGATATAACCTATACGTTTCGCATCCCAGGCACGGCCAACGGTTCAACACCTGGCATGCATAAATAGAAAGACATTTTTACAATAAAGCACACAAAAAACACTTAAATCATAGCAGTTTAATTGTTATGTATCAAATACTAATATAAGATAGAATCGGCACAGCCCTGATATTGATCTGATTCATATCTGAAGTGAAGGAAAATCGAATATTATTTTGATGGTTGATTTATTTGTGTGAATTTGAAGCTTAGCCAAAAACTGTTCAAAAAAAAACCTCAGCTCCACGTTGAGATTTTTTTGTTGGCAGATAAATTGTTGCTTTAATGCCTTAAAAATTTTTATCTTATAATCTACACCTTAAAAAAGTTTTGTCTTTTCCAACATCTTTCGTTTTAAAGGTTCACCTCACATTGTCAATATTTGAATTTTCAATATGGTTCAATTTTATTAAAATTTCAAAAGTTGTAATTTTCAAGTTTACCGATTTGAAATTATTGTTAAATTAGCAGTCCAATAAAATTCAGGTTGTTGGACATCCTCGCCGGACGCAAAGATGTGTCAGGATTAACTGGTGACGTTCGTATCAACGGTTCACCTCTACCGTCGAATTTCAAGCGAATCAGCGGATACGTCGTGCAGGTGAACTACGAAAACTTTAAAAGGATTTGCACCTTTTACTAAAAAGCGTTTTTTCTCTGTAGCAAGATGTTCTGCTTGGCACTTTGAGTGTTCGGGAAAATCTCTGGTTTTCGGCGAATCTCCGACTTTCGCGGTCAGTGTCCCACGAGAAGAAGAAAGAAAGAGTAGACGAAATATTGTATGATCTTGGACTGACAGCCTGTGCTGATACCAAAGTAAAGGACTTGCTTATGGCTGCATATCGTCTTTTTCTATGAAAAAAGTTTATTTTCTTTTTAATTCTGTTTAAATAAAAATTTTAAGGTAAATCGAAAACTTTTTAAGTTCTAATTTGTTCTTCATCAGTAATTTCATTCATCTTCAAATTCTTGTTAAACTTTAAGGTCGGAAACGCACTGATTCGTGGCATATCCGGTGGCGAGAAGAAACGAGCTTGTATTGGTATGGAACTTATCACTGCACCTGCTGTTCTGTTCCTCGACGAACCCACGACTGGGCTGGACGCGTCAACAGCCAACGCCGTGATGCTGCTGCTCAAAAAGTAAATCGATTGATTTCTATCTTAAATCTGGTTTACTTATTGTTAAGTAAACTTAGTAAAATCTTCACTTATGTGAAACTGCGTTGTTAGGTTAGCCAACCGAGGTCGCACCGTTGTTTTGTCGATTCATCAACCTCGCTACAGTATTTATCGTTTGTTTGACACGTTGACGTTGCTGTCCCTGGGAAAGTTAGTTTATCACGGCTCTTATGAAGAAGTACTGCCCTACTTTGAATCGCTCGGTAAGTTTTGTCAAGAGAATTAAAGCAGAGTCAGTGAACTTGGCGATGTAAGACTAGACGCACGAAAACCAACTCGAAATCGACAAGCACGAAAGCCGGACCCCTTTCACTTTGCAAAAACCTGATTATGTTTTTTTATTTTCATTAAGGTAACAATATAAAAAAGAATTAATGCTTCTGAAACAAAAACAATTAAAATGAAAGTATTTACATTCTTAAAGTATTATTTTTTAGACAAAATCTGTGTCTACATAATTTTAAAAATTTGGAAGTTTCAAAAATATTAGCAATTAATAACATTTCGTAAGCTATTAGATAGCACTGATTGCTTCCCAATGAAAAGCATCGTCTCGCCTGTCACTGATTCAAAGAAAGCGGCTAAAAAATTCTGAAAGTCCAAAATTTAATTTACTACAGTAAATACTTGTATTTAAATTTGCTCTGATCAATTGCGATTAATAGAAATTTGAAAGACTGTGTGTCGTAGAAAGTTAAGAATTGGTTAAGGTTTGGTTGAAACTTACTAATACTAAGCTCATGCGATGTATCACTGTCAGCACCGCAGCCTCCTCCCCGCTCCCTTCAAACAACATACGCCTGGCTTGAATCAAAGGAGGACTGCCGAATTATCGCAGCCTTACAGAGATAGCTTTTGTTTTGTTATAATAACTAAGAAGTTTATTGGTCTTTTTTATGTCATTTTGGGTTTTTGCAGTCATAAAATGTTTAAAAAATAAGTATTTTTTTTGCGTTGCAACTGTTGAAAGATTTCTTTAAATTATTTTTATTATTTTGTTGAAAAAACTACGTAAAGCAATCCACTGTTCCAAACACTTCGATAAATAACGTTAATCACTTAGGTTATTACTGCCAAGAGCACAACAATCCTGCCGATTTTTTCCTTGACGTTATTAATGGAGATTCAACTGCACTTGCTAATAACTTTAACGATGAGCTTGGTAAGTTTACTTGTTTGTATCTTTGATCACTCGACAACTTATCAATTTATTTTTGATTTTGCTTGGTTTTAGATGAACGATGTGAATTTCCGTTTTTTTATGTTTTTTTTGATTGAATTATGATATTTTAATTGTTTAATTGCTTAGTAGTTTGTCAGGTCATTATCGCGTGTTGTTCGCCTTGTACCAATTTATTGTCAGGTTTGTAGATAACTAAACCTTTCAATTTTTTGTTTAAAACTATTTATTTTAAATTGATTTATGCTTTATTATTTAACTCGACTCTTACCAAGTGTTAATAGCGTATAGCATAGAAAAAGGTAAGTTCTTCCGTTTAAACTTAAAACTTTTTCAAGTTACATTACATCTAATCATGAATAAGATTAAAAATTTAATTGAAGCTTTGGTTCCCAACATTTTTTACCCAGGCCTCACTTTCGTCTTGAAAAAATTTCAGGTTTCATCAAAACCACTAATGTGAAAAACATTTTATTTTTTGCTCTGTCACTACACGGTTACTGTTGTAAATTATTAACGCACAAAATTTATTAGAAATGCAATAACATTAACTGGCGGATCTAAAAATTATTTTAGGGGGTCGGGGGGCTGTGGCAAATAAGGGTCTTTTTTTGGTTTTTTCTCATGCACTGTTTTTGCTTTTCTGAATCTGCCTTTGGAACAAACTTTTTTCTGACAAGTGCATTGGCATTTTTGCAGCCCCACTCAATTTGAAATAAAATGCTAAGGCTGTGATTAGGCCGAACAACCTTCACACTCCACGAATGTTTGCTCTTGCGAACCTATGGACTAAAGCGTTTCCCAATAATTCACGGTAAGCAATTGTTAATTGCTACTTTTTGAGTATTTAATTTTTAAACAATATTTGGACTTTTACTCATGATTAGATGTAATGCAACTTGAAATGGATATTTAATAAGCCGAAAAAGTGTTCAGCTTTTTAATTTTGTTAAATGTTCAATACACTTCTTATAATAATTTATTTAAATTATATAAAATAATCTCTATCAAAATTAAAATCTTGTAAAATTTTTTACCATTATCGCTCCCAGCCTAAATTTTGTACCATTTTTGTACCAAATTACCAAGTATTATCTTTACGATTTTATTGGAATTGTTTTGTTATAACCCATGTATTTTAGATTACAATTAAAAGATCAATACTGTCTTATGGTTTATTTTTGAATTGTTTTAAAAAAATTTTTTTAATTTTAATTTGCATCGTTAAAGTTATGCAATGCTTTATATAATTTCAGAATTGCAAAATCATGGCCGTAATGGCGCAGCACAGGCATTGATGCCAAAAGGCGATCAAAGTAAGTAGCTCGAGTTCTTAGCTAAGCAGAAGCTGATAATGTTTATAACTATTGCACATAAGCATCAAGATCAGAATATCAAGAATATTTCTCATCGTCGTTCTCAAGCCTTGTGAAAACTAATTTTTTCGAGTTTCTATGACGTCACAAAAATCTTTCACAGTATTTATAATAGTCACGTTTTACCAAGTGACGCGGCAACTTTTTGGTTCTTTTAAAATAGCCACAACAATCGCTTTGTCACGCTGTCTGATTATGAAAGAAGGGAAGTTATGTAATCCATAAATCTAAAAGAATTTTTTGGAAAAACATGTCGGTTCGCCTTTGCAGTTCATGCGTCTTTACTGGAGTTGTCAATCTTTAACATTTAAAGTAGGACCTGTAAAAGGAATCTATCGTTAAATGAAAAAGCTGTACTAATCAATAATTATTCGAAAAAAATGTGCGCAGAATATTAGGTATCGCGATATGCAACTTGTAATCGCCGCACTCGTATCAAGAGAAGCATTTATAGATAGTGTGCTCAGTTGAGAATATTGATATTTCTGCTGACCTTTTAAATTGCGGTTTAGGTAATGTTGGGTTTTATTTAGGACTGACGTGTCATTGTAGCATTTTTAAGTAGCGTAACATCACAGCCTGATGTGGACAAATTAATACTTGAATTTTTTGTAATTAACTTATGCGAACACCAAGGGCTCGTTTACACTACGAGGGTGGAATGAAGTATTTTTTTTTTTTTATTGATTTTTTTTGCTTCGCTCAGGGCTTAAGCGCGAAAAGAAGTAAAAAAAATCAATAAAACAAAGAATACTTTATTCCACGCTTGTAGTGGAAACAGGGCTTAAGGTTAACGAGCAGCGATTAGAAAAAATATTATCATTCGTGAGCTGCATAAGTTTTTTTGATGACATCTTTAGAAATGTTACAACAAGGTAGTAACAATTATATAATGGTTAAAGCAATTTAAACTGTTTTCGGATGCGTTGCAGTTGATTTATTTTATTGGCAGCTCGGGCGTAGGATAACAAATGTTATCGACATAATCTTGGTTTAAGTCCTACTTTTTTCATTCTGTTGTGTCTTTGGGGAAGACACTTTACGTCCCTCTCCTCTACTTGGCTGTTCTAACGAGCAGCTCTATACTACAGCCATGCCACTAAAAATTCAAATGAAGATTATATTCAGACAGTTGGTTGCGGATTGTTGCTTGACCTTGCTCTTGTATTCGCAATTGTACTGCGAGTCTGTAGAATAAATAAACACCATGATGGTTGTCGTGCTATCTTTTGTCAGATTTTGGGGTTAAAGAAGTATTTCATGACTGTCAACTTTTCTGTGTTTTAAAAACACCATTAGATTGCCAGTAATGATGTTTTAATAATTGTTAAATCTAAGTCTGAAAAAGAAGAAACGTGAACAACAAACGCGTCACAAATCACTACTAAATGATTACTAAATAGAACTCACCGAATTCAAACAAGAAAGAAAGAAATAATTAAATTTAACGACGGAATTATGCTGAAAGTGAATGAGCACACTGAGTGGATCGATTATAAACACAAAAAGCGAGGCTATTATTTGCTTCATGTATTTTGTACAAGAGTGCTTTTAGAACTTTTATGGTGTTCTTTTCCCTAACATCGAGTTTTGCATTTCATTCATCTACAATGTGATAATACTATCCCAAGTACATATAATAACGTTCTACTGATTTCAATATTTTTTATTTACTAAATCTACTGAAGCTGGGTTTGTCATGCTTACATACAACAGAATATCTATTCCATAGTCCAGAAATCTAAAGCTACAAAAACTACTAACAGTAAAAACGCAGTCATTTATTATATTTTAACAATTATACACAACTTTAACCAAAAACGCAACAATACAATCGA
This sequence comes from Diplosoma virens, assembly GCA_963680785.1. Classification (NCBI taxonomy): domain Eukaryota; kingdom Metazoa; phylum Chordata; class Ascidiacea; order Aplousobranchia; family Didemnidae; genus Diplosoma; species Diplosoma virens. The sequence continues at coordinate 18,726,856 of OY796880.1, forward strand.
AAACAACAATTAAATTATTGAACTATAAATACTCTATTTACTACCGCTGGTTGTTAACTAGTGACGAAAAAGCTCCTGAACTTTTGTAATTACTTTTTCAAATTTGTAAATATCAAGTTTTTCAAAAGGTACTCTCATTAAAAAGTCGACACATTGCAACGCGTTTCGATTTTTAGCTTTAAGTTCCACTAAGCGTAAAAATCTTTTTGACAGTATTTTGTAGACATGAACACCAGTTGCTGTAAGGTTACTGCAAGGAAACGCAATTAGCTTAGGAATCGCACGCGCGACTTTTTACGCGTGCTACAAATTGGACACCCCTGCCCTACATATTAGCTTGCTACTACAAATTGTTAATATACTGTATATACATCTGACCATGGAAAGAAGAGTATTTTACATCGACTCTATCGTACAGAATATCATCGCTTAGGGTAGGATTCGAGATTTATATCATCTTTACCTTTTTCACGTCCTTAAATTTCAGTGCTTCCCGATTCGTTTTTCACCCCGCACCCTATTGAATTGATAAAGGCAATCCTGCACCCCCTGTTTGAAAACGGAGTGGTTTTGAGAAAAAATCCAAGATATCTACAAAAATAATGTATAAAAATGATCACCGGCCTTAATTTGGCTAACAAAGAGGAAAGAAGGTAGCGTTCAACAACGCAATTACACAAAATACAAAAGTGAATAGATACAGTAGATAAAAGAAACTGAGAATTAGATGGTTATTAGGTTCTTTGACTTTTCTCTTGCCTGCGCTTTGCAATTATCTGTTTGAAACGTTAAACCTTGTGAGGCAATGCGATACGTAAATCACTTTTGGGTCCAGGACATTTTAGTATTTATTTTTGAGGTAAAGTAGAGATGAAAATCCCGATCACACAGCCAAATGGTAACAAATGGGACCAAAACTTGCAATGCTCTTTTTGCCAGAGTTAGATACCCATTTTGAATGCTGCCCCAAAAAGTTTCGAGTGAACGATGGGCTAATAAAGCAGCTTCATTGGTTGGCATGCTTGCATCTCTATCAAATGATTTTTATCTTTAACTCATCTCCCATTTTTTCCAATTTGAAGGCAAAGGGGCTGACAATTCTAATTTCCGGTTCTAGATCTCCTACGGAGAAATATTCCGTCACGTGACTCTTTGTCTTGCAAGGAAAAATTAGCGAAGTTCTTTTGCATGATACGCCGACTCTACAACAACAGTTTCTGTCTAAAACCACGCAACAAGTCGCAAGAGGTCACAATACTCACTCTCTTTCCCTGTACCAAAAGATGTAGGTCATTGAGAGGTTGAAAAACATGCGCCAGTTATGCCAACATTGAAACCAAGTTAGGAGATTCGAAAGTATGCACACGAGAACTCTTTTGTTCTCGCAAAAACTGTTACATTTCCGTTCTGCGCTCAAAAAATCTTGTCAAAGCTTGCTTCTGGAGAGTCACTTGACGTCTCTTGAAACAGCAGAACAGAATCGTATTAAGATCACTGTAAAATGCTTTAAACAACCTGTAATGCCAAACCTCTTTCTCGAATATACGAGATCGTGTTTTTGCAATTTATTTTGTTTATAATATCGTAATTTACAATTTTAACACATGAATCCATCGCATTTTTCAGAGTAACAGGCAAAGTTTTTGACACAAGAGACTGATAGTGATGAATACAATGTGTAGCCGCCACTTCTGAAATTTTATTTTTCATGAGAATAACAAGCCTGTACCGGTTTTCTAGCATAGCTGGAGCACCGTCTGTGCAAGTAGATCCAATAGCTCGTAGCGAAACGTCATTAGTGTTAAAAAAGCTTTTCACCTATTGAAAATGTCCACCGTTGTGGTTGTTTTGAATAGTTTACGAAAAAGGAAATGTTCCTCGACGGCATTCCCTTTTACATAACGAGCAAAAACCATAAGTTGGCTGCAATTACTGACATCTGTCGTTTCATTTATTGAACTGAGATCTTGACGCAAGAAGCTTTGATGTCTGACACAACTTGATCAAGAATATCAGCAGCAATATTATCGATTCTACTGCGATAACATTGCCTGACAAAGAATCCGTTGCAGTTTTTTTTCGGCTTTCATCATTTCTAAAGCGCAGGACTTAATAAGAGTCTCCGCAACAGTGTGTGGCTTTTTCATTTTTGCCACTTTGTATGCAACTTTGTATGGTGCAAAAAGTAGAGGCTTATTTACGGGAGCAAACCCTAACTTTGGATGCGTTCCTTGAGTGAGCCATATTCAATGTTACCTTTCCTCTTGATATTTTTAACTAATTATAATGAAATTAGTTAGGCTACTCGTCAAACACAATTACGTAGGGCTATGGCTAGTACAAGGCTATATTGAAGGTTACAGCCAGTAGTAATTAGTTAGTAAGAAAAAACTTTAAGCCAAGCAAAAATTGTACTAATGACCAATCCTTGGTTTACTGGGTTTGCCTGCCTGCTGTTCCTGCCAAAAGCTGACCACAAAACGCCAACACGCGATCTCATTTCTTTCCCGCCGATGAAAGCTTAAACGGCCTAAGTTGGCAAGAAAACTGCCGACTGAACAACCCAGTGATTATTATTTACTGCAAGCCTTATTGTAAAGATAACGGAAGCAATGCCCATTATCAACAAACAATTTTTTTTATCAGTAACTTGAGAGTTTTTGTTGTCGTGCATTATGCTGTATAGCTTAACTAGAATCCTTTGAAAGATAATCACTGCCGCCTATGTTCAACAAAATCTTTGTATATATACTTTCGCATCCTTGATGGATTGTCGCACGCCCAGCAACAGCTACTCGCACCCCCATCAGGAAGCACTGTTCTATTTCAACGAAATCTGTTGAAACTGCTATTATGTCTCTCTGCATCTTTCTATATCTCTAATTTCAATAAATTTGGGACTTTTGTGTTTGAATTTTTTCGAAATGTGATAGCATTTGTACTAATGGTGTATATTTCTCGAGTGTTACTTCATTGTAAATACTCTTTATTCTCCAAATGTTTTTGTTAAATCACAAGGATAACGGCTTAATGTGTCAAATACAATTTCTCAAATCTTTCTAATAATATTTTGAATTTTTTTGAACACATATCTTTAATAGTTTGTACTTTGTTATGACGATTTCATTTATTTTATTTGGTTTGTCAGATGTCGACCAGACGGGAGAAGCATCATCAAATATGGACTCCTTGGCGCAACAGTTGTCTGAGATCTTCATGAAATCATCGATTTACAAAAATAAACAAGAAGAATTAAAAAAAATCGATAAAGAAATTGCTTGTAAGTGCCATGCAATAAACTGCTGTACATGTATGTAATTTTTTATTAACTTCTGAATTGATAAAAATGTAAAATTTAGAAAAATCACTAAAAATTTGAAGAATTGCATCAAGTTTCAGCTACACCATCCCTACGTTAACTGTTCTTATTTTCAAGGCAAATTTCGCCATTAATCCTGTAATCTTTTACAGTCAGTAGTCATTCTAATCTCCCCACGTACGCGACTTCTTTCTTCTATCAGTTTGCGATCCTGTCCAGGAGAGCTTTCAAGAGCCTGCTCAGAAACCCAGTGGCTTTTATCGGAAATGTAAGTTTTTCAACGTGTAAAGATCGCCGATGTTAGTTACGCCTCAATTTTTCAGCTAATAATCAACATAGTGCTGGGTGTTGTGTTTGGTCTTCTCTATTATCAAGTTGACGATTCCCCCACCACTGGGACTCAGAACAGGTGAGTTTCTGTTTGTTTTTGTTCCGCTCACGCGAGACGCCGCACCCGGTTGACGTAGGAAGTTTTGATTCCTGATGGCGGCGCTCGAGATCTATGTTGTCCTTTGTTTGTATTGATCCGGCTCAAACCTGAGAATTGAAACCTCTTGCATTCTTGAACAGAACACAAGGATGTCATTCTTGATTTACTGCATTACCGCTGAGTCATACTCGCGTGCACACCCATGGTTATTCAGACACAAACGCTTCCTTTAATTTGTTTTAGTGTCCAAATGTAGGTTCTACTAAAAAGTACATAACAACAACGCGTCGCAAAATACCACTGACATAGAATAATCCGGGAAGTTGATGGTCATTTTGATTTTTTTTTAAACTACGTGCAGCGATTCAATTTTGGTGAAATTTATAACGATAAGCCGGTGGTGAAAAAAGCTCACATTAATATTTTTTTCGCTGTACATTTTAATAGCTAAAAGCCGGTGCAATATCTATTTGCTAATGCAATAATAACGGCCGAGTTTCAAGAACCGTGTTTGTTATTTAAAAAGAACAATAACCTGAAAGTCTGTTCAAAGTCTGACAACGTGTAGTCAATGACTTCCGCCGCTGCAATGTCCGATCTAAGTCAGTTTCGTAACTGCTGAAACAAATCACGGCACAATTTCTGTTTAATTACACGACTTGCCCCCGAATATTTTTTAAATATTTGACAATATTAGAAAAAAAACTATAAAGATAGTTTTATCCAGCTCCGAATTAGCAATGAGTGGGAGGTCTATTGCAGGAACATTACTGTAAAAAAAATGAATAAAAAGATTAAATCTAATTACAAATTTCAGAAAAATACCTCACAGTAAAGCTTCTATTTGAGGAAGTATCTGACTAATTTGAATAAGCTTACACTGAATTGTATTTATCTGAAAATTTAACGTTAAACTTATTTAAAAAAGAACCTGTCTCATTCTCGTTGTGTCTTATTGACAACTTTAGTCGTTTTTTAAATAGAACTTCAACTCAAGTTTTATTAAATTTGAAATGTACACTTTTCTCACGCATAAGTGGTGTCATTGTCTGGCAGTTGTCAGTGGTAAATATTTGGTAAAAAAAAGTTTCATAAATGTGTGATTAAGACGAAACTAAAAAGACTGCGAAAAAGCGTTAAACGTTTCTTTGATTTTCAAATTACTGTCGTGAAAATTGCGCTTCGTTTTTTATTGTATTTTTGATCCACCTATATCTGGCTACATCTATAATAGGGCCTGGTTAATCATGATAAATCCTTACTTTCGGGTGATGACTTATGTAAATATTCTTAAATAAGGACAAAAATGATCTGACGAGAGAATTCAAGGAAGATACAAACACGTTATGTTTTTTGGTTGTTATGTAAGGCTGTATTTTTAGACATTCTATTTGTTGCGTTCTGGTGTAGCTGCAATTGAAGAAAATAATTGAAACTTAAAATCAACAAATGTAAAAATGTTTTAATTTTTAGATTTGGTCTTTTGTTCTTCTTGATAACAAACCTTCTCTTCAGCTCTGTGAGCGCCGTTCAAGTGTTTACCAACCAGAAGGATGTATTTGTGTAAGACACTGATATTTTGTGTTGCTGTTTTTGATTTCACTGTTTCGCCGTTGTTGTTGCTGGCCCTCTAAAGCTGATGGCATAGGAGCTATTCCTCGCTTTTTCAATTTTCTAAATTTCCGCACCTGATTAACTTACGTTGCTTTTTGGGGTCCCTTCCACTGTGGTCAGTGCTGTAATAGTTAATACTGTTTAACAAGACAGCAATTGCTTTTTTAACTGCTACCAAGTCTCAACAAACATATTACACATGTGCTGTAATGTTTGTAATCTTTGTTGAGACTTGGTAGCAGTTAAAAAAGCAATTGTTGTCTTGTTTGTATCAAACTAATCAAGAAAGACTTTTGTCGTCAGCGTGGCCAAGTAGGTAGGAGTGCCATTTCACTTGCGTTCGGAAAATAAACAGAGTTGTCACTGGTTCTTTGCCACCCACTCCTATCGCTTACATTAAGAAGATCTTTTTATAATGATCGTTTACACTTCGGCAATAAAGCCAGTCTTCCCCAGCTTTTTACACCCCTCACACAGTGACATCAACTGCATTGAGTGATAGATTGGTTCTGGCCTGCTGGAAAAGGGAGAAGCAGAGATTTATTTTAACTGTTTAAATGTCCCTCTGGCGCCTCTTTTTTTTCGGCCAGGCTCTGGACCACCAGTTACAATCCTGAGACTTAGGCTATTTTTCATATCCTAGAGTGGTGTATCTTTCACTCCCTGTCCGCTAACTTGTGTGTTCAATTGTAGGTTTTAATTAAGATTACCTCGTGTATTCTTATGTGAAATTCGGATTTACATTTACGCAATATTGAAAACATATTTAATCAATTTTGACGTTTGAACATAAATTGCATTGTGAAATATGATTTTTTATGACTCTCTCATGAATACTTCTGAAAATGAGATGTTTCCGGGCTCTTGCGATCAAATGTCTTGATGACAGACCAATCTATGTCGTGTTTGTATCACACAAACTTGTGAATTTATATTACATCATCACAATGTACTTCTATAGTATTAGTCTTTTTAGTAATTTCGTGTGTTTTTGTTTTGAATGTTTGTTATCTTTCTATTACGCTTATTAATTTTTTAATATGAATAGTGTTTATCTGTTTATATTAGTTTTTATGATTCGTTTAGCATGTTACTCCGATATGAAGTATTAATATTGTTCATTTTGTGCAGGGGTGGCCAACCTGCTGCGCATGCGCCACGCGTGACGCATTAGTGGCGGCGCATTGCAGTTGGGGAAAATATTTCAAATGAAAAATGTTCCACAACTTATATCTAGCTATATCAGGGGTGGCCAACCTGTGGCGGATTGCACCCTGATTTCCGGCGACGACTTTTTTTTTTTTTTTTTTAGAGCACAGCTTGGTTTCGGTAGGAAAAGTAAAAATTTAGAGAGTTTTTCCCAGCGATGACTTTTTTTTTTAGAGAACAGCTTGGTTTCGCTATGAAATTTTGAAGTCTTTCGTTTGTGTGGCGGATATAAACTGGGCTTGGCGGTTTAGGAAAAAAGGTTGGCCACCCATGATTTAGTGCAATGTTTCTCAAATTTTCATTGTTCCTCGGCTCCGTTTCAGAGACACTCAGCATTAGTGGTCCTGCTTTATCTAAAATACAATATACGTTTGCCTTAACAAATTTAAGTTCATTATTTTATTCACCACTCTTTACTAGCGAGGTGACCTTTTTTCACAAGACAAAAAAGACAAAAATTCAAAATTTTGTGCTTTTTTTGGTCGCTTCATGACGCATTAGGCAAAAAAAGCATGCGAATTGCAAAGACAAGTCTTCACTCTAGTCTGATGCTGTAGTGTGCCGCAAAATTGTGAAAGGTTTCAAAGTTTGCCGTAAGCGCGAAAAGATTAATAAAATAAGACTGTAGTCTAAAGGGAATGCAAAAAATTTGCAACAATCAGCATCTAAAAGAAACCAAGTCTTAATTAGCGGAGTACTTGCGATTCCCAAGGGTACCCAAAGGCCCGCCTTGTTAAGAAACCCTGATTTAGTGTATTATTATTAATGTTGTTATTTCTTTTGCAGATTTTCTTTTTTTAGTTTTCCAAACCTATTTTTGCTCATTGAAATCGAAACGTTTGTTTGACTGTATAACTAAAGAGAGCACTTAACTTGATAACACATGTTTTTCTATACGTACATCGTGCCTTAGCACATTTTTTTGCGCTTTACGAGTATTTTCTTTCGCTTTTTAATGTGTGTAATATTAGAGAAAAAAAGCATCAGCTTATTTCATCACCTCTTTGCCAATTAAAATATTCTGGCTGTGCAAGAAACACAAAATTTAAGGTTTTGTGAAATATTAAAACGAGTATACTGAGAGTGAATTGAAAGGGCTTTGTATCCAAGATGTTTATTTATCCCGCAGCAAGCTTATATGTCTTACAATGTACTGACGAACTGCATTGTCATTGTTTTAGACACGAATATGTTTCCGGCTACTACATGGTTATCTCTTATTTCCTTTCTGAACTTGTTGCTGATCTCATACCAATGCGCACCATAGCACCTCTTGTGTTTGGGACAGTGACGTATTGGATGGTTGGTGGGTTTGTTGTTATGGTATTATGCTTAAGTGTTTAACCTTACAAATAACATATTTAACTTAATTTAAAATTGAAAAGAAAAACGGTCATTTGAAATTATGGGCCGAAAAGTATCTTTTAGTTGCATACTTCTGCTTGGGCCTTTAAAAGGGCGAGCTGATAAAGAAACCCTGTTTCAACCAAAATTGCTTTATCACAAACAGTTTGTATTTCATTAAGCTTTTTTTGTAAAGAATTACTTCAGGGTACACATTGTACAGTTAAGCAATATAAAACCAAAAAGCTTTTTCTATGAATTTTTTAAAATTTGGCTTTCTCTTCCGTTGTGGGTAAGTACCTTTACGTATAGAAAAGACCCCCCGTTCATGTTGTGCTTATCCTATGTGGCTGTCTTGCTTGGTGCAGTACTGCCGAGACGGGCGCAGCAAACTTGTGTCGGGTTTCAGCGTTGGAATCAAGCATAACAAAAGCTTGGAAAAGAAACTGCTTGGCCGTTTTTTTTTTTTTGTTGACTTACAGTTTGGTTTGTGACGTTGTTTGTTTAGGATTGAAACCGGACGTCTTGGCTTTCTTCATTTTCCTTTTCTTCATGATTTTGACTGGATACTGCGCCACAGCGATAGCTCTGTTCTACTCTTCATCATTTGAAAGCTTCTCAGTGGCAAACATCTTCATTAGTTTGACCTTCGTGTTCTCTGTTGTGAGTGAGACTGCTTGCATTTTCATCTTAAACTACGTACATTTGTTTCGGTTTTAAACTTTTGAGAAATATTTTTAAGCAAAAGCTGTTTGATGAAAAAGATGAGTTCGAATATGCAGGTGGCGCTATTTCAGTTCAAGCAAGTCACGTGAACTTCAGCTTTGATGATAAAATAAAATTGTTTTACGATTTATCGTTGTACACTAATAGGATTCTTACTTGGATGCACCTTGTTATTTTAAGTGTGACGATAATCAACTGCTTCACTTATGTTATTGTCAGCTTTCTGTAATTTTCATTTATTTTTATTCAAAGTTTCCTCCTTTCTCTTGCTCTGAACAGAGTATTTTTCTTTTGAGATGAATTGTTAAAAATAAATTATTTTTAGCGAAAATTCAATTGAGAAAATTTGATTCATTAGTTTTTATTTGCGCCTTTAATATTTAAAACTGGTGTTCTATTATATATGGCTCATCAATATTTCGACTATCTTTGTCAAATTGAGTTTTTGTTTATTATGTGTATTATCTGATTTATAGTATTTTTTTGATTTGATTTTAATTTTCAGGTTTTTTCCGGATTGTTGCTGAATGTTGAAACAGTTCTTCCTTGGCTAGCTTGGGTCGAATATCTCAGCGTGGCTCGATACGGAATGACGGTGAGGTTATGACGTCCTGTCGCTTTGCTCACGTGATTAACTTGTTCCTATTAAAACAGGCATTGAGCGTCAATGAGTTTCGCGATCAGATCTTTTCTCAATGCTTTTCAAACGCATCTTCGGCCTCTTGCTTTGTGTCATCCCAAGTCAACGTCAGCAGGAACGGGAATCTAACATGGTGAGCTCGTCGGAATATTTTTGCTGTATCTGGCTACTGTTATAGCGCAACAGTTGCCGAAAATCTTTTTATTTTGCGCATTTAAATTGCAGAGGTATTGTGTTTGTGAAATTGCTTCAGCAAAAGCGTTCGTATTATTTCAATTTATGAAAATTCTTGCGTATTTCAAGTAAATGGCTTTTAGCTTATTAAAGTGCGATGTGAATGGAAAAGCGGTGCTAGTTGCTCTTGTTCCTGCACTTAAATATATAAAATATTTTGCAGTTGTTCTCTGACTGGGGAGGAGTTTATTTCGGAGCGCTTAGGAATAGGATCCGGAGATGTTTTGACTGATTGGGAACTCTGGCGCAACGCTGTCGCTTTAGGTAGCATTTTTGTTGGAATGATGGCACTTACATATTTTCAACTCAGGCGAATTAAAACAACCACTTAAAACTGAATTTTTTTTATTAAATGTACATTTTACACAATCAATATCTTGCCCTTTTTTGGTTATTGCAGCCGTTGCAATCTGTCTGCTATTACAATCATTGCTGACTCCAATGTCTGTTATTTTACTTATTATGTATTAACTAGTTTAAATCGTTTGCACTTAATAGTTTTATGTTATAAGGTAAAAATTAGTTCACTTTTTTGTAAGAAGTTTTAAATTTTCTCAGAGTTGCTGTAAAAGATTCCTGACATAATTTTGCCATTTTAGCGTTTGGATTATGGTTATAAATAATTCGCCTTATGTTCAATATTTTGGTGTATGTATTGCTTACGTCATGTGCTTGAAATTTTGATAAAAATAAATCTCTGCAAACATAGATCGTAAATCGTGGCTTGTATAGAATGAGAAAGATTTATAATGTCGGCTGTCATATCAAAGTAATGGTCAAAGAAATTGACACTGATTAAAAGCAATGAGTATTTTCACTTGCTACTTTGAAGGAACAACAAATGTAAGTAAATTAATGTTTGTTTTTCTCAGCAATGGCTCTGAAAGTTTTTAGATTCGATGCATCTGAAGAGATTGGCTGTGTTAAATTTGACGATATCGAATCTTATCAAAGCAAAGTAATAAATCATCATAATGAATTTTGATGCATCTTAACTCATTCACGCGTTTTTCCCATTACGTTATTCATAAGCCAATGAAGGCGATTTTCAGAACTTTGATCAGGGGTTTTCAATCTGTGGTGCGCGAAGGTCTTCCAGGTGGTACGCGAGTAACTTCCATATTTTCATAAAAATTTCTTATTGTTTTTTGTAAATAAACAAATTTTCCTGTAGCCTGCTGTTCTATTGTTTCGTAACATTACCGTCTTCAAAATACAGATCATGTCAACAGAAAGAGCACAGTTACTTCGAAAAGCAGTAAAACACTGCTGTAGTGAATTAGGTCAAATGATTGCTTATGAGCTCTACTCTTCTTACAACAGCTGGATAGATCTCGCGTACAGTTTTCAGTTTAAGCTAAAAATAGCTAATCGAACAAAGTTGGTTGTCAAATACAAGTTTTAAGTTTAAAATAGATTTAATAAGAAATATTCGTTCAAATTTACATTGAAAGAGATGGTTTATGCTTCATAGTAATTTTATAAAAGTATTGGTGGCAGTGCAGGCGTGCAGGTAATATGGTGCAAAATAATAAAGATAATGCAAACGGCGATGCATGCACCACAAATCAAACTGACAATTTTGTAATTAAGCATACGTAAAATATAGTTTTATCTAATTGAACACAATAGAAAAGTTATTCAACACTGTGTGATTTGTATGAAAAAACTCTCCAATGCGTCCATAAAACCTATCCTGCTAAAACGCCATCTGGAAACAAACCACGCTGATAAAGTCAGAGACGCACCAAGATCAGAGCTAATTCCAGCAACTGGGTCAAAACGTACAGCGTTGGCGCATGAATAGAACTATCCAGATTCAGCAGAACGGTGAGATTGTCGCTTAATGGCCAACACTTGAAAGCCTATATAATTGCAGAGTTTCTTGTTATGCCATCTGCAAAAATCTTTAGTCAGGCGAGTAAATGAAGAACAGGTCGTGGCAAAGTTAGAGAATGTTTTCTTTTCCAATAAAACTATGAAGCCGCGCATTGAGAAAATGTCAGTTGTTTAATGACGAACAACTACTTTTTTACGTCCTCTTTACACAGAATAATGTATTGACGGAACCATAAACTCTTAATTTTGGTAGTCTTAAATCTTAATAAACCATAAACTTTTAATAAACTCTTAATTAAAAAGACTGTTTTCTTTCGGCCAACTCTCGTCAGAAGAAATTGTTGGCAAAAACGAACTGCAAGAAAACGTGGTTTATTTAGTAATGAAATGATAATGATTTATATACTAGTTTGTGGTTCCGTCAATACCATAAATCATTTTAAAATTCTGTACAACCAAGAATGATATGGTAAAAACTGAATTATTGTTGATCCATGAGCCACATCTGGGAGCAAGAGGAGCTTATAGATATTTAGGAGGACCAGACAGCAAAGCAAAACACAAAGAATCTTCTCCAATAAACTTCTGGCTTGGTATGGCCTCTTCATGTTCGACGCTAACTTCCCACACTATTCCACAGCTACTGATTTTCCCTTTCACGTTGATTGCGAACAGGGATTTTCAATCATCATAAACATCGAATTAAAAAATTGAAACCGACTACGTGCGCCTGGACCTTCTTTGCACTGTTAGCAAATTTACGCCGTGTATCGACCAATTGATGAAAGGTGGGAGAAAAATCTCATTAAATTTAGTTGTGGTCTGTTATTGTTCTGCTGTAAAATTAATGTATCGGATTTAATCAAAGAAGTTACCAAAAGCTGTGTGCAATCGAAGAAATATAAGAAGGCTTCAGGAGGTTATCGACATGGTGGCAGAGGTAGGATTCGAACCCACGCCATAAAAATATCTCTGATACATGTATGTTATATAAATTGACACCGTGGCCAAGTGTTTGACATGGTCGCCATTAAAAATCTTCTCGCGTCATTTTGTTACAAATTTAACTTAAAATTTTTTCTTTTTTCGAAGCAATCACGTAAAACCATGTTGCTTTGGTTCACTTTTAGACAAATTGTTGACTTTACAATTTTGTTGACAGCTTTTGTGTGACAATAGCTGCTTAGTTGATTGATTTTACAAGTTTGTTTGCATCCAAGTAAGATTAAAGAAATCATCAATAGACTTACAATGTTTTACGATTTGTATTTAAATAATTTCGATCGTTGAAAACAGTGACATTTCGTTTCATTACAATCGGTAGGAATAGTTCAATTCAGTTCAGTCGAATATGCTTCCATCAACATAGTTACATTACGGAAAAAGGGACATACAACAAAATGAAACAACGTTGAAACATGCAAAAAGTCAATAAATCACACTAGCTAAAGGTAACGGCTTGCATGGTTGTATCACCTTTAGAAAGAAATATAGGATCTTTCGTAGAAAGCCCCCCCACTAATGCAAAAATGTGAGATTTAAGAAAAACACCCCCGCCACGTTTTAAGCACTGCACGGTGGCGGGGATGTTTTTTTGGCGGAGATTTTCTATAAAAGATTCGAAATATACTGTATAAAAATTAACAATAGCGAAATCACGGAAATAAAAACAAAGCTAAAATCCAACAGACTGTTTCACCCATAAAAGGGATCATCAGGGGTATCTAAAAAGTAAAATAAAATAAAATAAAGTTAAGATAAAACTGCCAGAAAGAATTGAAAACAATAGAAAAAACTGAAAAACTTAAAAAACAATTGGAAAAACTGAAAAAACTTAAAAACTGTAAACGCTTATTATATCGGAACATTCCATCATGGGCTCTGCTAAACTAAACTGATTAAGATCGACGAGAAAACACGAGAAAAAGGAAAAGCGCGCGAAAGAATTACAAATACAAATATTATTTCAAAATTTCAAGATTTAAAAAGGGTTCAAGTAGCGGCTAAGGTAGAACGTTGTACACGGCGAAAAAAAAAAAAAAGGATAAATGAAAGAAAATCACAGTTTAAGTTTGGCGTTAATCAATTTATATTTATTTTTATGCCGACACTTATTGATCAATTCGGTTCGTTTGTTCAGCAGAGCGTCATCATTTGCAGTTAAGATTGCATATTTTTCTGCCAGACAGAGGTTGCATACTTTGCCCCCGTGTTGGTAAGGTGTTGCATGGCAAACTATTTTCCAAGAAATAGCAGGATTTATACCAGAATCTTTGCAGGACCAAATGAATTTCGAAAGTTCTGTTGCATTTCTTTTGGAATCCGAATTGAAGGAATGGTTGTGGTTATAGAATCTTACTTTAAATTCAGTTTGGCACAGTCCGATATAGTTCTTGGATTGATCTTTGGCTTGTACAGTTGCATAATAGACGATTGCTCGATACAGTTGCTTGATGGCTTGTACAGTTGATAGATGATCTTTACCCCTCGATTACCAAAAAGCTTCTTACCGATGCCATCAATTTTGCCAACGATTATGCTAACATTAATGATGAAGCCATAAGCACCATCATGCACGCTCGCAAATCACTTCTTTTCTGCGACGGCGATTTATGGGTGAAAAAGTCGGGAGCCGAGTTTGATGTTACAATGGGATCGTTTGACGGTGCAGAGGTTTGCGAGCTGGTTGGCCTGTATCTTTTACACCACCTTGCTAAGATTTTTGGTAAAGAGGCTGTCGGCCTGTACCGAGATGACGGCCTTGCTATCCTTTGTAACGCTTCGGGCCCAGACGCCGAGAGAGTGAAGAAAAAAGTGACACAATTTTTTCAATACCATCAGCTTGAAATCACTGTTGATACCAACCTTATCCAAACTGACTTCCTCGACGTTACCCTGAACCTTAGCACAGGCAGATACTGGCAGTATCGAAAACCAAACGACCAGCCCCTTTACATCAATGTGCAGTCCAATCATCCACCATTGATTACTAAGAAGCTGCCTTATATGATCGCCAAACGCATTTCTGATATTTCTTGCGACGTCGACGCCTTTTACAGTTCGTTACCTGTGTATGAAGAGGCGCTCAAGCAAAGCGGACACAAGATCCAGCCGCTCCCTTTTGAACGTGCAGCAGGAAGGAATAAACTTCGACAGAGAAAAAGAAAAGTTATATGGTTCAATTCCCCATATAATAACCGGGTTTCCACCAACATCGGGAAAGCCTTCTTCCACCTCCTGCGGAAACACTTCCCTTCATCAAACAGGCTGCATAAAATCTGCAACAAGAATGTCGTTAAACAGCTACAGCTGTACCCTGAATATGGCAGACATCCTCTCAGCTCACAACAAGAAGCTCCTTAAGTCCCACAATGGCAAATCAGAATTTAAATTCTGATCAAAATCAAAATTTAACTGCGGTATAAGCCGTCATGCCCATTGAATGGCAATTGCCGAGACAAAGCAATCGTCTATCAAGCAATTGTACAAGCCAAAGATCAATCCAAGAACTATATCGGACTGTGCCAAATTGAATTTAAAGTAAGATTCTATAACCACAACCATTCCTTCAATTCGGATTCCAAAAGAAATGCAACAGAACTTTCGAAATTTATTTGGTCCTGCAAAGATTCTGGTATAAATCCTGCTATTTCTTGGAAAATAGTTTGCCATGCAACACCTTACCAACACGGGGGCAAAGTATGCAACCTCTGTCTGGCAGAAAAATATGCAATCTTAACTGCAAATGATGACGCTCTGCTGAACAAACGAACCGAATTGATCAATAAGTGTCGGCATAAAAATAAATATAAATTGATTAACGCCAAACTTAAACTGTGATTTTCTTTCATTTATCCTTTTTTTTTTTTTTTCGCCGTGTACAACGTTCTACCTTAGCCGCTACTTGAACCCTTTTTAAATCTTGAAATTTTGAAATAATATTTGTATTTGTAATTCTTTCGCGCGCTTTTCCTTTTTCTCGTGTTTTCTCGTCGATCTTAATCAGTTTAGTTTAGCAGAGCCCATGATGGAATGTTCCGATCTAATAAGCGTTTACAGTTTTTAAGTTTTTTCAGTTTTTCCAATTGTTTTTTAAGTTTTTCAGTTTTTTCTATTGTTTTCAATTCTTTCTGGCAGTTTTATCTTAACTTTATTTTATTTTATTTTACTTTTTAGATACCCCTGATGATCCCTTTTATGGGTGAAACAGTCTGTTGGATTTTAGCTTTGTTTTTATTTCCGTGATTTCGCTATTGTTAATTTTAATTCAAGATCTAACTTTGTCATTGAGCACTTTAGAAGAACTGGTTTTCATACAGTGTCATATACTGTATATATATACTGGGTGTTTCATCTCAATATGTCACTTTAGAAAATCTCATATCTCGGTAACTGACAAAAGTAGCAGGATAAAATTGGTTTCGTTGGATAGGTAATATCTCCAATTTTTTTGCTTTACCAGACCATTGTTATGTTACAATCAAACTTTCACCTTTTTTCGTAAAATATCATTTCCATAAATTTGCCTCTTATTTGCTTAAAATGTCTTTTACTGGAAAGGAAAAAGCATTTTGTGTTTTGGAATTTGATAAAAACAACTCGTGGACATGTGTTCAACGTAAATTTCGGACAGAATTTTCAAAGCAGCCACCAGACCGACGCACCATACAGAAATGGCACGCGCAATTTAAGGAGGAGGGATGTTTGTGCCACGGAAAAGAATTGCCCCATCACCTTCAGCTGAAACGATCGAAAGAGTTCGAAACATCTTCCAGCGGAGCCCCAGGAAGTCAATCAGAAAAGCTACTCGTGAACTTCAGAAGTCTTCAACAACCGTTTGGCGAGCGGTAAGAAAACACCTGCATATGATACCTTATAAATTGCATTTGCTCCAGCATTTGAAGGACACCGACAAACCAGCTCGCGAAGATTTTTGTACCCAAATGCAGGCGATGTTGGAAGAAGACGAATTTGATGACCGTCTTGTGTTTAGCGACGAAGCCACCTTCTACCTAATTGGAAAAGTCAACAAACACAACACACACATATGGGAACTAAGCATCCTCATTCAACGCTGGAGCATATGCGAGATTCTCCTAAGGTGAACGTGTTCTGCGTCATATCGAAGAAGCGTGTGTATAGGCCTAATCAAAAATGCTCGGTACGCCACTGCGCCTGTTACATAATTTCATCTATCATAAAATACTTACCTTAACTCACAAGGGGCTATTAGGGGAAGGTGAGGGAAAACGGTCATAGTTATTTTAAATTGGTATACCTTTTTTGATGCTGGACTTAAGGAAAGAAGATTTTATAATTGCTCTGACAATATATTATCTCACAAATATAATTTAAACCCGTGACAACAGCATAAAAATTTTATTTTAGAAAAATTTACATTTTACTTACATGCCCGTTTCGTCCCGGGCTTGCGGCAAAACGGTCATAGGGTGTCCGTTTTGCCCCAGGTAAAATTAAAAATAGTTTTTTATTTTGTTTTGAATTTCAAGAATCAAAATAAGTACTTCTGCTTCTTGAAAACTAAAAAAATCAAATAGAAACACTTTTTTATTCATACATGGTAATGTCAAAAAAATTAAACATGACAAAAATTGCACTGAAAAATCCTTGGCCAACATAATCCAAACACCTATTGTGAAACCATTGCAAACATTTAGCACATTAAATCCAGTTTTCAGATGGTAGGTCTTTATAAGGTTGTTTGCAAAGCAAACAGATATAGTATTTTGCGTTATTTTTATTAGCTTTAAAAATTGCTTGAGGTTTTTTAACGTATACCTTTTGAAATGGTCCTTTTGACCCGTGGCAGGATTTCTTTTGGTGGGTTTCTTTGCCTGCCTGACCCTTTTTGGTCCAGACCCTTTTGGTCTTTGAGTTTGTTGTTTCTCCCACCCATGATTACACAACATTCTCTGAGTGTGGCTCGGATGTGTGTATTAATTATCTTCTATTCGCTTTCCTTTTCTTATTAACATCACATCGCTTTGTTCAAAGGTACGGCGACCATGCTGCAACGTCAATTGTGCATGTAATAACGTACTTCGTTTAGTCGCTGCTTCCTTATTCACAATCTTTATTTCTACATGCACTATGATTAATTTTAAGTTGATTGTGAGTAAAAATGAAAATAAATAAATAAATAAATAAAAAAAACGTAGGCTTGTTTTAGTTTCTTTGATTCTGTTCCCTTTACAGTGATAGTTTTTTAAATCAAGAAGAAGTTATGTATGTGGCCTGTTTTTCTTTACGCTTTCTATGTGTTAACTTCGCAGTAGGAAGAGGGGATGTGTCAGTAGTAATGGATTTAATAGGGTGCGAACGCAACGGCCCCAGCATCCCCTCTAAAATACATCAAAAAGTGGCCCCACCTATACATGATATTGCTCCATTTCTTCATAGTAGCGCCAGGAGGTCGGTGGCATGTCTAAAATAAAAAATTTTTTTAGAGATAACTTTGTATTGAGACATTAGAAAGTGACCCCTCCTAAAACGATGATTTTTTTAGAGACCACATTGTTTTGGAACACTTAACGGTGGCCCCCCTAAAATGAAGACTTTTTTTCAGAAATCACTTTGTTTTGATACACTAAAAAGTGGCTCCCCCATGAAAGTGACGTTTTTTTAGAGACCGCTTTACCTTGGAACATTAAATAGTGGCCTTTTCCCTTTACTTTTCTTGTACCGAACCCACCTTTGTGTAAAGCCATCACTGTGTGTCAGAAAAATAATGAAAAACTCTTTCATCTCGTTACTTTGTTTAAAAACACTACAGCTAGCCAGTTCATTGCACTCATCCACAGTAGAATTTAATTCTTGGTTTGAAGTGCTTGTCGCAGCTACATTTGAAGACATTAAAGTATAACGATATTACAAAGTCTAAATCAGATTCACAATTTATCAGCTTTTTGCATGAGAAACTGTGTTAACTTTCATCTGTTACAATTTCAGTTGGTTGGGGCAAAACGGTTATAGGCTATAACCGTTTTGCCCTAAACATGCTGCTTTTAGAAATTAACATGCAAACCGGTTATTAAAAATATTTTTTTTAATCATAAACCTTGTTTAAATTTTATTTTGTCACACTGGACTTAACTTCAAAAAACTTTTAAATTTAGTCATCAATTAATTGACAGACAGACTGTGCTTTCTGTCAAATGTTACAACAAATCTCTGCCAAACACGTTTTTACCAGTAAAGCATCCGGAACAAATGCGAAACGGCCAATTTTAATTTCATAACTTTAATTAAAATAGGAAAAGAAAAGAAGATAAAAAATAAATGGAAACTTTGAAACTGCAAAAAATAGAGCAGATGTCCGCTTTGCCCTATGACCATTTTTCCCCGCCTTCCCCTTGTTAAAACTAACTCAGTATGCGGCCGAAAACAAAAAAGTTGTAAGTCTTACATGTTTTATTTAACAAAGTTAAAAACAATTAAGATCTGATTTTTGTCGGCAGCCTGGTCGAGTGGTTAGAGCGTCGTGATTGCGATCGACATGATTTCGGTTCAAAACCTATTCGCGCCATTGCTGTGTCGTTGGGAAAGACACATTACAGCACTTTCCCCGGCTTGGTGGTCTTAGCAGTTCAAAATTTTAGTTATATCTCTGTGCTTGGCATCTCCGGAAGCAGGTCAGGGTTTATGGCTTGCACTATGAATTAACTCTTCCGTCGCTTTCTTCCGAGAGGAGGATAAATATACGTAGAGATAAAATATAAGTATTTTTGTGGATATATTAAACAAGAAAAACAAGAGTATTCCAAATTTATCTATTAAAGAAAGAAAGGCATTAAAAAACTTACGAAATGATACAAATATTGTGATTACAAAAGCAGATAAAGGTAATTGTAAAGTTATTATTGATAAAGATAAATACGAAGAAAAAATTTTTAAATTGTTAAATGATAAAGATACGTATGTTTTAATAAAAAATGATTTAACGAAAAATACTGAACGAAAACTAAATAAATTTATTTTTGACTTATACAAAATTGATCGTTTATCTCAAAAAGAATATTTTTATTTGCGAAGATCGGATGCTATTGCGCCACGCATTTATGGATTACCAAAGATTCATAAACCAGACTGGCCTCTTCGACCGATTGTTTCTTTTATTAATTCACCTCTTTATAAATTTATGGCGAAAATATTAACACCTTTAATAAATTCCAATAATTTATCAATAAAAAATTCATTCGAATTGATCGATAGAATATCTAACTTTAAAATTAATAATAACGATTTGATGCTTTCTTTCGATGTTGTGTCTTTATTTACTAAAATTCCTGTACATATAGCCAAATCAGTTATTTTTGATCGTTTGAAATGTGATAGCGAATTAAAATTTAGATGTAAATTAAATGTCAACGAAATTATGAATGCTTTGGATTTATGTTTAAACAAAACTTTTTTTTGTTTTCGTAAGAAATTTTATCGTCAAATTTTTGGTGTTGCGATGGGTTCACCTATCTCCATCATTGTAGCTAATTTAGTTATGGAATCTATTGAGAATAAAATGCTAAAAGATTTTGCTTCCCCACCTCGCATTTGGTTACGTTATATTGATGATACTTTTGTTGTGCTAAAGAAAACCGAGGTGGTATCTTTCTATGAATTTATAAATAATATTGAAGAAAGTATTAAATTTACGGTCGAACAAGAAGTTGATAATGCTATTCCGTTTTTAGATGTGTTAATAATTCGTAACAATGGTCAATTAACTACAAAAGCCTATAGAAAACCTACACATACAACTAGGTACTTAAATTTTAATTCATGTCATAATTTTTCTCAAAAAGTTGGTTTGGTTAAAACATTATTGTTTCGCGCTAAATCTAAATTAATTACAAATTATCGAGATAAAATTAATGAAGTTAAATTTGTTTGTAATGCTTTACGTGATAATGATTATCCAGATTGGTTATTAAATAAAATGAAAAAAGAAATTAAACATAAAAAAGTTAATAAAATTGTTTGCATGAGTGAAAAAATATCTAACTATGTCGGTTTACCATATATTAAAGGTTTGAGTGATGAATTGTCTAGAATTTTGAGAAAATTTAATATTAATGTGTATACTTACCCTTATAAAACAATTGGAAATATTTTACCAAAAATAAAAGACTCTGTTGATGATATATATAAGCGTGGTGCAATTTATAAAATTCCGTGTAAAGATTGTTCAAATGTATATGTTGGTGAAACGGGCAGATGTTTTAATACTCGCTTATCGGAACATAAACGTGATTTGAAACCGATTAATTTGGCTAAACTAAAAGAAGACGATTTGAATAAAAAAACTGCATTGGTTAAGCATTGTTTTAATTGTGAACATAGGATTGATTTTGGTAATTTTGAAATATTGGATTATAACATTGACTATGATAAACGCAAATTTTTAGAATCATTATATATTAATAATACAAAAA
This sequence comes from Diplosoma virens, assembly GCA_963680785.1. Classification (NCBI taxonomy): domain Eukaryota; kingdom Metazoa; phylum Chordata; class Ascidiacea; order Aplousobranchia; family Didemnidae; genus Diplosoma; species Diplosoma virens. The sequence goes on from OY796880.1 coordinate 18,747,660, forward strand.
ATTCAATAAATGATAAAGATCGTAATGTTTTTCCAAAAATATATAGCAATATAAAAAATCTCAACTAATGTGGGTTTTCAACCTGTTAAATTTGTTTCTTTTGCACTAAGTAATTATGAAATCGTTATGTATGTTCGCTTCTCACCTTGTGTTTGTTGGTTTGTGTTTTTAACTTCTTGGTTTTTAAATACGGTGCGCGTTGTGTTCTGCTTTTACCTGAAGAAGTCCGCCCGATGCAACGGACGAAACGTCGTTGAGTTCTTCTTTAATAAATATTACGCCTTTATATTTGTTGAAGTTTTACTTGCCTCTGATTTTACCAGAAGAACAATGAATTTTAAAATAAATATAAGTATTGTCTATGAGTTTGTTTTGTCGTTTTTGGTGCGTCTCCATTTCAATAAATCTTTCATTTACCTATTTGAAACTGCGGTTTCTTTATTTAGGTCATGTGACCAATGTTTTGCTTTAATTTATCGCTTAAAGATAGTTGTTTATGACGTCTCTGTTTTACCACACAGGACGTCAGTGACAAACAAATTGTGGCAACTTCATGTACAAAAAAGTGATTTATTCAGGCCTATATAAAATAAAATCAAAGCGTCGAACCGGATCTGTTTAAAAAAAACTTCGATTCAGGTTCAGCAAATTTGATTTTTTTGGGTGGAGCTTCTGTTCAGGTTCAAAGAATGATAACGTTTGATACCGGTTTGGGTTCGGGTTCGGTTCGACGCCTAAAATTTAGATTTGGGGTCCATAGAGCTTTCACAAAATTAGCCTAGGGGTTCACATGTTTCAAAGAGTTTAGAACCTTGATCTGAGACGTCTACAGGGCCTAATTTGAGAAAATCATTATAAATAAGTACATTTGTGATATTGTTTTTTATCTGCGATGTTAAAAAGATTGAGAAACATTGGTGTAGCCGATCATTCTCTTAAATAGCTAGCTAGCTTATAATTTATTAAACACTATTTTTAATTTTTGTATTTTTTTGTTTAATTTTTGTATGTGTGTCTTATTCTGTGTAGTTTTTGCTGTTTTGTTTTGTTTTTGTTTTTTTTCTGTTATGGACTGTGAGTCTGATTTAAATAAATAAAAAAAAAATAATAATAATAATTGTATTCAAATCATCGAAAAGTCACCGCTCAATCGGTTATCTTTTTAATATTTTTTATTTCTACCGATAATAATATTCGATCTTACAATTTTTATTGCAGCCTATTTAGCTTGGTGTCAGCAACTAAGGTTTGATTTGTCGGACTTTCATTTTAAGATGTTGATTCACACACATACACGTGTTACGGCTGTAATATTGCCTGTGGAACGATAGGATATTGCTTTTCTATTTTGGTTTGAATTTACTATGATATTAGGCCAATATATTTCAGTTTAAACGCACACCTTAAAAAAAGTTTACTGTCCGCCTCTGGTTATCCTGTGACAAGCATTCTAATTAACTATACCAAGGCGGCCCAACTTCTTCACTCCTGCGTGTCATTTTTTTAATCTTAAATTCGCTGGCGAGAAGTCATTTATAACTAGGGCGGCCATACGTCCCATTTTTTAGGCCTTGTTATGGTGTGCAGCTCGGTTAAACAGTTTGCTCCGGATTTTACAATTTAAAGGAATATATCCTTTTTTCAAGAAATTTGAGACAGATTTAAAATGAAGACCTTTTTTTTTTTAGAGATTACTACTTTTGAGGGGCGAATTTTTTTTTAATGAACGTCCCGGTTTGTCCCTTTGAAAATATGGCCAACCTATCCATAACTTTTCAAATAAATATTTTTATTAAAACAATTTTCTTTTATATTAGGTCAACCAACGACTAAGGAAAGAGCATCACTTGTGCCTACGTTGACCACTGTTTAAAATCACGGCTTGGACTTTTATCATCATTTCATTTATAAATTGTTATATCTCGAGGTTTCAGTCGTGATTTAGCTACACTTCCTTAAATACGGGTTTATGGCCAAAATAATTTTAAAACTAACTTGATGTGTAGTGGCATTATAATAAGCAATAGTTGCCGCTTTTTGCATTCAATACATAGCGCAGAATAGGTGGCAATATTTTTAAAGACATGAGAATGTAGCTGCTTCACTGAAACTTGTCGCAGTTAAAAATGTAATTACAATCTTTTTTTGTTATTTATGTTGAATTATTAAGAATAAAAAGCAATTTAATAACCAATCCTTGCTAGGCTAAAATGTAAATAAAAATCTCGGCATGGTGAGAAAAAGTTGAAAGTCGGCAGTGTGACGCAAGACTTAAAATTAACCATGCAGCCAAAAACAAACACAAAATTTTTCAAAACATAGGCTTACTTGTGGCTATTACTAAAACTAAGTACTTCTACCAACCGGCCCAATATTTCATGAAACAGATGCCAGCGCTTAAAAGTAAAGGTCAAGAGACCAAACCATTCGCGAGGCTTTACAAACACTAATTACGATCAACTGCCAGAGTTGCCTACGGTAAATTCCAACACTACAATTTTCATAGAAAACTACGTGACGTTGTGGCATTTGATCAAAATTAATGGAGTTTTTTTAAAATTGCCCGGAAATAGGTCAAGCGCATATTTTGAAGCAACACCATTTGCAATGACGCATAGGAAATTTAGAAGATTAACTGGATAATTAAGTTTAAAATTACTGAGCTGTAAAAAATATGCAAATGCAATCAGACGTCCAGTTTTTCACAACAACAACTTTTCAAAAACAGATTTATTAATTTACAAAATATATAAAAATAGACAGGAAAGCAAATTTACACATTTACTATGAAAAAAAATACTCATAAAAATACTACGGTCAAGATTTTTTAAAAACTTGATTGGAAAGTGATACGACGTCAAAAAAATCTGCCTCTACACGTTCATTTCGAATCAATAAAACTACAAAACGGCGATGAATCCGCACAACCAATAAACGTTTATATTTTACAAAGCCAAAGTAATTTCATTCAACTGCTATTTTTACGGTTTTTTCAACTTGAAGTGAAAAATGCTTAAATGCCAAACAACATTGTTGTTATTGCACGAAGCAAGTTAACAATTAAAAATTTTAGTATTTCTCTCTTTACACCGAACTCAGACCAGGGTTGGATATTTAGCAGCTTATTCAGATGCTTGATGTCACTTGCCTTAGGTCGAGCCTAGCCTGAAAGCGCCTGAAACGCGGATCGGCTACGCATGTAATACACAATCCTGACGTCACCTGCTTCTTTGCCAGTTCTTTGCAAGTCAAATATCTGCTTGTAAGTAGTTAAAATGAGAATTGTGGTATAAGTAATCAGCTACGACCGCTAGTTGTGCACGCCAAAATTCGATCGAAAACTTAAAAAATGTTTGTGCGGCAATTGTAATCCACGCGGTCATTCAGACGTTGGGGTCACATATGTATGATCAACAATGTGAAATTGACGCATGGGGTCTTCATAGGTTGGCTGGTCACGATTTTCCACAAGAAACAAAACACTCGTTAAAAAACTATCTATATACTTGAATAGCAACGTGAAGTACAACGGTAAAGTGCAAGCGCGATAATTCAATTCAACAAGTCGGGTTCATATTCAACAATTCAATTCAACAGGTCGGGTTCATATTCAACAATTCAATTCAACAGGTCGGGTTCATATTCAACAATTCAATTCAACAAGTCGGGTTCATATTCAACAATTTAATTCAACAAGTCGGGTTCATATTCAACAATTCAATTCAACAAGTCGGGTTCATATTCAACAATTCAATTCATGTTCGGTGGCTAGTTCCGGTTTTCGCATAACCCAATTTCGATGTAAGTATTTACATAGAAATCAAAATTGGAAAGTTTGTTAGAACGTACATTCATTTTTCCTCAAAAACAGTTTAGCTCGCACGACTCATTGCCACACGAATTAATTTGGCCTAATTGCGTTGCAAAATAACGTTTTTTAGTTAATTATTAAAAAAGCACTTAAAGACATGATTTTGATACAATAGCGTCAAGTGTCAATTATAACAATTTAAAAGAAATGCAATCTAAAAGATTACAACATGATAATTTTTACAGATCAGTGATTAACAAACTAAAAATCAATACTAATATCGATATATTTCTGTGTCTTCTGCGCGTCAAAACAGCCAAGCTTTGCCAATAATTTTTAACAAAATGAATTGACACCTTAAAAATTCATGTTAATATTGTCACAAAAAAGTCACATTTTAGATTTAAACTAAAAAATGCAAGCTGTAAAATAACTCGAATAATAACAAATTTAGAAAGATATAGCGCAAATAAAAAGATCATCAGCAATGCCGACTGCGGACACACGAACGAACGAAAAAAATAGCATTAAATTTAAATGCAATTTGCCTAATCAGATTGTATATGTATAGAATAGATAATTAAGCAAAAAGAAATATCAATTTTTTGAGTTATAAGCAACAACGAGGCATGTGAAACATGTAGTTACTTACTTTGCGAGTGCTCGAAAAAGCTGATTGGGGGGGGTATAGCGCCAACGCCGACTCCACCTTCGTGTGCCGACATTTCGTCCGTATCTTTCCAAAGGTCGGATTCCGAATCGTACACTTCGACACAACTCAAATTCGAACAACCGTCGTAGCCTCCAAGCGCGTATATTCTTCCGCCGCTGACAGCAACGCCCACTCGACTGCGCCTCATGCGCATGGGCGCAACATTCGTCCACTGGCCGACGGAGCGATCAAAAACCTCGACCGTCTTTAAAAACTTTTGGCCGTCGTAGCCTCCAAACACAAAAATCCGCCCCTGTAGGCAGGCAGCGCCGTGTCTGCATCTTTTTGAAAGCATGGGCGTGCTCTGAAACCACTGGTCCTGGCGATGATCGTAGCGCTCGACCGAATTGAAAATCGACAAACCGTCGTGACCTCCGAGAATACAAACCGATCCTTCGAATACGCAAACCGCTCCAGCGCTGCGAGATTTATTCATATTACTGATAAGCTTCCATTCGTCTATTTCCGGCTGATAAACTTCGCACGAATTGAGTGATGCAACACCATCGTAACCACCGCAAACATAAATTTGATTTTCAAAGGCAGTGCAACCCAATGCGCTACGACGTTCTCGCATCGGCTTTATGAAAGACCACTTGTCAAGTTTAGGGTTATAGACTTCGGCAGTGTCGAGGCGATTTGAACCATCGTAACCTCCAATGGCGTACAGTTTTCCAAACAAAACTGCGACTCCAACGCGGCTGCGGCAAGTTTGCATAGACGCGACGCATTCCCACTGCGACTTGCTAGAAGTGTATTTTTCTACTGTGTTTAGAGCCTCGCCAGATGAGGTCAAGCCACCAACTGCATAAATCAAATCTTGTATCTCGCTGCAATATCTCGGCTGGGTCATGTGAGGTGGAAACGAAGATCTACGTTCGGGCATCAAATGGTAATCTTTGGCTTTGTCGACCAAATCTCGGCACTTCAAGCACGACTTAGCGGCTGGATCCATTTGAACAACATCAGTGAGGATTTCCGGGCGCAGAAGAGGGAGTCGTATGTGCTGCAGTAGCTCGGGCATGAAATCTTTTCGAGCGGAAAAATCATGCTTTACCCACGCAGATGCAGCGGCAAAAACTTGCTCTTCGCTTGCGACGTTCAGTTCGCCCCTGGATAAGATGTCAACGACACTGTCCTTCGAAAGTTGAAAGAATTCTTCTGACTGCGAAACATCGACAAAATATCGATTCAAGTAACTGTTCGACTGGTCAACTAGTGGCGAACACATTAACATTTCGCCGAAATGACGAACGCCCAGACAATTACTCGGATGCAAACGTTTCGTTATAAAGTTGTAACAAAACTCTTTGACGACTTTTAGCTGAAGAAAATTGGCGCCGATCAAGATGGCCTGAACAGTGTTAACGTTGACAGTAATACTTCCGCTGTAGGCAAAATTAACAAGAGCTTCAAGAGCATGCTCTTCTATTCCTTGCATTACAATTTCGTTTTGGTTCACTTCGAGCATGTCAGAAGTGAACATACTGTTGAAGTAAGGTATCGAGGCTGCGAGAACAATGCGATGGGCCGAAAACTTGGACGTGTCCACTTTCAACGTAACATCGCATAGCTTTCCCTGGCGACGAATATTCTGCAGCATATAGAAGGCATCATTCGTAAAAGTTTCACTGCTCATGCTTACTTCACATTCATCGTGCTCAAGATCAGACAAATTCAGCATCTTGCAAAAATTATAGTTTACAGCTACTAATTCAATGTTTATATGTAACCTAAACCTGAAAAAAATTAAATTACGAATTTAAAGCAAACAAATACAAAATGTTGGGTCGTTATGTTATTTCTGAAAAGTTCATTTAAAGATATCTCGTCGGTTAAACAAAGGTCAGTTTCGCAAAAGCTAAAGTTAACAACAACTTTTTTGTGCCAAAGATAGAGATACTTATTACTAGAACCAGGGCGTCAAACTGGAACCGAACCGGTTCCAAAAACTTGTATTATTTGTTATTATTCTTTAAACCTGAACCGGAACCGAACCCGAATCCGTAAAAATTAAATTTACCCAATCTAACCTTTAACGATGGAATTTATTCAAACACAATTCGTAAAACATTGTACGCCTATTAACCATTTTTTGAATCTGACATGTTCACAAATAAATTTGCAAACTAAGCTGCTAAAAAATTGTATGGTCAACAATTTGTACTAAAGGTGAACCACAGCAGCGCGGTTAATATTGCCTCGAAAAAGGGATAAATTTAAGCTGAATTTCTAACGGAATGACGCGATTAGATTTTGAACCGTGACCGTGTAAATCACGTTCGCCATGAATGCGTCCGTGGGGCCGGCTTTTTATATCAAACAAGTATTTAGAGAAAGATATTCTTTACATTTACCTGAAATAATTGCTCAAAGTTTTTACCATATAGATCAAAGATTAAACTAAAGATTGCGCACGCCGAGGTGGAAAGTGCTAAAAATTTTAAAAGTTGGTAGAATATACTGTAGTAAAGCATGTAAAACTGATATGGTCGATTCAGAAATTATCAAGAAAAAGCTAAAAAGACTGATTGTACGTAAAATTCGATAAAATTTTGAAAATTTTTAATTTATTTAAAACTCAGCACGAAAACTCTTGAGCAACCGAAACTGTAAGGTTGTGTGAGTTTCACGACGTAATAACGCCCTGAAAGAAATTGACTTTAGCAAGCCTAAGGACGGAAGTTAACGTCATAGCATGCAGACAGAGTAGAAAGAAAACACTTAATAAAATGATTTGCACGGTTGCTAGTGCTACGTATTATTTGTCATATAATTGCATGTAAGTTGTTAGTCCAAAAGAGATCTAATAAATGCATTATATATTTACCATTCTATTTAGATGTAATTACCATTCTATTAAAGAAAATCATTAACCGTAAAAACGGCTACTGATTTTCTTTAAACCAGAATTGGAGCTATTCTTTATAAAAATTTGCTGAACCTATAAAAATAAAATTTTCAAAGAGTAAAATTAACCAGCAGCAAACCTTGCTATGCTTAATAGAACATTACAAGATGTCAACACAGACAATACAAAAATGCTTTCCACATCATAACATAATAAAGGCAAAAGTTACATTACGGGATAAGTTTTCATAATTATTTTGACATACAACCTCTCTCTATTAAAAATTATCTACAACCTGCTAGAGCAGGGGTTCCCCACCAGGGGTGTATGAACCCCAGGGGGTCTACTGAGGGATTTTTGAGGAGGCCATGAACTTTTAATGCACAAGATGAAGTTAAAGGCGCGTTTACAGCCGTTTACAGTACTTTTTTCTTTCAGCGCAATCTTGGTTTGTTTTATTGACGCTCAAATCCACTCATTTTTTCTCGAAAACATGAGTGGATTTGAGCGCCAATAAAACAAACCAAAATCGCGCTGAAAGAAAAAAGTACTGTAAACGGCTGTAAACACGCCTTAATACGTTACAGCAAAATGAAAAACCTACTGCACTGTTTAGCTTGCAAAAACGACTGGTCTACACAACATTAAAACTAAGCTGCACCCTACAGCATAACACAAAATTCAGCCATATAAACAAATATATTTATTTACTTCAAAAGCGGGTTAAATTTGTCATTTAATTAAATTCAATGAGACAATTGACATTGTTTGTATTTGAGTAGATTGTCTATATGTAGAGAAATTTCTGATAGAGCACATCTTAGATTATCTGCCAATTCAAGACGATTTATTTTTAGTTTTGATAAGAAGCTTCGTTGAGAAGCCAAACTTGCATAAATATGTTGAAACAAAAGGCAAAAGCAACTGGAGTGCAGCTTTAGCAAGATTAGTATATGAGCTGATCATTTGAATCCAAAAGTCATCAAAAAGGTCTTTGGCTGTGGAATCATTTTGCAGATCAATCAACTCATTCTGGTGTACATCAAGTAGGCTGTCAACAGAACATCTGAATGAATTTCATATCAAATTCAACTCTTTGTCACCACTTCTTGAAAATAGTGCTTGAATTCTTCTTCTAGGGCTGTTAAATGCAAGATTATGTTCTTCAAGTAAAACTGGCATCAGTTTCAAACTCAGAAGGTTAACCACTAACTTGATTCTATTTATAGTATTGGGTTGTCAAGAAGGTTCTTGCGGTTTTAGACCTTTAAATTCAGATGCACATATCGAATACACACATAGAAAAATGGCACAAATTTGTTTTTTTTCCATTTTTGGTTCAATGTTGTGAAAAAAACAATTTCTTTAAAACAATTAAAATTATAGCCATTAGATAGTGCAAAAAACGTTCTTTAAAATGATATCTACAGTATAAAATGTGACGAAAACTTGTTTAAAGTACATAGTTTGAAATCAAAATTTAAAATACTGCAAGAACTTTCCTAACAACCTAATACATTTATTTACTTATTCAAATAGAATATAAAAAAACACAACAAAAATTAAAACAAATAATTACAATATTACAGACAATTTAATATAGCATAATCATAACAGAAGTTTAACCCATCAAACCGATGTCTGCCAGAGAGTACCTCCATATATTACAATTTGTGACTAACACACATCGCTGTATCAAAGTGGACGTATTATCATGTGATCATATGATATGGAACGGCAGAATGTAAAATACAAGAATACATAAAAATAAAGTTTGAAAAAATTAAATTTAATGTTTTAAACAAAATTTTTTAACTCTAATAATAACTAAAGTTGTATTTCGTGTGAAATTAAAAAATTATATTTGGGCTATCCAATTAATCGCTATAGTAGTGAAACTGTTTTGGATTTTCGTTCCTAAAAGTGATCTCAAAAAAGTTTTTACTTTAAATTTGAATTTTCTTGATTTTTGTACCTCAAAAATCAAGGATTGCCAAAAAAAAGAACCTAGAATTTGATTGAAAAAAAACAGAAATTAATAATTTTTTAAATCACCTGTTTGAGGCTTTTGTGAGCCACACAGTTATGGCCCATAATTTGCCTGCCCCTGGTCTAACTTGTCCAAGTAATAAATAGGTAATTTTAGTTTTTATTTTGATTATGTGCATTTAAATGTGTAGATAATCTAAAAATTTTATTGTTTTTTTTTGTAGTGGTTGTAATGTTTTTCATTAATGTTTAACTGGTCTAAGACTATAAGAATTTTTTAAGTATAGAGTGGTTTATAAATACATCCTATTATTATTATTTTAACTGCAAATATTCAAAAGGGTAACCAAGCAAGTTATCTATCTCTGCATTTCCTAAGGGAGACATGCATTGCAAATAAACTGGGCACTCAGACTTGAACTTTAAAACTAGCCCTATAATGAAGTTGCAAAAGGTTTAAACACCAATGTCAAAATATCACTATTATGGTTTTACTTTTCATTCTTTTGTCCTACTCTATTCATCTCAATAGACCTTTGGCTACTACTTTTTTTCATCATTTTTTGTCTGATCAAAGGCAGCTTTATTGACTGCTTGTAGTATGAAAACAGCATTAAAATGAGCAAGTATGAAAAAGTATGAAAAAATTTTTCCATTCCATTGATGAAATATCTTCCGTTCCATTCCATATTCCATACTGAAATTTTCTTTCCATTCCATAGAATGGCCATGTCATAGAGTACTTATCAGTTTAAACAACATTTAAAACTAGTCCTGTTAACTTTCACTCAACTTACAGATTTACCACACTGAGCACACTTAAGACTGCATTATTCATTAAAGCTGAAAACTGCAACATCTTGAATGGAGACTAAAATGACCTAGCAATGCTTGTTCTTGCAACCTTTCTTTTCATATGTTATACTTTGCTCAAACTGTCATTATTTTATCACAAGTATTAACTACAAAATTTTTTATGATGGAACAATTTGTGATGTTTGATTTTGTATGCTCTTCAACAATAATCAAAATTTTGTGTCATTTTCTTGTGAATATTTCATATATGTAATAATATTAACTGGTTTTATTTTAGGGGTCCACAACAATAATTCTCAACCATCCTTCTTGTGGTCCTCACAGCCTTCCATGATTTCATTCAACCAATTCTTTAAAAAATAAATCATTTTCATTTGTACCAAATTTGTCATGTCATTAACTTCCTTTGAATAAGATTTGCCTTTCCATATTGCTGAAACTAAGATCAATCAGAAGTCAACATTTTTACAAGAGTTTTACACACAGATACTTAAGGTGCTGCAGCTCTGCAGCTCCAATGTGCAAGCTGCCATTGCATTCAGCTACTTAGTAAACATGTTTCAAAACTGATTTGATGTTATTCGCTTTTACTAAGAGCTTAAGCAGTGGCATTTATACCACACTAATTAATAACTACTAACTTAATAACTATCCATTCTATTTAGCTTTATTCATCTAGCTTTTAATTAGCATAATATACAGCAATGACAGAGCAAGTTTCAAAGAAAGCCTGCACTTTTCAGCAAGAAAATAGAGCTTTTCAAATTGATTGAGAAGAAAAATATTTTCTCATTGAAATTGTCTTGTCATTGTCTCATCTGTCCCATCATATTAAGTATGAGAGGCACTACAAAAGTCATTCTGCACAATATGATTACTACAAAGGAGAATTAAGAAAAAGGAAGTTGGAATTACTGAAGTCAGCACGAAACAAGCAAACTAATATATTTTTAAAAGTGGCAAAGTTTCTGATGAAATAATTATGGCCTCATTCAAGGTTAGTCACCTACTGCCTCACAATACGAAACTATATTCAGCTTGTAAAATTATGAAACAGGCTACTATTACATTTGCTGAAGAATGTTGTCCTACTAGCATTCAACTTTAAGCAAAAAAAACGACAGCTTAGCAATGATACTGTACCTCAACGCATTGAATGCATATCAAAAGACCAAGATGACCAGCTTCTCCAAAAGTAAAAAAAATTTGTTTGCAAAAGCTTGCACTTGACACTTTAAAAAATTTTACCAATACAAAGCAGTTAGCTGTGTTTATCAGGGGAGGCATGACAGACTTTAAGATTTACAAGGAACATTTCATTTTGCATTTCATTCAAGGAACAGATTTATTTTGTGAATATTAAGCTACTATTCCAGACAGGGCCAGTTCTAAGCCAATTTCATCAAATCGGGCCCTTGTGCCAGCAGGGCCTTTTACTGTATTATATAAAAAAATAATAATAGTCAAAACAAGAAATAAAGAATGAAATATTCTTCCTCATAATATCAATTTATTATGCTTGACAAATTATACAATTAATTATATTGTATTGTCACTTTTATCAACAACTAAAATTTTATTTCTATCATTATCATCTAAATAGTACAATTTGTCCTTGAATGCTTAAATGTATTTTGTGATCAAAAATATCTTCTCTAGACAAAAACTTCAAGACAAAAAAATATGTAGAAGGAAGAGAATGTTTTTATATGAGGCAGAAGGAAACCCTTTAAATGATTCAAAAAAACATACAAAGTTCAGTGCTTCTACTTAGTGCTAGATCAAGCTATTTAGTCATTAGAAACAAGATTTGAACAACTTAAAAATCATGTAAAATTATTTGAATTTTTAAATAACTTTTAGAATATGAATATGGCAGAAATAAGAAAACACACATTAAACTTTGAAGCAGCTTTAACAGTCATCACAATAAAACATGGTGCTGAAAGAGAGATAGTTACAAAAATACATAAAGATGTTAATGAAAATTTGTTGACTAAAGAACTTGAAGCTCTGAAAACTTTTCTTTTTCCCTAATTAAACCCTAACCACTGTTTGAATACTTGATAGAAAACAATAAATTTGCAGCATTTTCTAATGTTTTCATTGCTTTAAAGATTTATTTAACAATGCCAATAACAGTTGCATCAGACAAAAGAAGTTTTTCAAAGCTGAAACTAATTAAAACATACTTGAGGTCTGCAATATCACAGTGAGACATAACAATTTGGTAATGCTCTCTATAGAAAATGAGATTGCTAAATCCATTGACTTTGAAAATATTTTGCAAGATTCTGCAAATAAAAAAACTAGAAGACTCTTCTTCTAAAAGAGCATGTCTTTAATTGTGTTTTTTGTATTAAAAGAAATCAAAAAAATTTTTCATATTGTTTTTCAAAATTTCATAATGCTAAGTATTTCATGTTTATCAGTTTTTTGTTGGCTTTTCTGTGTTTGTGTGTGTATTTTTTTAGGTGAAATATAAACATCCAAAAACTTTACTATGTAAAGTAAGGGGCCCCCACCATCAATTTCCTAATCGGGCCCTGCAATTCCTGGCACCGGCCCTGATTGCAGAAGCTATTTGGACCCATCAAAGATGGTTTTATTGCAACAGATGGATGTCCTTCCATGACAAATGGTGTAAAGAAGATAATCTTGCTCCTGTAACATGGCATTACTGCATTTTACACTGAAAAAGTCTTGTTGCTAAGTCTTTGAACATGTCTAATGTGACAAAAGTAGTAACAACAACAGTAAAATGGATTTGAGTGAATGCACTTAACCATGGCAAGTTCAAAAAGTTTCTTGCAGATAATCATGCTGACAATGGTGATTTGGTCATGTTTACTGCAGTGCGATGGATAAGTCATGCAAAAAGTCTAAAAAGAATCTATGACTTTCTTTCTGAGATTAAAACGTTTACCAAAGGCAAGAAAGACATTGCTCAGCTGGACAACAAATAATGTTGCTGATTTGGCTTTCATGGTGGATATCACCACACACCTTTCATTTGTAAAATGTACCCTACAAGTTTTGTCATGATTTATATAGCATAACCTATGCTTTCATTAAAAAGCTTTGTCTTCGGAAAATGCAGCTTGCAAGTGGAGATACAATGCATTTTTCCACACTTTCAAACCACCAAGTCAGCAGATTATCAGAACTGCATAGCAGGCTTATCAGCAATTTAATTGATGAATTTGAACATTGCATTAGTGGAATAAATTCTTTCTTGCCGCTGATTAAAATCTCTGCAAAACCTATGGCAGTTGATGCCACCACCGCTCCTTATAATTTTTAATTGGAGCAGCTAGACTTCCAGGAAGATGTTGTTTGAACTAAAAAGAATATTTCAAAGTGAAGGTACTAAAAAGAATATTTCAAAGTGAAGGTTTTCTTTACTTTTGGAGTCAAGTTCCAGAGGGAAAATATTCCAACTTATTGGACTGGAAAATGCTTTCATATTTGGATCAACTTACACTTGTAAGGCTTTTTTCAGCAAAATGGTCAGAATTAAAAACCAAAATCGATGCTGATTGACTGACAATCTTCCAAAGCAGCTTCTGTGTACAGCATCCTCCATGATGACACCTCGTTTTGTAAATCTAATTAGTCAAAGTCAATGTCAAGCTTCATATTAAATTACTTTATATATTTTCTCTGTGTTCTTGAGCTTTGTTGTTGCTATATAAAACGTGTATTTACCCTGTGTTGTCTTCATACAACCCCTAACAAACTTAAGGTTTTATATTTGAACCTGATTCTAAAAAAAGTTGAGAACCAATGGTCCACAAGTTTTAGCCAAATTATTGAAAGAGTTCACAACACTGAAAAGGTTGGGAACCACTCTACTAGAATGTCAAACAACAAGTAACTCCTCAAAAAAATTATATTTATAAATAACTAAAAATATTTTGAATACATAAATACATATTTACACTCAACCCAGGTGAATACAACACAACTCCATCAATTAAATTTAGCAGTAAATATCACACACAACAACACACCAAATATTTTTGAAATTACTATAATCCCAAAACAATATTTACAACACAAAAATGTCTCATTTCTAAAGTAAAACAAAAGTTTAATATTCTAAAAGCACTCACTTCTACTAAATGTGACAAAAAAAGAGAAAATAATCATCTTAACTTTTATAGCTATCATTGGTCCCAGTTTATGACAGCTGTGCAATAAATGATTTTCAGAGTAAATTAACAATGAAAGCTATTAACAATACAATGGATCTATTTGCACAGCAAAATAGATCAAAATCGGTGCCAATTGTGCAATATACTGTAACACACTGTGTTTCTTTTAGTTCCTCTTTAAAATTCAACGTTTAATCATTGCTATTTTAAAATGACAATTTTTTGCATATTCTTTCTCTAATTATAATTTAAAAACTGAATGCTTTCACAAAAAGTCCATTCTAACTGAGAAAAAATCTTAAGTGATCAACAAACTAACACTTAGGACATACACATCTGTTGCACACTTTCTATGCATTTAACCCCATATTTAAGCTACAAATTTCTAATCTATTCTGTGACTGATAAATGCTGTTTTTTGTTTCAATAAACTTTTGCTAAACAAACTCTATTTGGAATATTCAAATTTGTAAAATAATATTTAAATAGAAAATCATTTGAATTTCAGTTTGTAAAATGCTGCAGATATAACTTGTGTGTTTATCTTTATATGCACAGAATCACAATGATTTGCTATGATAGCAACAAAACAAAAAAAGAATGATTTTATCAAATTTAGTTATTTTTTCTGCTAAATTTGCTCATCATTGAATTTTACTTTACTTGCTATGACTTACAGTAACTTAAACACAAACTCACCTTTACGTAATCTTGTTGCAGTATTTTTAACCTTTTTTGCAACAGTAGTCACTTTTGTAGAAACTGAAAAAACCTGTACACCCTTGTTTTAAGTCATGCTTTAAAGCAGGGATGCCTAACTTTTCACTTATCACAAGCCAGAATTTTGTCAGAAAGTTTTTGTTAGCTGTAATTGGTCAGAAAACATTTTTTTATCTTCATTTAACTTTCAATTTCTTTTTCTTAAATAAAGTGTAAAGCCTTGTTTTAAAGTGAAAAAAGTATAATTGATGCAAAGATCTTTTTTTCCTATAAGAAACATAAAATTTATTCAAGAACAATAAAAGTGTTGAAAATTATACAAATTTTTAAATTGTGATAAAAGATTACATATATAAAAATATTAGGCTTTCTAATAGTCAGACTAAACTAGAAAAAGTCCTTAAGACTCTGTACACTCCATCAAGCTGGTAAACCCTTAAAAAAATTGGTCTCCATTCTGGGATGTACAAAACACCTGGTTGAAAAAACAATTTTATTCCATATACAGATCTACCAAGAATTATAAAAGTCACAATCTTTCATAAAAATGATCACAATAACATTATCATCTCAGACTCTGATCCAGACACTCATCTAAGGAACATAAAGAAAACCTCAAACAGATTCACACTATCATCACCTCACAAGATTAAATTTCCACAAAAAATAACAAAAACATCAACAACATATCTCAAGACCAAAGCTGCAAACTTGAAGAACTCAGTCTTTTTTGCCAAACTTGAACTTGAAAAATAAAATTTGCTCAACTTGAACTCAAAACCGTAAAACCTCTACTTGAGCACCACCCCGTTTTTTCAAATTAACCCAGATTCCCCTGCAGTTACTATTGCTTCTTCAGAGATCCATTTTCTCTTGTTTTTTTTTTTTATTTCATGCTAATGCTGATGCTGAAAGAGGGATTTCCGGTTAATTTCACTGCAAAAAAAATTGCTTACGGCGACTTCTTGAAAAGACAGGGTGGCACTAAATTAGAAGTTTTACAGTAATCAAATTTGAATTTATTAATTGAAGAGTTAAAAAAAAGAATAAATAATATTTTACATTTTACTTTTGATATTAAATTGTTAAATTTCAAATGCAACTGAGTTATATTTAACTTAGGAAATATTTGGGCAAAGTCAGAATTTTTTGACAGTGACAGGAAAATATTTGGGCAACAAAAAACCAACTACTTTTACAGGACAAAGCTTGCAAATTCAGAAAAAAGGTTTTGTTTAGAGATCACTACTTTTTTGGGATAAAAATCAAGAAATCTTATTTTGTCTTCACTCTAAATTTGAGACAAAATTTCTTCTCATTTCTGTAAAGTACTAAAGATCATGATTTGGGCAAAATTGTATCACCCCCAACATTTTTTGGATGGTATGCCTAACTAAGGCCTGATTCATTATTTTTGTTACTTTGTTTATCTATTTGTGGCAACCTACCAATTTTTTAAAGTTATTGTGTAGATAAGCTTTATTGAGCTTTTGATTTTACAGCATTAAATAGAACTTGAATTGCAAATTTTTTATGAAATTCAACTCGAACAAAAATCTATTGAGTTTGCAACCTTGCTCATGACATTTATTTATCAGTACAAGCCTTATCACATCACATGTACAAAACTGCTACATCTCAAAACCAACAAAATCACTGTTTTTGCAAAGCTATCTACGCACAGTAAATCTTGATACTTACCCCATAATGCCTGCTATGTTTGAAACCTGCACCAACAACAAGCCACATCATCATAATGGTGCAGTCCCCTCCCTGCACTGGAGTTGGGTAGAAATGGCATGTGAATTTCCCAGAGATCTCATTTTTGGGCAACCCCTATGGCATCTGCCCTCATTTTTTGTACCTGCTTATTTTACTTTATAGGCTGGACTTTCTGTAGGCATGTTTTTATACCCACAATGTCTGCTATTCTTAAAACATACATAACACTAATCACCTCTAACCTACCAAAACGGAAGGGTATCCACCCATTCCGATGTTCAGTGTGGGTCTGTTAATCGGCAAACGTCCTTTTCAGGACGGGGCAATGTCAGGATAAAACTGCCCTTTTCAGGGCACATTGCCAACAAGTTCTGAAGACCCACTATTCTTCAGCTGAACATCGAAGGCCTCACTGCAAGCAAGATGAACGTTCTTCATCACCTCACTATGCAGTCTGAGGCACTCGTCATCCTACTGCAGGAGACCCACTGCACTGATGCAGAGAAGTTGGTGCTACCACACTACCAACTAGCTGGGTCTTCTTTAAGCAGGAAGCATGGCCTTGCCACGTTTGTCCACGAGCAACTGAGATACATGCTTTTGGACCAATCTCCACCGACATCGGAGATCGAGTGGCTGTGTGTGGACGTTGATGGTTATAAAATAGTCAACGTCTACAAACCACCACCAACGCGATTGCGAACCCTGGATCTCCCAGTGTTTCCTCACCCCTGTCTGTACGCTGGCGATTTTAACTGTCGTCATGCTGACTGGGGTTATGATGACAACAGTCCGGATGGTGAGTGCTTGGCTGGCTGGGCAAGTATTAATTGTCTTGCCCTCCTATATAATGCCAAGGACGCTGCCAGTTTTTATTCCGGCCGCTGGAAAACTGGCACCAATCCAGATCTAGCTTTCGCTAGCGTAGGTCCAAACAGTTGCTTACCGGATAGACGTGTCCTTGAGAAGTTTCCCAGGTCACAACATCGACCCTCGCTTATTACACCACCAAGGTTTGCTATGGCAGTGCCAAGCATGCCTGTTAAGCGATGGAACTTCCGCAAGGCCAATTGGAGTCACTACATTGCTTTG
Organism: Diplosoma virens; assembly: GCA_963680785.1. Classification (NCBI taxonomy): domain Eukaryota; kingdom Metazoa; phylum Chordata; class Ascidiacea; order Aplousobranchia; family Didemnidae; genus Diplosoma; species Diplosoma virens. The sequence goes on from OY796880.1 coordinate 18,765,530, forward strand.
ACGAATAAATTCGCAAAGACTTTGTTGCCGCCTGATTCACTTGATGTGGATGCGGCTTACCAGGACTTCTGTAACATCATTAAGAAAGCAGCCAAGAAGACTATCCCACGCGGGTATCGAAACAACTATATTCCGTGTTGGGATGCAGAGTGTGAATCCCTCTATAAATCCTTTCTGCAGTCTCCTCAGGGAGATGACTCAAGTTTGGCTGCTACAACTCTGCTTGCCAAGCTTGACAGAAAGCGGAGGGATCGATGGTCCGAAGCAGTTCAGAGCATTGACTTCTCACACTCTAGTCGAAAAGCGTGGAGTATTTTGAACAACCTTACTGGTAGGTCACGACACTCTCCTCGTCATTGTCCTGTTTCAGCCAATGCTATTGCATCTCAGCTGGTTAGAAATGGGAAATACGAGGCTGTTGATCGCAAGTCATCTCGACTTGTCTTTCAAGAAGTGTCTGACCTTTGGAGGGCCACAACACCAGACGCAGTAAATATCTCTGACAATTTTTCACAGAGAGAATTTGCTGCTGCCCTTCAACATTTAAAACCAGGTAAAGCTCTGGGTCCTGATTCCATCTGCCCCGAGCTTATACTCCATGCTGGAGCTGCTTTGAAGTCCTGGTTACGTGACTTCCTTTCTTCCTGTTTGCGCCGAATCAAAATTCCCAAGATCTGGAGAAGAGCGCTTGTGGTCGCGATCCCAAAACCAGCAAAGCCTGTGGGGGACCCAAAGAGTTATCGACCGATATCTCTGCTCTGTGTCCCCTACAAGATCCTTGAGAGGCTTATCTATGCCCGCGTTGAACCATTAATCGATCCCTTGCTCCCTAAAGAGCAGGCTGGGTTCCGATGCGGGAAGTCAACCGTAGATCAAGTTGTTCTGCTAACCCAGAACATCAAGGATTCTTTCGAGGCTAAAAAGAAGGCCGGTGCCGTATTTATCAATCTGACAGCTACTTATGACACTGTCTGGCACCGTGGCCTTACCTGCAAGCTGCTGAGACTACTTCCGGATAAGCACATGGTCAAAATGATCATGGAGCTTGTCCAAAATCGAAGTTTCACCCTTACCACCAGTGACAGCAAGCAAAGCAGGCTACACCGTCTTAAAAACGGCGTTCCTCTGGGATCGGTCTTGGCTCCCCTCCTATTTAACATCTATACATACGATCTTCCTTCCATGATTTCCATAAAGTTTGCTTATGCTGATGATTTAGCATTGTTGCACTCTTCTGGAAACTGGAAGGACTTGGAGGGGACATTAAGCCAAGACATGTCCACACTGTCAGCGTATCTCCAGACTTGGAGGTTGAAGCTCAGTCACACTAAGACGGTGACGACAGCCTTTCACTTAAACAACCGAAAGGCCAAACGTGAGCTAAAGGTCTACAACAATAGTAGACTTTTACCGTTCTGTCCAACCCCTACATACCTTGGGGTAAAACTGGACAGATCGCTCACATTTCGTCACCATTTAGTGGCATTGCGCAAAAAACTATCATTGCGTGTCACACTGTTGAGGCGACTCGTGGGCTCGGGATGGGGTGCTGGTGCTAAAACACTACGCATAGCCACCTTGTCTCTAGTCTACTCAACAGCTGAGTACTGTGCACCAGTCTGGTGTCGCAGTGCTCACACTTGCCTCATTGACAGTGTCTTGAATGACGCCTTGCGCATAGTTACTGGATGCCTGCGTCCCACTCCAACGGACCACCTACCTGTACTTTCAGGCATCCAGCCAGCTGAGCTTCGCCGACTGGGAGCGACACTCTCCTTGGCTTACCGTGGATCTCTGGACCCCGATCATATTTTGCATGGTCTGTTAAATGGGTCCTCAGATACTGGCCAAGTGAGACTAAGATCCAGACGCCCGTTTGTGCCAGGTGCGCGGAATCTCTTGGACAATCTTGCCAGACTTGGCATCCGCGCCTCTGAATGGACAAATCACAAATGGAACGCGGAGTACTGTGAAAATGCTTCCAGGCTCCATGCTTTTGTGCCCGGGACCAGTGTCAGGCCTGTTGGGATGGGCTTACCCCGAGCAGCTTGGGTTAAGCTCAACCGCCTGCGGACTGGTGTTGGGCGATTCCATTCGTCCATGCACAAATGGGGTCTCGCTCCTTCACCGAATTGCGAGTGTGGCACCTCAGAGCAAACCGCAGACCATGTACTAACAATGTGCCCCATACATTGGGCACCACATGGAGCACGCGGTCTGACGGTTTTGGATGACGAAACTCGATGCTGGCTTAATAACATCACTGCCAGCATCTGATCCAGGCAGTGCAGCAGTCTGGGGTAGTAAAAGGATAAACCCTTGGCCCCAGTTCTGTTTGTGTCTGGCCTGGAGTGGATGCCCTTCAAACGATGACGACGACGACCTCTAACTAACAAAACACCATAACACTATTTGTGGAAAAAGCGTCTTATCTTGGGGTAAAACTGGACAGATCACTCATGTTTCATCACCATCTAGTGGCATTGCACAAAAACTATCTTTGCATGTCAAACTGTTGAGGTGACTTGTAGGCTCAGGATTGGGTGCTCATGCTAAAACACTGTGCAATGCTACCTTATCCCTGGTCTATTTAACAACTGAATGCTATGCACCAGTCAGGTGTCACAGCACTCACAATAGCCTTATAAACAAGGTCTTGAATAACACCTTGCACATAGTCACTGGATGTCTGCATCCTACCCCAATGAACCACCTACCTATACTTTCAGACATCCAGCCAGCTAAGCTGCACTGACTAGGAGTATAAGATAACCCCTCTAAATGAAAACAAAAAATGGTTAAAACTTTTAATTTTGGTGTTTTAATTTAAAAAGGATAAGACTTAAATTTAAAACTCTTTGCTACGACTCCCAAGCAAAAGTGCCATACTTTCTCAAAGACACAACAAAATGGTGCAAGTAAGTTTTGAATTGAAACCATGTGGATCACAATCATGGCATCTTAAGCACTCTGCCAACAAATTTGCAGCTTTGTCAACTTATAAGTGGGTCATTCCATGTCAAGTGTCCTACAGCTCCCAGTTTGACCCTCTCCAAATTTCCTTAAACTTTGCTGAAATGTTGTATACCATGATTTAGGCATATTTTCAAAATTTTAGATCAATAGCTAGTGTATTTTTGAAAATACGCTGTTCCAAAGTTTTAGGTACCCCATATGAGAGTTGGCACCTGGCTATTTGGTAGCACTTTCACAACTGCATATCTTCATTTTCAATAATGGTAGAAAGCTAATTTTTGAAATATGGGTTAAACTTTTTGTTTGCTTTATACGAGGGTCAGTCAAAAAATAATGAGCCCAAGTCTCTCCTGGCCATATTTGTTGCAATAAAATCAAAAGTCATACATCAAAAGAAAGCCCAGGGATAGGAGATCTCAGTTCTACTTTTCAATGTAATCTCCGCACTTTTCAATTCCAACTGTCCATCGATGAACAAGGGACACTATGCCAGCCTTGTAAAAGTCAGCAGGCTGCATTTTTAACCAGTTTCTTACAGCGTGCTTGACTTCTTGATCACTAGTGAAGTGCTGCCCCCTAACTCCTTCTTTCAATGGTCCAAAAAGATGATAGTCAGATGGTGCCAGGTCGGGTGAGTATGGGGGATGGGTTACCGTTGTCCATCCAAAAGAAGCAATCACTTCACGAGTTTTGAGACTGGTATGGGGCTTGGCGTTATCGTGTTGCAGCAAGACCTTAGACATGTCCAGGTGAGGTCGTACTCTTCTCAGTTTCGCTTTCAGTTTGCGTAAAGTGTCAATGTAAGCATCTGAGTTGATGGTAGTACCTTTAGGCATAAAATCTACCAATATCACTCCTTCAATGTCCCAAAACACAGTCGCCATAATTTTTCCAGCTGAACGTTGACTTTTGAATTTCTTGGCTCTTGGGGACGTGGGGTGACGCCATTCCATGGATGATCTTTTCGACAGAGATTCATAGTGATGAACCCAGGTTTCATCTCCTGTCACTATACGGCTGAGAAAAGTTTTGTCACTTCTGTGACACTCAATAAGCTCCGAACAAGCTTCAAAACGGGCTTGCTTGTGAAAATCCAAAAGTTGCCTCGGAACCCATCTGGCGCAAACCTTTGCAAAGCCTAGCTCATTAACAATATTCACAGCACTTCCATGGCTAACTCCAACACGTTCAGCAATGTCATCAATAGTGATTCTGCGATCATCTCTAATCAATTTCTCAACCTTATCATTGTTTCCAGGATTGACTGCAGAAGATGGTCTTCCACTTCTTGGTCTGTCCTGGAGGCTACTCAAACTTGGATCATCTTCTTCATGTTTAATCCTGGATACCCACTTTTTCACAGTGCTGTAAGCTAATGAAGCATCTCCATAAACATTTACCAATCTTTCGAAAATTTGTTTTGGTGGCTCCCCTTCCGAAACAAGAAATTCAATCACAGCTCTCTGCTTCTGACGGACATCCAGTGATGACGTCATTTCCAAAACACAATACCAAAAGTGGACACGTTGAAACAATTTTTTTTTACAATTTATCTTTAAAGCAGTAAATTTACTAAACACCCTTAAAATTTCTAGAAAAAATATGAAGGTTAAAGCGGTTAAAGTTAACACGGCTCATTACTTTTTGACTGACCCTCGTATATGTCATACAACAATATAGTAATGTTTTGTTATGGGAGGTTAATGAACCACCAAAGTTGCTACTTTTTTTCAAAAAAACAAATTTTGGGTCAATTTTAAATGTCTTAAGAAGACTAAATTAAATAGGAAATGATAGTTGCTTATTACACTGTAACTTGATGAAGTTTGAATAAAAATACTGCATTGTTGCAAAAGTTATCATGCATCAAAATATGGACCAAATGCTAAAATGGCAAAAAAGCGCTATCTTTGGGCATAAAAAAACCCCCGTGGGCACTTATTCACATAAAAGATTTTTTTACCAGTGAAAGAGCATTTCTTCATAAGCATCCACAGTAAGTTTCGTTTTTGTGACCCAACTGCTAAGGGTTACTACAGGGGTGCATTTGACCCCCCAAACTGAAAAAAAAATTTTTTTTTGGTTTGGTAAAAATTGCATTTATAGCATGTCATGCAACTTGGGGTTGAGAAAGTAACAGTATTAAAACAATGTCTAGTAATGCAACTCATTGCAAACAACTATTTGGAGTGACAAAATACTTTTTACAAACAATAATATCCAATTTACGAGTATTTACACAACTTCAAAATTTCATACTGTTTTTATAAAAAGTTGACTCACTTTCATTGAAAAAATTATAGTGTATTGCATATAAAATAAGTAATATTTTATTTGAAAATAAATATATATTGATTAACTTTGCAATCTTACACAATATATTAGTATTTGATTGTACACAGCACTTCATGGTAACCGCTTTAGTTGTAAAGCAATTATGTAATTATTGAAACTTCCTGCTTTATGTTGTGAACATCTACTTTTAAAAACCTTTTTTTACATCACAAACTATTAGATTGTTGCAATTGTTACATTATTCTTAATGTCATATTTTAAAATTATTGCCATTAAAGCTTTAATTTAGGTAGGTTTGAAGTAAATGTAAATGTTTATGTTAACAACCTAAACTGATGTATTCCTTTTATATTAAACTTTAATGTAGAGTTACTTATAAAAGAACACAAATAGAATTTTTTTACTAGTCAAAGCATTTGCTGAAAAATGATATGCAATTTAATTTTAAAAGCTAATTGTTAATGAAAGATGCTTTTAATTTTTGTGTGTCACCCACAAAAAATATCATTAATAACTATGAATAGCAAATAAAATATTCTTAATTTGCAGGTAGTGTTATAGATTGAGAAATAGAAAGTAGTTGAATTTAAAGCTTATTGCAAAGTTCAAATGGATCAAATGAATTCAGTTTGTACAGTTTATCATGAAGAAGTTTGTACAATTGGGCTAGAGCTTAATGAAGAATGTCATAAAAAGTTATACTGCAGGTGTAGTGGAAACATATTAGCATCAGATTTAGAAGCTAAGCAGAAGAGTTTAATAGAATGGCAAACTGGTATAACTTTTGATGATGACAGCAAGATTTGCAATCATCACGAAAAAAAGTACTTTTCTAGGTATGAAAGTTTGCAGAAGTGTTGCAGTGATCCAATGAAAATTCACAAACTACAAGTTAAAAGTAAGTGGGTTACATTAAAATAAATTTTTGATGAGGTAATGCTAGAGGTTTTGATAAAATAATGCTTGAATTATCTACTGCATAAAATTGTTTGTTATCAGCAGGAGTACACACAGAAAATTTCTTGCTTACTACTTGCTGCTCTCAAACAAATTGCTTAATTAATGTTTGTATTAGCTACCAATATTTAGGCCATCTTTTTATTTATATAAACTATGAAAAAGACTTGTTAACAATGCTAAAATTTGTGCAATTCCACAACAAAACTGTTCTTTCAATGCCAAGTAATAATTACTAACACCAAAATTAGAAATAACAATTTTGAATTTACATAAATATTTTACTTAACAGAATCTCTTCGAGCTGTTAATGAAGAAACTGCAAAGCTGTTCAATTTGAAACCTGGTCAAAAGATTTGTCCTACATGTGTGCAAAATCTTAAAATGCAACTTTCACAGTCCTCAACAGACGAAGAAGATAATTTTGAGCCAATGAATTCAACATTTGATTCTTTTAATGAAAGTGTATGTTTGCTAGGGTGCTCTCCTGTAAAACTATCTGTAGGTGCAAGAGACAGAGTTGGATATGGAAAAAGAAAAATGAGAAACATTGAAAGGGCTGCAAAAAACAAAGTTGCAAAATTATTAAACTTGACTGACAATGAATTGGATATGCCTAGTTCTACCAAAAAAACCTGTACCAAATGTGATGATCTTGATGAAATAATGCTATCATTAAAATCCAAAATTGACATCTCTACAAAATTAGAACAAATTAAATTGCTTACCTTTGTGCCATCATCTTGGACATGCAAAGAAACAATGGAGAAGTTTCAAGTATCTGAAAGATTAGTTAAAAAAGCAAGAGAACTGAAAAAACGTGAGGGAATTCTTGCAGAGCCAAACAAAAAAAAAGGAAAATCATTAAATTTTGATATCAAACAAAGAGTGATAAACTTTTATCAATCGGATGAATTTTCTAGAATGTGTCCTGGAAAAAAAGAGTACGTTTCTGTTTGAGTAGATGGGGTAAAAACTCGAAAACAGAAACGTCTTCTTTTAATCAATCTAAATGAGTTGCATGCAGAATACTTGAAGGCAACAAAAGATCAAATTGGTTTTTCTAAATTTTGCGATTTACGACCTAAGTGGTGTGTCACTGTTAACAGCAAAGGTATTCATTCTGTTTGTGTTTGTGAACAACATCAAAATGCAAAATTACTTGTAGCAGTTCTCCCTGAATCTTTCAACTATAAAGATCTATTAGCAGAAATGGTTTGTGATTCAATGAACAGAAAATGCATGTTGCAATTCTGCAGCAATTGCCCTGGAAGACAGCAACTGCAAAACTTACTGCAAAAATTGTTTGATGATAATGACATTGAGCCAGAAGATCAAATAGAATATAAACAATGGATGCATACAGATGGCACAAAGCTTGTTGACTTGAAACTTTCGTGTAACGAGTTTTTAGATTTAGTTTTAGAAAAATTTGATCTTTTAAGACATCATCATTTCATAGCCAAATCACAATCACAATTTCTCCAAACAAAGAAAGAAAAACTTGATAATGACACCATTATAATTATTTTAGATTTTGCAGAAAACTACAGCTTTTTAGTGCAAGATGCTATTCAAGGTTATCACTGGGAAAATAGTCAGGCAACACTTCATCCATTTTGTGCCTACTATAAACAAGATGGTAGCCTTAAATGTTTGAACATCTGTATGATTTCTGATTGCATGAGACATGATACCAACACTATTCATGCATTTGTTACAAAGGTGTTGCATTACATCAAAACAAAACTTCCTTCTATTAACAACATTTTGTATTTTAGTGATGGAGCTGCAAGCCAATACAAAAATTTTAAAAATTTTATCAACTTGTGCCATCATAAACTTGATCATGGCATTAAAGCAGAATGGCATTTCTTTGCAACAAGCCATGGCAAATCACCTTGTGATGGAATAGGGGGAACCACCAAACGTCTTGTTGCAAGAGCAAGCCTTCAAGCAACTAAGAAAAACCAAATTTTATCTCCAAAGCAAATGTTTCAGTGGGCCAGTGCAAATATTTCTGGTATTAAATTTTTTTATATGGATAATCAGGAAGTTTCAAATCACACTGTTTTATATCAATTGAAATACAGATACTCTCAATGTAAAACTATTTCTGGCACAAGATCACATCATAGTTTTGTTCCTTTATCTAAATCATTGTTGTTAATGAAGAAAATTTCAAAAGATGAAAATGGAACACAAGTTGCGCTCTTTAAAGAAAATTTAGAATCAATTTTGTCACAGCCACGAATAAATGAAGATTGCTTACAACCTGGCCAGTATGTTGCTTGCTTGTATGATAATCATTGGTATATTGGAGCAATAACACAACGCTCAAACATAAACAAAGATCTATATATTAAATTTATGAGAAGAAACCAGCAAATATTATCTTGGCCACAAGATCTTAAAAATGAATGTTGGATTCCATTTCAAGATATTATTTGCCTTATTTCAGCTCCACAACTTCATGGACGAAGTGGTCAACAATATAAGCTTTCAAATTCAGATTATCAGCATATTCTGGTTATGCACACTTCTTGAATTGTCTTTATTTCTTTGAAATTCTACAATCTTCAATTTTAATTATAAATATTGGCATAATATGTGATTCTCATTTTAATTTTAGCAATATTTTTGGAAGAAATTTCAAAATAAAAAAAACTTTTAAAATCCATTGTGTCATAAAAATAAAAACAAAATCAACTTGCTACATGTGTTCAAGGTTATTGAGAAATTAATAATTGGTACACAAGAAAACATCAAAAAAGGTATTTATTTTCTTTTGGACACAATCTTTCTTTAGTATCAAGCACTAACTTGCTAATATATAAACAAACCATACTTTTTTAGGTACATTTTGTAAACAAACTACGGTTTTTTTACAAAATATGCCTAAAAAAGCGTTTTGTCATAGTATCTAAAAAGTATTTTGTCACTCCAAATAGTTGTTTGCAATGAGTTACATTACTAGACATTGTTTTAATACTGTTACTTTCTCAACCCCAAGTTGCATGACATGCTATAAATGCAATTTTTACCAAACCAAAAAAAAAATTTTTTTTCAGTTTGGGGGGTCAAATGCACCCCTGTAGTAACCCTTAGCAGTTGGGTCACAAAAACGAAACTTACTGTGGATGCTTATGAAGAAATGCTCTTTCACTGGTAAAAAAATCTTTTATGTGAATAAGTGCCCACGGGGGTTTTTTTATGCCCAAAGATAGCGCTTTTTTGCCATTTTAGCATTTGGTTCATATTTTGATGCATGATAACTTTTGCAACAGTGCAGTATTTTTATTCAAACTTCATCAAGTTACAGTGTAATAAGCAACTATCATTTCCTATTTAATTTGGTCTTCTTAATTATTTTCAATTAAAAGTTATAGACATTTAAAATTGACCCAAAATTTGTTTTTTTGAAAAAAAGTAGCAACTTTGGTGGTTCATTAACCCCCCATAACAAAACATTACTATATTGTTGTATGACATATATAAAGCAAACAAAAAGTTTAACCCATATTTCAAAAATTAGCTTTCTACCATTATTGAAAATGAAGATATGCAGTTGTGAAAGTGCTACCAAATAGCCGGGTGCCAACTCTCATATGGGGTACCTAAAACTTTGGAACAGCGTATTTTCAAAAATACACTAGCTATTGATCTAAAATTTTGAAAATATGCCTAAATCATGGTATACAACATTTCAGCAAAGTTTAAGGAAATTTGGAGAGGGTCAAACTGGAGACTTCAAAAATTTTAGGACGTTTGACATGGAATGACCCAAGTATCAAATGTCATCTACTATGGATAAAAGGAACTTGTGACATGTTTTTGCAATTAAAATGCTATCAATGATCAAGTCACAATAGAATTAAGCATCCTAGCATGAACACCATCTGCTATTGATAAAAGCAGCTAACAATGCCCAATGTATTCAATAATCATGTCACAGTTAGATTACACAACCAAGCCTGAACAACCAAATACCAAAAATCTAGTGTAATTACTCAATATCTTAATTTTTTTAAAAGATGTGATTTACTTACATAAATTGATCTATGACTGAGTGTTGTAAATAATAATAAAAAATCAAGTCTTTTCAAAAAGTCACCATAAGCAATTTTTTCAGTGTAACCCAGAATACCCCTTTCAGCACCAGAGTGGAATAAAGAAGAAATTAAGAAAAAAAGGATCTCAAAAGAAGTGACAGTAACTGCAGGGGCATCCAGGTTAGTTTCATGGACAAAATTGCTTAGGGTGACTTCTTAAAAAGACCCAAAAAATCTTTAAAAAAAAAGAAAAACATGAAGTCATAAACTGATCAGAGAAAATATTTAGATACAAATTTATGAGAATTAATACCTAATAATTGCAATTGAATAAGTTATGAAAAGGGTTAGCCTTAACCAATAAAATCAACTTTGAAAAAATCAAACAAACAGACAAAAAAATAAAACTAATCTGGGACAAATGTTTAGACACAAAGTTATAAGAATATTACCAAATAATTGCAATTCGATAAGTTGTCGAAAAATTTGATCAATTAAATAAAACTGACCAACGAATTTCGGAGCATAAAATTTGAAACGCTTAATTAATTTTAGAACAAAAAGTAAAGCCAATATATTTGAAAACGTAGTTGATTCAAGACGTTTCGGAATTACAACTCATTACATCATCAACTGCGTTAAATTGATTAATTAATTGCAAATATAAATATTTAAATTTAAATAATTTATGATGTAACAGAATAAAGTATAGCAAAAATATACCTATTAAATAAAAGTTTACCAGATAAATGTTTTTATTTTTTCTTTACAATTTAAGAGTGTTTTAAACACTCTGTAAAAATTATAAAAATTACTAACCCTTTCTTTGACCCAAACTTTCTTTAGTATCTTACAGAAATAACCGGATCTATTTTTTCAGTTCAGTTTTTTTATTTTTGCTCCCCCATATAGTAAAAGTACGTACAACTATAATAAATTAAAAATAATCATAATTAAAATTGCGGATTAGAAAAAGGAAGAAGCAACAAAACGAATGTACGTTATAGCTTGCAAATTTAATAATGAATTATTATCTTTAAAACCAGTTCCGGCCCACAGTAATTTTGGCAGAAAAATCTTTTGTTTTTAAAAAAGAAAAAGCGAGAGCAACACCTTGCGGATTTGACGCAGTTCGCAGAAGAAAGCCGAATTTTCTCAGATCAGCAATTTCTACAAAATATCTAAAAAACTAAGGTCTTTAATTAAACTCGAACAAAAAACTGCGTAAGCATAAAATCACTTTAAAGGAAGTTTTTTTTCAAAAATAACTGAATATTCAAGTCGTATGATTAAAATGCGATAAACTTTTTCATAGACGTACCAGCTAAAAAAAATTTGGAGGGCAGTGAAATTTTGCCCAAATTTTGTGACATTTACCCAAATCATGATTTTCTATACTTTACGGATAGGAAAAAAAATTGTCTGAGGTTCTCGGACGAAGACCAAATTTTGTTCTAAAATCATGGTGTTCTCTAAAAAAAATAAAAAGGTGTTCGCACTGCGAATCGGTCTCATATTTCTCAATTTTTGTGCCAAAATCAAGATGTTCTCTTAAAAAAAAAAGTCTTCACCTAAATTTGGTAACTATTTTTTGCAGTTTTTTTATTGATCCTGCTCTGAAATTCCTGACTTTGCCCAAATATTGCTGCCCAAAAAATTCTGGTTTCGCCCAAATATTTTCTTGTCACTGCCCAAAAAATTTAAATTTTGCCCAAATCTTGGAAACTTGGGAGAGCAATTGCCCCCCTGCCCCCGCCAGGTATCGCTATGAACTTTTTCCTTACTGGTGAGAGCAAATCGCAAAAAAGTTAAAACAGAAACATTATATCTTGTTCAAAGGTTAATTTAAATAAACTTCCGGATCATAGTCATACAAGCCAAACGGGCAATTTCTGCACAAATCACAAAAATTTGGACAAATTCAGAATTTTTCGGAAAGCGACAAGGAAATATTTGGGCAAAACAAATTATTGTGTGCACTAAATATAAACACTAATATAATCGGGTTCAATGACCATGCACAAAAAATTGTGCATGTCACTGTTCATGTTATAACGTATATCGTTTAGTTATAACGTATAACGTATCCGGTCATGTTATAACGTATATCGTTTAGTTGCTGTCTCCTTATTTGCAACCTTTGCTCTATTTTATCTTTAATTATTATCAATTGTTCTTTTGGATTGGAATAAAAACAAACAACAACTACTACTAAATAAAAAAAAGTTTAAGATTTGAGATTGCAGGCATCTCGTCAGCTGAGCTTTGTCGCCGAGAAGCTACATTGTCTCTTGCCTGCCGAGCTATGGAACCCAGCCAGCTGCTCTAGCCCAAAATCATTGCTGCTGAACAAGACCAGTTACGGCGCCTAAAACCGAGACACCCTTTTGTATCTACCGCCAAAAGTCTTTTAACAGATCTTGCTCACCTAAAAATCAAAGCAGCTGACTGGGAAGAATATTCTTGGAATCTTCATTGGAATAATGATAGCACTCGATTCCACAATTTTATCCCCAATGTCGGCAACTCGCCACTGGGAATTCATCTTTCAAGACACGCCTAGGTTCGAATGAATCGTCGTCGAACCGGCTTAGGGCGCTTCCGCTCAATTACAAATAGGATTTGGCTTCCACGACAATATGCAAATGTTGCGCGAAAAATCAAACGGCGGCCTATACTATTTTCAACTACTCCCTGCACTCTTCATTCCGTGGAATGGATTTGCACTAACTCAAAATTAAAAACGACAAAACAAACAATTATAACGCTTATAAGACAACGCAAATAAATTAAATTAAATGGGGGTGGCATACCGATTAAACAATCAATACTTAATCAATCAACATACTTTTGTTTGGGGGAAAAAATAATACACATAACGAAAATGATACACTAAAATAGAATAACAAAAAATTTATCCGCAGGGAGACTGCGATTTGACCTTTCGGTCTTCTAGTCAGCAGCCATTCTTGAGAGCAAAACTACAGGTACAACTAAATTTAAGTGTTGCAGAGAAGAGGTTTTTTTTATTTTAAATATAAGATTTCAATAAGTATATTTTTAAATTCATATCAGTAAGAAGTAAGAAGTCGGCAGCGTGGTCGAGTGGTTAAAGCACCGGACTGATGATCAACATAGTCTCGGTTCAAAACCCACTTGCGCCATTCTGTTGCGTCCTTGGGAAAGACACTTTACGGCGTTTTCCCCTGCTTGGTGGTCTTGACAAGCAGTTCTAAATTACAGTAATATCCTACTAAATTACTAGCGGACAGCAATATCTTGGCATCTCCGGAAGCAGGTCGGGGTAATTGCCTACCCTATGTATAGCGCCTCCGTGGCTTTCCTGCAAGTCAGGAGGATAAATATAGAGATAAAAATAAAAATTTTGAATTTGAATGGGAATTTCGTTCCATATCTTAACTCCTTGGTATTTTATACATCTTTGTAATCGTGAAGTTTTATAAAAGAAAATATGCAAAGTTTTTTTGAATTTTTCATTTAATCTAGTGCTTTTTTCCGAGATCTGACTGATTAAAATAAAATAATTACAACTTATAGTTCCAATTTTTAGAAAAGAAGAACGTGATAAACCTACAAATTATCGCCCTATTTCTATTCTTACTTGTTTCTCAAAAATCTTTGCAGGACTTTTATACAAACGTATAAATAATTTTTTAAATAAACATAATGTAATTATAAATTCTCAATATGGTTTTCAAAATAAAGTCTCAACCAATCATGCTTTTGTTGATGTATCACACACTTCTATGACAATATAAATTCTAATCAATACACTGGTTTAGTTTTTCTTGACCTTACAAAAGCTTTTGATTCAGTAAACCATGACATTCTCCTTCTCAAACTTGAACATTATGGCATACGCAGCTCAGCAAATCAACTAATTAAATCGTTTTTATCTCGCAAGCAATTAGTTTTCATTAAGGGTGCAAAATCTAAGCGGTTACAAAATAATTATGGTGTTCCTCAGGGTTCGATTCTTGGCCCTCTTTTATTTTTCTTGTATGTTAATGATATGCCTCAAGCGGTTAACTGTATGCCAATACTCTTTGCTCAAGACACTTGCTTAATTTTTACGGTCCCTAACCTTTTTTCCCTTACTACAATTATGAATACAGAACTTCAAAATTTATCAATTTGGTTTGATTGTAATAAACTCACGGTTAATCCCTCTAAATGCAACTTTCTAATTATACCTCCCAAACTAAATAAATCTTTTCCACAAACTAATGTTTTTTTAAATAATATTTCTATCCCACAATGCATAAGTATTAAATACTTAGGTTTAACTACTGATATGAATTTAAATTTCGATTTCCACATTTCAAATATAGCATATAAAATATCAAGAACGGTTGGAATTATCTCTAAAATTAGACACTATCTACCAGAAACAGCACTGTTAAAAAATCTATTACGCTTAGATACATTCCCATTTATTATACGGTCTTATTATCTGGGGATCTACCTTACCGATGTATCTTAAAAAATTGATAACTCTTTAAAATAAAGCCGTTAAATTTATATGTGCAGCTAAATTTTGTGATAGTTTCTCACCTTATTACAAACGCCTTAACATTCTAAAACTTAAAGATCTTTATAAACTAGAAGTTGGTGAATTTATTCATGCCAATTTTTAAAAAATGCTCCCCAAAAATTTGTCTAATTATTTTATTTTAACCAGCCAGATCTCGGAAAAAAGCACTAGATTAAATGAAAAATCAAAAAAAACTTTGCATATTTTCTCTTATAAAATTTCACGATTACAAAGATGTTGTTGTGTTAGCTGTCCATCGAGTCCGATGATGACTTGTCTCTAGCACGGATTTTCCGTCTCCAGTCTGCTCTATTTGTTGAGAGTTTCTGCCAAGATCCAAGGGGAATATCTTTATCCTTGAGATTGCGTTTGATAGTGTCCTTGTATCTCAGCTTTGGGCGCCCTATTCCTCGAGTACCTTCAGCCAGTTGAGAGTAGAGGATGAGTTTCGGCAGTCTGTTGTTGCTGAGTCTATTGACATGGCCTGTCCATCTGAGGCATCTATTTGTGAGAGTGTCGTACATGCTTGGCAGTTCAGTTATTTCCAGGATCTTTGTATTGGAGATATGCTGCCGCCAGTTGATGTTGAGAATCTGCCTGAGGTGACGCATCATGTATACGCTGAGCCTGTGAGCAGCGACCCTGTACACCACCCAAGCTTCTACTCCATAGAGGAGAGTTGATAATACTATTGCTCTGTATACTGCACACTTGGTCTTAATGGTCAGGTCCTTGTTTTGCCACACACGGTCTCTGAGTCTGCCAAAGGCTTTAGAGGCGTTTGATATGCGTAGTTCCAGTTCAGCATCATGCTTGTTGTTATCTGACACAGTCGTGCCAAGATATTTGAAGTTCTTCACATTGTTAAGTTTCTCGCCATTTATCTGAATGTCAAGACCTGGATCTGTCGAGCCTGGAGGGGGTTGATACATCACTTCAGTCTTTTTGATGTTTATCTTTAGTCCAAAGATGCGGGCAGAATCAGCGAATCGAGTTATGATATCCTGGGCATCTGCATGACTGTGTGCAACAAAAGCTATATCATCTGCGAACATGAGTTCACGCACGATAGCCCCTGTGGTGCTTCTTGAGGATTTGAATTGGCTGACATTAAAGAGATCAGCCCCAGGCCGGCATTGTAACATGACTCCTTGATGATGATCTTTGAAGGCTTGGTTTAATACCACTGTGAGGTAAAGCGAGAACAGGGTGGGAGCGAGAACGCAACCCTGCTTCACACCATTGTTCACGCTGAATGGCTCCGATAGTTCTCCTTTCAGGCTAACTGATGCCCTCATTCCCTGGTGTAGGGATGCAATAAGGCTTGTGAAGTGGTCAGGGCAGCCGAGCTTCCTTAGGATACTCCAGAGTGCTGATCTGTTCACTGTGTCAAAAGCCTTGGTGAAATCCACAAACACCATATACAATGGCATTTGTTGCTCGATACACTTCTCCTGTATCTGCTTGAGAGAGAAAATCATATCCACAGTGCCTCTTCCAGCACGAAATCCACACTGGGCCTCCGGTAGTAGTGTTTCTGCATAAACGCTCAGCCTGTTTAGTAGAATGCGGGCATACACTTTACCAGGGATAGATAACAGTGAGATGCCACGATAGTTCCCACACAAACGCCGATCACCCTTTTTGAACAGAGTGATGAGCTGGGCGTCCTTCCAGTCTTGAGGTGGAGTGCCTGACTTCCAGGAGTCAAGTACGATTTCATGGAGACACTGTACCAGTGATTTTCCGCCTAGTTTGATGACTTCCGGGTGAATTCCATCAGAGCCTGGAGATTTTCCACTACTTAGCAGGGAGATGGCATCGGCCACTTCTTTTAGGTCAGGAAGCTCATCCATCCAGGATTGGACAGGGTGCTGCCTCAGGTCACGAGTGACATCGGGGGGCACTTCATTTGATTCATTTAGGAGGCTGTTGAAATGCTCGGTCCACCTAGAGAGGAGGTCTTTCTTTTCTGACAGTAATGTTTGGTTGTCAGAGGAGAGCAGCTGGTCAGGATAGTTTACTCTCGGTCCCCATACAGCTTTCAGTCCTTGATGGAATCCTCTCGTATCATTCATGTCTGCTAACACCTGGAGCTCAGCCGCTTTGCTCTGCCACCATTCATTCTTTAGCTCACGGCATCTCTTTTGAAGGAGACGGGAGTGTTGTTTGAACCTCGCTTTGGTAGACCTGGTGTTACGGTTTAACATTTCAGCGCGTGCCTGGTTTCGGTTTTCAATCAGTTTGCTTAGCTCGGAATCATTCCCGTCAAACCAGTCCGCATGCTTTCTTTCAACAAAGCCTAAAGTGTCCTTTGACACCTCGTACACTGTTGACTTGAAGGATGCCCACTTATCCTCAACTGTGCCCGACAGATTTGGCAACTTCTCATTCAGTTGTGATTCTAATTCATCCCTGGTGGTACCACATTTCAGCTTGCCGACATCTAGCTTTTTGAGACGCAGTCTGGACCTGCGTATCAACCTCCTTACTCTGAGTCTCGTCTTGGCCCTTATCATTATATGATCGGTGCTACAGTTCGCCCCTCTCACGGCCCTTGTATCGTGAAAGTCACCAATATCACGTTGACGTGTGATAATAAAGTCAATGAGATGCCAGTGCTTTGACCTTGGGTGCATCCATGAGTTTTTATGGGCAGGTTTGTGTTTGAAGCATGTATTAGTTATCACGAGTTGATGCTCAGTACATATGGACAATAGGAGCTCACCGTTTGAGTTTGCACGCCCAGTTCCGAACTTTCCCAGCACTCCATTCCAGATTGACTCATTTTCTCCAACTCTGGCATTGAAGTCACCTAAGAGAACAATCTTGTCATCTTTCGGAATGGGCTTCAGGATGTTTTCTAGCTGCTTGTAGAACTGCAAGATTGTATTAGGACTGTTCGTCATAGTGGGAGCATAAATTGCGATGATGGAGCAGAATCTTTCGCCATTTAGCGGTAGCCTAAGAGTGATAATACGATCATTTACAGGTTTAGGATCTTCTGACATTTTAGTGGTGACAGCATTACTTATGGCTAGGGCAACACCAGACTCACTCTTTCTTCCAGATGTTCTACCACTCCAGTAGATTGTGTAGCCAGCTTCTTCTCTAATGCTGCCAGTGTCACCAAAACGAACCTCACTTAGGGCACAAATGTCCACTGAATATTTTCTCAGCTCACGAGTTATGATGGCACTTCTTCTTTCTGGTCTGTCAACTCGTTCACGGTCGAGCATCGTTCTAACATTCCATGATGCAAAGTTCAGATCACAAGTAGTTTGGACCTTTTTATCCTGGGCGACGTCCTGCCAGTATGGGTTTCTACGTTTGCGAGACTTCATGATCTGTTTGAGACTTTGCTAGCAATAGATTTGTAAGGCTACTCGGAGTTTTGCTAGTTGTCAAAGCAGCCCTCTCCACAGGATGAGGGGGTTCTGGACTGGCAAGGTGAGACCAAGACGAGTACAGCTCCTCATCTGTCGCAGCGACAGGCCAGGTGTACAGTGATTACACAGATACACTGCCCTCACAGGTTGTCACATTCCTGGTGTTGTTTATCAGAGTTTCACCTCTCTTAGATCCCCATATGATTAGCCTGTTTCCAGTTTCCAGTGGTGCCCGCGAGGAGGGACATATGGAGTCTTGGTGGAGCGATTTGTACAGCATACTACATCGTCACACCCTTGGCAAGCTTCCGGTTTTATCTCCATTAGCTTTACCACCACCACAAAGATGTACAGGTATAAAATACAGGTTTATTTGCTAGGTTCGCTACAGTGGTAATGATGCATGGTGGTACAACTGAGTAAACGTAGGGTAAAGGTTGGCAAAATAGTAGAATCCACCTCACGCAACTCTGGGCCAACGTTTCTCAAGTTGGCAGTTTGCGTTTTGCCAAAGTTGGTAAGATTGCTGAAGTAGTTGGGCAGCTGCAGTAGCATGCGCTGGTCATTCATAGTTAGCCAACTCTCTACAGCGTCTGGAATTTCAGTGTTGGCTAAACGCTGGCAAAGCGCAGTTTATCAGTGTTGGCGGAAAATGTGATTTTGGTGCACTCGACTCTGGGCCAACATTGGACGCCATCATCTTGCCAACATTTCTGCTGCTGGAAAACTGCCTTTCGCCAATGTTGGCTAGATGAAAAATGTTTACTGGGTAACAAAAAAAAATCAGCCTACTTATACGAGCAGGTCAACAGCCCTTAGAAATCTATATGAATAAGTGATAGGTTGGGGCAAATGCGCACTAAAGTAGCCTACTAGCTCTCCCTAGTCACACCAGCCACCTGATCCACCAGGGAAAAATATAATTTGAAACAAAAGGCAGTAAAATCACAATATAATTATATAAACAAATTACTCCAGAACGCAAAAGGCTACTAAAGTTACGATTTAATAGAAAGGTTGACCGAATCTAAAACATAGAAAGCAAGAGTTAAATTATAGATTACCTTAGATTACCAGATTCCAGAAGATCCTGTCGCGCACATGATTACTACAAAAAGTAACAACCAGTCGCGAACGCTGGTTGAATTAAGTTCGTAACCCAGATGTAACAAATTTCGACAACAAAAAAAAGGGGACAACGAAATAAGCAGATTAGCCGTAACATACGTTATAATAAAATTAAATAAATTGTTGAAAAATTGTTAAAAAATAACTAAAAATAAACTATATTTATGAAGTTAGATTGAGAATGTGACATCTACATTAGCTTTGTGAATGAAGACAAGAATAATTGCTGCATTATTATTGTATTGAAATCTTTCTTTTCTTGCGTTTATTTTTAAACCATTTGGAAAGCAAGTTGTCCTTTTTGCATGAAATGTAAGCCTACTATTTTCTCTGAAGTGATTGGGGCCTTTTGAAGATCTGTCAAGAGAAAGATGTTTTGTTTTAACACGTGAGTGCCAATTAGTAAGTGAAAGTAACTTTTCTCGTGGTTGAAATAAGTGTAGCTCTGTAAAAACCAATGATGTGGTCAAGACTACAAACGTCGAAATCGAGACGATAAATTTTTCGAGACCAAGACCGAGATCAAGACCGGCAAATTTTGATACTTAAGGTTCGAGACCAAGATTAGAAACAATCGAGACTAAGACCGAGACCGAAAGTTTTGACAAAAATATAATCCATTTTCAATTATTCCAAAAATATTAATTTGAAAAAAAATCTAACGTCGTCGCTTGGAAGGGCATCCACTCCAGGTCAGAAATAAACAGGACTGGGGCCGAGGGTTTGTCCTTTTACTACCCAAGGGTGCTGTACTGCCCGGATCAGATGCTGGCATTAATGTTGTTGAGCTAGCATCGAGTTTCCTCATCCAAAACCGTCAGACCTTGTGTTCCATTTGGTGCCCGATGTATGGAGCATGTACGTATGTCTGATGAATGTATGTCCCAGATGGCAAATGCTTTCTCGTAGCCTGCGATGTGAAAAACGTATATTATTGCTCTCAAACATGACAGACCAAAACCAAACCTGCCAAAACGGAAAGGGTATCCACCCATTCCAATGTTCAGCGAGGATCTGTTAATTGGCAAACGTCCTTTTCAGGACGGGGCAATGCCTGGAAAAAACTGCCTTTTCAGGGCACATTGCCAACAAGTCCCAAACACCCACTATTTTCCAGCTAAATGTACAAGAAGCCAGTCCAAATTCTATCCCTCATTTTGTAGATTAAATATAACTAAACAATCTTTAAGATACAGAGGTCCTCTTGCTTGGAATAAAGTCCCATCAAGCATTAAAATCATATAGTAAATTTCGTACAGAATTTCAAAAGCACCTTATAGCAACGTAATTTTTAATGGTAATAGACTTCACAAATTATAAAACATCTGCTGCTGATTTTTATTATTACAGGTAACTCCACCTAATTGGACAAAGAAATTGAAAGTGATAAAAGCCCGATGCGACTTCAAAGGCAACATCCAGATCATTACGGTCCATCCAGTTCGATAAAAATTCACATAATTTACTTCTTTTGCACCTATTCTTGTTTACTATTTGTATGTTTTATCTTACGTATATAAATTTTTTTGTCCAGCCATATGCTTTTGAAATGGTCCTTTTGACCCGTGGCAGAATTTTTTTTGGTGGGTTTCTTTGCCTGCCTGACCCTTTTTGGTCCAGACCCTTTTGGTCTTTGAGTTTGTTGTTTCTCCCACCCATGATTACACAACATTCTCTGACTATGGCTCGGATGGAACATGGTCTCGGTTCAAAACTCACTCGCGCCATTCTGTTGTGTCTTTGGGAAAGACACTTTACGGCACTTTCCCCTGCTTGGTGGTCTTGGCAAGCAGTTCTAAATTACAATAATATCTCTACTAAATTACTAGCGGACAGCAATATCTTGGCATCTCCGGAAGCAGGTCGGGGTAATTACTTACCCTATATATAGCGCCTCCGTGGCTTTCCTGCAAGTCAGGAGGATAAATATAGAGATTAAAAAAAAAAAAAAAAAAAAAATGTGTGTATTAATTATCTTCTATTCGCTTTCCTTTTCTTATTAATATCACATCGCTAATTTGTTCAAAGGTACAGCGACCATGATAATAACGTACTTCGTTTAGTCGCTGCTTCCTTATTCACAATCTTTATTTCTACATGCACTGTGATTAATTTCAAGTTGATGGTAAGTAAAAATGAAAATAAATAAATAATAAATAAAAACATCGAAGGCTTCACTGCAAGCAAAATGAACGTTAATTCTATATTACCTTGCTCTGCAGTCTGAGGCACTCGTCATCCTTCTACAAGAGACCCACTGCACTGAAGTTGGCACTTCCAAGCTATCAACTAACTGCGTTTTCTTTAAGCAGGAAGCATGCAGTGATGGGATTCACGGGTTCGCACTGGCTTGCGCGAACCAGTTCTTGGAATTTCAGCGCGTTCAGCGAACCCGTTCTTAATTTAACGTAACCTATGTATCTCATCTCTGTATGAGGGAACCTGTTGTTAGTACGTTCTACACAAAAGAGAAGCTGTTCTTAAAATTTTGGATCCCAACACTGGAAGCATAGCCTTGCCATGTTTGTCCACGAGCAACTTAGTTATAAGCTTTTGGACCAATCTCCACCGACATCGGAGATCGAGTGGTTGTGCCTGGACGTTAATGGTTATAAAATAATCTAAAATTACATTTTATATAGAGAAGCATCTATACCATGTTTAAAACCGCTTTGCTCTGATGGTTGCATCATTAAACAATTTGCTTTAAAAAACCTTCAACTAGAGCAGAAGAAAACCGAATGATTGACGCAAGGCATGCTGGTTACCAATGTTGAAAAAAGTAATATATTCATTAAAATTTTTTTCAAAACTCAAAAATGCTGAAGGCACGGTTATCACAGTAGTGGTTGAAATTTTATTCTAATATTTGATTGGCTCGGTTCGCTGCATTGGCATTTTGCAGTTGTTCTTTTTGTTGGCTATTTTTGGTTTACATTGAATAGAATTTGTTAACTTAGGCTACATTGAAAAGAGAAAAAAAGGTAATCGCTTAGAATCTGTCTTAGATTTTTTGATTTTTGTCACGAACTGGCTTTATTACCACCCAACCACATGCGGGCAGCAGGTTCCCCACCCGGGTCTAAACAATTAGCTCAAAAAAAAAAAAAGAATAATGACTAATTACGCAATGTAAAAACTGTTTAATAACTCGTTGATTTTTTTTTTGGTATTACCACTTTTTGTTTTCTCTGTAACTTTAAATAAGTGATTCGGAATAGTTTTAAGGACGTGTTCTTGTACCTCGTGATATTAACACTTTTTTTGTTTAACTTTATAGCAATTTCGTATTTTGTTTTAAGCAATTAGATTCATATAGTGGCTTAAGCAGAAATTTGTTAAGAGGGGAACGGTTGAGAGCCAAAAATACGATTGTTATAACCTGTGATTATCTTTAACAAAAGGGAGGTCTTGTGCAACAAAGAAAAGAAAGCATAAAATTATTTATTTTTTTAATATTATAGTTTTTATTTTATTTTTATCTTTCTGACTCCCTGACTCACAGGAAATTGTCGGAGGCCCAATACATAGAGCAAGTGTCAAGCTAACCCAATACATAGAGCAAGGGGAAAGCGCCGTAAAGTGTTTTTTCAAAGACCAAAAGAAGGCAAGAGTAGGCTTTGAACCGCAACATTGTCGATAACATTCGCCATCAATCACGGCGCTCTTAATACACAACTATCCTGCCGACAAAGGTAAAATAAAAGTGAAGAACTTTTTGCTCTTCACTGTTTTCAAGCCCTTATATTTCTTTTAAATGAAAAAATCTTTACTTTGTTTTAACAATTTTTAAGTTGTCTTAATGCTACTATAAACCTTTGACCATCATTTTTTATAGAGGTTTTTTAACCTTCAACCTTCCCCCTTCCGCTCATACGTTTATACAGATTCATCATAGGTTACAACTTTTTAACCGATGTTAAATGGGTTGCCTGAAGCGTGGTCGAGTGGCATAAAGCAACGTGATTGTAATCAAAACAGCTTCCTTTCAAAATCTACACGCGCCATTCTGCTGTGTCCTTGGGAAAGACGTTTTACGGCACTTTTCATTGCTTGACGGTCTTGACAAGCAATTACAAATTTCACTCATATCTCTATAAAAAACTAAAAAATCAAAATAAAAAAGTTTAAACTGAACAACAATATCTTAGCTACTCCGCAAGCAGGTCGGCGTAAATTGCTTGTATCTACTCGCACATTGAAATAGTTTTTGTAAAAATGAAGAAACGGTTTTTTAAAATTTCTGTATATCTTTAATTTTTTATCGGGTTTTTCAAAGTAGGACTTATAATCGAATTTTTGTTGGAGATCCTCTTCAGATGCTCAGCACTTATTTCGCTTTTCTCAGCAATGTAGCCTACAGCGGAATAGAATACGACTCGTAAGAATAGAATCTCTTGTGATAAAACAATAGACATCAAAAGTGAAGCATAGAAGACTTGATTTTTTATGTTAAAAGATTTTTCGATTTTGAAATTTTTACTAATATTTGCAAACTTTAACGCAATTGTGACAACAAAAAACCATCTTTAAAATTACTAATAAAGTTTTAAAAAAACAAGGTGCGGAAAAGATAAAAGTCTATATCATATAGCATAACCTACTTGTAGCTAACATTTCATATACCGTTAAGTGCATATCTTGATCACCATTCTCTATGAGGGGAATTTGACCATAGTAACCTCCTTTGCGTACGCCTATGGCTCACAACACAAAGGTAGTGCGTATTTTTCCTTTGATGCAGCCACAATGGTCAAAAGAAAGAGAGATTTTTTTGTTTGAGTCAGCGGCCAGTAGGTTACTTGAACATTGGCGTACAATTTCAAGAAGTTACATGCAGCCAGTTTTATGATATTGCAAAAGCCGATTTTTTAAATTTGAGAAAAGCTAAAGGAACAACTAAATATTCATGGGCTAAATCAAACAATTAGCCTAAATCGGATAATTGATTTTCATAAAACCTACTAACATCTTAAACTTTTCAAATTAATGTTTGGTCATTTTGTGTTTATTGTGCAGCTTAGTTTAGACTACATAGAACAATTAATTGCACTAATTTTATTAAATAGTGTCCTTCTTTTTGTTGATTGAAATATGGTCACCTTAGTTTAAAATAACGTTCCGGTTCAGGTTCAAGTTCGGCAAATTTTGTTATCAGGTTCAGCAAATTTTATTTTTAAGAATTTGGTTCAGATTCAAAGAATACCGTAATAACCATTATATGAGTTTACAGTCAGTGATGGATATTCAAATTCAGGGGCCCGAGGCTGTTGGAGAATCAGCTTTCTTATTTATAACCGGTACAAGATTCGAACTCGGTCTCATCCCGGCCTTTGATTTGGGTTATAATTATTCCGCGCTTAGATTTTGGTTTGATACGTTTGGTTCTTGATAAATGAGTGATTTTTCTTTGATTATGGGTTTGGACTTTGTCTTCGTATTATTACTTCAGTTATCGTTTTGGTTGCCGGGAAAAGCCTTCACTATTTTAATTTGCTGGCTGCATTGTATGCAAAACTATACTGTATCTTTAGTCGCGCCCTTGTTCTTGGATTTACGTTTTATTTGGCATTGGAATAAAGATTTTATTTGTACTCTCCTTGGTATAGTTGATATTCTTGGAAGTGCAGCTGGTGAAGGCCTTGGAGTTCCCCCGGGCCACGTTGTATTCAATTTAACTGATTGCAAGGATTTTCAAATATTGATGATCTCTAAAAAAGAAAAAGAGGTTTGATCTCGGTTTCAATTTTTTCTCCAAAAATCATGGTGATCTCTAAAAAAAAAGGTCTTCACTTCGGTTTCATCTCTGATCTCCTATTTTCCTCCCAAAATCAAGGTGTTCTTTAAAAAAAAAATGTCTTCACCTAGAATCGATCTCTATATTTACCACTTTTCGTCCCGACTTCATAACTACCTTTAAAAATCATCTGCAGCAAATTGAAACTGTATGTGCTATTTTCGAGGGGGCTCAAAAAAAGTGGGGACTCGAGGCAACTGCCTCATTCGCCTCACCCAATATCCACCACTGTTTACAGTTTCGGTTCGGGTTCAGTTCGACGCCCTCTGATCTGGATTTTGTATCTGAACAGAAAAACAATTTATCGTTGTGGTTCAAAACATTTAAATTTTATGACGTCACTTATTTCCAGTGGACGGCTGGACGCATCCCAAATCCAAATATGTTCATGTTCTTTGTTTCTTTGTTTTGTTCTCAAAAAAGTTACTGTTATATTTTTAACTTAGGTGTGTTCATAAAAGTTTCTAAATCTGGGTTTTTTTATATTTAGATAAGAATAAATAAGTAATTATTTTTTTTAATACGAATAAAAGAATTAAGGTGTTTGTAAACAAAGCCGTTAAAACGTTTCGCCATGAACATAAATTTACAGCATCCATAGTATTAAAAAAAAGAGAAAGAAAACACTTTTATTAAATAAATTCTCTTTAGTAATTAATTTATTTTATTTGTATTAAATCATTTTAAAAAATATTTGACGTTTACTCAGAATTTGAAGCAAATTTTGGTACTAGTTTATGTATAGCAGCTAACTGGACTAGTCCAATCGTAGAAAAAAAAAAAAAAAAAATCGTTTAAGGCATGCATATAAAAAATACAAATTTAATCATTGTGATTGTGAGTATGTAAAAAACAGCACTGAAACAAACAAATATCATTAGTTGGTAGTGTGATTAAGTAATTAAGAGCACCATGACTGTGATCAATATGGTCTCTGCTTAAAACCTATTCATGTCATTCTGCTGTGTCCTGAGAAAAGACACTTTAGGGCATTTTCCCCTGTTTGGTAGTCTTTGCAAGCAGTTCTAAATGTTAGTCATATCTCTATAAAACTAAAAAATTTCAAGTGGACAGTAATATCTTGACATCTTTGGAAGCAGGTTGGGTTAATTGTATGCTTTATGTATAGCACCTCTGATGCTTTCCTGAGAGTCAGGATAAATGAATCTAGAGATAAAATAAAATAAATTAAAAAAAATTTAAAGTGAGGGATAAATATAACTACCGGATGTATTTCATTTCAATTAACTTATTAGTATAACCTATTTCTGTAAATACACACAGTTAGATGTCACCTTACTTTAAATAGTAACAAAGTGATTTAATACAGAAAGTTGTCAAACCAATTAGTTATGATAGATAGAAAAAGTTAAAAATTACAATAAAATTGATCTAGTTGCATGATTTTAAACTGATCAAGTCTAATTTTTTTTTTTTTAATGATTTGATTTTTCTTCTTTAAACCCTTTTTTTACATTAAAAAAATAATTGTTTATTGTGTTTTGTATTTTCAGCTTGGACACAGTGATTACACCATTATATCTTTTGATTTTTAATAAATTTAGTTATTGTTAAACTGTGTATAATTACAAGAATTTTAAGGTCTCTTCAAGAAGTCACCATAAGCAATTTTTGTTCATGAAAGTAACCGGGATGCTTTTGTGTTTACTATCACTTCTTGAGAGACTTTTTTTCTCTTGGTTTCTTCTGTATTCCACCCTGATGCTCAAAGGGGGATTCCAGTTAGTTTACCAAAACAAATCACTTGTAGTGACTTCTTGAAGAGACCTGAATTTTATTGTTTAAATAAAGATATGAAAAATCATCAAAATCTGAATGCTTTCCATATGTATGATTTATTTTTCACTGAGGTTCTAAGTTTGAGTTCTGCATAGTCTGTTTTGAATGTAACCACTATAAATTGTAGAATATCATTTTTGTCTTTGTATTAATATGTTTGTTTGCAAAAACATTTATAAAATTTTCTATACTTATTTCTGCTATTATTTTTTTGATGTGCTACTACTTTGTGTGATACATTTGCATGATATAATATAAAAATAGTTCCAAGACATTTAATTTTTAGTATTGGCTATATATTTGAGGAAATAATATGCAACACAGGACTCTTGATTGATAGTCATAAGAAAACTATTTTACAGTCTTTTATTATAGAAAAGTATTAAAGAAAAAGTTAAACCTTATTATTTTAAAAAGTTTATTTTAGTGAGTAAATCTGTAAGCTCAGGAAACTAAGAACTTTTCATAGATAGTCTCGAACTAGTATTACTCAAAGTCCACATTGTTGTTACTCATATTCAACATTCTCTTTATATGACTCAGTTGTCTATATTTGATTGCATTGAGTATTGAATTGAATTGATATTGTTTCTTTTTTTTTACGTTTTTTTGTTGACACAGCCATGCTCTGTAATGTTTTTTTACTTCTTTCCACGTCTTCTTGCATGTCTTAATGTCTGACATTTTTTTGCAGCTTCATTTTCTTGACTCTCAAATACTCTTTACTGTAAAAAATTTACTATGTTGTTTGTCAAGAATAAAATTTAGCTTGTAGAAATTCTTTTAAAGAATCAATTTGTTTTCTGAAAAAGGTTACTGATTTTATAATATACCATGGTATTAAAGTTTTTATTATTGTTTTTATCTTTGAATAAAGATTTTAACAGCAATTTAGACTCTGATTTTAATATACCAAAAGAATATGAATAGCAATTTTAATGTTATACCTTGCATTAACAACATCAAAATTTTATATCTGCTCTGGCTGCTACTTGCTATTGTTAGATATCCAATCAGTTGTTGTGCATTAACAAATGAAATTAGCTTCTTTAGTCATTTGAACAATTAAATGTGCTATTAATATCTTTCATTTTTAACAATGCTACCAAATACTTGCCAAAAAAATGCCTTATTGCTAACTGCAATAATAATATAATAATAAAGTATGTCCAAATTATTTGTAATTTGAAAAAACCAGAAAACCTCCTCTGCTATGATCAAATTTAGTTCATAAAATTTAATTAAAATAGAATGGTTCAGCAAACAGTGCACAGCCCACCTAAAAAGCTTTGTGGCCCACTGTTTGAAAAGCACTTTAGGGTAGCAATTAACATTTATGTGATTCAACTTTTCTTAAAAAGGTGCCTCTATTACATGTTTAATTAATCTTTTCACATTTTTTTTCCAAAAAACTGAAATTTGTTTTAAATCTTGTTTTTAGTGTGAATGTTTTTGAATGAATGATTACATAACTGTTTTTTAGTTTGGAATATTAGTTAATTTTTTATTTCTAATTAATGCTATGATTTTGTTGTGTTTTTTGTTTTTGTTCTGAATTAGAATTGATGTAATATGTATTTTGGAGACCAACAAATTATAACTGAATGGTTATAAAATTAGTTCTTTCATTCTATGAAAGGTGCTACTATAATGTGAGATTTCATGTGATGAATGATCTGAGTAGTTATATGGCAGTAAGATTGCACATTAGAGTAGCAACTAATGAAATGTTTGTGCAGCCTTTGATTATTGGCTGCACTGTATTAGTTTAAATCAAATGTTTTGTAATTTGCTATAACAACAAATAAATGCTGCTTTTTGTATTTAGAGAAAAACTAAAAATGATCAGGGTTGCAAGAATTTGATGAATGAGATTTTGACACACACTGAGTTTATTGATGTAGAGATTTGACATACAAGAGTTTGATGCTTAATCTTTATTTACTCATTTACTTAAATGGGTGTTTTATTTTCTTGCATTGGACAGCAGAGTTGATCCATAATAGCCCTTTTTGTGTTGGGATAAAAAATAATCATCTTGAGAAACCAGCAGTGAGACTTTTCTTTCTCTGGATTAAGCAAGAGCTCCATCCAGTAGAGATCAAACAGGAAGCAGAAATGACAAAATTTATAGTGTTAAAAAATAACCACCAGTGTCCTAATCTTGATGATGCTAACTTGTTTAGGAGAAAACTTTTCAAACAGATACCTTTGCTCAGTACCAGAATGCAGACCTTTTTAATTTGCATGAAGCCTAAGGCAGCATGAAAAAAATGTTCTATTTAACATGCCATGATTTTTCAATGTAATCTTAGTGCAAGAGAATTTTATTTTAAAGATTTCCTTTTCTTAGACTGCTTGCCTACCACAGCTAATGAGCACAGTCTGCCTCTGGTTTGAAGTTTATCTCTTGTCAACTACAATTTGTCTGGTCTGTGTCTGCAAACCTCTATAGCATGGGTATCCCTAACATGAGATACAAAGTCTCTTGCTGTTATAATTTGCAGGTCATTGAGATGTGCAAACTTTCTCACCTCAATAAGGTAAAATGTAGTTCATAGGAAAGAAACTCGAAACTCAAATGAATCAACATTGGAGTACCACAAGGATGTCCTAATTTAAGACAATTAGGGAAAGGCAATTTACTTCAATTATCTAACTCATTAATTAAACAAGGTGCTTTAAAGTACTAAAAATTTTTAGTCTATTAAACTACAATATATCTTTATGTACAAGACACAGCAACAAAAATTTCTTCTAATGTTGACTGCAGCTTATACATATGATATAGCTAAATAGACACTGATTTAAGAAGTTTTGATGTCATTTATTGATTCCAAGTTTTAAAACTTTAATCCTTTTTGGGACAGAAGTATATATGTAATTTATATAAGGCATTATTATTAGTAGTTCTTATAAGGTGTAGTTAAATTTAAATAAATTTCTTAAAAATCTATCTGTATTCAATGTGGTGACTATAGACTCTAGAACAGGGGTTTGCAATCTTTTTAACACCATGCCCCAAAAAACTTAAAAACAATTGTTTTGGTCTAAATGTCTCCCCTTCATTTTAATTCTGCACCCAATTTCACAAAATTGATTTCAAACATTCAAAACAAAAGGACTTCGAATATGTATTGCATTTCTTGATTTTCATTTCTAAAAAGAAGTGATCTCTGAAATACATAAAAAAGGTCCTTATTTTCGTTCCATATCAAATTTCACCAACTTTTTTCTTTGTTCCTTGTCAACAAAACCCAGCCTCCAAACATTATGATTTCAACACTTTTCACACCATCTCTGTGTGACCCACCTAAAATACTTGCTGTGGCTCATCAGTGGGCCATGGCTCACCAGTTGAAAACATCTGCTCTAAAAATTGGAATTGTTCCGTCACTAAACTTTTAAGCAAAGTGAATTTTAAATGACAAGAATTCAAATTGGCATAAGAATCGAAATTTTTTGTTGAAATCAATAATGGTCTCAAAAAAATTAAAATTGTTCCATCACTAAACTTATTTTTCTCATTTCATCTTTATATTTTTCTTCCTAATTTGCAGAAAAGCAATGGAGGCACTAATATATAGGGCAAGCAATTACCTTGACAAAGATATTGCTCTTTAAAATTTTTTATTTTGGTTTTTAGTTTTATAGAGATATGATTGAAATTTAGAACTGCTTGCCGAGACCACCAGCAGGGGAAAGTGCCATAAAGTGTCTTTTCTAAGGACACAACAAAATGTCACAAGTAGGTCTTAAACAGAGACCATGTGGATCACAATCACCATGCTTTAATCACTTGACCAGGCTGCCAACTTGACCACTTGACCATGCTGCTGACAACATAACTAAACAAGACATAGGTGGTATTTTATTGTGATTAGTTTAAAAGCACATAAAAAGTGATCTGCAGCAGTATGTAAAGTAATTTTATTTAAAACTACCTTTTTTGATATATGCAAATTTAACAACTTGTAATAGAATTGAAACCAGAGAGTAAACCTAGCAATACTTATGATAATGATTTATTTTATCTAATTACATTGTTACATAAGTTTTGTTATTAGAAACTCTTCAATTAGAAAAATCAAAACTTCTTCAGATTGCATCAAAACAAGCAAGGTTTGCCACAATACAGCTAATGAGAACACAACTTTTGTTAGCATTTGTTGATATGGTGATACTCACCTTCCGATAATTAAGATCTTGAAGCTTTTTTGATCACCTTTCGATACTTAAGATCTTGAACCTAGATCTCTAAATGAATGTTTTGTTTTGGGCAATGTGCTTGACATAACTTAAACTACAAAAGTTTGTAACACAGAAAATTAATAAAATTAATAAAATTTTTATGAAATTAATAAAATCAATTAATAGCTTCATAAAACATTTTTTTGCATTAACTGCAAACATTAAATTAAAATCAAGTTTAATTCTGTGATAAAAAGCAAATTCTTACACATCTGGCAACCTTTTCTGTGAGTCACATGAGAAGCAAAGAATTTATTTATTATTTAATTTGGAAAAAGTTCAATCTATTATTGAAATTATATAGGTATCATTTTTATTAGTTATTTACAAATTGCTTAAGTGTCCATATACTTTAAAAGTTTTATTAGACTCAATTTAAGGACCCTCTACTGCATACTGCAGAAGATCAATTCACTGATGCATTCCCATATACTCAAAGTGTGATTTTTGCACTGTTGATGCTGGCTTTGTTAAATGATCTACAGTGGCCCCTCTAGATATGAAAGGTTTTGTAGACAAAAAGTTTATTTTACAAAAAAACATTATGCAAAGATTTTTTTGGCTCATATCACCAAAAATTATTCAGGATAAAAAATAAATTTCAAAATTCTTTTGCCCAGAAAAGTTTTAAATTTGCACCATAAGATCCTGCTCTTTTATTGGTCAGAATCTTTCCCATTATGCTCTTCCCCATTATTCCCATTATTTCCCATACTGTGATCCTGCTCACCTATTGGCTGAATCTTTTCCATCATGTATCAGTCATGTGTTTGTTGGTATCCTGCCAACATTTTCTTTTGGCATTTACTATTATTCAGTTTTTATGTTTTTTGTGTTGCTTTGTTGAACCCATACTGTAATTCTATAACCATAGGTCCCAGGAATGTTGCTGATGTCAAGGTAAGAAGAAGAAGATGCTTTTTATGGAAACAAAGCTGGAGATAAAGAAGTATGAGAGTGACATGCAGTTGAGTGTGATTGGAAAAGAGTATGGCCAAAATCAATCAATGATAGGCACCATCATCATTCTTGTTTGAAAGGACATCCACTCCAGGTCAGACACAAACAGGACTGGGGCTGAGGGTTTATTCTTTTACTCCCCCAGACTGCTGTACTGCCCAGATCAAATGCTGGCACTGATGTTTTTAAGCCAGCATCAAGTTTTGTCATCCAAAAACTGCCTCATGCTCAGACCTCATGCTCTGTGTTGTGCTTGATGTATGAGGCACACTATTAGAATGTAATTTGTGGTTTATTCAGAGGCATTGCACTCACAATCAGGGCTGCAAATTCAAAGCATTTTTAATCAAGTTCAAGTTCGAATTCACAAAAAAAATTGCAAGTTCGAGTTCAAGTTCTTTAAACTTCAATTTTTTGAGTTCAAGTTCACAATATAGAGTTGAAAAAATACAGTTGGAATAGAGTTAAGAAGATAATTCAACCACGAAAAACCGAGCACATGTTAAAAATTGCTTTGTCATCAATGTTACCAATTTTAATCTATTATTAAACAAAATAAAAGAGGGTAGCAAATTATAATTGGGCACCGTCACTGAGAAATATTATAGTCAAATTTACTCATTAAATGAACTCAAACTCCACAAACTTTTTTCGAGTTTGAGCTCAAGTTCGAGTTCAGAAATTTTTATTTTTCGAGTTCGAGTTCGGCCAAAATTGCCGAGTTCTTTGAGTTCAAGTTCGCAGCCCTGCTCGCAATTCAGTGAAAAAGTGAGACGCAATTTATGGATGGACGAATGAAATTGCCCAACACCTGTCTGCACACAGTTGTGCTTAACCCAAGCTGTTTGAGGCAAGCTCACTCCAGCAGGTCTGGCACTGGTCCTGGGTATGAAAACATGGAGCCTGGATGTATTCTTGCAGTACTTTGCATTCCATCTATAGTTTGTCCACTGACAAATGCGGATGCTAAGTCTGGCAAGGTTGTTTAAAAGATTCCGTGCAGCTGGGACAAATGGACATCTACAGGGTGATTCAGCAAAGTGTGCACAAATAAAAACTCATCTTTCGGACTTATAATTAGGTCAAATGAAACAAGTTATATGCTGTGAAGATAGTAAATTTAATAAGCTTTCAGAAAATATACAAGTTATTCAATATAACCCCCTTTGTTTTTGATTACTTTCTGAAGTCGTGGCAGAACCTGGGCACATGTGGCACGCACCACTTCTGGGTCAATTTCGTCCCATGCTGATGTCAATTTTTGCTTTAGAGAGTCCAGATTTGGATGAGAAGTACGGCAGGCTTTTGTCTCTTATAGACCATAACCCAAAATCCATAGGGTTCAAGTCTGGTGAAGATGGCGGCCAAAGCTCTTTCTCCCAAAAACCTTTGAAATTGCATTGACACCAAGCTTGAACTGAGTTGGCCGTGTGGGAGGTTGCACCGTCCTGTTGAAGAGTAACTCCTTGTTCTCCGACTACTTTTTGGACCCAGGGAAGGACTTTCTCCTCCAGCATTCGCCTATAGACGGTCTGGTTTATCTTGACCCCTTCTTCAATGAATATGAGAGGAGTTTTCAGCCCTTTTGATGTTGTGCCTGCCCATACCATTACGGAGGCAGGTTTTTGTCTTCTGAAAGAGCTGCGACACTCAACTGGGACCATGTTTATGTCTGGAAGCCAAATCCTGTCATTTTGATGGTTATGGACAGCTTGAACAGTGAAAAGTTTTTCGTCTGTCCATAAAACTTGAGGCTGCGTGCCATCGACAAGTTTCTTGACCAAAACCTTTGCTCTATCGAGCCTTTTCTTCTTAGTGGCCTCCGACAAGAGATGTCTTTTGGTGAACTTGTATGGGTAGCTCTGGAGATCATCCTTGAGAATCCTTTGCATGCTGGACACGCTCACAGAGTAGTCTTTAGCAAGTTGTCTGGCACTTCTTGCAGGATTTCTCCTCAACTTCTCTCTGACCTTTTTGATCAGTTTCTTCGTCCTTACGGTTCTTTCAGGGTCACTCCTGATTCTTGGAGCACAAGTCCCAGTGTCCTTGAACCTTTTCACGGCTTTATAAACTCCTCTACGGCTTACAACCTCCTTCATCAACCGGAAAATTTCACTTGGTGGAAGCTTCTTCTTGCAATACTCTTCTATCACATCATTGATCGTTTTACTCATCGTTTATTTTTACTTCAAATAATACCAGATTTTAAATTTTAACTCTTAAATAATCATCGTTTATTTTTACTTCTCATCGTTTATTTTTACTTCAAATAATACCAGATTTTAAATTTTAACTCTTAAATAATAAGAAACTGAAATGTTAATAATTGAAAGTTAATAATGGACGAAATACATGTACATAAAACTAAGAAAAGTATTTGTGCACACTTTGCTGAATCACCCTGTAGATCTTAGTCTCTCTTGGCAAGCATCTGAGGATTTACTTAAAAGACCATACAGGATATGATCAGGGTTCAGAGATCCTTGGTAAGCCAAGGAGAGTGCCAATCCTAGTTGGTGAAGCTCAGCTGGCTGGATGCCTGAAAGTATAAGTAAGTGATTCATTGGATTGAAATGCAGGCATCTAGTAACTATGCACAAGGTGTCATTCAAGACACTATGAGGCAAGTGTGAGTGCTGCAACATCAGACTGGGTAGCAGTACTTCAGCTGTTGAGTAGACCAGATATAAGGCAGCTGCACACAGTGTTTTGGCACCAGCACCCCATCCTGAGCCTGCAAGTCGCCTCAAAAATAGTTTTTGTGCAATGCCACTAGATGGTGATGAGACATTAGTGACCTGTCCAGTTTTACCCCAAGATAAGTAGGGGCTGGACAGAACAGTAAAAGTCTATTGTTGTTGTAGAGTTTTAGCTCATGTTTGGCCTCTCGGTTATTTAAATGAAAGGCTGCTGTCACAGTCTTGTGTAACTGAGTTTCAATCTCCAAGTCTGGAGATATACTGAAAGTGTAGTCATCTGGCTTAAAATCTCCTCCAAATCCTTCCAGTTTCCAGAAGAGTGTGATAGTGCTAAATTGTCAGCAAAAGGCACAATCCTGAAGCAGAAAGAAGCCATCAAAACAGCAACACCTTCTAAAGGCATGACTACCCTTTCAAGTAGGAGGACCCATGTCCATGATGAGATGTAAAGATTTCTTCTCATCTGGATTAAGAAAAAGGAAATTGCTGAAGACAACGATCACAGAGAGAGTAGTCTGCCACAAACCCAGTGCCATTTTTGGTGATCTCATGCATGCTTCAGCAAAAGATGACCCAGACGAAAGTTGATTTAAGAGATTCAAGAGATGGACTAGCATTCATTTGGTGGTGTACCATAGGAGAAGCTGCCAGCTCTGACACAAAAGTGGCTGAAGCCTTTGTTTAGAAATTCCATTGGTTGACTCTCCAGGAAGGCTGCATTTCTCAGCAAGTTTTTAATTGTGATAAAACTTGGCTCTTGGTAAAAATGCCTCATCAGACTTATATCATGGTGAAAGAGAAGAAGCTGCCTGGGCATAAGCCTCTGAAAGACAGGCTTACCCTTGCTCTCTGTGGCAATACCAGTGGTGATTGTAAGGTTAAGCCCCTAGTGGTGTATGATTCAGAGAATTCTCAAGCCTTCAAGGCCTGCAAAGTGCTAAAGGAGAAGCTCCTAGTGATGTGGTGGGCTTACGCAAAGCCTGGGTAATGTGGCAGTTTTTTGTAGAGTAGATAGACTTGGTTTTTGATTTTACTGTTAAAAGATATTTAGATGAAAACCACCACCTTCCTCAGAAATGTTTACTGGTATTGGACAATGCTGCTGCTCACCCCTCTGGCCTCAAGGACAATATTCTTCCAGAACATTCCTTCATCAAGATTCTCTTCCTTCCACCAAACATCACTCCTCTCTTTCAGCCCATTGACCAGTAAGTGATTTCTAATTTCAAGAAGCTGTCTATGAAACACCTCTTCAAGAAATGTTTTAAAATCACTGACAGCACCACCCTCAGACTCATTGATCAAGTTTGGATGGAGGTTTCAAGATGCACCTTGAACTCTTTATGGAAGAAGCTGTGGCCTGATGCCATTTCTGCATAAGACTTAGAGGGGTTTAAGAAGGTGAAGCAAAAACTCTTGACAATCTTGAACTTGTTTTGCAACCTGGTGTTGAGGAAATTGTTTCATTTAGGAGGTCAATGAGGCTGGTTATTGATGAGAAGGACATTAATAAGCTTATCAAAAAACACAAAGAGGAGCTTACCACAGACAACCTGAAGGAGTTGGAGGCCATAAAAGTCAACATTGTTCAAGAACAGTTTTTTGCCAGCAAGGAGGAGGACAAAGATATGACAATGGCAAAAATTAAGGAAATGCTATCTTTGTACCATAAAATGGGAGAATTCATAGAAAAGAAACACCCCAAAAAGGTTTACACAGGTTGTCTTGCACAGTTTAATAACATTTTTCTGAATCATTTCAGAAACATATTAAAAAGTAGGTAAAAACAAGCTTGATTAGATTGAGGCCATTAGTAAGCCAAGGTAGTGGTCAAAGTGATCCAAAACACCAAAGAAGTGTTAATGTTCCCTGCCATTGTTTATGTTTTCTGCTGTTTGCCCTCCTCTGCCACTACTTTGCTTTTGAAAGTTGGTTAGGTATACTGAATGATTTAACTCTTTTGCTCCAGGTATTTTTTCAGTACTGAACAAGACAAAAATTTTCTCTAAGTTTATTAGTTAGTTCTGATTGTATTTGTTTAAGGAGCGATTCAAAGTTTATATCATCTAAAAGCTTGTTTCTTTGTGATTTAAATGATATGCAATTTATACAAAAATGAGTTAATAATAAATAAAAGTATTGACCCTAGTTTTCCTTCAAAAATTGTCTTTTTTCTTGTGCCACAGTATGGGCAAAATACTTAAACTCTTTTTACTCACGTAACAGTAGCTAAAGATTTAAAACTTTGCATTAGAAAAAAAGTATTTCAAAAGAAAAGAAATGAACAACTTATTCGAAGAAAAAAACAATCAACAAGTTTGCATATTTTTTGCACACAGTGAGTGATCTCGACGAGAATTGTGTGTGTTTGCATGTGGCTCTAAATAATCTCACTACAAAAGAAGATTTTCTGTGTCAAAACAACAAAACAATTTTCCATGCAGCAAATGTTTGCTGTCACTAATCCTGTTTGCAGAATTGTAGCATCACAATAATTTGCATGCTATTCACGCAATGCAAAACAAGAAGTCTACAGTGTAGGTGCTACCAGACTGAAAGAGTTAAATGTATTTGGCTCTTATTTTATTCCGGTTTTATCCTTAATATAAAATATAATGTTTTTGTAGGGTTTGGAACAAATTACGCAATTTACTTGTACAGGGTGTGACAAAAGTAACACAAAATCTTGGAGCGATTATTTTTATGGCTCCAATCATACTTTTAAAGATCATTCAGATCTATGATTGTTTGACTCATTTCTCAGACGATTTCTATGTTTCAACTTTTTCAATTTTTCTTTCTATGTTTCAACTTGAATGTTTTACATGTATATTTTATTTAAATTTCTCATTTTGCATCACTTTTGTCACACCCTGTATAATGCCCACTCATTATTTGAAAAAATCATGATATAAAAGCCATTCCCAAATAAATTAATTTGTATCTTGAGGCCACCACTGTATTTATAAATTTTTTTTTGGTTAACTGTGGAGCAGCAGGTAATTTTAAGTTTAAAACCTATTGCTAAGCAAAGCATTGACATATGAGTTGGAAGGCAAAAGAGATAATTCTTTTTTAAGCAGTTTCACCTACAAAAAATGCAGTATGTTGGGCATAATTTACACCTAAAAAAAGTTTCTTGGGCCAAAGAAAGCTATGCCCAAGATTTACTTTTGGAATGCTGCAATTTATCTTTAGACACCAATAATTATTTCCAAAGAAATTCAACTGTAAAATTATGTTTTTTCAGACACCAATAAATATTTTTAAACATCATTATCATCAATCCAATTTTAATCTGGTTTAAAAATCCCCAATGAATGGAGGTGGCTGGATGCGTCTTACTACTTTCATAACTCTTTTTACACCTTCTCTCCACCTACATTGATATGCTGTATCTTTGTTCCTTTGACCAATCCTTCTCATGTTTCCTTCAATTTATTCTTTCCATTTCATCCTCAGTCAGAGTTTATTTTTTCACTCTTGTTTACCTTTTTCACAGGGCTTTGGAGCAGCCACAAATATTTAACTGCTCTGACTCCAGCTCTGGAGCTATCCTCCTATGACAATGTAGCTCCACCTCCGGCTTGAAGCTCTCCTTTATAACAATGTAGCCTCCAGCTCCAGCTGTGGAGCTTTTTGATACTACTGCTCCGACTCTGGAGCTTTTTGTTACCATTGCTTCAGCTTGACTCCACAGCTGCTTGGTTAAAAATTTAAGTTTAAGCATGTTGCTTAATTTGAAATTTCTAAATTTTTACTCATTTTCAATTTGACAACTTGTCACTACTGCAAAATTCAACACATCATGAATTCAAAAGAGTATTTTCTAAAACACAAAAACAGTACACAGTTTTTATTAAGCACAAAGTTTTCCAAAACCATTAATGCAAAGGAATAGGATTGCCTCTTATAAGTCTTCCTTCATTAAAGTTCTTGGTTTGAACAAATATTGCAAAGTGCAGAGAATAGCCTCTCCACACTTACCTGTGTTGATGGCAAAGCTGTGATAGTGTATGCTACTTTTTTGCAAAAGGTTGGGTAGTGAGAAATTGCCTCCATGACAGTCACTTTTGATGATCTATCAATGTTTTCCATGGCTGTTAATACGCTGTTGAAGTCCAATTTGAACTGTCGAAAGTGGACATGAATTTCCAGATGCATCTAGTGTGTCAGTTTTAAGCTGCTTTGCCTGCCTGTCAAGTAACTTTTCAAAGTCATCATCTTCTGACTTTAAGGTAAATGAAAAGTTTTCTTTTGTGCTGCTTTGATTTTCTTCCTTTTGTAGGTTTGCACCAGATCTTCTTTCCTCATGATGTTTAAGGGAAAGAGTAATTTGAAATAAAGCAGCTTACCTTTTTCATGTTCCTCATTGTTCATTGCCACCCTGTAAATGGAGTCAACATATACTGCTGCCACTAGCATGTTATCTAGAAGAATCTTTTCACAGCTCTTCATGGATGTTTTCATGGCAGCAGCCAAAATTCCACCAATTTGGTTAAATTTAAAAATTAACTTTTTTCATTCTTTAAAAAATTCTTTTTAAAAAATTAACTTTTTTCATTCTCCAGCTCCAGCTCCAAAGCCCTGGTTTTCCATCCACTTCATGTACCATTGCCTTCATCAAAACATCTTCTTAATATTGCTTCAAAACATGACCATAATTATCCTGGGTATCCAATGGGAAGGCTTTAGTTTGGGAGTTCTAAAGGTATATGAAAAGTGTACTTACCCTTTAATTCTCATTACTTTCAGGACCCAGAGTGGGAGTACCTGTTAAGGTTCCAACTATGGATTAAATAGATCCACCTGTTGCCTTGCAGATATTGTCTTTTTAAACAAAGCTATATCCACAGCAGACAACTGTGGTTGGTTTCAGCAAGGGCATATGACCAATAAAAAATTGCTCCAAAACCTTATGAAATATTTCCAAACAAATCTTATAAAATAATTTTT
Source organism: Diplosoma virens (assembly GCA_963680785.1). NCBI lineage: Eukaryota > Metazoa > Chordata > Ascidiacea > Aplousobranchia > Didemnidae > Diplosoma > Diplosoma virens. The sequence continues at coordinate 18,805,345 of OY796880.1, forward strand.
CAAGAAAAACTTGTAATGCTCCCAAATATTTTAATCTCTATGTATATGGAGCAAAACATAGTAAATCTAAATAAAGTTTTTTAGTAGTTAAATGTAGCAGCTAGCTTTGGAGTCATTTATAAAGTGATCTCACTGATTTTTTACAGATGTGGTTTTGCCACTAGCAACACAAAAAAGACAAAATTAATAGAGATAACTACCTTGTTTCTCAGCTTTTTTGTGTGATCTCATATTGTCTTTGTCAACCCTCCCACCAAAAAAGACTTTTTATTGCGTTTATTTTAGTTTCATATGGCCTACCTCACTCACCAGTTTCTGAGGCAAGAAAAATTTGTTTTTGGTCAAATTAAAAAGTTACATTTTAACATCGAAGATTCTTTATATTATAATTTAAAGTAAAAAATTTTTTCTTCACAGAAAAGTATTTTATTCATATATTACAAGCACTCAGAATCATATGATTTGACATTTTAAAATGTTATTTTATAAAAAAAAACTTATTTCATAAAATCCATTTATTGCTTAATGAATTATTGTATATTTCTAAAGCAAAAATATATAAAATCAAATGAATTTTTCTTGTGAGTGGAAAGAAACAATTTTACTAAACTTGCACTTGTTGTACAAGGTCTTGTTAGGGATTGTGCCTGCACTGCAATATGACTTCTGCTGCCCACCTTTGAATAATTCATATTATTGAACAAAATCTCAAGAAAGACTACAATTGTGTTTTAAAAATAATTTTTAGAACTAAAAGCTTATGAAACAGATAAGTATTAATTTCTTGTTCTCATTATATAATAATTGAGTCTTTGATTGCTGTCAAATTAAATTGCATTGTTGATTCTGCAGTATGAGTCCATTTTTGTTTGTGTTTGACACGGTCCAGGATTCAACTGCTACTGGTCTTGATTGCTGTTTGGTGGTCTTAAAAAGTAGTTTTAAATTGTAGTGTTGTTGTTATTGTTGCCCCTTCTCCAAGAATATCTTGGTGGAGTCATCTCTTCACTTTTTAAAGAAGCTGATCTAGACTTTCATGCTTGGATAACCTTTGCTTGTTCCAAACAGTTCTTTAACAAACTAGTGACATGGTGTTGTCTTAATACTTGCTACAATGAAAAAGGCACTGTCAGGGCTGGGAAAAATCTGGATTGACAAAAAAACAATCACCAACTTGGTTTTTTGTGTTTTATTGTTTTTTTTTGAAGTTTAAAAAGTATATTTTTCTAAACTGCTGCTTTTACTCAGCAATGCTGCTTTTACTCAAGCATTGTAAGCTAAGTCTAATTCAGTCAATTCTATTTTTAAATCTCATTATTACAAATATTACACTCATTTTTTATATTGTTAAATCTAAAGGTTGTCCTTTCAGTTATCTTCATATTTTGTTGCATAATGTTTGTTGGTGTTTTTTTAGGGGGAAGAAAGCGAGTTGTTGGATTTTGTAATTAATTTAACTAATAATGCTATATACAATATAGCATTAATATTTAAACCATATGCTATTGTTTATGTGCATTTATTAGGATGCAGGAGCACTCACAATGAAAGCTGCAGAAAGTCTTACTCTGCACCTATTGTCTGATAGTTGCTGTCAGGTGTTAGGCTATTGCAACTTAGTATCATTTTTTAATAAAACAAGTTGCTATATCTGTTAGACTATTGACTGTTAAACGATGTTTATCTGCTGTTGGTTATTAAAATGTTGCATCATCGTCGTCTGTTAGGCTATTGCAATGTTGTGCCATCTTTCTAGAATGTTGGCCAAGCTATTATAAGCTCCTCCACACCAATAATCTAACTGTGTTTTCTTATTTTTAGAACAAAATAAAGCAATAACAAAAACTTGTTTTTGACAAAACTAAGTATTATAATTGGATCAGGAGTGCAAGACTTATGACATGAGATCTAGTGACCTTGCACAGGGTGCATAGTGTCAATTTTGTATTTAGCAAATTTCACATATATTATGAAGAAATATTGTGTTTCTGACTTCTTTGTTTCATGCAAAATTACTTTATTTAACCCCTTTAAGGGCCCTTATGCAGCTGTTATTGTTAAATTAGTATACCTGAAAAAGCCCTTATTATATAGAAACTATTATATTTGAAACTTAAATTACATTGCTTTTGAAAGAAGTTACTAAAATATAGCTAAGTTTTCCATAAAATTCAGATTTTTTGTTTATATTGCATAAAAGAAAACTTTGCATTGTTACAAAAAGAATAGGCACAAAGGTCATTACTGCTCATAGTCAGTTGCCATTCAAAGGTTAAAAAAACAACAAAACTCACTGACAAGTAGGTTTTTTTTAGGCTAGTTTTTAATTGCCAGCCCTAGTTAATATTATTGTTTACTGTATCTACACAAACTTTACAAAAGTGCAATTTGTTGGCTTTGAGCTGTGTCAGTTTTGTGTACATGTGACATGTTGATGTTTGTACCAATGAATGAATGTCATGGATGTGGTGCTAGTAACTTCATTCTTTTTGGGACAAAGATATTTTGATGTGAGGTAGTGTGAATGTTTTCCATTCCATAGGTGTTATGTCTGCATCTGAGACGATGATACTAGCATACTCATTGCTATGAAAGATTGTGGATTTCGTGTTTCTAAGTGGATCTGAATGTGCATTAAGATTATGTAGAGGATCTGTTTGGGTCAATTGTTTAAGTTGAGTAACATGAAACTTAGATAGGTGTTCATTGGAAGAACACTGGTTTCATCATGTAAGTGTTGAGTGTTTGTGTCTTGTTTGCAACCAGTAGCAATGTTAAAAGCTGTATTCCAATGGTTTGCAGTTTTTGATGTTGGTGTTTAATTTTTTAGTATTTTTAAATTGTAATCATTTCATTATATAAAAATATAAAATTAAAGAAAAAACTTCAAATGGAGCAATATCTGGGAAACTCTGAAGTAGGTTAAGGTAAAAATGCTTGGTGGTTCATCTAATCTTGGCAAGCATGTTATTTTTTGAGTACATAGTTAAGAACTATTTTAGTTTATTCAATGGAAAATGCACTGGACTTAACTATTATTGATCAATTATAAAATTATTTTATTATTCAATATTTCAGATTGTTTTTTGTAACTGGCTTCTAGTAAGAAACAATAATTGTATTGTTAAAAATTTTGTATAAATATTACAACGATGGCCAGCTCCAGTGGTTCCAAGCCAAGTGAGTTTATTGTTGGTGGAAAATATCGTCTTGTGAGAAAAATTGGCAGTGGTTCTTTTGGGGACATTTATCTTGGAATCAATATTGCAAATGGTGAAGAAGTTGCTGTTAAGTTAGAATCACAAAAGGCTCGTCATCCACAATTGCTTTATGAAAGTAAAGTCTACAAAATTTTGCAAGCTGGTGTTGGTATTCCTCATATCAGATGGTATGGACAAGAAAGGGATTATAATGTGCTTGTTATGGATTTGCTTGGTCCTAGTTTGGAAGATTTGTTCAACTTTTGTTCTCGTCGCTTTACAATGAAAACAGTTCTCATGCTTGCAGATCAAATGATTAGTCGCATTGAATATGTCCACAACAAAAATTTCATTCACAGAGACATTAAGCCTGACAATTTTCTAATGGGCATAGGACGCCACTGTAACAAGTTGTTTTTGATTGATTTTGGCCTTGCCAAGAAGTACAGAGATAGCCGCACCAGGCAGCATATTCCATATCGTGAAGATAAAAATCTTACTGGCACTGCAAGATATGCTTCTATTAATGCTCACCTTGGAATTGAACAAAGTCGACGTGATGACATGGAATCATTAGGCTATGTCTTGATGTATTTCAATCGTATGTCCTTGCCATGGCAAGGTTTAAAAGCAGCCACCAAAAAGCAAAAGTATGAACGTATTAGTGAAAAGAAAATGTCAACACCTGTTGAGGTATAAAAATTTTGTATTGATTTCTCTTTTGCTCATTACTAAACTTACATTGAGAATATGTGCATTAAAAAAAGTTGCTTTAATGTTAGGGAATATAAATTTACTTTATTGCAACTTCAGTTTTTTGTTCTTGTATTTAGTAAACAAAACAGGTTTTTTGAAATTTTCCATTTGATCAAACTTAGTACCAAATACTTTAAATTATTTTTGGTATTTCTTTATATCTATAAAAACTTTTAATATTTTTTTTGTTTTGTGAGTTTCTTGATTGTTTTCATGATAGTCGCTTAATTCAAATCAGTTAAATTAATAACATGAGCATAGTTAATATGGTGAAAATTTACAATTTAAACTTCTGTTTTTTGTTCTAGATTTTGCTTTTTGTGCTTTTTGTGCTTTCAACTACATAGTTTTAGATTAATATTTCAAAAACAAAGGCACCTTAAGTTTTGTGATATTTTCCACATTTAAATTTTCAAGCTTTGATTTGCCACTTTAAATTTTTAACAATTTTTTTATTTGAAAAAAAATTATTGTACTGACACACTACCTGGTATAATTTTGGTTAGCATTCCCAATCACTAAATTGTGGGTTGCAATTGCATTTATGGCATATGTTAAAAGCACTTTGTAATTATTCCTCTAAAAGTGGGTTTAAAAATAAGTATAAGTGGTAGTTTTATGCCTCAAACTATTATGCAATAAGTAGTTCAACCATGGCTAAAATCATAAAACTCTTTGAATAGGAAGACCAGTATTTTCTATGCTCAATAGCTGAAACTTTGTTCCCGCCACATTTGTTAGATAAAATAATAGAATATTTATTTTGGTGTCTCTTAGTGAGTTTTGAAAAATCAGAAACTCTTTTGTAATAACTTTAACTTTCTACAATGTTGTTAAAAAGTCATTTAAAGGTCAAATCAGATAAAAATATGACAAAATTTTAAAATATTGCATATAGCAGGGGTCGGCAACCTTTTCAACGCAGTGTGCCAGTTTTTGAATTTTGTTAGCTGCTCGTGCCGAACTATTTTTGATAATATACTACAGGGGTCGGGAACGTTTTCTTTCCAGTGTGCCAAGTTGTGAAATTCAATTTTAAAATATACGTTTGCGTGCCGATGTCTTCACTTCGATGATTTCATCTCCGATTTCCCTATTTTTCTCCCAAAATCAGGATGTTCGCTAAAAAAAAAAAAAAAAAAAAAGGGTTCTTCACTTCGATTTCATCTCTGATTTCCCTATTTTTCTCCCAAAATTAGGGTGATCTCTAAAAAAAAAAAAGAAGGTCCGTAAACGTGTTTTTGAAAAATATTCACGACGCCGCGTGCCGGTGGTTGCCGACCCCTGGCATATAGCGTATTTCTTTGAATAGAATGCGCGCATTGTATTTTTTTATCACGAGTTTGTGCGCATTCTATTTTTTGATAACAACTTTCGGCCAACTTTAACCCTACCATACTCTATTTTAAAGTAGCTTCGAACACCTTAAATCCAAAATAATGGGTGTTTTTATACTGAACAAGTTATAAAAGTGCTCATGTAGCAGGCAAGCAGCACTAGTTTTGCACTGTCCGCTGGGTGACGTTATTTCTGCTACTAGGTGACTTTATTTATGCACACTGTATTCAAGGGCACATTTTATTTTTTTTTATCACAAATTCGTGCTCATTCTAAACAAGGGCGCATACTAATCAAGGGTGCCTTTTAATCAAAGAAATACGGTACTCATCCTACACAAAAAGTACATTTAATTTATTTTGTTAATAGCATTATTTTTAATTCATTTTATTAAAAACTTAAAAATCATTTAGTGAAACTACTGGCCATGTGGCTGAGTAGGTTGGAGCACTGTATTCATAGCAAACATGATCAACATGTTCAAAATCTACTGCTGTCATCATGTTGTTTCTTTTGAAAAAAGCACTTTATGGGACTCTATATCAGCTTGGCAGTGTTAGCAAGCAGTTTAAATTTTGTCATATCACTAAATAAAAACTATAAAACCATTGCTGTTCATTTTGCTTTTGTAATCATAACAACAGATGCATCATTTAGTTTCTTCAAACTACGGCATTCTTGATCCACAATTGACCACACTCATCACACATGTTTTTCCTATGACTGTATTAGCCTGGCTTCTGCTTTGTGATTTAAGCAGAGTCATTATTGAAGTTAAGAAGCATTGACCCCATGTAGGAATGTATCCTAAATTGCCTTTTCCAAGGACACAGCAAAAATCACCCAGATAGGTTGAGCATTGAACTCGCCTCCTTCTGCATGCTAGTCAGAGTGTTAACACTGAGTTGTTTACTAGTGCTTTTGTGGCTGGTTTGATCATCAAAATCTTGTCTTTATCGTGAAAATTCATATTTGATGATTTTTAATATTTTAATAAACAAAATATTGTAATACTGTAAAAGCAAACCATCGTAAGTAGTACCGGTAATAAAAACTGCAAAAATAATCATATCCTTACTGATCATGACTGTAATGCAGACTTGTAATTGGGTACTAACCTAAACCTGAAAATATACTTAAAGCCCAAATCTGGCCCAAATTAGACTTAAAGAATAAACCTAAAAGTAAAAAGAAAATGAAAGTATGATGCATATATATATATATATATGAATTTGAGCTCAAATAAGGTTTGAATTTTTTAAAAACTCAAGCTTGAGCTAGTTTCAAACTGACCCAAAAAAACCGACCTTAAAACGAAATTGTATATTTTTGTTTGTTATCAAAAAGTAAAGGCTATACATTCTCGAATACTATTTTTAACTAATTTATTAGTAATTATTAGAAGTAACAGAATAAAATGCATTATCCATGTTAAAAAGTATCCACTATGATATATATTTATATCGATGCCATATGGCCTCTTTGGCGAAAAATTTTTTTATATATTTTTTGAAGCAAATTTTTTACGACACGTCTAACTCGCCTCCTCTTCAAAACAAATCCATATCCACTGTAGGCTACTTGGGTTTATTTTACTCCCAGTAATTTTTGCTTTATGCCATTACAGATACTTCATTATTTGCTTGACTATTTACCTACTATTTTTCTACCGCTAATGCTTTATTTTTCTAGTAATAACCTGACAATTCTATAAATAAAACAGATTGTTGTTGTTTTAAAAAAAATCCATTTAATTAAATATTACATACATATTGCATCTATAAGTAAAAGGTCTGTGAGATACCATGATAGCTTTCTTAAACCGAGAGAGCAAGTTACTAGTCCTTCTATTTAAAAGATCTATGGCTAAAATAGTTCATTAAAAAAACTTCGTTTGGCTAAATTTTTAATTTAGAAATTGATTGTTTTCAAAATCTGGTTTGCTATGAGAAGTGCATTTGTCAATATAGTTCTACTTAATATTAACACAGCATTTAATTTTTGTTTTATTTTATTCAAATTTTAATTTTTGATATATCTTGTTTTTATAAGCAGTTAAAACTAGTGCTTTATGTAACTTTATTAAAGTAAAAGTAGAAACCTTTTTTTGTTGCTGTTACAGAAAAAACATAAAAAAGCATTGCTATTACGACCGCCAAATGGTGTAATGTGCAAATAGTACTGTATTTATCATGTCTGCTGTTTAAGTGTAAATTCAACTGATTGATATTTGTTCAATAAAAACTTTGTATAAGCAAGCTGTTTTTTGTCTTTTCCCAGGTTCTTTGTAAAGGTTTTCCTGCAGAATTTGCAATGTATTTGAACTACTGCCGTGGATTACGATTTGAAGAAGCACCGGATTATATGTATCTGCGGCAGGTATTAAAAAATGTTTTTATATTTTATTACGTATTTAATATTTTGTCAATTTTTTATTGGAATAAATTTGATTTTTTAAATTTTTTTTTGATTACCCAAATAAGTATTTTATTGCAGTTATTTTTTTGATGATAAACATTAAAAAATCACGTACCATATGAAATAACTACGTACCTAAATAACTAAATAACTACGTACCATATAAAGTTAAATAATTGCAATGCAGTATGAATGATTGTAAAAACTTTAAATGGTCGCTACTTTTGTTTTTCAAACGAAATTCTCATTTGCAGTTGTTTCGAATTTTGTTCCGTACCCTTAACCACCAGTACGATTACATCTTCGACTGGACCATGCTAAAACAAAAAGCTGCTGCTGCTGCCACCTCATCCACTGTGACACCTACTGGAGGAACAAAACATACAACCCAACACACCTCCCACCACCACCAAGTGGGTGGTCTTCAGGAAAAAAGAGGGTCCAAGCCTTCTGGTTACTAATCCTTTTCTCTTTTTTTTTTTTGTTTCAAGTGAAAACAGAAAAGTAGACTACGACATTTGTCTCACGAGTTTTTAACTTTGTTTTGTTTTGACTATTCGTTTGATTGATTTTTTATATGCTGTTTTCTTTGAACACACATGTAGTAGGATAGCAATTACATTTTTCTACATGTTTTCACGTCTACATGCGGTCGAGAAAAAAGCCAAATACTTGTTATTACGCTTCGTTCCATTTTGGAAAATTGTCTTTTAACGTAATTTTCAGTTCGGTTAGTAAGATATGTAAATGCGTGATTCTTTGTGATATTAAGCTGTCGTTGTACCTGTAATGAAAGTTAATACAAAAAAAAATCAAAGACAAAAATTGTTTTTACCTTCTGATAGTTTTTAGCTAGTTTTTGAGCAAATCCAATGAAATTTGGTTCGTCGAATCATTTGAACTTGTTCAACTTTGCTGAAGGAAGCGACTGTTTTTAATGGTTTTCTGACAACTATACTTTGTAATTCTTCTAATGGCTTATTGTTTGCTTTACTTCTGGCTGTGGTTAGTTTGTCGTAAACAAATTAGTAACGCGTGCATCAAATTGCTTGGCTTTGCTTTTAAATGCTCGGCATTTTGCCTGGTGTTTGTTGTCTATTAGCGTTTGTGAATAGAAGAATGACGTTTTCATTTTTTGAACAAGTGTGCTTGCAAATCGAATCGGTTTCTTTGTTGCTTGACTTCTTTCTATGACTCGAGTCATGTTATTGTCGCGTGACATGCATAATGGTAGCTCACTATCTTGAGGCATATTTCGACACGTACGCTATTATCATAATTACATATGATTACTCTGTTACTGTTAGCTATTAATTATTCACGGTATAGTTTTTGAACAATACCTAACGTTAGAATTTCTTTTAGACTGTATAAATATCATTAAAAGCAATTCAAGGAAAACTAAAATTTTCAATGAAACAAAACTTTTCATACATTTCGATGTAGTTTTAAAAAAGATTATTGCGCAATATTTTAACTGGTGCTTTTTAACCCGCCTAAAATAAACGCAATTACATCAATACCTTTTTAGCCCAAACCTTAGTATTTTAGGTTACTTAACAATACAATATTATTTAGCTATTGTTTAAGTTTAAATGCCAACAGTAATGGAATAAAAAATGTCGCAATCTAATGTTTATTGAATTGGCCGTAAAAAAACTGGCGATTTAGACTCAACAAACAATTATACAAAGGAATTGCTAGCCGTAGTGATGATTTGTTGTCGTAGGGTAGCGTAGCATATGATAACGGTATGTTTTTACGTCATTTTTGTCTACGTGTTGTTAGTCATAATGCCAGTTGGACAACATCGAAAGAACGTCTTTGGCCCGAGGTAACGTTAACAATGCTAAGAAGAATAACTTACCCTTACTTCTGGCAATATTTTCAAATTTCTACCATTGCTTTTTGAAAAAGTAGACTATTATTTGACAAAGATTTGCAATTGAATACAAAGCCGCTATAAATTTTGATTAGAAAGATTTGAATAATTCAAATTCACGCCACAACTAAAAAGATGCGATTTTATTGATGTTTTGGTCAAACAGATCGCAATTACTTCGTAAACGAATTAGCAATTGAATCAATCTAGAAAAAGATTGTCGCTGCTAATGTAATCTGACAGTATATGAAGTCCATGTCTAATTAAACATAAACGCTTGAAAGCCGTTAACCAGTCAAGTTAATATTAAACTAACGTGTTTGTTAGATGCTTCAAATAGATTAAGTCTATTACTTCTCCACCAGCTTGAAAGCATCAAGTAGCGAGAGGTTTTCGTGAATTTTATGACCTTATGCTTCAAATGTTAAAAAAACTAAAGTGATTAAAACCTTTTTATGAATCAAATAAATTTAGTTGAATACTGAAAGTTAATAGCTGAATAATTTCCAAAAAGTCTTATTTAAATTAATAATTAAAAAAAAAATCAAATTCAACCCTCAACATATAAAAGCATCTACACCTTGATTATACATTAATATTGTGCATGCTACTAAGTTCACTATTTTTCCACAAAATTATTTGATTGTTGACTTTGTAAAAAAGCAAAATGAGCGATAGCGAAAAACATTTTTATAACAGACTTAACTGACGCGAAAACAAAAATTAGAGATAACTTTATACTTTATCGTTATGGCTTTGGCAGTTGTTATAACAAAGGTGCCAATCTCGCTTTTCACAATCGAAATAAATTTTACCTAAAACTTAAAAATATTGTAAATAGTTTGCTGGCGTTGCAGATCGCTGGTAGTTCAGCTTATTTTCTAAAGTTTTAGCTATTTATTGTATAAGGTTGTTGCGATTTTTTACAAGAAATCAAAAGTTTTGTTTGTTTGATAACACCAGTTTGTTAATACAGGTATTTCAAAAAGAACATAACTTTGGCGTTAAAGCTTTGTTGCGTTTGGCGCGTTTGAAAACCAACACTTGTTTTTGTTTTTTAAGCGATATTACGATCGTCGCTGAGACGCGAAATTCTATGATGAGGTTGAATTGTTTTCTCGATCGTGCGGCTGCTATTACAAGAATGGCGTTTTAAAAACGCGTCTCAATCATCAAGGACATCTCGAAATTTTGTTGACTTACAATTCGTATTAAATAACTTTCTGCTTTATTATTTGCACCAATTTAGAATGTTGGGTTAACAAAAAAAAAAAGTTAAATTAGAAAAGTTTTTATTAGTGTCTTGTGTTTTGCGTTGACACGGCCCCAATAAACTTAATTTCCTTTGACCAAGCTTCTTAAATTGCTTGTTTTTTGAAGTTGCGTAACAGATGGCTATGGGCTTTTTTCATTATCTGCAGAGGTGAACACTTGCGGCGCAAGTTGATGCTTTTTACTTCAAAATTGTATTTTGTTCGATTATTTGAAAAAATCAGTTATTCAAATTACCCCTGGTCCCAATTGGTTTGGATAATCGGCGTTCTACTGTATACACTTTAAAAATTTGATTAGGTCGACCATCTTTTCACAGGACATGACTTCCTTTTTAATAATTAGTAATTGATCCTCCGAGGACATTCAAAAATACTCAAATGTCCTCCTTTAAAACTCTGCGGTCATGCAGTATGATTCTTTAAGATCAATGTAAAATTTTTGTGTTGCTTGCTATTTTTCTATTGCTTCTTAATGCTTTCAAGTTTGCCTTTTTTCCTTAAACTGCTAATCAGCGTGAATTTCCTTACTTCAAAGCATTTTGCAGCGATGCCAATTGTTTCCTACGTTTTATCAAGTATTGGCTAACGTTTATGGTGCTGCGACAGTTGATCGAACGACACTTGATCCAAATGACAGTTAATAAAAAAAGATTTACTTTTTTTTATGTTTCTGCGATTATACGATCTCTTTGTTACTGTAAATTAGATTCATGAAAGGCCAGAGGCCATCAGTAAGAAGACAGTTTGTTTTTATTTTTTATAACTTTTTGTCAATGTCAAGGTCAGGAATTTTTAACAAGGTCCCTGGGCAAAGCATTTGTAGGGGCAACTTGTACTGCCATGGTTATGTTTCGTTGGATGCCTATTCCTGTCATTTTTTGGCTTTTTTTTTACATTGTAGTCAGTTATTTAAGGGGGGTGGGCATTGTGTCATGGCCCCACTTTTGCAGACCTCTTGCAGAAATCAGAGACAAATTCAAAAAGAAGACCTATTTTTTTAGAGATCACTATGTTTTTACACATTTAAAGTTGCAAATTTTCTCTTTCATTATTCGATCAAATGTCGTTTCGATCAAGTGTCGGTTCGATCAAGTGTCATTCGATCAACTGTCGGGTCACGAACGTTCGTAGATGAACGGTTGCGACGTTATGTGTTTTAGTTTATACCTCGTATGTAAAAGAAGAGAAGCTAGTTTTGAGAAATATGGCTTTCAATTAAGGTAATACAATACAAATCTGTATTAGTTCGATCAATATATCACTTTATAATTTTATCTAAGTAATAGAAAATAGTAATGATATCTAGTATTTTTTTGGATCTAAGCTGAAATATCAAGCAAAGCATAAAAAGGCTGTTAGAGGAGAAACATTGTCAGCAAAAGTGACTGACTATATTTTTTTGCAAGCCTGGAACACAAACTAAAGATAATGCTGTAGCTGCTGAAATTACCATGGCATTTTACACTGTAAAATATCATCATAGCTACAGATCTAACGACTATACTTCTACTCCGATGAGAAAGTTATTTCCAGATTCAAACGATGTGCCCGGACTAAAGTTAAGCAATTGTAAATAATGTTCTTGCTTCGATGACTGTTCAAAATGTTTTAAACGATAGGCTGTACAAGAGCATGGCATTATGTATTTCGGAGTAGCTACTTAAGGCAGCAATCACACATCAACCAAACCTTTCCCCATTGTGATACAATATTTTGATTGGATAAATGGCGGCCCTCAAAAGTACTAGTAACAAAATATTTTAACTATTGCAATAAAGTTTAAAAAATTTTGACAAGAATGGGTTTGTAATTGAAAAATATGTTTCTTTTACTGGTGATAATTCTAACACTAACTTTGATGGTTTGGCCAGTAGAACAGGTAACAACGTTTTTTTGATTAAAAAACGATTTTTCATATTTGATTTGCGTTGTTTTCCTGGCACACATATATTGAATAACTATTTGCGTTGTGGGGCAAATCAGATGGACATTGATGTCAAAACCGTTATGTACAAAACCTATCACTCAGTATTTCTGCATTTATGCTGTGCGCACAAAAATGTTAAAGAATTATTGTGACTTTGTAGAGAAAGAGTGCCAAAAACTACTTTTTCACAGCATAACCAGGAGGCTCTCACTTTATTCTTGCTTGTCAAGGATGATTCGAATGCACCCTGCCCTGTAGTCGTATTTTATGTCTAGTTACAAGCCACCTGTTGTTTTAAAACGATTTTTCAAAGCTTCTGTGAGCGAATTTTATTTAAAACATTTACAATCGTTTGTTGCGGTTTTTGACGAAGAAGTTTAGAACATAGAACGGTCAAAAGCATCAATTATTGAAGTTAAATCTTGTCTTGATGCTGTAAAATCAACGACTGAAGAAAGATTCAATCATATGTTTATATCAACCCAAATTAAGTCGAAACTGAGGAAACTCAGAGAAGAAGGCCAAGATTGTGACTGTGATCAGTTTATCTGTGTGTGTTATATGTTATGTGTTAATCTCAATATTTATCCTCCTGACTCGCAGGAAAGCGACGGAGGCGCTATACATAGGGTAGGCAATTACCCCGACCTGCTTCCGGAGATGCCAAGATATTGCTGTCCGCTAGTAAGTTAGAAGAGATATTACTGCAATTTAGTACTGCTTGTCAAGACCACCAAGCAGGGGAAAGTGCCGTAAAGTGTCTTTCCCAAGGACACAACAGAATGGCGTAAGTGGGTTTTGAACCTAGACCATGCTGATCATCAGTCCGGTGCTTTAACCACTCGACCACGCTGCCGACAATGTGTTTGTATTATATAAATCTTGTATGGAATACCTGAAAAAATGGACAACTTCATTTGCGAAATTTAAATGCTTTGATTAAATTCTAGTATTACAAAGAACAAAGTTTGAAAGTATTGAACCATGTGTAGGCATAACATATTTTCGAAGTGGTGAATCGAGCTGTTTGTAAAAGAAAAAAATTTGTCGCTGAAAAGTAGTGTTCTCTAAAAAAAGGTCTTCACTTTAAATTAGTCTCGGATTTCTTGATTTTTGTTGCTAAAATGTAGTGTTTTCTAAAAAAAAGTCTTCACTTAAAGTTGGAAATAGGCTACAGGGACATAATGGTTAACCGGGCGGGACGTCGGGAGAAGGCCCAAAAAATCGGAACTGTCCCGGCTAAAACCGGACGTATGGTAAACCTAACCAAATGACCATGTGTTGCATATTTGCATCAAAATTTTTTTCTTTTGATGAAGCAAAATTGTTTGATCAATGTCAAAACTTACGCAAATTTGTTGAAAAGCAACTCGAAACAGATGCAGTGTTGTAGGCTACTATGAAATGATGGCTAGTGAAAGATGGAAAAAATATTTCAAAAACTAGCAACAACGTTGAATTCTACAGCGAACTATTAAAAATTTCTCAGCTTTATTTTAGCATTATTGCTCACAACACAAATGTATAGCGTATTTTTCTTTTGATGCAGCCACAATGGTCAAAAGAAAGAGAGAATTTTTTGTTTGAGTCAGCGGCCAGTATTTTAACATTGGCGTACAAATTTCATGAAGTTACATGCAGCCAGTTTTATGATTTTGTAAAAGCCGATTTTTCAATATTGAGAAAAGCTAAAGGAACAATTAAATATTTATGGACTAAATCAAGCAATTAGCTTAAATCGGATAATTGATTTTCATAAAACCTACGATAACATCTTAAACTTTTCAAATCAATGTTTGTTTATTTTGTTTTCATTGTACAACTTAGTTTAGAGCTTAGACTACATAGAACAATTAATAGCACTAATTTTTTTACCAAAATATTTTTATCAAAATGTGTCCTTTTTGTTGATTAAATTATTGTTATCCAAAATTAAATAATTTCTTTAAATTTGTCAACAGTGTTCAAAAATATTCCATAAACTAGCAAAATTTTAAATTGTAATATTTCTTGGAGTTTACTTATTCACAGGATGTTTAACCTCAACGTGGAAACCACCAGTTTTTGAGACGTTTCAGCCATCTTTTTTCGTATTTTTGTCCGACACTTTGCCGTAAATCTTATGTAATTAGTCTACATGATGCTCTAGTGTAACACTTAGTTTTTTGCACGAAAATTGAGAAGTCAGAAATAGATTCAAAGTGATAACCTTTTTTAGAGAACACTATGATTTTGGGACAAAAATCGATAAATCTGAGAGAAATTATATATAGTATATTTTTTTATCTTCAATTTTCACCCTAGAATCATAAACAAAATTTTTTCTCATATCCATAAAGTACAAGAAAATCATGAATCAGGAAAATGTCACAAAATTTGGGCAAAGCTCCATCGCCCCTCCAAATTTTTTTGGCTGGTACGCCTATGGGTATCTCTGATTGCTGTGTGTCAGCTTAAGACCCAGTTGCCATAAATTTACAATGAATTGCATAAAATGCTCGTCGTGTAAGAGCTGAATTAATTTTAAATTCTTCTTTAAACTAGTTTGACTCTTAAAGAGCCGCTGAGTTTGCTTTACCGATCCATTACGCTTTGTGCCAAACTGCAATTTTGCACCTCATTTCTTGAGTTAATTTTCCAGTTATTACGTGGGTTGGTAGAAAATGTAAACTATTCCAAAAATTTAGTAGTTATCCAAGTTATGTTTTCCGAAAAAATAAGTGCCCTATAATCAGTACCTAAAAAGAAAATCAAATTTGAAAGTGTATACTTACTTTTGAGACGTACGCCCTGTATTTATTAGAACTTCAAAAAAACTTAACCTGAAACAAAATCGCTGCCTCTTCATTAATTTTATTGGGAAATACAGCTTTTTTAAGTTACGCGTATAGTATTAAACACAGAACTAAATATTGTTGTATAGACTTTAAACTGCTTCCTGCGTTTTCCGATATTAAAGAACATTTGTCAGACACAAGCGCAGGGCAAGCTCTTCGGTAAAAACAACTGGACAAAAGAAGTAAGTAACAGCATGCAGTGTAAGAGCAATTCGGGATCTTACTTTACGGTGTAAATTTAAGGACGCACCGTTTAAATCTCTCTTCTGCCTGGGGTTTGTATAAATCCAGACTACAAATTAAGAACAATGTTCCAATTTGAATCAATTTACTAAAACAAAAAAACACAAAATTAAACAATACATTGATTGAAGTAAATTAAATTAATTATTTATGAGGGAGCGCTTTCACCGCCCACATTGATACGACGCGAGTATCAACGATTAATCGAATAACAAAAGCATCAATACGAAAACATAAAAAGAAAAAATAAGCAGATGCGACTAACAAGAATATTATATACCACGATATGACACATACGAGAGCAGCATGAAATATAAACACAATTGACACTTCATTTACATTAAATTTCAGGGGTTAAGAGGCATATCTTAGTAATGGGTCTAATGATCTCCGAAGACTTACTTCTTAGTTTTACTTTTCCTACCAACCATCGAGTATCAGGATATGTCTTCATCACTCTTCCCACACCTTACTGATTTCTGGGTAAATGTTCGTCAACGACCATGACAATATCACCTATTGTAAAATTACAACTTTTGTGTGCCGTTTTTGACGCTTTTGCAGCAGTGTTAGATAGTCTGATCTCCAGCGTGACCAAAAAACATTAGCTAAATAGTTGACCTGTCTCCACCTTCTTTTAGAATAATATCTTGGGGATTAAATATGCCTGGTGGCAGAGAGTTAGTGTTTTTAAGAAGTAAATGATTAGGTGTGATGACGTCTAAATTACGTGGGTCGTAGGAAATTGTAGTCAAATGACGGGCATTTCAGATTGATTCAATTTCGCATATTAAGGTTTGCAAACTTTCTTCATTTAAGATCTGTTCATTGATTAGAGATAGTAAAATACGCCGTACAGATCGTATGAGCCTCTCCCAAGCTCCTCCATGATGACTGCTGTAAGGACTGTTAAAGTGCCAATTAATGTTTTTCTGCAGCAAAAAATCATTAATTTGACTCCGATTCCATTTTTTGCGCCAATAATATTAGATCCGTTATCTGATCGGATAAGTTTTCTGGACCTCTTCGAGCCAGAAAACGACGCAGAGCTAATATGAAGGCGTCCATGCTCAAATCACGAGCCACCTCCAAATGCACCGTTCTAACAGTGAGACAGGTAAAGATCACGTCGTACCTTTTTACGGTTGAACGTCCGCACTTGACCAAAATAATCGATTCCTGTGTTTGTGAAAGGTGCCATGTCTGCTTCCAGTCTATCGGTTGGCAAGTCGGCCATAAGTTGCTGGCCAGGTTCTTTAAACCGTTTCTTGCAAACAAGACAATCATTTAAGCACTTTCTTACCAAGTAATTAGCAGGAATTACCCAATATTTTTCACGCAATTTTGCCATTACGAATTGATGACCGGCATGGCAATACATAACATGAAATTCATTGATGATTAGTTGTATGATAGGCATATTTTTATTCAGTAAATCGGGTGTTTACTATCATATGTAAGATTAGAATTGGCAATACGTCCTCCAACTCTAATGAGATTTTTTTTACATGTAGATAAGGATTTAAACTTATGAGTTTACACCTGGTTGTTAATTTATTGCCTTTAGCCAATAACTCAGTCTCCAGGGGGAATTCAGCTAATTGATGATATTGGAGGATTTTACTTTCAGCTAATTTTAATTCCTAGTTTGTGAGAAGTGGCCTTTCTTTAAGGTTATTATTGATTTTATCTGATTTGCCAGAAGAATATTTTAAGCATTTAATAAATTTGATCACATATGCAACAATTCTTTTCAACTTACTCCAGGAGGAAAAGCGGCAGCTCAAGTCTGCAATGAAATTTTTTACAGAGGGACACGAAAAGGTGGTTGCAATAGGCCTACAAGCTTGAGCAGTCTTTTTAACTTCAGGTACCAAGGGCAACAATTTCTGCTCATCCAAGTAAACTTGCTGAGATTTATTTAGGTTCCCAATGTGATCTGTAAAAAAATCAGGGCCACTTTTCCCTTGACCTAAGGAAAAAAAGTTTGATAATTCATAGCATGACAAGCTATGTCTGCTTTCAGTGGTATCTTTTTTTGTCTAAATCTTATTAACACACCCAAAAGAGTACAGCTCAAGTCAGTACCAGTTAACAAATTGTCATTGAGACTGAATCCATTGAATTTGGCTGAGCAGTCAAACACCACTCGTAGCTCATCAGGCTTTTGTGAGCTATATACTCCATGGTGTGACGTATAGTAACAATTCAATTGTTGGTCATATTCAGCATCAGGCACTTTCTCGGCATAACCATTGTTTACTAAGTCTTTCATGTACTCTTTCTGCTGAGTGTACAGCTTTTGATTTTTAGTTCATTTTTTGCTTGAGCAATGTAAACGTTGCAAGACTTGTTCTTTATTGCTGTACATTTTAAGATGTGGATTTTTAAGTGGGAGCTTCATTTCAAAATGATGATTATCATTCAACATTATATTTTCTGAGGCATGTTTCATAAACTTTTGCTGGTCAGGTGATAATTCAAGGGTTTCATTTTTTGTCAGTTTAAATATTTCAGAGCAAGAATGACAGAAGGTAGAATCATTTTGAACGAAGAAATTATTTAAAGCACCATGATTTAAAGGATGGGAATTATGAGCAGGTGAGCCACTAAGTACCCAATCTAACTTATACAAGACAGCATAAGGACCATTTTTAGTTTTATCTTTAGGTGGTTCAATTACAGTTGATGGAATAAAGGCATCAGATGCATTTTTTCCCAAAATCAGGTCAACATCACTATCAATTTCAGGCAAATTAACACAATTTCAATGTTAAGACGCAGGTGCGGTGACCACGCACTTTTTTGTGCATGTTATAACGTATATCGTTTAGTTGCCGTCTCCCTATTTGCAACCTTTGTTCTATTTTATCTTCAATTATTATCAATTGTTTCTTTTGGGTGCAAATAAAAACAAACTACTACTACTACTACTACTACTATACTAATTCAAATAATCAAACTTACTAATGTCAGCTGGTTTAGGAATAACACTACGATGAATATTTAGTTGAGGTCCCTGATACTTTGACCTTAACTAAATAGTCAGTTGGAAATAGGAGATCGATTTGAAGCAAAGAATTTTTTTTATTTTTTTAGAGATCAAAATGATTTTGGGAGAAAATAGCGAAAAGTGAGATCGATTCAAAGTAAAGATCTTTTTTTTTTAGGGATCACTATGATTTTAGGAGAAAAAAGGAAATGGGAGATCAAAGCCATATTTTTTTAGAGAACATCAAGTTTTGAAAATCCTTGCCTCGAGCCCCTAACTTTGAATATCCACCACTGGGTCGGGGTAATTGCCTACCCTATATATTAGCGCCTCCGTCGCTTTCCTGCGAGTCAGGAGGATAAATATAGGGATAAATAAATAATTACAATAAGATACGATTGGTATTACTATAATCTACTGGTGTTTCGTAACACAAATCGCCTTTCCTGCGAAGATTATAAAAAGTTTAAATTTAAAAAATAATTACCGTCTTGAGGAAATTGTTCAAATGAATATTAATACGGTTCTTGAAAAAGCTGATGTTTTTGACATTTTAAGTGATTGGTACACTTGCTACTTGTTTAGTCCGGCTGCACTGATCTGTATCCAATAGTGACTGCTTTATGGGGTGCATTTTTTTAATTGTGAAATGACGCTGCGATTTACTTTTGTCAATTATATACGCACTTAATGCTTAAGTTGACAAAAACTTTAAATATGGAGTAGAAGAAATATACAAACCGAGCGACGTTTTATTAATTGATTTCAGTATTAGTATCTTTTGTTTCAGTTTCCCATAAAAAAATATACGAGTATATAGCGAAATAGAAAATTTATAAGTAGTAGAAAGCAGAACAGAAAAAGAAAAAGCATCAAAACGATAAACATTATGGCATGCGATCACGATAAAAGACAAATTTTTGAGAATAAGTGTGCATGGTTGTAGCACCTTTAAAAGTTTGTCGTTTAAACCACGTGAGTCGATCCGTGGATCTAGGCCCTGATCATATCCTGTATGGTCTCTTAAGTGGGTCCTCAGATGCTCGCCAAAATGAGAGACTAAGATTTAAAAGCCCATTTGTGCCAGCTGTGCGGAATCTTTTAAACAATCTTGCCGGACTAGGCATCCGCGCGTCTGAGTGGAAGGATTATAGATGAAACGCGGAGTACTGCGAGAATACATCTAGGCTCCGTGTTTTCATACCCAGGACCAGTTCAAGGCCTGTTGGAAGAGCTTGTCCTGAACAGCTTGGATTAAGCACTATCGCTTGGGGATTGGTGTTGGGCAATTCCATTCGTCCATGCATAAATGGGATATCGCTCCTTCACCGAATTGCGAGTGCGGCGCATCTGAACAAACAGCAGACCACGTTGTAATAGCGTGCCCCATACATCGGGCACAACACGGAGCACGAGGTCGGACGGTTTTGGATGACAAAACTTGATGCTGGCTTTACACCATCACTGCTAGCATGTGATCCGGGCAGTAGGCTACAGCAGTCTGAAGTAGTAAAAAGATAAACCTTTGGCCTCAGTCGTGTTTGTGTCTAGCCTGTAGTGAGTGCCCTTTCAAACGACGACGACTGTTAAGATAAATTAAATTGATATTTTTTTTAAAATAATTGTCTAATTGACTTTACTTATGAAAGCATAGCCAAGGTGGTTTCAACAAAAAGCAAAATATTACTCCCCCAACAAAAAAATTTATGGCCTGTGGAATATCAACCAAATTTAAAATCTATTTCCCAGCCAACAATGCTATGCAGGGCCCATGCGGGCCCTGCAAGGGCTGCCCGTACGGGACCCGTACCGATTTGGCCGCTGGTGCTGCAGTGGCCCCGCATGGGCTTACCGCACGAGTTTCATAATTTTCAAACTGTTTAGTCAATTTGTTCCTTTTTTAAAATAATTAAAAAGATTAGCTTATTTGCATGTTTTAATTTTTGATTACGGCTTAAAACTGAAAACCAAATTAACCGCATGGGCCCTGCATAGCATTGTTGGCTGGGTTCTGCATGAATTGATTTCAATTTAATCTGCAAATTAATCTCTTACGATTTGTTTATTGTTTGACTCTCTTGACACTTTATGTTAGAAAATATGCTGCAAGACAAAAAAAATAACAAATACATAATGTATTTTACAAATTTTTCAAAGAATTTTAAGCTGTCATATTCTGAATAATTAAAAGCCAAGGTCAATGAGCAAGAACAAGAAAAAATATGACCAAAAAGTACGCCAAGAAAAAACTAATGAGTGGTCTGAGCACTAGGCAATTTTTACTGAGGAAATTTGTATTCGTTGCTTACCAAATTTTTTTGTAGCTGCCTCAGTGATGCAACGTTAAATTCTTAGAAAAAGAAAATATATATAACTAACTTTAAAAGTTTTGCACAAAAGCTCCTAGTGATGTCGCGGATACAAAATTTTGTGAGCGCAGCCCGCAAGTATTTTTTATTTGTGACACTACATCGCGCTGCCCCGCAAAATTGTTACCAAAAGTTTACACCACGCTGCGCTGCACTGCAACATCACAAATTTAAATGAAAAATTTTTAGACTTCTTTTTTGTCTTTCAAAAAGATGTTTGATCAAGCAACACTCACTGTTGTAGTCATCAAAATAACACCTTTATATTTCAGATTAAGCAATTCAAAAGCTACTGCCATGGTTTTGTTCTATAGTTGGAAGACACTTTAAGCTTTTTATTCTGCTTGGCATCACAGCAAGCAGCCTTAAATTTTAGTAATATCTCTAGAACTAAAAAAAACAAATAAAAAATTGCAACCCAACACCAATATTTTTGCATCTTTAAAAGCTGATAAAGATAATTGCAAGATAGTCACTCTTAATATAGTGCCTTCTAATGTTTTCCTGCAAGTTAAATGGATAAATAGAGATAAAAATATTATCTCTATTTTAAATGGATAAATAGAGATAAAAATATTCTAGAGATAAAAATATTATCTCTATTTTGACAAACACAAATCTTGTTCATTTTCAAGTTTTTTTTAATTGTTTTTTGCTTGAAATTTGAAAAACTAACCAGAGCATGTTGCATAAATTAGTTAGTTTTTTTAATCATAAAATCTTAGTAAAACGCTTTGATATGCATTTGTGGTCAAAGCAATAGTTGTTGTCATGCTTAAGCTAATTTTTACAGCTATAAAGATACATTAAATCCTTACAAATAACATTTATCAAACTGTATATTCAATAGGTAGCCTACATTCAATGTAAGGCTTAGTCAACTACCATTAAAAATTACTGTTACAGGAAGTTTCTTGCGGTCTGAAACTCCGGGTGGCTGTCTCGGAAATTTACGCGTCCTTGTTTTGATTCAATTTAATTTTGTATTAATGAGATATAAAAACGATGCGAAATAGGACGGACTAAATAAGACGGACGAATAATATAGATGAATAAGATGGACGGTTTTCTATAAATAAACGTAAACACTAATAACTAATGCGTAAAGAAAAACTTATAAACACTCACCAACTGTAGACTGACACGGAGCAGACCGACAAAAACTAACAGTATCGAACAGTATATCTCTAAACAGTATTGCAAACAGCCCAAAAGCACCGACAGCACTCCCAACGGCATCTAACAGTATTACAAACAGTAACTCTACCACCGCTGCTCAAAGGCTGAAGTAGCTAACTGAGCCATCTCTTAATAATTTTATAGCCAACGTGGAAAAAAGGTCAGCTCCAGGTAAGAAAATTAGCAGGCGAGCGCCGTGAAATAATGAAGCGGATCAAATAAATGTCAAACAAAAAATAAAAGTAAATTAAAGGCAGAAACAAACTCGGGTTCGAAACTTAAATGATACTTGCCGTAACAATTACAATTCCGAAAGAAATTACAAAAAATTAGATACAAGTAAATTAAACGATTAAACCAACAATAAGTTCAGTTAAGATCAATTTTTATTAAAATTATTTTAGGTCCTTATTTAAATTATTTTAGCATTTTAGCCCCCATAAGCTTGGGTATTTATAAATTGCATATACATATTAATGTTTCTTTTAAATCTGACATTTTAACTTTTTCACAAAATCCTGTAGAATTAAAATTAAGTAAAACAGTATATGTAAGCCTATAGCATAAAAACAGTTTTTTTATTCCTGTACAATCATTTTATTTTAAAAGCATTTTTAAATCTTTTAAAATTTCTAAAATAAAAACAGTCATTATTTAAGCTACAGCAAAATTTTGATGATCATATTATACCCAAGACTATCTTTAGCCTATTTATGGTTTAAAAAGCTTTTGCAATTCTTTTAAAAAATACCTATAAAATTATGACAAATCGTAATTAGTAAATTCAAAAAAATTGGACATTTTACATTAAAATAAAATTATGTTGCACTTGAAATTTATTACATATTGTTAAAAAATATATAAATAAAAAAATAATTTAAACATTCTTTAAAAAAAAAACATTAATAATAATGTAAAAAACTGATTTTTTTGTACCTTGGACTAAGCAATTTTTACTCAAAAGCATTTTTTACGCTGAAGGCAAACGTAAAATCGCTTGGCCATTACTTGGCCATCGATTTTTCGCCAGCGCAAGGTGTAGGATTTTTTTGCCAAAGGCTTGCGTAGAAATATAAAAATAAACACTTTTACGCTGAGAAACTACGCCTAGTGTAGACCAGGTCTAAGGTTGTTTTACGATAATAGTGTGTATTTATTGCTTAACCAGACTTTTTTTCCTGAATTTAGTCGCAAATCCTTAACTACCAGTATTACAAAAAGACTATATTAATTTTTGTGAAAAAATTTAGGCATTTGTTTGAAAATGAAAAGGTTTAATGAGCCTACTATTGCTTTCATTAAAAATGTTCAAATGTTTCTTGCGAGCATTGAAACACACTGGCATACACTGTTCGGACTATGGCATATATTGTTCTATCTTTGAGCTAAATTGATTACTTGACTGTGCTTTGTGCAGTGGGTGCACTGACTAGAATTGACCTAATTGAACAGTACTTTATAGTGTAATGTATTTTGATCGATATGGTGTTTGAATTGATCCAGAAATGCAATTGCTGTACAATCAGCTGATTTCATGTGAGTAGCTTTAGTGTAAGGTTTAGTGTAATGTATTTTGATCAAAATGGTGATCATCTTTAGTTTTTAGTGTATCTAAATCTGAAAATCTGAAAATGTGAAAAATCTGAAAAATCTGAAAATTCTGAAAATGTGAAAATGTGAAAAATGTGAAAAATGTGAAAAATGTGAAAAATGTGAAAAATCTAAGATTTGAAAATCTAGATTATCTTTAGTGTAATGTATTTTGATCAATATGGTGTTTTTAATTGATCCAGAAATGCAATTGCTGTACAATTAGCTGATTACTACTTCTGTTGGTGGAGTAAAAGGTGCTAAAAATATTGCTAAGATGTGGAAAAAGCATTTTTCTTCTCTCTTAAACACTAATAGTTCTTCGGATGCAGCGGAATTTGTTGATTTCAAATTACAATCATTTGAGTCTTATCATAACCTTTCCTTGGCTGAATGCACTATTGACACTATCAGTCATTAATTCATAAATTAAAGCTAAACTGTGCTCCTGGTGTTGATGGTATTTCTGCTAAACATTTTTGCTATTGTGATAGTAGTATTAAAGAATATATACGTATGTGATCTTTTTAATGTGTGTTTATATCATGGTGTTATCCCAAAATCTTATATTGATACATTACTTGTCCCAATAATTAAAAACAAAAATAAAAATGTTCATGATGTTAGTAATTACAGGCCTATTGCTCTTACCACAGTGGTGTCAAAACTGTTTGAATCTTACATGTTACATCATTTAATAGATTTTTTAAAAACAAATGATAACCAATTTGGGTTTAAACCTAATCACGGTACAGACATGAGTGTATTTCTTCTTAAACAAGTAGCTTCTTTATATGTATCTAGAGATACTCCTGTGTTTGCTGTGTTTTTGGATGCCTCTAAGGCCTTTGATAAAGTAGATCATGATCTTTTATTTAAAAAGTTAATACTTAGAAATATGCCTTTGTACTTCATTAGGTTGTTGCGTTATTGGTATAAAACTCAAATGATGAAAGTTAGGTGGAATAATTATTTTTCTGACTCTTTTTTGGTCTCAAATGGTGTTCGCCATGGAGGTATCTTAACCCCTTACTTATTTTCCCTGCATATTGATGATCTGACTTCTAATTTAAACACTATTAAATCTGGGTGTTAGGTTGGAAATTACTGCCTAAATCATATAATGTTTGCCGATGACATTTGTCTATTTAGTCCTAGTTTAGTTGATCTTCAAGATCTTTTAAATACATGCTACAACTACGCCCAGTCACATAAAATGTTATTTAATTGTAATGAATCATTTGGCATGTTGTTTGCACCAAAAAATTTCAATCTATCTTCCTCTCCTAAGCTATTGATGGATAATTCAGAAATTAGTTTTGTTCAATCTGTAAAATATCTTGGGTTGCATATTAGCAGTGATCTTACTGATGACATTGACATTTAAAGGCAGGTTAAATCACTCTATTGCTCAGCGAATAAATTAAAACAGCAATTTAGTACGTGTAGCTTGGAGTAAAAAACTATTTATTTAAACATTTTTGCATGCCTTTTTATGGAAGCCACTTATGGTGTAATTATCGTAAATATAACTTCAGTCGATTACGTGTTGCTTACAATGATTCTTATAGAATTTTGCACCACATACCTCGATGTGTTAGTGCTCGTAACCATCAAGTACAATCAAATATTGATACCTTAGATGCTCTAATTAGAAAATATATTTTTTCTTTCACTAATCGTTGTATAAACTCCCAAAATATTTTCATTATGTCATTGATGTCATCGGACTTATGGTATAAATCGTTTTATTACCAATATTTTGTGCTAACTTTGTTTCAAACTTGTATTTTTCAATTGTGCATCTTTTAGGGTTGATATTTCTTTTTTTTTTTTTTTTTGCGTGTGTGTGCATATATGGACGCTTTTGCGTCTGAGATAAATAAATAAATAAAAAAAAATTAGTAAAAGATGTTTAGGTATTTCTTCATCTGCTGTAAAATTTGCTTGCCTGAAATGTGAAAAAATACGACTCATTTTTAAAACGATATAACTTTACAAACATAACGAAAATGACAAAATCGTTTTGCCTGCAACATAAAAGACTAAATATCAAAAACTACATAAAAGCTTAACACGCTACTAAACTAATACTTACACGCTTACTGAACTAAAACTTGAAGGAGAAAATAACTATACAGGCAAGCGATACATTATGACCACATACGAGAAACTAAGAAATCACGTTTCTACATCCTCCTAAGTTCGTACTCCTAAAACCGAGCATGGCTATGTAGTCGATCTTTTCATCACCCATTGACCAGATGTCGGATCCAATTTGACAGTAGGTCATTTCAGGCAGGAGGACCGCTAGAAAGCATTGATTTGTTGGTTTCGTGGGTGTCAGGTTCGCTCTCATGCAAATTAGTGTCCATCATAGATTTGGAGTGTGTAACCGTAGGTGCGTCATCATAGACGTCTTGTGGTTGCCCGTGATCTATGGCCTTAGAGGAGGTTTCATTAACAACATGGATGGACGCCGAGGGTGGGTGTTGAAATTGTGTTTCATGTCGGGAAGGCACTGTTGATAATAAAGAGGTTAGCGGGATTTCTGCTACATCATGCGTTAGACAAAGAAATCGTCGATTGCACCTGGTTATACAACCAAATCCTCCCACTTTAACGTTATATTGACGTCCAATGATTCGAAGTCCAATGCTTCGACCACAGTGCCAACTCTGTCCCATTTATGTGGGTATCTGCCTCCTTGATATTGAATGAACACGCGATCAGCGCACCGCAGTGCACGCAACGGATGTGTACATACGCGCAATGCGTCATTGGTCCGTTTGGCTCGAACTCGAAGGGCGTGTTCTTTAGCTCGCCATGCTTCGCGCCTAGTATGACAAATAAAGCGATTAAAAAAAGTTGCGAGCCGATTAACAAACAAGAATGCGTTCCGCAAAGGGTGGCCAAAGACAGTTTCAGCTGGGGATAAGCCGCACTCAGGATCCGAGGTATTACGCAGTTGCAAGTGACAGAGCAAACCTTTGTGTTGTAATAAGCGAAGGTCGATATTGCGACCTGATGAACTTTTCAAGAACATATCTATCCGATAAGTGACTGTTAGGACCTACGCTAGCGAAAGCTAGATCCGGTTTGGTGCCAGTGTTCCAGCGGCCGGAGTAAAAACTGGCGGCGTCCTTGCGTTGTATAGGAGGGCAAGACTATTAATATTTGCCAAGCCAGCCAAGCATTCACCGTTTGGACTGTTATTATTGTAATCCCGATCAACAGTTGAAATCGCCAGCATAAAAACAGGGGTGAGGAAACACTGGAAGATCCAGGGATCGCAATCGCGTCGGTGGAGGTTTGTATGCGTTAACTATTTTGTAACCATCATCTACGCACAACCACTCAATCTCCGAAGTCGGTGGAGATTGGTTCAAAAGCGTATACCTTAGTTGCTCTTTGACAAACGTGGTAAGGCCATGTTTCTGCTTAAAGAAAACGCAGCTAGTTGGTAGCAGGGAAATCTAGAACTACTATCTTCGTTCTAGATATAGTTCTAGATCTAGATACTATAGTAGTTCTAGATATCCCTGGCTTGGAAGTACCAACTTCTTTGCATCAATGCAGTGGGTTTTCTGTAGTAGGATGATGAGTGCTTTAGGTTGCAGTGCAAGATAATGAAGAACATTGATCTTGCTTGCAGTGTGGCTTTCAATGTTCACCTGAAAAATAGTGGGTCTTTGGGACTTGTTAGCAAAGTGCCCTGAAAAGGGCAGTTTTTTCCAGACATTACCCCGTCCTGAAAAGGACGTTTGCCGATTAGTAAACCCGCACTGAACATCGAAATGGGTAGATAGATACCCTTCTCTTTCGGCAGGTTTCGTTTCGGTCTGTCATGTTTGAGAACAATAACAGATGTACTTACGTCCCAGGGTACGAGAAAGCACCTGCCATCTGGGAGCGTGGCCTTACCTGCAAGTTGCTGAGGCTTTTGTCGGATAAGCACATTGTCAGAATGATCATGAAGCTTGTCCGAAACAGAAGTTTTACCTTTACTACCGGTGACAGCAAGCATAGCAGGTTACGCCGTCTTAAAAACGGCGTTCCACAGGGATCGGTCTTGGCTCCCCTCCTATTCAACATCTATATGTACAATCTGCCTTTCACGATTTCCAGGAAGTTTGTTTATGCTGATGATTTAGTATTGTTGCACTCTTCTGGAAACTGAAAGGACTTGGAGGGAACTTTAAGTCAAGACATGTTTACACTTTCAGCGTATCTTCAGACTTGGAGGTTGAAGTTCAGTCACACTAAGACGGTGACGGCAGCTTTTCACTTAAATAACCAAAGAGGCCAAAAGTGAGCTAAAAATCTACAACAATGATAAGCATTTATTGTACTGTCCAACCCTTACATATCTTGGGGTAAAACTATAGACAAATTGCTCATATTTCGTCACCACCTAATGGCACTACACAAAAACTATCCTCGCTGATCGCACTGTTGAGGCAACTTGCAGGCTCGGGATGGGGTGCTGGTGCTAAAACACTACGCACAGCTGCCTTATCTATGGTCTGCTTAACAGCTGAGTACTGTGAGTACTGTGCACTAGTCTGGTGTCGCAGCACTCACACTCGTCTCATCGAAAGTGTCTTGAACGACGCCTTGCGCATAGTCACTGGATCCCTGCCTCCCTCTCCAACTGACCATTTAGGCTACCCATACTCTCAGGCATCCAGCCAGCTGAGTTTCGCCAAACGGGAGCGACGTACTGTGAAAATGCTTCCAGCCTCCGTGTTTTTGTGCCCGAGACCGGTGCCAGGCCTGTTGGAATGGGCTTACCCCGAGCAGCTTGAGTTAAGCTCAATCGCCTGCGGACTGGTGTTGGGCGATTCCATTCGTCTATGCACAGATGGGGTCTCGCTCCTTCACCGAATTGCGAGTGTGGCGCCTCTGAGCAAACCGCAGACCATGTTCTAGCAGTGTGCCCTATACATCAGGCACCACATGGAGCATGAGGTCCGACGGTTTTGGATGACAAAACCCGATGCGGGCTTAACAACATCTTTGCCAGCATCTGATTCAGGCAGTATAGCAGCCTAAGGTAGTAAAAGGATAAAGCCCCACCCCAGTCCTGTTTGTATCTGACCTGGAGTGGATACCATCCCAAACGATGAGGAGTGACTGATTTTCATTCTTCAAGTTTCGAGAAAGGTTGAAAGAGTAAATATGTCTTGATTTAAAGTCCTTCCAGTTTCGAGAAAAATGCAACAATACCAGATAATCCGCATAGGCTAGCTTTTACAAGATTGTGGAAGCCAAATAGCTCTACAATGAAAAACAAAATTCATGGGCATTAAGGAAAAAGAGCGATTTTAAGATAATTTAGGAGCGCTGATTCCAAAAATAAAATTACGTTTTTTCTATATAATCTAGTTTTTGTGCAATTTGGCTTTTAAAATTTGAGTATTTTATGTAATTTTTAGCATTAACATTGTAAATGCGTATTACTGCATATTTCAACAAAGCTATTTTAAAACATTATTTTATTCATTATGTTGATTTTATAATATGTAAAAGTACAGCAATATGTATGCTCTCCACAATATGTTTCTGAAAAAGTTAAAGAAATTATGATCATTGCGACAATATAAAATACCAAACAATTGCAATGACGGCTGTTGGATAGGCTCAACTTAAAGCGTTGTAGAACCAAACACATCAGACATTATAAACAATGCAGGTAACCACGTAAGTAGTATACAATGCGTCATCTGGTGAGTTTTTACGCTAGTGGCGCTAGAGAGCAGGTGGAGCGGTGGAGCACTGACGTCATCGCAGGAGCGGTGGCGCTAGAGAGCGGTGGCGGAGGGTGGCGCTAGAGAGCAGTGACGGATCCGAATCCTATTCCGAATCCTAATCCTACTCCTACTCCTACTCCTATTCCTAATCCTACTCCTACTCCTAATCCTAATCCTAATCCTATTCCTATTCCTACTCCTACTCCTATTCCTAATCCTACTCCTATTCCTACTCCTACTCCTAATCCTACTCCTATTTCTAATCCTACTCCTATTCCTAATTCTACCTCTATTCCTAATCCTACTCCTACTCCTAATCCCATCCTATTCTTAATCCTAATCCTATTCCTAATCCTACTCCTATTTTGAATCCTATTTCGAATCTTATTCCTATTTCTAATCCTATTCCTATTCCTAATCCTTTTCTAATCCTACTCTTATTCCTAATCCTATTCCTATTCCTAATCCTATTTCTATTCTTTTTCCTATTCCTAAGAAAGACGATGATCCTGAGTTCAATTCTTAGCCAAGACAATATAAAACCTAAACCTAAGACATACAGTAGTCCTGAGTTGGATTCCTTCCCTAGATAATATAAAACCAAACCCTAAGAAAGACAGAAGTCCTGAGTTTGACTCCCAACCAAAACAGCGAAGCTGTAAATCCTAACCCTAAGAAAACCAGTAGTCTTGAGTTTGATCCCCAACCAAGACAGCGAAGCTGTAAATCCTAATCCTAAGAAAGGTCCTGAGTTAGATTCCCACCCAAGACAGTATAAACTCTAACCTTAAGAAAATTAATAGGCCTGAGTTGGATTCCTTCCCTAGATAATATATATTTAAATCTTAAGAAAGGCAGAAGTCCTGAGTTAGATTCCCACCCAAGACAGTATAAACTCTAACCTTAAGAAAGTCAGTGGTCTTGAGTTCGTTTCTTGTTCAAGATAATATAAATCCTAAACATAAGAAAATTAGTAGTCCTGAGTTTGATTCTCAACCAAGATAAAAGAAATCTTAATGCTAAGAGAAACAGTGGTCCTGAGTTGGATTCCTACCAAGACAATACAATCTCTAAGCCTAAGAGAGACGGTGGTCCTAAGTTTGACTCCTACTCAAGATAATTCAATCTCTAAACCTAAGAGAGACGGTGGTCCTAAGTTTGACTCCTACTCAAGATAATATTAAACCAAACCCTAAGAACAGCAGTAGTCCTGAGTTCGTTTCTGGTTCAATACTTCAAAACATAAGGTTATTTCAAGACATTCTGCAAGATTTTAAAGCAATAAAGCAAAGTTTTTCCTGTTTTTAAGCGCACAATAGAAAATTTCTTTAACCAATTTCCCGTTTTTAAGTGCACAATAGAAAAGTCTCTCAATTGGTTTCCTGTTTTTTAAGCACTCTGTAGAAAAAGCTGTCAAACCTTTTGAAGCGCACAATAGAAAATTTCTTTAACCAGTTTCCTGTTTTTTAAGTATACAATAGAAAATTTCTTTAACCAATTTCCTGTTTTTAAGCGCTCTATTTTCTGCAAAGGGCAAGTCAGGACACATCAAGTCGGTTTTTCCATGGGGATTTCCCTAGGGTATCAGAACGCTGTAAAATACTGACGCAATCTGTTACTAAAAATAGCACAGAGGTTGCACAATAACTTTCCACAGGTATATAAACAGATGGTTCAGGTGAACTATTCATTCTACTTTAAAGTCATTGAAGAAAGAAGAACTATTCAAAATGTTTAAGTGCGATATTTGCGAGAGTGTTTTTACAAGAGAGCGTAATATGCGCCGTCATAAGGAGAAGGTTCACGGGAAATCAACTGGAGTTTGTTGTAACGAATGCAACAAAACTTTTAGTAGAGTTGATAGCTTAAAAAGACATCAAAAAGTGTGTAGTAAGTATTTCTTTTTTAATTTATTTGATTTTGAAATAAAATATTTTATTCAAATGTAAATCTTCAGTTAAAATTCTTAATTGAAAATTAATTTTGTTTTTGTTAGAACGGTCACAGACCCCGGAAATTTTATCACAAATTCCGGTTAAAAATTCGGTCGAGGTCGCAAATAGTAAGTTTATTTATTTCAACGGTTTAATTTTGAATGAACACAATCGTTTCTCTTAGATAGCGCACCCCCAACCAAAAAGGTGAAAATTGCTTCTCAGAATACCAATGGTAAGTTTTATGAAAAGTGAGTTAATTTTGAAATAATTCTTGTTTTTGTTGTAGAACCCCAGAATTCTGCTAAAAATTTACTTGAAGTCGGAGAGCTAAACTCAAACGGTACGTTTGGATAAAAATTTTTTATTTTTAAACTAATGTTGGTTTTTCTTAGATCGGTCACAAACTAGTGCCTCGCCGGAAAACTCATCAAAAATTCCGGCTAAAAATTCGGTTTCACACGGTAAGTCTATTTTCACAGTTTGATTTTGAGATACTATAAAATTTTATTTTTGCAGAAATCATAGAGGAACCCCCAAAAATGAAATCTGTGGTAACTAACAACGGTACGTTTTTTGTATAAAAGAGTTTGATTTGAAATTAATGTTGTTTTTTTTTTTTTTTTCTTAGAAATGGAAGATGAGATTAACACCCTCATGAAAAAACATTGGACCAGCATTCGGACTTTTTACAAAAAAGGCAAAGTGCAATCCATTTTTAATTTTTGTTACAATCAAAATTTAACAGTATTAATTCGAAAAATTATTCATCAAATTCTACAACTACAATTCCACCGTTTCAAAATTAATTACAGTTTTGGTTATATTTTAAAAAATATTCATGATAATGAATTACGATACTACCACTCATCGTTCAACAACAGTGTGATGATGGAAACTGCGCGTTTAATTAGCAACCGCCAAGAATTAATCAAGTTTTTGAATACATTATCTGAAGAATCTTTTTTTGAAAAAATTAACCGCCCTGATAGCAAATGGAAAGTGGTAGACATCCCCAATATCACCTTTTATATCAATCACTTAAAAGATGCCCCACTTGGCGCCCCAATTTCTCTTCCTGATTACATAAAAAATAACCACGGTTTACGAAATGTCAGTGCTGATGATCACTTATGTTTTTTTCGTTGTTTGGCAGTGCACCAAGGTGCAGACCCTCACTGGTGTGAGAAGACTGCCAAAAATTTGTTTTATAAATACTGTACTCGTTTTGACGTGGCGCCTGCAGATTTTGCAGGCGTTCAACTTTTTGATTTTGTCCACTTAGAGGATTTTTTTGAACTGAATCTCATTGCATATGAGCTCGACGGTAAGGTTGCCAAACTGGTCCAGCGGAGCCGCGAGTTCTACAAGGAGACAATGCGATTGAACGTTTACGAAAATCATCTAAGTATCATTGTAGATTTCGAACACTATTGCGGTGTGTACCAATGCGTGCACTGTGATAAGCTGTGGTATCGAAACTGCGACTATTATCGTCATACCAAAAGTTGTACTACCACGGTGCGTGAGATTTTTCCGGGTGGTATTCATAAAAATCCTGCCACTATTTTTGAGAAATTGGAGGAAATAGGGATTGTTGTGCCTCACTGTGATCGTTATTTTCCTTTCTTTGCATGTTACGATTTCGAAGCCTATTTTTCCAAAAAACAGATTTCTAATAGTTCCATGTTAACTTTGGATGCTTGTCACATCCCTTTGAGCGTTGCAGTAGCGAGCAACATCCCTGGCTACGAATCGGGTGTTTGTTTTGTCACAGAGGGCAGTGAAGAAGAGTTGGTACAAAAATTAGTTGATTACTTGGAGACCCTGTCAGAAGTTTCTTATAAGTTTCTTTTAGAAAAATTCAATTACGTGTTTGAGCAGTTGGAAAGGAGTGAAAATGTTAGAAAAGAAAAAATTTTAAACGACTTTAACTGTTATTGTAAGGAATTGGTTGTGCTCGGTTTCAATTCGGCTTCCTATGATTTAAACCTTATTAAACCAACATTAATTCAAATTCTTTTAAAAGACATCCAATTTGTTATAAAAAGAACTAACAGTTATCTTTGTTTAAAAACATCCAAATTAAGGTTTTTAGACATCAAAAATTTTTTGGCCCCCGGTTTTAGTTACCGCAAATTTTTGGTAGCTTATGGGGCAGAGCTCAGAAAATTTTATTTTCCGTATGAATTTGTGACTGATCTCGATAAATTAAATAGTGGATTACCCGTACACAACGTTTTTTATTCTTTTCTTTCCAAATCGAACATCACCCAAGAAGAATACAATCTGGTGGTAAAAACTTGGACGGAAAAAGGATGAAGCTCCCTACGTGAAATGCTCATTTACTATAATATTCTGGATTGCGTCCCGTTTGTTCAAGCCGCTCAAAACTTGCTCCGACCTTATCTTGAACAAGGTTTGGATATATTTAAAACCTCTTTTTCAGTTAGCGGAGTGGCCAAACTACAGATGATGAAAAAAATCGAAAAAAATGCTTTCTTTTGTTTGTTTCCCAAGCGGCATGGGGATTTGTACAAAACCCTTCGATCTCAATTGACAGGTGGGTTAAGTTTGATTTTCTGCCGCCTTGCAATTTCGGGAGAAACCAAAATCCGCTCCCACGAAATAGATAATCCTGAAACCGTCAAAAAGGTGCTTGGTTTGGACGCCAATTCTCTTT
The DNA here is from genome assembly GCA_963680785.1 of Diplosoma virens. Lineage (NCBI taxonomy): Eukaryota > Metazoa > Chordata > Ascidiacea > Aplousobranchia > Didemnidae > Diplosoma > Diplosoma virens. The sequence continues at coordinate 18,839,720 of OY796880.1, forward strand.
ACCTTTACGCTATTGCTCAGAATAACCCTACTGGCTATTTTTGTCGTTACAAGGAAGAAGAAGATTTTCGGCCTGACCCCTGCTCCAAATTTGGTTTCCAATCTTATCAATGGTTAAGTTATGTAGCTTACAAAGAAAACACATTTTTGCAAACACGTTTCAATATGGGGGAAAGAAGAGTCAGCAAGTATAGTTTGCCAGTGGACGGTTATTCTGAGCAACAAAACATCGTATATCAATTTCTTGGTTGTTTCTTCCATTCTTGCGATCGATGCAATACCAATCGAAACTCTGACGGAAGTTTGGAAGAGACACACCCCCTGAAAAACATTCCTCATGAAGATATTCGGAAAGAAACAGCAGACAACAGAAAAAAGTTGGAAGAAGAAGGGTTTCGCGTGGTGGAGATGAGGGAGTGTGAGTGGTTGAAGATAAGAAAACAACCAGAAGTTTCTCGTTTTCTAAAAACACTAAAATCGATAACACCCAAACGAAAACTAACTTTTGAAAAAATAATAGAAGGCATTCGAAACGAGAGCTTGTACGGTTTTCTTATCGTTGACATTCACACTCCCAACGAATTAAAAGAAAAATTCAAAGATTTCCCTTTAATCATAAAGAACAGTTTTATTTCTCGAAAAGACATTGGTGACTATATGCAAAACGTGGCAGAGGAGCATAACCTTTTAAAAAAAGAACAAAAATATTTAATCAGTAGTTACTTTGCAGAAAAATTTTTAATTAACTCGGAAATGGCCAAATTTTATCTAGAAATGGGATTAAAAATTACCAAAATTTATGAATTCATCGAATTTTTTCCACAAAAATGTTTTGCTCCTCTGGCACAAGAAATTGTAAACTCCAGAAGATTGGCCGACACAGATAAATCCAAAGCGGTGATAGCTCTTACCAATAAACTAACTGGGAATTCTCTCTATTCCGCTAGTTTATTAAATAAAGAAAAGCATAGGAACATTACATACCATTCCGAGGAAACAGTCAACAAAACTATCAACGATCCTCGTTTTGTTCATTTAGATGAAATTAAAAAGAATGTTTATGAAGTGAAAAGTTTAAAAAACAAAATTGTTAATGATCTTCCAATCCAAATTGGTCTCAACGTCTATTTAAATTCCAAACTCCACATGTTAAAATTTTTTTATTTGTTTCTCAAAAAATATATTCCAGATTGTCATTTTGAGTTGTTAGAAACTGATACAGACTCCATTTATTTTAGCATTAGTAGAGAAAATCTAGATGACTGTGTTCCTTCGCATTTAAAACCTAATTATTTTCGTGACAAGTTAAAATGGTTGACCTCCGAAGTGTGCCCTAACCACGAGGAAGCCTTCATCCAATGTAAAATTGAAAACAAAGCGTGGGACGCGCAACCTTGTTGCTCTTCCTTTGAAGCCTTCGACAAAAGAACGTTAGGTAAAATGAAGGTGGAATATGAAGGAAAAAACCAAGTTTGCCTTGCTTCCAAATCTTATTTTTGCCAAGGAGAAACGAACAAACAAGTTTGTAAAGGGGTGTCTATTGCCCAAAACCCTCTCACCTTTGATGAATATTTGAATGTTTTAGAGACCAACAAACCGCTTCTTGTAGAAAACCGTGGCTTTCGAAGCAAAAATCATCAAATTTTTAGTTATGTACAAAAGAAAAAAGGTTTAAGTAATTTTTATCCCAAGAGGAAAGTGTTGAGTGACGGGGTTCACACCGAGCCGTTAGATTTGTAAATTTTCCAAATTTTTAGTTAGCAAAAAGTCCTCACGCACCGTGGGTTTTTTTTTCCGTGAATTTTTCCTCCATGTATTTAATTATCGAAGTTTGTGTTTTCATCCATGTTTTTCTGTGTTTTCCGTGAATTTTTCAACCATCGAAGTTTGTGTTTTCATCCATGTTTTTTCTGTCAATGTATTTAACTATCGAAGTTTGTGCATTCATTACAAAAGGGTTATGTTACAACGTTTGCTTTCATTTTGTTCCACGACCAGCTAGCGTAATGTCTTTGCGATTTCAAAATCCAACTAGTTTTGTGGTAAGCGGACCTTCCGGAGTTGGAAAGTCTTATTGGGTCCTACGGTTTATAGACAGTCTTAAACAACTCTGCCCTGAAATCAAACAAGTTATTTATCGTTACGAGGTATGGCAAGCAATGTTTGATCGTTATACGGATAAAATAAACTTTAAACAAGGCATGCCGAGTCTTGAAGATCTAAAAGAAAGTCGAGATGCCTTTTTAGTACTAGACGATTTGATGTTTTCCAATTCTGAATTTTTATCCAAAATCTATAGCGTCTACTCCCATCACTTTCATTTCAGTGTTCTCATGACCGTACAAAATTTGTTTCATAAAGGTTTGCGTGAAATAAGTCTCAACGCACAAATTATGGTACTCTTTAAAAGTTGTAGGGACGTAAACCAAATTGCACAATTTTTACGACAGATCTACCCCAAAACCTATAAAAACGCACTGGAAGCATATAAAAACGCTGTATCTTTCGAACGAGGTTATTTGGTGATTGACTTACGCTGCGAAACACACGATAACCAACGTCTGCGTTCAGGGATTTTTCCAGAAGACACGCATTATCTTTATCAATGAACCGCTTGCGAAAAACGGACCCACCTTGCGTTTGCTACAAAAAGCCCCTGCACCTTTGCAAAAGCGTATTCTAGACAAAGCGTCGTCCGAGTTAATACGTTGTCTTTGTGATTGCGCTCACAACGTGCTGCAAGGAAACGTCAACATATCGCGTCATCACAAGCAGAAATTAAAACCGCACAAGACCAAACTTCGAAAGTTGGCGGATCGTAAGGTAGCGTTAAAAACAAAACAAAAAATTATACAAAAAGGTGGATTTTTACCCATCTTGTTGTCTGCACTCGCTCCAGTCATTAGTGGTGTGTTGGGTACTCTTATAAAATGAGAAAATTAATCGCGTTGGAACCTGAAGTGTACGAAAAACTCAAAAACAAACATCAAGTCACGGATAAAAAAGTACTTTCTGAACTGGATGCTAAAATGCAAGAAATCTTAACTTCCAACCGACCCGACAGCGAGAAAGTGACTCTATATAATGAGGCGTTGCAAAAATCAAAGTTATTTCTGAAAAAGTTTCAACCGAAAACACCAGTGAAAAAACCCTTGTCTGAAAGTGCAGTGCTAAAGCGTTTTAAAAAACGAACCAAAGCGAAAAAACTATTCAAAGCCGCCACTAGCAAAAAGAATTTAGATTGGAACGAAGACGGTCAAATGCTTTTAGACGATCGAGTGGTACCTGGATCTCATATCGACGATTTGTTTCAATCCAACCTAAAGAAACGAGACCCTACTTTACCCGGTGCACGCGAGTTTGAATCGATGTTATGGGAGAGCGTTTAAATTATTACAATCCTAAAAAAAAAGCTTCTTTCTCGGGAGCACATCGTTTTCCAAAAGCAACCCAACAATGGTTGCAATCACAAGACACTTATACGCTTCACAAACCCGTACGAAAAAATTTCAAGCGCAGAAAAACAATTGTACCTGGCGCCAACTTTCAAATGCAAGCCGATCTCATTGATTTTTCTTTGCTCAAGTCTTACAACGATCATTATAAATACATTTTGGTGGTTATTGACGTGTTTTCGAAAAAAGCATTTACCGCTTACTTGAAAACCAAAACCAGCTCGGACATGATCCAGGCTTTTGAACAGTTGATGCCTGAAATTGGCAAGTTTCAAAAATTGCAGACGGATATGGGACGTGAGTTTCTGAATCGACCCTTTCAAACCTGGTTAAAACAACATCACGTGGAGCACTTTTACACTCAAAATTTTGACACCAAAGCATCCATTGCTGAACGATTTATACGCACTTTAAAGGAGAAACTATGGCGTTATTTTACCTACACCAACAACCGAAGATACGTGGAAGTGCTGCCTGCTCTGGTTGAATCTTACAACAACACCTATCACCGATCCATTCGACGTGCTCCTAATTCAGTCAACTCTGAAAACCAAGAAACGGTTTGGCTCACACTCTATGCCGACCCCGAGTTAAGAAAACCAAAATTGAAAGTAGGTGATCAAGTCAGACTGTCCATGACTCGAATGCGGTTCCGCAAAGGCTACTTACCCGGTTGGACGGATGAGTTGTTTCAAGTTGCTCAAGTGTTTCGAGACAATCCTCCCTATTACAAGATCAAAGATTTACAAGACGAGTGGTTGGAGGGAACTTTTTACGAAGAAGAGTTGCAAAAAATCTATAAAAAGGATGACGTGTTTCGAATCGAGCGTATTCTCCAACAACGCAAGCGCAAGAAGGGTGTTGAATTTTTAGTAAAGTGGTTTGGATATCCTGCTTCTTTTAATTCTTGGGTGTCAGAAAAAGATATTGTATGAAAATAACCTTTGAAATTGTTTTGTTTGGTGCACAAGTTTTGGTGATTTACATTGTGGTTTCCATCAGTTTGTATAATTTATCACAAAGCAACGACAACAAAGAACTCTGGATTAGTCTGCTTAGTAGCTCTGTAGGTTATTTGCTCCCGTCACCCTTTCTCAGCAAAAATGTTCCTCACGCTCCCCAGTAACTCGTCCATGGACATTTATCCTGAAAACAGACTCTCGGATTACATGGTTCACTTGCCGAAAGAAATCAATTTGTCTGGATCGTGGGAGTTGGGTTTGTCCGAGATTCTGTACCCCAACACTTGGTACAACATTGACACCAACCAATTTTACATTTTCTACCAACGCGGTGCTTTGGAATTTGTAGCAGTGCTTCCAGCAGGTTATTACCAACAACCTCAATATATCGTGCGTCAGATACTTCAAGAAATGAGACGAGAGTTTCAAAATAGAAACAAAACGTTGGTCAGCGAAGGAGTGTTGACGCAACCAATCGACTTTCTCTTTGATCTCACTTACAATCCTCAAACACAACTAACCACCATGTCCATCCAACACAAAAAAGGAGCACCTACGACCGACCGTAATGGTACCGCACAACCAGATGTGGTGGTGACGCTTTCGAATGAGTTGGCTTCTATTTTGGGTTTTCGAAAGGTTTGGTATCGGGAAATCGGAGAGTACACTTCGGCAAGCGTTGCCAACGTAGACACCGTGAACGCCATCTATGTCTATTGCGATGTTATTGAACACAGAATGGTTGGTCACACGCTCGCACCCTTGCTTGCTGTCCTTCCTGTAACAGGGAAGCCGGGTGCTTATGTCTCCAAAAGATACGACAAAATACAATACCATCCTGTCTTGAAGAAAAATCTTAGTGACATCCACATCTCGCTTCGTGACGATCAAGGAAAACGAATTCGTTTTCGCAAGGGAAAAGTGATTGTGACTTTGCATTTACGACCCAAAAAGCTAAATTCGTTATAAAAAACAGATACAAAGGAAAATGGGTTTATTGTAAGAAATCAACGGTAGTAGAAACATGCGTGTCAAATATTGTTGTGACGCAAAGGCTTACGAAAACTATTATTTGTCTCAAGTCGGTCATGGAATGCCTTATTTTGCGGGGGCACGAGTGCAACAAGGTTATGGACTAGGTAATCTGTTTAGCTCCATTGCCAAAAGTGTCCTCCCTTTGGTCAAAAAAGGTGCCAAAACCCTGGGAAAACAAGTTTTACAAAGCGGTGTCGAGTTTGCTTCCGATGTCTTACACGGTAAAAACGCCAAACAAGCTGCCATCGATCAAGCAAGAGCTGCCGGTTCCAATCTCTTACAAGTAGCTAAACAACAAGTAGGAAAGCGAAAAGCAGCTCAACAAAAAATAGGAAAACGAAAAGCAGCACCGAGAAAAGTACAAAAGAAGAAACGCAAGAGACATCACGACATTTTCTCGTAAACCATGGCGACGTTAGTACACCCCAGTTCGGCAGAATCCACCACCTCTCAACTGGATTTGTTTTCGGTGCCACCAAGTCAAACTAGTTTGGAGGAAGGAAGTTTCACCGAATACCATCCTGTATCTGTATTGACCTCCACAGGTCCTATTGAATTTACAATTAGTGCTGAAAACTCCAACTACATTTATCTTGCCAATAGCTTTCTTTATGTGCGTGCAAGCGTAACTAGTGCAGCCGGAGCTGATTTGGCAAAGAATGTGGAAATTGCACCTGAATGTAATTTTTTACATACGCTATGGACACAAGTGGATGTTTATTTGAACGGTTCGCTTGTGACACAATCCAACAACAATTACCCTTATCGAGCTTATATTGAAAACTTGCTTAGTTTTGGACAAGATGCAAAAAATTCCCAACTTTCTGCTCTGTTGTGGCACCGTAACACGTCAGAACATTTCGATACTCGTGGAACTACCAACCTAGGTTATACCAAACGAAAAGCTTTGGCTGCAGAAAGCAAAGAAATGGATATGATGGGGAAATTGCATCTTGATTTGTTTTTTCAAAATCGATATTTGTTGAATGGTGTCGAAGTACGTTTGCGATTGATTCGTTCCAACGATCTTTTTTGCTTGCATGGAAACGCAAACCAAGCAGATAACAAAGTGTCTTTGAAAGAAGTGACCTTGTTTGTTCGCAAAGTAGAACCCAATCCCGCCGTACAGCTTGCTCATGTCAAAGCCTTGCAACACGGCACTGCAAAATACCCGCTTCGACGTGTGGAAGTCAAGAGCTTTACTGTGCCAACCGGGAATCGAAGTATCACCAAAGAAAATTTATTTTTGGGACAATTGCCCACACGAATGGTGGTCGGTGTAGTGGACAATGACGCTTACAACGGTGTCATCACCAAATCTCCTTTTAATTTCAAACACAACAGCATCAATTTCATGACGATTTACCGTGACGGAGTTCAAATCCCTTCCAAACCATTGCAACCAGATTTCACCAACGATCGTTTTGTTCGAAGTTATGTTCGTTTGTTTACGCAAACCGGTCAATATTATCGTGACACAGGAAATGCTATTTCGCGAGAACAGTACAAAGACGGTTGTGCTTTGTTTGCTTTTGATCTCACACCCCAAATGGATTCCAGCGAAGTCGGTTTTGAATTGATAAAGCATGGCAACATACGCATCGAAATTCATTTTGCTATTGCTACTGCACGTACTCTCACGGTCATTGTATTTGCCGAACACGACAATCTGCTGGAGATTGATCAAGACAGAAACGTTGCTTTTGACTATACAGCATGAACACGTTGCAAATCGAACGCTTGCTCAAGAAGGATTTGAAAAGCAAAACCATCTTTAAAAAAGTCTGTGCTTTGGATCAGTTGGAAAAACCTACTTTTCCGTCTGCTTACGTCATCAACTCGGACCCGAGTAGTAAACCTGGAGAACATTGGGTTGCGGTTTATTTCGACAAACGCGGTCGAGGAGAATATTTTGATAGTTATGGACTAACCCCTACCTTGGTCGGTCTCGACTCTTACATGGATGCCTACTCCGTATCGGGATGGATTTACAATCGCAAAACTTTACAAGCGTACTTTTCCAGTTTTTGTGGTCATTATTGTGTCTATTTTATTTTATTTCGTTGTCGTGGCGTACCTTTGCATGCTATTGTATCTGATTTTACGTCAAACCTAACTGAAAACGATCGCTCTATTTCTCGCTTTATACGTAATATATCACAATATTGATTGTACACATATCGTTTATTAATAAAATAATACACATCAAGGCGTGCTTGCAATAATATCTACTTTTCGCTTTTTCATCGGTTCAGGGTTAGTCAAGAGTTTGACAAAGGTTTCCAGTTGTTCATGGTTGTCTGGTGGTAGGTGGCAGACATCGTCTTTTTGCACTTTTAAAAAGATGTAGTTATTGAGCAGATAGAGGAATTGACGTCTTGCAGTTGGTACGTTTTCCACCACACAACGTAATTGGAACTGATCCACTGCTACTTCTCGCTTAACGATTTCCATATTTTTTTGCACTTCACACGCAGCATCGTCCATGTTGGTAGACCAGAATAGCAAAACTACATACTCTTTTGTTTCGGATTTGGGACGAAAAAGAATGTAAGGAAGATTCCCCATTATCACATCAACGACTTGAACAAGTTGATCCATCGAAAACATGACTTTCCCTCTTTTGACGCTAATAATTGCTTTTCTCAATAGCGATGAAGAGGGTATCGGTAGTCCGGATGTGGCAATTTCTTGAAACTTTTTTCGAATGTCTCTTGCTGCACTTTCCATTTCTCTTGCTCTGGTAATAATCTCTTCAAACTCCAACAAACTTTCGTAACAACTTGTATAAGGAGGAATGTAGTCGGGGTACTTGATTTCGTTTGCTTCTTGATATAGATCGTCTGCTTGGCTCGTATACGTTTCCATAATGTGAGGTTTCGCAAACGGGTCTCCTTTTATAACCACTAAACCGGATATTGCGCAACGTTTTGAAATAGTCTTACGTCACACTAATCTTGCGGAATCAACATTGAAAGACGCGAATTTTTTCAGAGATGCATTGGGAACACAACCAACAAGAAGGGGTGTCTTGAATGCATTCCCAACAAAGCACCATGTGCCCACATGGCATGCATACTGCATTTTTTTCTGTATTTTTACACTTTAAACATTTGTCGTCTTTTTTTAAATCTAAAACAGCATTTAACAATTCTTGACGATTGGAGAAATTGCAGTGATTTTTTTCCATTTGCTTCCATAGCACATAACGAATCTTGGTGTCCTCCACCCCAATACTTTTTGCGTATTTTACATGAGGATCAAACAACATAAGATCCTCTAATCTTTGACTCCTTTGCTTTGCTACCGCATTGTTTCGCATTTGGTGAAACAATATACTACGTAAGCGGTTCGCTGCAATGGATCGAGTTGGATTTTTTATATCTGGTCGATGCAAATCCGAATGTTTCTGACATACTTTCTCCACATAGCTAACTCCTTGTTTTTTCAAAACAAATTCACACATAGGGAACCACTTTGCATGTTCGTACCAAGGATTGTCATGCGGTTTCCAGTAAAACAAACCTCCACCACAATAAAAACAAAGAACACGGTCGCCAGAACCTTTATAATAAAAACCTGCATCCACCACTTCGCGTGGTGTTGGGCGCTCCTCATCACACCAAGAGGCAGGAAAGGTTCTCATGCGATCCTCTTCATCACACATGAGCGGATTTTGCGGAGACAAACAACGAAACATTTGCGCTTCCCATTCTCTTTTGATAGCTTCATCAGACGTCACTGCAGCATCAACACAATCTTGATCCATATTTCTTAGAATGATAAAAATAAAAATAATTCTGCTTTATATACCTACCGTTATGGATTGCATCATAGTTTTGCAAAGAAACCTATACAAACAATGCGGGTAAAAACCTAGGGGATTCCCCATGGGAGAACTAAGTATTGTGCAACAAACCTGCTGTGCTATTTTTAGTAACAGATTGCGTCAGTATTTTACAGCGTTCTGATACCCTAGGGAAATCCCCATGGAAAAACCGACTTGATGTGTCCTGACTTGCCCTTTGCAGAAAATAGAGCGCTTAAAAACAGGAAATTGGTTAAAGAAATTTTCTATTGTATACTTAAAAAACAGGAAACTGGTTAAAGAAATTTTCTATTGTGCGCTTCAAAAGGTTTGACAGCTTTTTCTACAGAGTGCTTAAAAAACAGGAAACCAATTGAGAGACTTTTCTATTGTGCACTTAAAAACGGGAAATTGGTTAAAGAAATTTTCTATTGTGCGCTTAAAAACAGGAAAAACTTTGCTTTATTGCTTTAAAATCTTGCAGAATGTCTTGAAATAACCTTATGTTTTGAAGTATTGAACCAGAAACGAACTCAGGACTACTGCTGTTCTTAGGGTTTGGTTTAATATTATCTTGAGTAGGAGTCAAACTTAGGACCACCGTCTCTCTTAGGTTTAGAGATTGAATTATCTTGAGTAGGAGTCAAACTTAGGACCACCGTCTCTCTTAGGCTTAGAGATTGTATTGTCTTGGTAGGAATCCAACTCAGGACCACTGTTTCTCTTAGCATTAAGATTTCTTTTATCTTGGTTGAGAATCAAACTCAGGACTACTAATTTTCTTATGTTTAGGATTTATA